>CM055122.1:654710917-655910917 GCA_029206835.1 Rana muscosa | reverse complement strand
AAGTTGTGGTGCCCATTGGGGGGAAATAAATTTCAGATGGCAGAAAGAAAGAGTTTTTGTCCACAGCTAGTGCACAAGTGAGTTGTTTATGATCTGAATGGTTTAAATGTGGCAGCAGTTACTCTACCCCTCCTAGACACTGGTCCATGAGTTATTGCACCTTGGACCACACATTTAATGGGAAAGTATGATTTAAAATAAAGTACTGCCCCAAAGCCTGCAGTGTAAGGCTGAGCTGAAATGTATAGTCATCTGTAAGATGCTGCTGATTTTATAATTTAGTGACATTAGTGACATTCACTTACCTGACAAATAAAAGTAAATTGCTCAGAGTAGTTCTTCAGTGGGTGATCAATGAAAGTAGTGTAGGGTATATCACTGGATACAGGATTCCATCGGGAAAAAAAGGGAATTTCACGCAGTTTGTCCCAATGGATGCGAAGACCTTCTCCTTCCCTCCTGCAAGAAAAACATAACTGGCTTTAAAAATTGTTGAAGAAAATATACAAAACTGATGATTAAGTGCAAAAAAGCAGTGACTTAAAATATGTTTATGCAGAATCCTTCTGTAATTACCCAAATGTGTTTAGGCAAAGCCTTGTACCTATCCATACCCCTCTTTGTCCAGACAAGGTGACGATACAAAATTGTAGTGCATAATGCAGATATAGTAAGATTTAGTTATATGGTGGTTTTTGTCATTTGTAATTATATCAATCTCTCTCTGTAAAATTGAAGTACACAGTAGAAAAATATATCACACATTATTTCCACCATATAAGGCTGGGTTCACACATATGCAAATTGACTGCAGGTTTCCCTGCATCGAATTCCCATGACAGGCAAGTGTGACCGACTCTCAATGGAGACGGTTCACACATGTCCAGGGAGGCCACAGTCCGGATTAAAAAAAAAGGGTCAGGTGCATGTTTGGGTTCGGTTCAGGTGTGAATTCAGGCAAAAATTTGGCCCTGAATCGCACCCGAGCTGGTGAACAGACACGAACTGGACTGCAGGCATGAACCGGCAGCCGTACATATGTGTGAACCCGGCCTTAAAGTGTTTGTTAAGGCATATATAATTGTCTATGCCAGCCCCTCTATTAGAGGCTGGCATAGCACACAGTGTACATTTAAAAACGAGCGCTGTAAATACTGTATATCAGCGGTCTTCAGGCCGATCTCATCACTCGCGGCCGCTTTCCAGCTCTGATAGATGTCTTCTGTGGGGGGGGGGGGGGGGCGTGATTGCCCTCTGACATCAGAGGGAGATCACCTGGCCGCTCATCGCCTCCGCAGAAGACATCTATCAGAGCTGAAAAGTAACCGCGAGTCACCTGACTGGCCTAAAGACAGCCGATATACAGTATTTACAGCGCTCGTTTTTAAATAAAAACGCACACAGTGTGCTATGCCAGCCTCTAATAGAGAGGCTTGGCAGTGACAAAATTTTGATTTTATTATTAAAATAATAGCGGCGGGGGGGGGGGGATGGACAGACAGAGGCGCTGACAAGGAGGAAGGAGAAGGTTAGGGGGGAGAGAAGAGAGCAGAGGGGACAGCAGCCTATCACAGAGGGAGGCACTTTGACCACGATGATCAGGGCGGAGCTGCCCTGGTTTTCGTGGTCTGATTAGAGAGGGCTTCCTTTTTTTTTTTTTTACAGTTCAGAGGAGGGCAGATTACATAGCACAAGCACTGTGCTGTGTAATCTGCTTGAAGCCCCTTTCACACTGGGGCGGGCAGGTGCGGTGGCGGTATAGCGGTGCGATTTTCAGCGCCGCTATACCGTCATTATCACCGCAGTATGCGGCCGCTAGCGGGGTGAATTTAACCCCCGCTAGCGGCCGAAAAAGGGTTAATACCGTGGTGTCCCATTAATTTCAATGGGCAGCCGCGGTAAAGGAGCGGTGAACACACCGCTCCTTCACCGCTGTAAAGATGTGGCTAGCAGGACTTTTGGAGCGGTCCTGCTAGCGCACCACTTCACTGTGAAAGCCTTCAGGCTTTCACATTGAAGAATACAGGGCACGATTTTTCAGGCGGTATAACAGCGCTAATATTAGCGCTAAACCGCCTGAAAAACGTGCCAGTGTGAAAGGGGCCTTAAGGGACCAGAATCTATTTTTTTTTTTTTGGGGTTAACAAACGCTTTAATGTTTTACAATTATACCATTTCTATACATTAGCACTGGGCTCCATGTACTAACGTTTCTGTGCCAAGATTTTTTTTTTTCCCTCACTGACACTAATCAGTTTTAAAGAGCCCCTTTGAATGACAGTTGGAATCCGAAAGTCTGATCAGATTGGTGGCAGTAAAAGGGGCACTTATTTGAACTGATTCTCTAAAACATGAGGCCATTTGACTCACATTAGGATAACTTACTAAATATGAGTCATACTGAGAATCTGCTTATTAGATAGCAATGGTGCACTGCCAATTGCTGCTTTGTGTGTTTGCCTGGACTGATTTAACAAGCTTTTCTATTGCAGGACACGTTCAAATTCTGACACCACCAAGTAAATTATTTTTATAAAATCTAAAAACAATGAAAAGATGGAGATTTCATAAATATTTTAAATACTGTGTGGATATACAGTAAATTAAATATAGTGAGTAAATGTCTATGCAGTCACATAATATAGACAGACATGTTTGGGACCATTCACATTTAGGCTGGGTTCACACTAGTGCGACACGACATCTGTCCTACTTTGGATCCGACTTTGCCCTGCGACATGAAGCCGACATATGTCCGACTTTCAATGAACGGGGATCCGACTTGGATCCCCGCCAATATCAGGCAGTGTTTGGTATGAATCTTGAGGGGGAACTCCAGGCCAAATTTTAAATAAAAAAAACGGCGCGGGTTCCCCTCCAGAGGCATACCAGGCCCTTGGGTCTGGTCTGGATTTGAACAGGCGCCCCTACGTCGAAAAAACGGCGTGGGGGTCCCCCCACAATCCAAACCAGACCCTTATCCAAGCACACAACCTGGCAGGCCGCAGGGGAAAAGGGGGGGACGAGAGCGCCCCCCCTCCCTCCTGAACCGTACCAGGCCACATGCCCTCAACATGGGGGGTTTGGTGCTCTGGGGCAGGGGGGCGACCTGCGGCCCCCCCACCCCAGAGCACCCTGCCCCCATGTTGATGAGGACAGGGCCTCTTCCCGACAACCCTGGCCGTTGGTTGTCGGGGTCTGCGGGCGGGGGGCTTATCGGAATCCGGGAGCCCTCTTCAATAAGGGGGCCCCCAAATCCCGGCCCCCCACCCTATGTGAATGAGTATGGGGTACATCGTACCCCTACCCATTCACCTGGTGGAAAAAAAATTGCAATAAAAAAACACTACACAGGTTTTCAAAGTAATTTATTGCACAGCTCCGGGGGTCTTCTTCCGACTTCCGGGGGTCTCCGGTGTCGTCTCCTGCTCTCCGGTTCTTTCTTCCGCCGGGCCTCCGCTAACTTCTTTTTAGCTCTCTTGCTAACAGAGGCCCGGTCTTCCTGTTGTCTCGTCCGGCTCTCCGTTGTTCTTCTGCCGGCCCCTCCACTAACATCTTGGTAGCTTTTTCGCTAGTGGAGGGGCCGGTCTTCCCGTCGGCGTCTTCTTCCCTCTTCTCCTTCTCGATGTTGACGCGTCGCCTCCTCCCGCTGTAATACTGGCTCTCCGCTCCGCTCCGCATTAATATAGGCTTCTCATGACGTCACAGTCACATGTTCCCATGACGTCACAGTCACATGCTCCGGGGCCATGTGCCCTGGAACATGTGACTGACGTCATGAGAAGCCTATATTAATGCAGAGCGGAGAGCCAGTATTACAGCGGGAGGAGGCGACGCGTCAACATCGAGAAGGAGAAGAAGAAGCCGACGGTGACGACGGGAAGACCGGCCCCTCCACTAGCGAAAGAGCTAAAAAGAAGTTAGTGGAGGGGCCGGCAGAAGGACAACGGAGAGCCGGACGAGACAACGGGAAGACCGGGCCTCTGTTAGCAAGAGAGCTAAAAAGAAGTTAGCGGAGGCCTGGCGGAAGAAAGAACCGGAGAGCGGGAGACGACACCGGAGACCCCCGGAAGTCAGAAGAAGACCCCCGGAAGTCGGAAGAAGACCCCCGGAGCTGTGCAATAAATTATTTTGAAAACCCGTGTAGTGTTTTTTATTGCAATTTTTTGTCCACCAGGTGAATGGGTAGGGGTACGATGTACCCCATACTCATTCACATAGGGTGGGGGGGCGGGATCCGGGGACCCCCTTATTGAAGGGGGCTCCAGGATTCCGATAAGCCCCCCGCCCGCAGACCCCGACAACCAACGGCCAGGGTTGTCGGGAAGAGGCCCTGTCCTCATCAACATGGGGGCAGGGTGCTCTGGGGTGGGGGGGCCGCAGGTCGCCCCCTGCCCCAGAGCACCAAACCCCCCATGTTGAGGGCATGCGGCCTGGTACGGTTCAGGAGGGAGGGGGGGCCGCTCTCGTCCCCCCCTCTTCCCCTGCGGCCTGCCAGGTTGTGTGCTCGGATAAGGGTCTGGTTTGGATTGTGGGGGGACCCCCACGCCGCTTTTTCGGCGTAGGGGCGCCCGTTCAAATCCAGACCAGACCCAAGGGCCTGGTATGCCCCTGGAGGGGGAACCCACGCCGGTTTTTTATTTAAAATTTGGCCTGGAGTTCCCCCTCAAGAGCAGCAGAGCACAAGTCGCATGCCAAAGTCGGACCATGCAAGACTGCGGTCCGACTTTGATCCGAATTCAATGATAGTCAATGGGCTGAAGTCGGATCAAAGTCGGACCAAAGTAGTACAGGGAGCATTTTCAAAGTCGGACCGACATGTGTCGGACCAGTTAAGACGGCTCCCATAGGGAAACATTGATTTTCACACGTCATGCGACATGAGCTCCCAATGTCGGAGCGTTTGTCGCCCCAGTGTGAACCAGGCCTCATACAGCGATCCCTGCTATAAAAATGCATTGATTACTGTATAAATGTGACTGGCAGAGAAGGGGTTAACACTGGGGGACGAGGAAGGGATTAAATGTGTTTCCTGGGAGTGATTCTTACTGTGGGGGGAGGGGACTGACTGGGGGATGTGACCGATGGTTGTCCCTATGTACAAGGGACACACCATCGGTCTCCTCTCCCTGACAGGACGTGGAACTCTATGTTTACACACAGAGATCCACGGTTCTGCTCAGTTACTGGGCAATGGCGCGCGTCCCCTAGTGGCTTCGGAAGGCGCAACGTCATATGACGCCCGCCCAGAACAATAGGGTCTTCAGCCCGCCGTCATTTGATGGTGGGCGGTGGACAAGCAGTTAAAGAGCAATATACAAAAAATAAAGTGGCCAGGTCACACTGCTAAATATTTGGGGGTGGTTTTAAGTGGAAATACGTGTCTTTATTGTCCTTCTGTGCAAATTGATTGATTGAGAGATATATATATATATATATATATATATATATATATATATATATCTCAATGAATCAAAAGTGAATATGATACTGAAAAAATTACAAAAATGACTAAAAAGTATTACCCAGCGTGTAGACATGACATCCCTCTACAAATCAATATCTCATCCAATGGGTCTGTCAGCAGTCCTTAAAGTGGTTCTAAAGCCTAAACATTTTTTACCTTAATGCACTCCTTACATTAAGGCAGGGCTCAAAATTTCAAGTCTTGAGCCACTAGCCAGGCCCTAAGAGTTACTCGCCACCAGTTGCCCCACCCAACCTTTCCCCTGCCCCACCCCTAAACACACCCTTGTAAATGATCTCATGAATTACACTGTTAAATGTTTTCAGCAGAATTAAGTTCCAAAAAAAAAAGAACAACTTTAACAATATTAACATAAAGCATATCAGTACCCATCAAATGCAGCCTCACTGTGCCCATCAAATGCAGCTTTACGGTGCCCATGAATGTACACTGGAATAGGGAAAATAACTGCGCTAAAACCCAAAAAAAGTGTACAAGCTGCTAGCACTCAAACAAACAAAAGTAAAGTGAAAATGGGGATAAACAGTGCAGCGCTGAAACATAAATAGTGGTATGGAGTACCACTATACAATAAGGTGATAACCAGAGCTCAAAATGGTTAAACGTGAAACTCAAATCAAAATATTCAATAAGAGTGTACAACAGTGATATAAATCTGCTATGACTTAGGAAGTCCACAAACATGAACACACTTTATGTCGACCACAAAGTCATCAACAGGGGCATAGCAATAGGGGCAATATGCCACCGTTGATGACTTTGTGGTCGCGAAACGTGTCAGCCTTGCATTACTACACCCCATACTGCCTTTAAATTAGTGATCACTTTTATATTTTTGTCTGCTATGTGTATGACATTTTTTATTTAATAAACCATCAAAGGTTTTTTGACCTGCACCATTGGGAGCTTCCTTTTTGTTTCTATTTTTCTGTTCCCATACTCTGTCTTTTGGAGCCTGCATGCTGGAGGATATTTGCATCTGCATCCCAATCCATTGGCTCATCCTCTCCAGGACTACTTGAGACGTTTACGGCATTCTTAGAGATCTTGTTCCACGGATTTCGGTTGAGACCTTCCCGTTATCCATAGAGATCCTGTTCCACAGTTTCCGGTCACTGAGACCTCAAGCCTATCTGACTCACTGTCGTATGACTGATGAGTCCACTGTTGTGGTAAGAGTACCCCATCTATTCATTACCTTAACACTTGATTCAACAGTCAACTTGTTGTTCCTGTTACTTTGAACATTCTGTGGCAAGAATATCACTTGAGCGTGTTTATGGTTTACGGATCCTTTTTTATTCACAGAAGACATTCACATTATTGTTGTATACTTAGGACTATATGCAATTTTTATTTTATTTAAGTTACTTGCCTCCAGTGACAGAAAGTGTGTTCATGTTTGTGGACTTCCTAAGTCATAGGAGATTTATATCACGGTTGTACACTCTTATTGAATATTTTGATTTGAGTTTCACATTTAACCATTTTGAGCTCTGGTTATCACCTTACTGTAAAGTGGTACCCCATACCACTATTTATGTTTCAGCGCTGCACTGTTTATCCCTATGAATGCACACTCACTGTGCCCATCAAATGCAGCTTTAAGGTGCCCATCAATGCAGCCTCACTGCCTGTGAATGCAGCCTCACTCTGCCCGCAGACCCTCTGTGCCTGTGAACGCAGCCCCTCTGTGCCTGTGAACGCAGCCCCTCTGTGCCTGTGAACGCAGCCTCACTCTGTGCCTGTGAACGCAGCCTCACTGTCCCCGCAGCCTCACTGTGCCTGTGCCTGCAGCCTCACTGTGCCCCATTAATGCAGCTTTACTGTGCCTCATCAATGCAGCTTTTCTGTGTCCCATCAATGTAGCTTTTTGGTGCCCCATTAATGCAGCTTTACTATGCCCCATCATCAACAGAGACTCACCTGGAAATCCCTGAATGTATCGTGCACACAGCGGGGATGTCCCGCTGTGTGTCATGGAGCTGGCTGTGTCTGTGTTCGGCGCGCAGTGTAACAAGGTCCCACCCCCTAGATGGCTCGTTTCATAGGCGAAACACTGATACTATCACACAAGCTGGGCTAGGGAGGGGGCGGGACCTTGTTACACGGCGTGCCGAGCACAGACACAGCCAGCTCCATGACACATAGCGGGACATCCCTGCTGTGTGTGCGATACACAAGAGGAGAGAGAGAGCGCTGCAGCCTCCTCACCTCAAAGCGGCGCCAGGGAAGTCCGGTCCTGCCGCTCTGTGTCCTCCGGCTGACAGTTTCCTGGCTGATCGCTTCAGTCAGGAAATGGTCAGCCTGGTCCACCCCCGCTCCTCACTCGCCCTGCATTAAATTTCACTCGCAAATTGCGAGCAGGCGAGTGGAATTTTTGAGGGCTGCATTAAGGTAAAGAATGTTTAGGCATCAACATCCTCCTCACCCCTTTTTTTTTGACAGCACTTATGGGTGTCTTTGGCTTTGCTGGAACACAGAGAGCCATTGGCTCTCAGTGCTGACAAATTAAAGATAGATAGTCGACCAGGAAGTGGGGCAGGGTCCCGTTGTCTGTGTCAATAGATGCAGCAGCAGGACTTGGGAGCGAGCACACACAAGTTTCCTATGAGAAGTTGCTTCCTGTGGGGGCACTGGACAGGGAGGATGCGGGGGACCCACTGAACAAAGCAGGCAAGTATAGACATGTTTGTTATTTTTTCTTTTTCTTAATTACCTTTACAATCTCTTTAACCAGCTTCTGCACTACCATCAAGCTAGCTTTCCCACCGAGATAGCCCGATTCATCTTACACCAAAAATATTTGTGTTTTTTGGAAACATTTTACCTCTAAATCATTGGCACTACTATGGGGGCACTACTGAAGCCTCTGCTCCTCTCTCATTTATAGTTGGCTGCCTTATCATCCTCTTGAGTTTTGTCTTAGTAGTACCGTTTTTTAATATAGCACAACCTCTGCCACTTCTGTTTCACCACATTAAATACATGTAGATGTTGCATTTATAGCATTATAATTTATTTTCTGTCTTTACCTGGTTTGTTTTTTTAACATGTGCCTTTGGTTTAAATACATACTATGGTATTTCCATTGCGAGGAGCGTGTGGTATCCAATCTTCTTTTCTGATCTATTCCTGGAGTCAGTCTGCACCACCAGACAGACTCCAGTACCTTAAGTGTTGTGTTCTCCTATCAATTACTTTCAAAATTTGCTGAATTTCTCTAGTGAGAGGGAGGCCTTGAAATTGCAATTGTCCATATGACATGACAGCTAGGTGTGTCAATTAGTAAAGAATCAACTCTTTCAGAGCAGATTCTTCCTCCTTTGTATCCAGAATACAATTAGCATTAGGTGCATAAATAAAATTTCCACAATTCCACCCATTTCCCTAAAATACGAAATAAATCCCTTACTTTTGTTTTTGTATTGGAAATGATAACATGTCTATTCTGTTTTCAGGAAGGCAAAAATGTACTTTACAGCACTTTATAGGAAATACTTTTTGGTTTCTTCACGCCTGCCTCACCATAACGATCTATCCCAGTTGAGAAGAGGCAAGTCATTAACTGCATGTGGTCACTTCAGTGGGGTAAACCACAAGGTAAACTGCAGCAGCTCTGGGTACAATGAACACCACCTGATCTCTTATCCTTCCCAAGGAAAATTATACTAGTCCTTGACCACATTTACTTTAATATTGCCACTGAACATTGACTAATGTAATGCTTCCCCTTATTCCCTCTACCTTTTAGTCAGGTAGGCTGTAATGATCATAGTTTGAGTGAATGATTTTAAATCCTATGAAGCCATCTTCTTTTGGTGAATGTAGGTTTCTTCAACACACTTGGCTTTTACCAATTCAAGGAGGCATGAGCAGATATGGCCATGCTGCTGCAAAGTAAAAAGGAACTTGTGGCCAAGAAAGGTACTTTTAACTATTAACAAATGATGGGTTACCCAAACTGACCTGCTTATCCCAATAAAGAAAACATCGCACCTTTGTAGCCTTTTTATGGACAACATGACAATAACCTAATAAGTATGTAACTGTCCACCACAAAATCATGTTCAAATTTTATAAGTTCACAGAAGTACACAAGCATTTACATAGTTCTTATGTAATATAGAGCACATGCTAAGAAAACAAAAGAAAAATACTAATGACAGGAGAGGTTATATTACAGAAGTCCAACATCAAGATGAATTTTTAAAAAAAAAATCAGTGTAAAAATATCATATATTCTTAACATGTCTAACTCAGACAGATACATTTTACTGGATATCAAGCAAAATTAACTACAGTTAAATATATATATATATATATATATATATATATATATATATATATATATATATATATATACCATATTTAATCGGTGTATAACACGCACAGGCGTATAACACGCACCCTAACTTTAAGAGGGAAGTTTCAGGAAAAAAACTTTCCACAGCCCCCTGCGTATAACACGCAGGCACAGTTTACCCTCTATTTTCAGCGTAAAAAAGTGAGTGTTATACGCCAATATATATATATATATATATATATATATATATATATATATATATATATATATATATATATATTGTGACAGCAGGAAGGTAAAGTCACCTGGTTGCATCCAGGGGGGTAGATATATTTCTCCCAGATTCAGGCTTTATGCCGACTTATACAACTAGGGAGTTGATGAAGCCCAGCTGAGGCTAGTGGGCTCATGAATGACTCATACCTCTAGGGAGAGTGCTGGGCGTCGTGAGGCAGGGAGTTGATGAGACCAGCTGAAGCCTGTCAGTTCGTTTAAGGCCTCTATAAAAACTCCCAGATTCATTAGATGTTAGCTCATGCCTGGAACCAGACCTGTGTGGACTGTCTAGGGAGAGTGAACCCCTGTGCGGTGAGGCAAAGCCTGTGTGGCTATTTGTTTGGACTTTTACTAAACCAGGGACTTAGGGACTAGGACAGCACCAGGCTGATCCCAGTTGTTAGTTTAGGAAACCTGCATGTTTAGTCAGAGGTCAAACTGACCAGGATTTATTTTGTTTGTTTCTTTTTGGCTTTGCTGTGTTTTTGTCACTGTACATAGAGAAATAAACCGCACCTTTTGATTTTGAAAACCACAACCTCCGTCTGCTGGCCCTGTTTTTGTGTGGGGAGCCCAACCAGGGGGTCACACACACCCGCTACCGAGTTAACCCCCTCACAGTTGGTGGAGAACCAGTGGCAGTTTTTTTTAAGCCAGCATGGAGGAGATACTGAAACAGCTGGCTCTAGCAAATGCCAATCAACAGCAGACAAATGCAGGTTTGCAAAGGAGCCTTGCAGCCCAGCAGCAAGCTCATCAACAAGCCCAGCAGCAATCTGAGGCCCGCTTCATAGACCTGTTACAGAAGCAAGAGCAGAGACTACAACAAATGGAAGCAGTAATGCAGCAACGTCCGCAGACCAGTGAGGAAAGCCGTCCCACTAATACCGCGTCCTTTGGGGTGAGTCGTTTATTGACAAAAATGACTGGAGAGGATGATCCAGAGGTATTTTTGACCACATTTGAAAGGACTGCTGAAAGAGAAAAGTGGCCTGAGGAGCAGTGGGCTGGACTGGTGGCTCCTCTGTTAACTGGTGAATCGCAGAAGGCTTACTATGACCTAGAGCCTGACCAAGCAAAAGACTATGTGATGCTAAAAGCTGAAATATTGGCAAGGCTGGGTGTCACCCTGGCTGTCCGGGCTCAGCGTGTGCATAACTGGACTTTCCAGCTTGGAAAACCCCCCAGGTCTCAAATGTATGATCTCATTCACCTGAGCAGGAAGTGGCTACAGCCAGAGACTTTGTCCGCACCGGAGATTGTGGAACGTGTTGTGATGGATCGTTTCTTGAGAGCTCTTCCTACCGCCATTCAAAAGTGGGTAAGCCACGGAGACCCAGAAACGGCCGGTAAACTTGTGGATCGTGTAGAGAGATACTTGGCTACAGAGAACCTGACGGCCTCTTCCAGAGACTCTCGGACTTTCCACCCTAAGACCAGACCATCCCCAGGGGCGGATAAGAGGATTCCAAGGGGTGAGGGTGGAGAGAGTGAGAGGGTGGGAGCTCTACCCCAAGTTTGGCGAGAACAGCCTGGGAAATCAGCGGCTCAAGAGGCCGCAAGAAGGATCGTTTGCTACCGCTGCCGGCAAGCGGGACATATTGCAGCAAATTGCCCGGTTGTGGAGGAACCCATGCAATGTGACTTTCTGATGGACAGACGTCAGTCGCTGTGTGCGACAGTCGCATGCACTGCCATTCGGGGAACTGAGAAACATTTATGAAAAATGTGTGTTAATGGTAGAAATGTTGTGGTATTGTTGGATTCAGGTAGCCTTGTGACCCTGATAAAGGCTGAGTTAGTTAAAACAGAGGTCTCTGGGAATAGCAAGGTAGCTGTTATTTGTGTGCATGGGGACACCCGAGAGTATCCAGTGACTACAGTGTGTTTCGAGACCCCCAAAGGTACCCTCTCTCATCCAGTGGGCTTAGTATCTCAGTTACCGCATGACGCCATTGTGGGAAGGGATTTTCCGAAGTTCTGGGAACTGTGGGATGATCCTGAGCCCCCCACTGGTGCCCCTATGTACCAGGAATGTGATAGCCAGAACTCCTCTGAGAGTGGTGAGGACTCTCCAGAATTTCCCTTGTCAGTATTGGCAGGGGAGACTCAAGAAACTGGAGAGGAGCCCACCTCCTCAGACGAAAACCTACCGTCTGTGGAGTTTTCTGATCTGGAGGTTCACAGGGAAAATTTTGCCACAGAACAGTTAAAAGACCCCGCCCTAATAAAGGCACGGGAAAACGTAGTGGAAATAGATGGCGAGTTAGTGAACCCAGATAATACCTGCACTTACCCATACTTCAGCGTAGAGAAGGACCTACTGTATCGGGTGGCAAAAAGGGCAGAAGAAACCGTTGAGCAGCTGGTGGTGCCCAAACCTTACAGGAAGTTGGTGTTGGAGTTGGCCCATGGGCACATTCTTGGAGGTCATCTGGGGACAGAGAAAACCCGAGAGAGGGTATTACAGAGATTCTATTGGCCTGGGGTGATGAAGGACATAGAAAATTATTGTTCCTCCTGCCCTGTGTGTCAGAGGTCGGCCCCGATGCCACATTTCCGTAGCCCGCTGGTCCCTCTACCCATCATTGAGGTCCCGTTTGAGAGAATCGCAATGGATTTGGTAGGTCCTATAATCAAGTCCGCTAGGGGGCACCAGTACATATTGGTTATAATGGACTATGCCACCCGTTATCCAGAAGCGATCCCTCTCAGAAATACCTCGGCCAAAACCATAGCCAAAGAGCTATCTCTTGTTTTTAGCCGGGTGGGTATTTGTAAAGAACTGCTTACGGACCAAGGTACACCCTTTATGTCCCGGGTTATGAAAGAGCTGTGTAAATTGTTCAAAGTGACGCAATTGCGTACATCTGTGTATCACCCCCAAACCGATGGGCTGGTTGAAAGATTCAACAAAACCCTAAAACAAATGTTGAAGAAAGTGGTGGATAGAGATGGAAAGGATTGGGACTGTCTACTTCCTTATTTGATGTTTGCTATTAGGGAGGTGCCCCAATCCTCTACGGGATTCTCCCCCTTTGAGTTACTGTATGGGAGACACCCAAGAGGGCTGTTGGATATTGCCAAGGAAACTTGGGAAAGTGAGAGTTCTCCCCACAGGAGTGTGATTGAGCATGTCGCCCTGATGCAAGATCGAATTGCACAGGTAATGCCCATCGTGAAGGAACATTTGGCCCAAGCGCAGTTGGCACAGCAGAGAGTGTACAACCGTGGAGCAAAGACCCGTACCTTTTCCCCGGGGGATAGGATATTGGTACTTGTCCCTACGGTTGAAAGTAAATTCCTTGCCAAATGGCAAGGCCCCTACGAGATAATGGAAAAAGTGAGCGAAGTGAATTACAAGGTCAGACAACCAGGAAGGCGAAAGCCCGAACAGATATATCACGTTAATCTGTTGAAAGCCTGGAGGGATAGAGAGTCCCTAGTCGCAGAAACTTGGTCACCAGCTCAAACTGGTTGCGTGATTCCGGAGGTTGGAATAGCAGCCACCTTGTCACAACCCCAACAACAGGAGGTTAAGGAGTTTGTGCTTCGCAACAAGGAGGTGTTCTCTGAGCTGCCGGGACAAACATCTGGGGTAGAGCATGATATTATTACCCCGCCCGGTGAAAGGGTGAAGTTAAAACCCTATCGGATCCCAGAGGCCCGACGGGAGGCAATACGGGAGGAAGTACAGAAAATGCTGAACTTAGGGGTGATAGAGGAGTCCCAAAGTGATTGGTCTAGTCCCATTGTGTTGGTGCCTAAACCGGATGGGAGCTGGCGATTTTGTAACGATTTTCGTCAGTTGAACAAAGTTACAAAATTTGACACCTACCCCATGCCACGTATAGATGAGTTGATCGACCGGCTGGGAACAGCCCGATACATGACGACTCTTGACCTCACAAAAGGGTATTGGCAAATTCCCCTGGCCAAGTCGGCCAAAGAGAAAACCGCATTTGTAACCCCAGACGGGGCGTTCCAATATAAGAGAATGCCGTTCGGGTTACAGAATGCGCCGGCCACATTCCAGCGGAAAATGGACCAGATGCTGAGGCCCCATCGGAAGTATGCTGCGGCTTACCTGGATGACGTAATTGTCCATAGCACAGATTGGGCCTCACATCTGCCAAAAGTGCAAGCAGTCCTGGACTCTGTTCGGGAAGCGGGGTTTACGGCTAACCCCAAGAAGTGTACCATTGGGCAGGAGGAGGCCAAATATCTTGGGTACACCATTGGCAGGGGAGTAATAAAACCCCAACTCAACAAAGTCGAGGCCATCCAGAGTTGGCCACGTCCCAACAGCAAGAAGCAGGTACGAGCCTTTCTGGGAATCGCGGGTTATTATCGGCGCTTCATTCCCCACTTTGCTTCTAAGGCTGTGCCCCTAACCAACCTGACGAAAGGGAAAGGGTCGGTCATGATTAAATGGACCCCCGAGGCTGAGGCAGCATTCCAATTCTTGAAACAAGCCTTATGTAGCCAGCCAGTGTTGTACTCACCCGACTTCTCTAAAGACTTTGTCGTACAAAGTGATGCGTCAGATGTGGGGTTAGGAGCAGTATTGTCCCAGGTCTGGAACAGGGAAGAGCACCCAGTCATTTACCTCAGCAGGAAGTTGAAGTCCCATGAGGTAAATTACGCCACGGTTGAAAAGGAATGTTTAGCGGTGAAGTGGGCTCTAGATTCCCTTCGGTACTATCTGCTAGGTAGGCACTTTGACATGGTTACGGATCACGCTCCGTTAAAGTGGATGGCTCAAAACAAGGAGACAAATAGAAGAGTGAATAGGTGGTTCCTGGCCCTACAGGAATTCAACTTCACAGTAAAGCATCGCCCTGGCGTTCAAATGGGGAATGTGGATGCTTTGTCTCGAGTACATGAATGCCTGATTGCTGGTGTTCCAACCCCAAGGTTAAAACAAGAGGGGGGGGGTATGTGACAGCAGGAAGGTAAAGTCACCTGGTTGCATCCAGGGGGGTAGATATATTTCTCCCAGATTCAGGCTTTATGCCGACTTATACAACTAGGGAGTTGATGAAGCCCAGCTGAGGCTAGTGGGCTCATGAATGACTCATACCTCTAGGGAGAGTGCTGGGCGTCGTGAGGCAGGGAGTTGATGAGACCAGCTGAAGCCTGTCAGTTCGTTTAAGGCCTCTATAAAAACTCCCAGATTCATTAGATGTTAGCTCATGCCTGGAACCAGACCTGTGTGGACTGTCTAGGGAGAGTGAACCCCTGTGCGGTGAGGCAAAGCCTGTGTGGCTATTTGTTTGGACTTTTACTAAACCAGGGACTTAGGGACTAGGACAGCACCAGGCTGATCCCAGTTGTTAGTTTAGGAAACCTGCATGTTTAGTCAGAGGTCAAACTGACCAGGATTTATTTTGTTTGTTTCTTTTTGGCTTTGCTGTGTTTTTGTCACTGTACATAGAGAAATAAACCGCACCTTTTGATTTTGAAAACCACAACCTCCGTCTGCTGGCCCTGTTTTTGTGTGGGGAGCCCAACCAGGGGGTCACACACACCCGCTACCGAGTTAACCCCCTCACAATATATATATATATATAAATATATAAGATATCTGAGACCTAATCATTTTTGCAAGTAATCCTCTTTAAAAGATTAGATATCATGCTGAAAAAAAAAATATATGAATTGCAACGCATGCCATTCGCTCTCTATAGGCCAACAGTTTTATTTCAACATTAGAATGTTTTCTTTGCATCTGG
The DNA here is from genome assembly GCA_029206835.1 of Rana muscosa. Taxonomy (NCBI): domain Eukaryota; kingdom Metazoa; phylum Chordata; class Amphibia; order Anura; family Ranidae; genus Rana; species Rana muscosa. The sequence continues at coordinate 655,895,112 of CM055122.1, read as the reverse complement.
TAACAAAACCCCAGCTTAGTGAAAACTCGGTATGTGTGGTTAATGGAAAATCTTGGCAGCCATCCATTTAAACAATTCACACAATGAAAAGTTAGCAGCTTTTTGTGAAAGTACACTACTGTACAAATTTACCTACCTACACAGTCGGCATTATGGAACCATCTGTCCTTAACGTGCAGGCATTTGTTGTGCCACAAAACATTCCTTAACAAGTAAGGTAAAATAATGTTTTAGCTAGAAATTATAGTGGTACGCAAGGAGGTTTTGAAGAAAAACAGTAAATATCCTTATCTGGTATAAAATTTAAAAAATTGTAAAGTGGTCCTTGACAGACTGTTTAGGCTTTGCAAATGCACGGCAGAAGTAAGCTTACTGCTTGTCTCGCTATGCAATAGAAAGATCCACTAATCAATGCATCTCTTCTAATGATGTCAGGGCTTTGCAAAGCGTTAGGGACAAGTGCATGGTCAGATCAATGTGGGATACATAATGTTACAAATCGAAGTGTAAATCTAAAAAAATTCAGAAATCCCACTGCTTGGTTTTTTATATATTCAAATTTTCACTGCTGATTCTGACAACACTTTCTTTTTACTTCGTCTCTCTATGGAGAGCAGGGACTTTTAGCACCCACCCTGACCCCCAAAACATGTGATGTACCCCAGGAGGCAAGGTGACCTAGCATTTTACCCCCACGATCTAGTCCTCGGCAGTGGGGGATCAATGTGAACAGGTCAGTGTCGGTCATTTTCAATGCAAGAAATTGAGTTTATGGCCTTTCAGTCAACACAGATGTTAAGGACACAGGACACCCATGGACTAGTAGATGCCAGGTGAGGAACAAAAAGTACTTACAGTCTTCATAGATAGAGAACCTTTAAGTCAACCTGGCATTCTGTGAAATCAGGTCCTGACTGCAAGACACTCATTAGTTTAGCTGCTGACCCTTTGGAGAGGACCAAGCTTAAATTTAGATTCTTAGAGTTTCCAGTTGGGCTAAAAAATACTCTGTGGTGCTTCATTTTCCCTTGTTTAACATATGAAGCCTCAAACCAAGGCCTCTATCCAGTAACAAGGTCGCCCTTCTCAGGCAGCAGACCAGAGAGGATCAAACAGCCATTTACATTGCTCATCCAGGCAGCAGGCCTGTGGGAAGACTATATCACCTCCCTGCCTGCACCACAGGCAATAAAACCTCCTAATGGTTGGCCAAGCAAATATAAATATTTCGAAGGGCCCATTTATAGCAGTGAGCCATGCTGAATGCATGGCCACTGGTGTGGGCTGTAAGACACAGTGGTAATGCTCTGATCCTCGTGAATTGCGCCATCTATTTTTTCAATTCTCGTGATATTTTAATAGAGTTCTATTCACTGCAGAGGCATTGTGATGTGGTGGTTCACATTCCAACCCGCTGCATGCAGTACTTTTTTTTTAGCACACACTACAGCATGCTGTGTTTATTTAAAGAAATTTCTCCACAAAAATTTTTTATTGGAGAAAATTTTTATGAGAATACAATACAGTTCGGTAAACATCTCGTTTGGAATGGGTAACATGACTAAACAATGCGGTAAGATAGTACAAGGAATGAACAACCCATGATATGGGTAACTGTTGGAGTTATTCAATAATTTATATTACATGCATTGACATAAAACAATAGGATAACATTCAGGCAATGGTTGCTTTACAGAGCCGACCCACTCTGCCAATTGGGGAAATACCACTGAGACCAATATCAGCAGGTCTTGACAGTGGAATCTTTGATTCTGGTGGGGTCAGCCTCCAACGTGCATTATGAGTCATAATAAAAAAAAAAATACTGGAGAGTAGGGTCTAGTCATGTGTAGGACTAGGGAGAGAAAGATGGGAGAAATAGGAAAAAAGGGGAGTAAAGGGGGGAGAAGGTAAAAGGAAAGCGAGAAAAGGGGTGGGGGTGGGAGAAAGGGGGAGGGGATAGGGGCCGCTCTTCAACCGGAACCCCCATTCAGGGCGTATATACAGGATTTCCCATCAGACAGTTCAAGCGGCAATGTGAAGGGACAGGAAGTAGGATTTATAGCATTCAGTAGATTTGAAATGTGTCCAACATGCCCAGACAGATGTGAATTTCTTTTTCGTACATCACGAGACACAGAGCGACTTAGTCATTACTAATGGGTTATATAGTTTACCTTCAGGTGCTGGCACTGGCAACTTCCAAACCGGAAGTACCCTCCCCTATATAAGCCCCTCCCATCCGGGAGCACCTCAGTTTTTTGCCAGTGTCTAAGGTGTTGGCCAAAGAGTAACATGTGTTTTCACTGGGCTTGCGTACAGGTTCTTTTGGGCCTTAGTAAGCTGTTCCGGATCCCACCAAAAAAGCTTCATAGCTAAACGGTCGGTACCCGGGCCTTGCAGCAGAAGAGCAAGGTTTTGCCTGTAATGCCTCTCTTAGGAGGGCTGGACCCTGGGATCCAGAGCTCTGGTCATACCCACGACCAAGATGTTGTCTGTGCAGGGTGCTATACAGGTCCAGGGGAGTGGAATCCTTGGGAACCCGGTCCCTGAAGGTTTAATTACAATGCCTGCCGTGATAGGTGAAGTTTGGGTTTCTGTGGACCAAACAGAGTCCTGCGGCGGGGAACAGGTAAGTGGGGGCCCCCAGGAACTTGGTTCTATTGGGGGACCCCCAAGCCTAATTTGTCTTTCTGTCTGTTACCTAACGGTATTCCCGCTAATATCTGTGTATGCCTGTAACTACTGAAAATGTAAAATTTTAATAGTAGTCAAGAAAAAAAAAAAAAGGACCGCGGTACCTGTGTTAAACCACTAGAGGCTGCTGTGGTCCATTTTTCTTGTCATGTGGATCTTTGGTTTTCTCAAGTCAAAAGATCCAGGCAGTTGGTAAGTTTCTCTGTGGGAATCCACTTCCTCTGCCCTGTTGCTGCGCTCATCCACCGCACAGGCCCTCCGGCAAAAAGGGCCCTGGCTCCTAGTCCCTGTTTGATTTTTGAAAAGGGCGCCAATGGCGCACGGGCACGTGCACGCGCCTCCTATGAAAAAAAAGGGGCGGGTGGATGACGCTCGATGCGCGCCACGGCGCTTCTGCGCATGTGCAGGCGTCCCAGCTTGTATAAAGACACAGTACAAGTGTCAGCTGGATGCAAACAGAGCTAGCAACAAACAGTGGCACACAGAGGCGGTTGATGCAGGCATCCCCATAGAAAGGCACTTTAGTGGACACCAGCTGGTAAATAGCAGCAACTGTGTTAGACTATTACTAGAAAAATTGGTGTATGACGACGGGAATACCTCAGCTCTGTGCTTATAGGATATGTCGTCCAGACGCTCTGGAAATAGATCTTCCAAGAAGCGAAAGGGGTCTCCGTCGGGCTCTGAGGATTTTGGGCATGCTGTACTGCGCCAATCTCCCCTGAAATTTCAGAGGTCAGTAGCCGTAGGAACCCCGCAGGAGTACCTGGTACTGCGGCTGTCCCCAGTCCACCTGCTCCTGTATATATAACAGAGGAGGTTTTATCCTCAACTCTGGGAGGATTGGAAGAGAGATTAACAGCATTGATCGCTGCTTCCCTGTCACAGGAAAAGCGCGTCCGATCTCCGTCTCCTCCTGCAGAGTGCCTGTTAGTGGAGGAACAGTCCCAGAGATCGACCTACCTGAAGGGGATCAGGTGAGGTTGATAAAGTTATAGAGGAATCAACAGTGGAAGAACCTTTCTCAGCATCTCAGGCTGAAAGATTATGGGTTCAGTCTCTGACTAACATGGTCCGAGCAGCATTTTAAATGCCTCTGCCGGAACCATCAACCACTACTGTCTCCTCGCTGGGGTCGCTGAAAGCTCCCCAGACTGTCTGTTCCTTCCCAATCCACCCTTTATTGGAAGGGTTTATTTACCAGGATTGGGAGCATCCTGTAAAATATTTACTCCCCCCAAGAGATTTCCAGTGATCTATCCCATGGAGGATAAGTTCATAAAAAATAAAAAAAATGGAGGGTCCCTACAGTGGACACAGCCATCTCTTGTGTAAATAAATCACTGACATGTCCAGTAGATAATGTTCCAATGTTCAAGGACCCAATAGATAAAAAATTGGAGTCTTTACTAAAATCTGCTTTCTCTACAGCAAGCATGGTGACACAACCTGCAGTAGCAGCGATTGGAGTCTGCCAAGCAATGAAAGATCAGTTGAAACAAGTCTTAAGGGACTTACCAGATCAGCAGGCTCTTGCCCTAGCTGACCTACCTAGAGCCTTGTGTTGCGATGGACGCCATAAAGGATACAATCCAACAGGCATCCCGCTTTACGCTGTCTGTAGACATATGCGTAGGCTTCTATGGCTCAAAAACTGGTCTGCTGAAGCTCCCTGTAAGAAATTGCTGATTAGCTTCCCATTTCATGGAGAACGCTTATCTGGAGATGATCTGGACAAATATATCCAGAAAACTTCTGCCGGTAAAAGTACACTCTTGCCGGTTAAGAACAAGGGTAGAAGTCCTTCTTTTAAGAGGCCTACTTCTCCAGTCCCTGGCACATCGGCTGTGAAACAGTTCCGACGGCCTCCGCGGTCAAATCCAGGGGGCAGAAATCAGGGACAATCACAGGGTAACAAGAAACCCTGGGTCAAGAGAGGTACAAAACCTCCCCCCAAGTCATGAAGGGTTGCCCCCACTCAATCGGGTGAGGGGAAGACTTCAGTTGTTCACAGAGACCTGGCGGGACACCATCAGAGATGGCTGATCTCCGCAGTAAGTCTGGGATACAGGCTGGAGTTAAAAGACATTCCTCCTGCCCATTTTATAAGGTCAAACGTGCCAAGCGATCCCCAGAAGAGTGGATCCCTCCTTCTGGCATTAGAGCAACTATTGCCCCAAGGGTAATCATGAAGGTTCCCTTGGAAGAAAACGGGATCGGGTTTTACTCGAACCTTGTCACAGTCCCCAAACCAAATGGGGACATGAGGCCCATATTAAATATAAAAGGGCTAAACAAGTTCCTACATATCAGGACTTTTTCGGATGGAGTCGATCCGATCGGTGGCCACCGCCCTACAAGGGCAGGAATGGTTAGCCTCGTTCGACATAAGGGATGCTTATTTGCATATTCCCATCTGTCCGGCCCATCAGAAATTTCTACGCTTTGCAGTAGAAGGGCGCCATTTTCAGTTCAGAGCCTTACCTTTCGGTCTGGCCACAGCACCACGAGTGTTCACAAAAATTCTGGCCCTACGATTGGCCAAACTAGGAACACAAGGTGTAACGATAATGGCATATCTAGACGACTTGTTGCTGATAGACCACTCAGTGAAAAAAACTAGAAGTGGTCGTTCACAAGATAATCAAGTATCTGGAATCTCACGGTTGCATTATCAACCGAGACAAGTCAGCCCTAAAACCAGTCAAAAGCCTGGAATACTTGGGGGCTAAGACTGGATTCAAATCAGAGAAAGATTTTCTTACCTCCAGAGAAGGTGTCGTCTTTGAAAGATTTGACCCACTTAGTGGGTACAAAAAAGAAAAACCATCCATACGCCTGTGTATAAGGCTGCTGGGAAAAATAATAGGATTTTTATAACAGCTTACCTGTAAAATCCTTTTCTTGGAGTACATCACGGGACACAGAGCGACATAGTCATTACTAATGGGTTATATAGTTACCGTCAGGTGCTGGCACTGGCAACTTCCAAAACCGGAAGTACCCTCCCCTATATAAGCCCCTCCCATCCGGGAGCACCTCAGTTTTGTAGCAAAGCAATAAGTGTCCCCAAAGATGGGCGGGAGCTCTGTGTCCCGTGATGTACTCCAAGAAAAGGATTTTACAGGTAAGCTGTTATAAAAATCCTATTTTCTTTCTCGTACATCACGGGACACAGAGCGACATAGTCATTACTAATGGGATGTCCTAAAGCAATGCCAAATGAGGGGGGGGATACACCATATATAAGCTGAGCGCTATCAGACATGAGGATCTTTTGCGGCCTGCAACACACTGCGCCCAAAGGCGACATCCTCCTGACTTCTAACGTCCACCTGGTAGAACCTAGTAAACGTGTGTACCGAAGACCATGTTGCGGCCTTACAGATTTGAGCCAGGGAGGCCTGGTGATGCACTGCCCATGAAGTTCCAACTGCTCTCGTGGAGTGCGCCCTAACTTTGAACGGAGGCGGTCTACTTCTCAAGCTATAGGCTTGTATTATGACCTGTCGAATCCACTTGGCTAAAGTAGATTTTGACGCTGCCTGACCCTTTCTGGGGCCTTCCGGCAGAATAAACAAAGTATCCGTTCTGCGAATCTGAGCAGTGGCTTTTAGATAAGATTTAACTGCTCTTACTACATCCAAAGAATGCAATAACTTTTCCTCTACCGAAGTAGGCTTGGGGAAAAAAGAAGGAAGAACCACATCTTGGTTCAAATGAAAACTCGATACCACCTTAGGAAGAAAGGCTGGATGAGGACGTAACACTACTCTGTCCTTATGGATAACCAGATATGGCTCCTTACAGGACATAGCTGCTAATTCCGATACTCTTTTAGCCGAACAAATGGCTACTAGAAAAATCAATTTCCTGGTGAGAAGCACCAAGGAAATATGCTGTAATGGTTCAAATGGTTGTTTCTGTAGAACCGACAGAACCAAGTTTAGATCCCATGGACATATGGGAATATTAACCGGAGGACTAATACGCATCACTCCTTGTATAAAGGCTTTGACTAGTGAATGCGAAGCCAAGGGCCTTTGAAAAAATATTGACAAGGCCGAAATCTGACCTTTGATAGTACTCAAGGCAAGCTTCCTATCTACAGCCCATTGTAGGAAGTCCAGAATCCTACCTATTACGTATTTACGTGGATGCCATTTCTTGGCCTCACACCAGGCGATGTACGCCTTCCAGATTCTATAGTAGATCTGCCTGGATACCGGCTTCCTGGCATTGATCATGGTAGATACCACAGCATTAGAGAGCCCTCTCTTTTTTAGAATGTGGGCTTCAATAGCCAGGCCGTCAAACCTAGGGCTGGTAAGGAAGGGTGGTATATCGGTCCCTGCGAAAGCAGGTCCGGACGATGTGGGAGGGTCCAAGGACTCCCCACAGACATTTTTACAATCTCCGCGTACCATGCTCTTCGGGGCCACGCTGGAGCCACCAGAATCACTGGTTTCTTTTCTACCCTGATTCTGCGGAGTAATCGAGGTAACAATTGTGGCGGTGGGAATGCATATATCAGCTTGAACTGATCCCAAGGGAACACTAGGGCATCCGAGCCGCACGCTAGGGGATCCCTTGCCCAAGAGACAAACCTGTCCACTTTTGTGTTGAATCTGGATGCTAGCAGATCTACATCCGGTGTTCCCCACCGCTGACATATTGTCCGGAAAACCTCGGGATGAAGGGACCATTCCCCTGGGCATAATTGTTGGCGACTTAGAAAGTCCGCCTTCCAATTCTCCACCCCTGGAATGAATACCGCAGATATGGCTGGGACATATCTTTCTGCCCATCTCAGGATGTAATTTACTTCCCTTTGGGCTGCACGACTCCTGGTGCCCCCCTGACGATTGATATATGCCACTGCTGTGGCATTGTCTGACTGAACTCTGACAGGGGACCCTTGGAGTTTGGATGTCCATGCTACTAGGGCATACCGGGCTGCTCGTATCTCTAAGAGATTGATGGGCAGGGCCTTTTCCGCATCCGACCATCTGCCCTGGAGAGACCATTGCTCCAGTACTGCTCCCCAGCCTATAAGGCTGGCATCTGTAGTGACCACCTTCCAGGAAATCGGACTGAAGGATTTCCCTCTTTCCAGATTCTGGGGAACCAACCACCAGCGGAGGCTCCTGCGAACGGAAGGGGACAAGGACATTGGTAAGTCCAGAGCCTGAACTTTTTTGTTCCAGGCTGACAGTATGGCCCTTTGCAACTTCCTTGAATGGAATTGACCGTAGGGTACTGCTTCGAATGATGACACCATTTTTCCCAGCAGCCTCATGCACAGGCGTATGGATGGCTGTCTTTTTGAACCCACTAAGTGGATCAAATCTCTCAAAGACGACCCCTTTTCTTGAGGCAAGAAAATCTTTTTCTGGTCTGAATCCAGCCTTAGCCCCAAGTATTCCAGACTTTTGACTGGTTTTAGGGCTGACTTGTCTCGGTTGATAATCCAACCGTGATATTCCAGATACTTGATTGTCTCGTGAACAACCACTTCTAGTTTTTCCACTGAGTGGTCTATCAGCAACAAGTCGTCTAGATATGCCATTATCGTTACACCTCGTGTTCTTAGATTGGCCAATAATGGGGCCAGAATTTTTGTGAACACTCTTGGTGCTGTGGCCAGACCGAAGGGTAAGGCTCTGAACTGAAAATGGCGCCCTTCTACCGCAAAGCGTAGAAATTTTTGGTGGGCTGGAAAGATGGGGATGTGCAAATAAGCATCTTTGATGTCGATCGAGGCTAACCATTCCTCCCCTTGTAGGGCAGTGGCTACCGATCGGATCGACTCCATCCGGAAAGTCCTGATATGTAGGAATTTGTTTAGCCCTTTTAGATTTAATATGGGCCTCACGTCCCCGTTTGGCTTCGGAACTGTAAAGAGGTTTGAGTAAAACCCGAACCCCCATTCTTCCAGGGGAACCTCTATAATTACTGCTTGAAGCAATAATTGGTCCAGTGCCAACAGGAGGGATCCTCTCTTCTGGGGATCCCTTGGCACGTTTGACCTTATAAAGCGGGAAGGAGGGGAGTTTTTTAACTCCAATTTGTATCCCAGATTTACTGCGGAGAGCACCCATCTGTCTCGGATCGTGTCCCGCCAGGTTTCTGTGAACAACTGAAGTCTTCCCCCCACCCGATTGGGTGGGGGCAACCCTTCATGCATTTGACTTTGGGGGAGGTTTTGTACCTCTCCTGCTCCAGGGCTTCTTGTTACCCTGTAACTGTCCCTGATTTTTACCTCCGGGATTTGACCGGGGAGGCCGTCGGAACTGTTTCACAGCCGATGTCCTAGGGACTGGAGAAGCCGGCCTCTTAAAGGAGGGACCTCTAACTCTATTTTTAACCGGCAAAAGTGTACTTTTACCGCTGGAAATTCTCTGGATATACTTGTCCAGGTCTTCCCCGAATAAGCGCTCCCCATGAAATGGGAAGCTGACCAGCAATTTTTTACAGGGAGCTTCAGCAGACCAGTTTTTGAGCCATAGAAGCCTGCGCATATGTACTACAGACAGCGTAAGGCGGGAGGCCTGATGGATTGAATCCTTTATAGCGTCCACCGCAAAGCATAAGGCTCTAGGTAGATCAGCTAGGGCAAGAGCCTGCTGATCCGGCAAGTCTCTTAAGACCTGTTTCAACTGATCCTTCACTGCTTGGCATACCCCTATAGCTGCCACTGCTGGTTGTGTCACCAATCCTGCTGTAGAAAAAGCAGATTTCAATAATGACTCCAATTTTTTATCTATTGGGTCCTTGAACATTTGGACATTTTCCACCGGACATGTCAGTGATTTATTCACACAAGAGATGGCTGCGTCCACTGTAGGGACCTTCCATTTTCTGATGAACTTATCCTCCATGGGATAGACCACCGGAAATCTCTTGGGGGGAGTAAATATTTTGTCAGGATGCTCCCAATCCTGGTAAATGAGCCCCTCCAGTAAAGGATGGATTGGAAAGGAACAAACAGTCTGGGGAGCTTTTAGCGACCCCAATGAGGAGACAGAAGTGGAGGATGGCTCCGCAAGTGGCATTTTAAATGCTGATCGGACCATATTAGTCAGGGACTGAACCCATAACTTCTCAGCATGTGATGCTGAGAACGGCTCTTCCACTGTTGATTCCTCTACAACCGAATCAACCTCATCCTGATCCCCCTCAGGTAGGTCGACCTCTGTATGGGACTGTTGCTCTGTTAACAGGCACTCTGAGGGAGGAGACGGAGATCGAGCGCTTTTCTCCTGTGACAGGGAAGCAGCGATTAATGCTGACAATCTCTCTTCCAGTCCTCCCAGAGCTGAGGAAAAAACCTCCTCTGTTACATACACAGGAGCAGGTGAACTGAGGACAGCCACAGTACCAGGTACTCCTGGGGGTGCCCTACGGTCACTAACCTCTGATTCTTCAGGGGAGACTGGTGCAGCCAAAGCATGCCCAAGATCCTCAGAGCCCGATGGAGACCCCCTATTCCTCCTGGAATTTCTAGTCCCGGAGTTTTTAGACGGCATATTCCTAAGCCACAAAGCTGAGGTATTCCAGCCGAAATACACCAGTTACTGATAATAGTCTAGCATAAATGCTGCTATAATAAACAGTTGGTGTCTACTAATGTGCCTTTCTAGGGGATGCCTGTATCAACCGCTTGCTGTATGCCTTTAAATGTTGCCAGCTCTGTCTCTGTACTTCATAGCCAGCTTACTACAATATTGTGGCTTTTTAAAACCTGCTGGGACGCCCGCACATGCGCAGAAGCGCTGCGGCGCGCACAGAGCGTCATCCCCCAGGCTCCGCCCCCTTTTCCGGCTCACCTCTATATATAGAGGCGCGTGCACGCGCACGCGCGCGGCCACGTGCGCCCTCGGCGCTAATTTCAAACATGGAAACCAGGGACAGGAGCCAGGGCCCCTCTTTGCCGCAGGCCGGGGGATGGACGAGCACTGCAACATGGCAGAGGAAGCAGTTTCCTATAGGAGAACTCACCAACTGCCTGGACTTTGCTCTCTGAGAAGAAACTAGTCCACATGACAAGAAAACATTCCACAGCGGCCTCTAGTGGACAAACACAGGTACCGCAGTCTAATATACTAAATATATATAAAAAAACATTTTTTTTTTTTTTTTTTTCTTGACCACCATTAAAAATTATTACATTTTTTTTAGTAGTTACAGGCATGCACAGAATCTTGCGGGAATACCATTAGGTAACAGACAGAAAGACAAATTAGGCTTGGGGGTCCCCCAATAGAACCAAGTTCCTGGGGGCCCCCACTTACCTGTTCCTCGCCGCAGGACTTTGTTTGGTCCACAAAAGCCCAAACTTCACCTATCACGGCAGGCATTGTAATCAAACCTTCAGGGACCGGGTTCCCAAGGATTCCACTCCCCTGGACCTGTATAGCACCCTGCACAGAAAACATCTTGGTCGTGGGTATGACCAGAGCTCTGGATCCCAGGGTCCAGCTCTCCTAAGAGAAGCATTACAGGCAAAACCCTGCTCTTCTCTTTGCAAGGCCCGGGTACCGACCGTTTAGCTATGAAGCTTTTTTGGTCGGATCCGGAATAGCTTACTGAGGCCCAAAAGAACCTGTACGCAAGCTCAGTGAAAAACACATGTTTCTTCTTGGCCAACACCTTAGACACTGGCAAAAAACTGAGGTGCTCCCGGATGGGAGGGGCTTATATAGGGGAGGGTACTTCCGGTTTTGGAAGTTGCCAGTGCCAGCACCTGACGGTAACTATATAACCCATTAGTAATGACTATGTCGCTCTGTGTTCCGTGATGTACGAGAAAGAAAGTGGCTTCATTCGAAGCAGTACCCTACGGTCAATTCCATTCAAGGAACTTGCAGAGGGCCATACTGTCAGCCTGGAACAAAAAAGTTCAGGCTTTAGACTTACCAATGTCCCTGTCCCCTTCCGTTCGCAAGAGCCTCCATTGGTGGTTGGTGCCAGAATCTGGAAAAAGGGAAACCCTTCAGTCCGGTTTCTTGGAAGGTGGTCACTACAGATGCCAGCCTCATAGGCTGGGGGGCAGTACTGGAGCAATGGTCTCTCCAGGGCAAGTGGTCAGAAGCAGAGAAGGCCCTGCCCACCAATCTCTTAGAGATACGAGCAGCCCGGTATGCCCTAGTAGCATGGACATCCAAACTCCAAGGGTCACCTGTCAGAATTCAATCAGACAATGCCACAGCAGTGGCATATATCAATCACCAGGGTGGCACCAGGAGTCGTGCAGCCCAGAGGGAAGCGAATTGCATCCTGGAATGGGCAGAAAGGTATGTCACAGCCATATCCGCGGTTTTCATCCCAGGAGTGGAAAATTGGAGAGCGGACTTTTTAAGTCGCCAGCAATTATGCCCGGGGAATGGTCTCTTCACCCCGAGGTTTTTCCAGGCAATATGCCAGCGGTGGGGAACACCGGATGTAGATCTGTTAGCATCCAGATTCAACGCAAAGGTGGACAGATTTGTGTCTCGCACAAAGGATCCCCTAGCTTGCGGTTCGGATGCCCTAGTGTTCCCTTGGGATCAGTTCAAGCTGATATATGCATTCCCACCACGATTAATCCGCAGAATCTGGGTAGAAAAGAAACCAGTGATTCCGCGTACCATGCCCTTCGGGGCCACGCTGGAGCCACCAGAGATTGTAAAAATGTCAGTGGGAAGTCCTTGGACCCTCCCACATCGTCCGGACCTGCTTTCGCAAGGACCGATATACTACCCTTCCTTACCAGCCCTAGGTTTGACGGCCTGGCTATTGAAGCCCACATTCTAAAAAAGAGAGGGCTCTCTAATCCTGTGGTATCTACCATGATCAATGCCAGGAAGCCGGTATCCAGGCAGATCTATTATAGGATCTGGAAGGCGTACATTACATGGTGTGAGGCCAAGAAATGGCATCCACGTAAGTACGTAATAGGTAGGATTTTGGACTTCCTACAGTGGGCTGTAGATAGGAAGCTGGCCTTGAGTACTATCAAGGGTCAGATTTCGGCCTTGTCAATATTTTTTCAAAGGCCCTTGGCTTCGCATTCACTAGTCAAAGCTTTCATACAAGGAGTGATGCGTATTAGCCCTCCGGTTAGTATTCCCATATGTCCATGGGACTTAAACCTGGTTCTGTCGGTTCTACAGAAACAACCGTTTGAACCATTGCAACACATTTCCTTGGTTCTTCTCACCAGGAAATTGATTTTCTTAGTAGCCATTTGTTCGGCTAAAAGAGTATCGGAATTAGCCGCCTTGTCCTGTAAGGAGCCATATCTGGTTGTCCATAAGGACAGAGTAGTATTACGTCCTCATCCAGCCTTCCTTCCTAAGGTGGTATCGAGGTTTCATTTGAACCAAGATGTGGTTCTCCCTTCTTTTTTCCCCAAACCTAGCTCGGTAGAGGAAAAGTTATTACATTCTTTGGATGTAGTAAGAGCAGTTAAAGCTTATCTAAAAGCCACTGCTCAGATTCGCAGAACGGATACTTTGTTTATTCTGCCGGAAGGCCCTAGAAAGGGTCAGGCAGCATCAAAATCTACTTTAGCCAAGTGGATTCGACAGGTCATAATACAAGCCTATGGCTTGAGAAAGAGACCGCCTCCGTTCAAAGTTAGGGCGCACTCCACAAGAGCAGTTGGAACTTCATGGGCAGTGCATCACCAGGCCTCCCTGGCTCAAGTATGTAAGGCCGCAACATGGTCTTCGGTACACACGTTTACTAGATTCTACCAGGTAGACGTTAGAAGTCAGGAGGATGTCGCCTTTGGGCGCAGTGTGTTGCAGGCCGCAAAAGATCCTCATGCCTGATGGCGCCCAGCTTATGTGTCCCTCCCCTCATTTGGCATTGCTTTGGGACGTCCCATTAGTAATGACTAAGTCGCTCTGTGTCCCGTGATGTACGAAAAAGAAAAAGGGATTTTTATAACAGCTTACCTGTAAAATCCTTTTCTTTCTCGTACATCACGGGACACAGAGCGACATAGTCATTACTAATGGGTTATATAGTTACCGTCAGGTGCTGGCACTGGCAACTTCCAAAACCGGAAGTACCCTCCCCTATATAAGCCCCTCCCATCCGGGAGCACCTCAGTTTTTTGCCAGTGTCTAAGGTGTTGGCCAAGAAGAAACATGTGTTTTTCACTGAGCTTGCGTACAGGTTCTTTTGGGCCTCAGTAAGCTATTCCGGATCCGACCAAAAAAGCTTCATAGCTAAACGGTCGGTACCCGGGCCTTGCAGAGAAGAGCAAGGTTCTGCCTGTAATGCTTCTCTTAGGAGAGCTGGACCCTGGGATCCAGAGCTCTGGTCATACCCACGACCAAGATGTTTTCTGTGCAGGGTGCTATACAGGTCCAGGGGAGTGGAATCCTTGGGAACCCGGTCCCTGAAGGTTTGATTACAATGCCTGCCGTGATAGGTGAAGTTTGGGCTTTTGTGGACCAAACAAAGTCCTGCGGCGGGGAACAGGTAAGTGGGGGCCCCCAGGAACTTGGTTCTATTGGGGGATCCCCAAGCCTAATTTGTCTCTCTGTCTGTTACCTAACGGTATTCCCGCTAATATCTGTGCATGCCTGTAACTACTAAAAAAAAATGTAATAATTTTTAATGGTGGTCAAGAAAAAAAAAAAAAAAAGAATGTTTTTTTATATATGTTTAGTATATTAAACTGCGGTACCTGTGTTTGTCCACTAGAGGCCGCTGTGGAATGTTTTTCTTGTCATATGGACTAGTTTCTTCTCAGAGAGCAAAGTCCAGGCAGCTGGTGAGTTCTCCTACAGGAAACTGTTTCCTCTGCCATGTTGCAGTGTTCGTCTATCCCCCGGCCTGCGGCAAAGGGGGCCCTGGCTCCTGTCCCTGGTTTCCATGTTTGAAAATTAGCGCCGAGGCGCACGTGGCCGCGCGCGTGCGCGCACACGCGCCTCTATATATAGAGGTGGCCGGAAAAAGGGGCGGGGCCTGGGGGATGACGCTCTGTGCGCGCCGCAGCGCTTCTGCGCATGTGCGGGCGTCCCAGCAGGTTTTTAAAAAGCCACATTATTGCAGTAAGCTGGCTATGAAGTACAGAGACAGAGCTGGCAACATTTAAAGGCATACAGCAAGCGGTTGATACAGGCATCCCCTAGAAAGGCACATTAGTAGACACCAACTGTTTATTATAGCAGCATTTATGCTAGACTATTATCAGTAACTGGTGTATTTTCGGCTGGAATACCTCAGCTTTGTGGCTTAGGAATATGCCGTCTAAAAACTCCGGGACTAGAAATTCCAGGAGGAATAGGGGGTCTCCATCGGGCTCTGAGGATCTTGGGCATGCTTTGGCTGCACCAGTCTCCCCTGAAGAATCAGAGGTTAGTGACCGTAGGGCACCCCCAGGAGTACCTGGTACTGTGGCTGTCCCCAGTTCACCTGCTCCTGTGTATGTAACAGAGGAGGTTTTTTCCTCAGCTCTGGGAGGGCTGGAAGAGAGATTGTCAGCACTAATTGCTGCTTCCCTGTCACAGGAGAAAAGCGCTCGATCTCCGTCTCCTCCCTCAGAGTGCCTGTTAACAGAGCAACAGTCCCATACAGAGAACGACCTACCTGAGGGGGATCAGGATGAGGTTGATTCAGTTGTAGAGGAATCAACAGTGGAGGAGCCGTTCTCAGCATCACATGCTGAGAGGTTATGGGTGCAGTCCCTGACTAATATGGTCCGATCAGCATTTAAAATGCCACTTGCGGAGCCATCCTCCTCTTCTGTCTCCTCGTTGGGGTCGCTAAAAGCTCCCCAGACTGTTTGTTCTTTTCCGATCCATCCTTTACTGGAGGGGCTCATTTACCAGGATTGGGAGCATCCTGACAAAATATTTACTCCCCCCAAGAGATTTCCGGTGGTCTATCCTATGGAGGATAAGTTCGTCAGAAAATGGAAGGTCCCTACAGTGGACGCAGCCATCTCTTGTGTGAATAAATCACTGACATGTCCGGTGGAAAATGTCCAAATGTTCAAGGACCCAATAGATAAAAAATTGGAGTCCTTATTGAAATCTGCTTTTTCTACAGCAGGATTGGTGACACAACCAGCAGTGGCAGCTATAGGGGTCTGCCAAGCAGTGAAGGATCAGTTTAAACAGGTCTTAAGGGACGTGCCAGATCAGCAGGCTCTTGCTCTAGCTGATCTACCTAGAGCCTTATGCTTTGCGGTGGACGCTATAAAGGATTCAATCCATCAGGCCTCCCGCCTTACGCTGTCTGTAGTACATATGCGCAGGCTTCTATGGCTCAAAAACTGGTCTGCTGAAGCTCCCTGTAAAAAATTGCTGGTCAGCTTCCCATTTCATGGGGAGCGCTTATTCGGGGAAGACCTGGACAAGTATATCCAGAGAATTTCCAGCGGTAAAAGTACACTCTTGCCGGTCAAAAATAGAGTTAGAGGTCCCTCTTTTAAGAGGCCGGCTTCTCCAGTCCCTAGGACATCGGCTGTGAAACAGTTCTGACGGCCTCCCCGGTCAAATCCCGGAGGTAAAAATCAGGGACAGTTGCAGGGTAACAAGAAGCCCTGGAGCAGGAGAGGTACAAAACCTCCCCCAAAGTCAAATGCATGAAGGGTTGCCCCCACCCAATCGGGTGGGGGGAAGACTTCAGTTGTTCACAGAAACCTGGCGGGACACGATCCGAGACAGATGGGTGCTCTCCGCAGTAAATCTGGGATACAAATTGGAGTTAAAAAACTCCCCTCCTTCCCGCTTTATAAGGTCGAACGTGCCAAGGGATCCCCAGAAGAGAGGATCCCTCCTGTTGGCACTGGAACAATTATTGCTTCAAGCAGTAATTATAGAGGTCCCCCTGGAAGAATGGGGGTTCGGGTTTTACTCAAACCTCTTTACAGTTCCGAAGCCAAACGGGGACGTGAGGCCCATATTAAATCTAAAAGGGCTAAACAAATTCCTACATATCAGGACTTTCCGGATGGAGTCGATCCGATCGGTAGCCACTGCCCTACAAGGGGAGGAATGGTTAGCCTCGATCGACATCAAAGATGCGTATTTGCACATCCCCATCTTTCCAGCCCACCAAAAATTTCTACGCTTTGCGATAGAAGGGCGCCATTTTCAGTTCAGAGCCTTACCCTTCGGTCTGGCCACAGCACCAAGAGTGTTCACAAAAATTCTGGCCCCATTATTGGCCAATCTAAGAACACGAGGTGTAACGATAATGGCATATCTAGACGACTTGTTGCTGATAGACCACTCAGTGGAAAAACTAGAAGTGGTTGTTCACGAGACAATCAAGTATCTGGAATATCACGGTTGGATTATCAACCGAGACAAGTCAGCCCTAAAACCAGTCAAAAGTCTGGAATACTTGGGGCTAAGGCTGGATTCAGACCAGAGAAAAATTTTCTTGCCTCGAGAAAAGGGGTCGTCTTTGAGAGATTTGATCCACTTAGTGGGTTCAAAAAGACAGCCATCCATACGCCTGTGCATGAGGCTGCTGGGAAAAATGGTGGCATCATTCGAAGCAGTACCCTACGGTCAATTCCATTCAAGGAAGTTGCAAAGGGCCATACTGTCAGCCTGGAACAAAAAGTTCAGGCTCTGGACGTACCAATGTCCTTGTCCCCTTCCGTTCGCAGAAGCCTCCGTTGGTGGTTGGTTCCCCGGAATCTGGAAAGAGGGAAATCCTTCAGTCCGATTTCTTGGAAGGTGGTCACTACAGATGCCAGCCTTTTAGGCTGGGGAGCAGTACTGGAGCAATGGTCTCTCCAGGGCAGATGGTCGGATGCGGAAAAGGCCCTGCCCATCAATCTCTTAGAGATACGAGCAGCCCGGTATGCCCTAGTAGCATGGACATCCAAACTCCAAGGGTCCCCTGTCAGAGTTCAGTCAGACAATGCCACAGCAGTGGCATATATCAATCGTCAGGGGGGCACCAGGAGTCGTGCAGCCCAAAGGGAAGTAAATTACATCCTGAGATGGGCAGAAAGATATGTCCCAGCCATATCTGCGGTATTCATTCCAGGGGTGGAGAATTGGAAGGCGGACTTTCTAAGTCGCCAACAATTATGCCCAGGGGAATGGTCCCTTCATCCCGAGGTTTTCCGGACAATATGTCAGCGGTGGGGAACACCGGATGTAGATCTGCTAGCATCCAGGTTCAACACGAAAGTGGACAGGTTTGTCTCTTGGACAAGGGATCCCCTAGCGTGCGGCTCGGATGCCCTAGTGTTCCCTTGGGATCAGTTCAAGCTGATATATGCATTCCCACCGCCACAATTGTTACCTCGATTACTCCGCAGAATCAGGGTAGAAAAGAAACCAGTGATTCTGGTGGCTCCAGCGTGGCCCCGAAGAGCATGGTACGCGGAGATTGTAAAAATGTCTGTGGGGAGTCCTTGGACCCTCCCACATCGTCCGGACCTGCTTTCGCAGGGACCGATATACCACCCTTCCTTACCAGCCCTAGGTTTGACGGCCTGGCTATTGAAGCCCACATTCTAAAAAGGAGAGGGCTCTCTAATGCTGTGGTGTCTACCATGATCAATGCCAGGAAACCGGTATCCAGGCAGATCTACTATAGAATCTGGAAGGCGTACATCGCCTGGTGTGAGGCCAGGAAATGGCATCCACGTAAATACGTAATAGGTAGAATTCTGGACTTCCTACAATGGGCTGTAGATAGGAAGCTTGCCTTGAGTACTATCAAAGGTCAGATTTCGGCCTTGTCAATATTTTTTCAAAGGCCCTTGGCTTCGCATTCACTAGTCAAAGCCTTTATACAAGGAGTGATGCGTATTAGTCCTCCGGTTAATATTCCCATATGTCCATGGGATCTAAACTTGGTTCTGTCGGTTCTACAGAAACAACCATTTGAACCATTACAGCATATTTCCTTAGTGCTTCTCACCAGGAAATTGATTTTTCTAGTAGCCATTTGTTCGGCTAAAAGAGTATCGGAATTAGCAGCTATGTCCTGTAAGGAGCCATATCTGGTTATCCATAAGGACAGAGTAGTGTTACGTCCTCATCCAGCCTTTCTTCCTAAGGTGGTATCGAGTTTTCATTTGAACCAAGATGTGGTTCTTCCTTCTTTTTTCCCCAAGCCTACTTCGGTAGAGGAAAAGTTATTGCATTCTTTGGATGTAGTAAGAGCAGTTAAAGCTTATCTAAAAGCCACTGCTCAGATTCGCAGAACGGATACTTTGTTTATTCTGCCGGAAGGCCCCAGAAAGGGTCAGGCAGCGTCAAAATCTACTTTAGCCAAGTGGATTCGACAGGTCATAATACAAGCCTATAGCTTGAGAAGTAGACCGCCTCCGTTCAAAGTTAGGGCGCACTCCACGAGAGCAGTTGGAACTTCATGGGCAGTGCATCACCAGGCCTCCCTGGCTCAAGTCTGTAAGGCCGCAACATGGTCTTTCAGTACACACGTTTACTAGGTTCTACCAGGTGGACGTTAGAAGTCAGGAGGATGTCGCCTTTGGGCGCAGTGTGTTGCAGGCCGCAAAAGATCCTCATGTCTGATAGCGCTCAGCTTATATATGGTGTATCCCCCCCTCATTTGGCATTGCTTTAGGACATCCCATTAGTAATGACTATGTCGCTCTGTGTCCCGTGATGTACGAGAAAGAAAATAGGATTTTTATAACAGCTTACCTGTAAAATCCTTTTCTTGGAGTACATCACGGGACACAGAGCTCCCGCCCCTCTTTGGGGACACATTGCTTTGCTACAAAACTGAGGTGCTCCCGGATGGGAGGGGCTTATATAGGGGAGGGTACTTCCGGTTTTGGAAGTTGCCAGTGCCAGCACCTGACGGTAACTATATAACCCATTAGTAATGACTATGTCGCTCTGTGTCCCGTGATGTACTCCAAGAAAAGGATTTTACAGGTAAGCTGTTATAAAAATCCTATTTTCTTGGAGTACATCACGGGACACAGAGCTCCCACCCCTCTTTTTGGGACACTTATTGCTTTGCTACAAAACTGAGGTGCTCCCGGATGGGAGGGGCTTATATAGGGGAGGGTACTTCCGGTTTGGAAGTTGCCAGTGCCAGCACCTGAAGGTAAACTATATAACCCATTAGTAATGACTAAGTCGCTCTGTGTCCCGTGATGTACTCCAAGAAAAGGATTTTACAGGTAAGCTGTTATAAAAATCCCTTTTTTTGTAGGCGTTCTTGGGAAACATGGATCAGTTCCTCCATCTCCTCTATCTTAGACACCCTGACTAGCCATTCTCTAATGGATGGAATACCTGAAGATCGCCAGTGCACAGGAATGCAAAGTCTAGCTGCATTAACCATGTGCATGGCAAGCGATTTGTGATAGTGCTTCCTAGGTATAGTCGTGTGGTGCAAGAGATATTGAGCTGGGTTATAGTCTAGCGTGTATGTAGTGATTCGAGTTGTTAGGGCGTGTACTTCTCTCCAGAACTGTTGGATTGGATTACACTCCCACCAAATGTGGAGAGCATGCTGTGGTTTAAACAGAAACCAGAGAAAGCAAGGCATTTTGTCTTGCCTATGTGTCCATGCTCAGCCCCACTGCATCTAGTGTGAATGGGTCCACACTATTGCCAGGGAAACTCCCCAGCAGCACACAGAAGAAAAGAATATCCAGAGCCCAGGAAAGACACAAGAAAACCGATCAATACAGCTTAGGCTGACTACAGCCAAGCAATTGGTACATTTAAAAAGCCACTCCTTCTTAAGGCAGGATGGCTACACATACAACAGTGATCATTTGGCTACTTGTCTCTTGCTATTGATGCAAGCTAAAAGTTATGGAGAAGCTAGTCAATGCTATAGGTATATAATTCTTCAAGGCAGCAAGAGGAGGTATGAATATTTACAGATGATCTTTGTTAGAAGCTTCCTTGAATCAAAGAGCATCGATTAAAAAAAAAAAAAAAAAAGAAAAGCAGACAATCAATGCTGTTCATTCCTCTTCATGATGGTAGTAGAACAAATAAAGCTGCTAAATCAGACCTATCAATAGGAAGCAAGTCTGTATGAACACATATCTGACACGTCACAATATACAGCAGCAGTGCAATTTGCCCACGACGCATTTACAAAAAAGTATATGGGTTCCACCGAAATTTAGAACATTGGGTACAGATACACACAATATAACTAGGAAGGTATTTAAAATATGGGACACATTACACCGGCACGAAAAATGGAAATATAACTCTCTATTAATTCCGTTAGCAGGTACAGCATTTTTTACACCAGGAAACGGGACACGATTAGGAAAGCTACTGGGAACTGCACAATTAAAAGACATAATCACACTAGGTAAAACAAGAACAAGACAAGATTTAATCACGAAGTATGGGTGGAGTCAGCTCAGTGACTGGGAATATTTTCAATTAAAGCACTTAGTGAGCACTATCCCACAACCAATAAGAAACGAAAAAGCACTAACCCCAATGGAAAAAAATATGTGATAAAGGAAAGCCCCTGAGACATGGTATATCACAGGTGTATAAAATGTTAACAGAACTAGTAACGAAAGGACCGTTCTCCTTTATAGAAAAATGGGGGCAAGACCTGGGCAAAGAAATAGAGGAAAAGCAAATCATAGAAGCAATATACAGTTTTGCCTCTGACTCAACCACGATAGAAGCAAATTATTAGAACATGGTACGCTGGCACCTGACACCAGAGAGAATGAATAAAATTCATCCTAACAATTCCCCATTATGTGGGAGGGGCTGTAAGCAACTGGGAACAACAATGCATATGTGGTGGGATTGCCCAATAATAAAGGAGTACTGGGCAGAGATTCTGAACTATATTGAAGCAGTAACTGGGGAAAAAAGCTTACAAAATGCGTGGACATGTTTATTTCATGGCACAAACAAAACAAAAAAGCAATATCGGAAAACATTAGTCCCACCCCTGCTTAACGCGGCAAAGGGGCTAATCCCAAAAAACTGGATATCAACCAAAAAAATGGCCATAAAATAATGGATACAGCGGGTCCAGCACATCTCTGAGATGGAAGATCTGAGCCAGGGAGAGCAGGGAAAAGGGGAATGCTATAGAGAAATATGGGAAAAATGGAGAATCTTTAAAATGTCAGATAAATATGTTCAGGGAATGACAGAAAAAGATAAGGAATAAAGTAAAATAAGAAAGGGAAGGGACAGATCGGGGAGGGGGAGGGTAAGAGAGAAGGGAGGGGGGGATGGGGAAGGGGTAAAAGGGAATGTAAAGAAATATGAAAGTACTTATTTTTGTACCAAGTTTTTTACACCATTGTGGGTTTGTGTTGTATATGATAAATAATTTCCCAATAAAGAATAAATGTTAAAAAAAAAAAAGCAGTGCAATTTGCCTTCATACATCAAAAATATCATTAATGAAGTGGTTTGAGCACCAGCCAAGTATCTGCCCAAGAACAGTCACTTAAGGTCTACCCAAGAGGAGCAGTTTAGGAGAACGATATTGTAAGACTGCTGCAGGCAAGAGGAAGCATTACCTATTTTTCCCTCTCCCTGTGATCAGTGTAGTCTTCCGGCTGGATAAAGGGAAGAGGCAACAGAGGGCAGCTAAAGCAGAGAAGTATATTATATCTGACAGCCTCTAATGCAACATACATGCAACCACACAGACATCAGGATATACATGATAGTCCTCCAGGATCTTAGCTCAGGAAGTAGATGCTGATCCCTGTTGATGCCTAAAAAAAGATGCCATTTCAGGAAATAAGGAAGTCAAAGGCTCTGTCAGTGGTAATATTACTACAGGTGTTTATATAGTGGCAAGAATTTACACAGCACTTTACATAAGATACATTCACAGGCGTAATACTGTGGTATCTGTGAGAAGTTACAAGTATCTGCAAATATCACATTTACATATTACTTGTATGCATGCATGTCATTAGGTGCACTGTAAGGGGCTATGCAGGGTATCCGACTTTTTTTTGGTCAAACTCTATCCGGATGTATCCTCCCCTCAATAGGCATTCTCATAGACAGTCAGCTCTTGTAGCACTTTAGGTCTTGTCTTCTCCAAGTGTAGGCATAAACTAATTAAGTAGACAGAATTATCATCCATACAATTAAATCTACAGGTGTCTCCATTCTAGCCGTTCAGGACTACAAGGTATGAAAAATGCCCTATGCACTTCTGCATAAATTGATTCTCCAAGGACCAGAGCCAACAATGTTATTTCTGGAACATATTTTTTGCAATTTAAATTTCTGTTGAAAATAAAACACAAAGCAAAGGAGACACTTAAAGCCCAAGAACTATGTGAATGTACAGCCCCCCCCCCCCCCCTACATTTTCTCAAGGAATAGGGAAATAAAAACACAGCCCCAAGCAGAAGAAAACTATTTACGAGGATAGTTCTGCAGTAAATGTTGGGTGTGTACAGGAAGGTATGCACACAGATAAAGAAACAGGAGTATATGCTGTTTCATTAGGCCAACCAACATCTGAAAGCCAGCATTACTGTAAAAAAATAAAAATAAGTGTTCCTCACTCTGTCTCAAGAAATGTGACCCTTTGTTTACATTAGAAAGACAAAGAAGGTAAAAGAGCTGGCATCTCAGAGGGTATTAAATGCTGTTTTGCTGACTGAATGACCTCAAATGGAATATTTTCCATGACAAGAAGAAAAGACGCTGGCATGGTGTCAGACAATAAGATTGCACAGTGTCTAGAGTCTATCCATAGCCGGAGGCACTTAAAAAACCTCCAGGCAGGTGCTCCTTTATCTGCTCTTTGCTCACCTGGCTTTTAACCAGCATGCTCCTAAGACCTCACCTACTCTCCATTAACCATTTGTTAGCATTGGCCAGCAAGGAAATGAATTAATGCATGTATGAAAGCCTGGGGGCTAGGATTCTGGCACCTTTTCCAAACCACAATGCCAAAGTACACTAACCTGAAGCAACAAGCTTGATCTTTCAATTAATGAAGAATAGGAAAACATTTCTAATCTGATATTGGGTAATAGCAACAAGAGTACTAACACACTAATGCCTGCTATGCTCCATCTTTTCTCCGTTAACTGTTCCAAAGGTAATCCACATATCAAATACAACAGTCACCCACACATTTACTTTGTTCTCATTTCTTGACATGAAAAATGGGTTAGTGTTATAATTACGTCATGGATATACAGTATATGCATTTTATAGACAAGATATCGACAAGATTTTTCACAAAATGTAATTCATGTTATGGGGCTGTCATAAACAGAAAAAGTAATCTGAAAATTATTCAGTTTTACAAAAGAACAAATACATGTGTACATTTGTTTGAGCTCCTAGGACTCTTATGCCGTGTACACACCATCGGTTTTACCGATGAAAACAGTCCGATGGACTTTTCTCATCAGACAAACCGATCATGTATGGGCCCCATCGGTCTTTTTTCCATTGGTGAGAAAAAATAGAACATGTTTTAAATGTATCCGTTGGGAAAAAAACGATAGCAAATTCCGATCATCTGTGTGGAACTCCATCGGACAAAAAACCCACGCATGCTCAGAATCAAGTCGACGCATGCTCAGAAGCATTGAACTTCATTTTTATCGGCTTGTCGGAGTGTTTTACGTCACAGCGTTTGGGACGGTCGGATTTTGGACTGATGGTGTGCAGGCAAGACTGATGGAAGTCAGCTTCATCGGATTTCCGATGGAAAAATACATCGGATTAGAATCCATAGGAAATCCGATCGTGTGTACAGGGCTTTAGTGCCGGTTTACACTACAGCGACTTGGGATTCGACTTGTCAGACCTCAAGTTGCCCCAAGTCACTGGACATAAGAAATTCCATTGAAGTGAATGAGAGCTGTCTTATTGTACGTACACTACTGAAGTTGCTCCGACTTCAGAAAAGGTTCCTGTACTACTTCAAGGCGACTTCTAGGCAACTTGTACCCATAGATTTCAATGGAAGTTGCCTCCAAGTCGGATCTCCATCATAATTGAAGAAACTTTACAGGAAAAGAAAAATAGTTTACCCAGGCAAACCCCTCCCTCCCACAGAGCTGATTATTCTGTGATTGGCCACAGCCAAAGTCGCCTGTCCTGGGAGGCAACTGAAGTCGCGTTGTAAGTTGCTCAAAGTCGCGCTGAAGTCACCTCCAAATCGCCTTGCAAAGTCACGCTGTAAGTTGGGTTGCCCCTGTGTGAAACGGCACTTACCCTTAGGTTTGTCTGTTTAAATAAAAATAGGATTTTTATAACAGCTTACCTGTAAAATCCTTTTCTTGGAGTACACCACGGGACACAGAGCTAGTCATTACATAATGGGTTAAGGGTCACCAGCGGTGATTGGACACTGGCACAACCAATGGAAGACAGTTCCCCTCCATATAACCCCTCCCATCAGGGAAGTACCTCAGTTTTGTAGCAAAGCAGTAAGGTTCCCATAAGAAGGGTGGGACCTCTGCAAAGCAATAAGTGTCCCTAAAGAGGGGTGGGAGCTCTGTGTCCCGTGATGTACTCCAAGAAAAGGATTTTACAGGTAAGCTGTTATAAAAATCCTATTTTCTTTATCGTACACCACGGGACACAGAGCTAGTCATTACATAATGGGACGTCCCAGAGCAATGCTCATATGAAGGGGGGAGACACAGATCAAACCGACCGCTTGCGGACCAGAAGCCCTATACTGCTGCCTGCAGCACACTTCGCCCGAAGGCGGAATCCTCATGTCCTTTCACATCTATTTGATAGAATTTGGAAAATGTATGGACTGAGGACCAAGTTGCAGCCTTACAGATCTGAGCCATCGAAGCCTGGTGGTGCACTGCCCATGAAGCACTTATCGCCCTGGTAGAGTGCGCCTTAACAGGAAAAGGAGGAGTCCTTTTCTTTAAACCATAAGCTTGAACAATTACTTGTCTAATCCACCTGGAAATGGTGGATTTTGATACCGCTTGGCCCTTCTTGGGACCATCTGGTAAAATAAACAAAACATCTGTTTTACGTATCTGAGCGGTTGCTTGCAGATACACCCTTACCGCTCTCACTAGATCTAGAGAGTGTAATAATTTTTCCCCCGCCGTCCGCGGGTTTGGAAAAAAGGAAGGCAGAACAATGTCTTGATTCAAGTGAAAAGCCGACACCACCTTAGGCAGAAAAGCCGGATGGGGTCGTAGTACGATC
Source organism: Rana muscosa (assembly GCA_029206835.1). NCBI lineage: Eukaryota > Metazoa > Chordata > Amphibia > Anura > Ranidae > Rana > Rana muscosa. The sequence continues at coordinate 655,869,286 of CM055122.1, read as the reverse complement.
TTGTCCTTGTGACAAATTAGATAAGGCTCTTTACAAGAAAGAGCTGCTAGCTCTGATACTCTCCTAGCAGAAGCTATAGCAATCAGAAAGGCCAATTTCCTACTTAATATAATTAAAGGAATATGGCGAATAGGTTCAAAAGGTTGCTTTTGCAACACTGACAATACCAAATTCAAATCCCATGGACACAAGGGAGACCTGACTGGAGGATTTATCCTCAGTACCCCCTGAATGAATGTCCGAACTAGGGAGTGAGATGCCAATGGTCTCTGAAAGAAGACTGATAGAGCCGATATTTGCCCTTTGATGGTGCTAAGGGCTAATTTCATATCCACTCCTAACTGGCAAAAAGCAAGAATCCTACTTATTTCATATTTCAGAGGATTCCAACTTCTGGATTCACACCAGGAAACGTATGCTTTCCAGACTCTATGATAGATGAGTCTGGAGGCTGGCTTTCTAGCATTAATGAGCGTAGAAAGAGCCAGGCCAGAGACCCCTCTCTTTTTCAAAATGTGGGTCTCAGCAGCCAGGCCGTCAAATTTAGCCTTTGTAAGGAAGGGTGGAATACTGGACCCTGTGACAACAGGTCGTGTCGAAGTGGAAGCTTCCAGGGCCTTCCTATCGCCATTTTTACGATCTCGGCATACCAAGGCCTCCTGGGCCAGTTTGGGGCCACTAGGATTACTGGTATTCCCTCCTCCTTGATCCTGCGAAGCAGTCTTTGTAGAAGAGGGATCGGAGGGAATGCATAGATCAGTGAGAACTGATTCCATGGAGTTATTAGAGCGTCTGTCCCGTAGGCTAGAGGATCTCTCGTTCTGGACACAAAGTTGTCCAATTTCTTGTTGAACCTGGAAGCTAGCAGGTCTACATCTGGGTTTCCCCATCTCAGACATATGGCCTGAAAGATCTCTGGGTGAAGAGACCACTCTCCTGGTAGCAGCTGCTGACGACTCAGGTAGTCTGCTTGCCAGTTTTCTATCCCTGGAATGAAGATTGCAGAGATGCAAGGTACAAGCTCTTCTGCCCATGCCAAGATCCGGTTCACCTCTCTTTGGGCTGCCCGACTGTGGGTGCCTCCTTGGTGATTGATGTAAGCTACTGCCGTAGCATTGTCGGATTGAACCCGAACTGGGTAGCCCTGTAACCTGTATGTCCAGGTTTTGAGGGCTAGATATACCGCCCGGATCTCTAGCACATTGATGGGCAGGATCCCCTGAGTCTTGGCCCAGGTTCCCTGGGTAGAAGCCTCCTCGAATACTGCACCCCAGCCCGATAGGCTGGCATCCGTAGATACCACCTTCCAGGCCACTGGGAGGAAGGACTTTCCCTTCCGTAAATTCCTGGCTTCTAGCCACCAATTGAAGCTGTGGCGTACTTGTGAGGACAGGCGCATGGGTATATCCAGAGCTTGGCTCTTTCTGTTCCAGGAGGCTAAAATATTGCCTTGAAGTAGTCTCGAATGAAACTGGGCGTAAGGGACCGCCTCGAAGGAGGCTACCATCTTTCCCAATAGTCTCATGCAAAGGCGAATAGACGGCCTCTTGTTTGCTTTGACCTTGTGGATCAGGTCTTTCAGAGACTGTATCTTTGGCTCTGGCAGGTATACCCTGTTTTGGGCTGTATCTATGATCATGCCCAGGTACACTATCCTTCTTTGGGCCTGGAGAGAGGATTTTTGTAAGTTTATAATTCATCCTAAATGCTCCAGGTATCCTACTGTAGTGTCTACAGCGTGATCCAATCCCTCCTTTGACTGATCTATTAATAGTAGATCGTCTAGATAGGCTGTTACCGCAATGCCCCGTGTTCTTAGGTTTGCTAACAGAGGAGCTAGCACCTTTGTGAATACTCTGGGCGCGGTGGCTACACCAAATGGCAGGGCCACAAATTGAAAGTGGCGATCTTCTACCGCAAACCTTAGGAATCTTTGGTGAGCGGGGAGGATTGGTATGTGTAGATATGCGTCTTTGATATCTATGGACGCAATGAATTCTCCGCCTTTTAAAGTAGCGACCACGGATCGAATCGTTTCCCTTCGAAAATGGCGAACGTTCAGAAACTGGTTTAGATTTTTTAGATCCAGGATGGGTCTGACTTCTCCGTTCGGTTTTGGAATCACAAAGAGGTTTGAGTAAAAACCTGAACCTTGCTCCTTTTGGGGTACCTCTGTAACCACACCTTGAGCTATTAAGTGATTCAAACCTTTGAAGAAGGATCCTCTTTTTTGTGGATCCTTGGAGAGTCTTGAACTTCGGAATTGAGAAGATGGGATCTCTCGAAATTCCAGTCTGTACCCTGAGGATATTGTGGATACCACCCATTTGTCCTGGGTTTCTGTCCGCCAAGTCGCTGAGAACTGACGAAGCCTTCCCCCCACTCGGCCGAGCGGGGGCGCCCCTTCAATGAGAGGTTTTGGGGGCTTGCTTATTAGCTCTTGAACCCCACGGCTTCTTGTTCTTCTGAGCCTGTTCTTTGGCTTTTTTGGGCGGCTGAAAAGGCCGTCGCCACTGGCTGGAGTCAGATTTCCCGGGAGCTGGGGAGAGAGTGTGTTTAAAACAAGGTCTCTTGTTTTTCTTTCTCTCAGGTAAAAGTGTCGTTTTACCACTTGATATCTTTTGGATATATCTTTCTAAATCTTCCCCAAAAAGGCGTTCGCCATGGAACGGGAAACTTGCCAACAACTTTTTGCATGGGGCTTCCGCTGACCAATGCTTAAGCCAAAGTACTCTGCGCATCTGTACCAGCTGGAGTGTAAGGCGTGATGCCTGTATGATAGAATCTCTCATGGCATCCACTGTGAAGCATAAGGCTTTAGGCAAATTCTCCCAATTTTTAGCCTGCTCTGAAGGCAGCTCCTTCAGCCCCTGCTTTACCTGTTGGCTGACGACCTGACACATACCGACTGCTGCTACTGCAGGTTGGATAATTGAGCCGGCCAAAAGGAAGGAGGATTTCAGTAAGGATTCCAACTTCTTCTCAGAAGGATCTTTAAACACTTGTACATTATCCACTGGACATGTCAGGTTTTTATTTACACAAGAAATAGCCGCATCTATCGTAGGCAGGCTCCATTTCTTTAAAAAAATTTCCTCCATAGGATAAAGAATGTTAAACTTTTTTGGAGGTGAAAAACGCTTATCTGGATGTTGCCAGTCTGCGTACAATAGATCCTCTAGTAACGGATGAACCGGGAAGGAGCATGCACCTTGCAGGGATCTTAATGATCCTAGGGAGGAGACAGGTGATTCTGTTACCTCCAAAGAGGGTAACCTAAATGCAGCTCGCACGGCTCCTGCATAGCATTGCACCTGTGACTTTAAAATCTGGGATACCGAAAAAGGCTCATCCGATATCCCTGATCCGTCTGACTCCTCATCCTCTGCTGATGTAGCCTCCTCCTCCTCAGGTACTTCTGAAGGGAGGTCCAATACTGGAGGAGATCTGCTTCGCTTATTGTCCTTTTTAGAGGATTTAGCGATTAAAGTAGCAATTTTCTCCTCCAGATTATTTAGGGCAGCTGATAAAGTGTCCTCAGTGACATATGCAGGCCCAGGCTTCACTGGGGAAGCCGCCATACCTGACAGAGGTAATGGCTCATCCTGTACAGGTGCTTTTGGCAACACAGGAGAGGAAGGTACCGAGTCAGCACAGCTAGAGCCCCCTGTCTCAGGCGGCGGTGCTCTTTTATCTCTTTTTGTCCGCATTACTTCCCCTGGAAGACTTACTGTTTAGACAAAATACAAGGTACCTAAATGCATATACTACCGTGTTCAGTTTAGCAAATACATTAAGTATGCAACTTTTAACACATAACTATGCATAACATGGATGTCTTCTAGGAAGTACCCAATCCAACCACATGGAGTCTTACGTCCCTGTATAGCTGCTGTGTTTCTCTGCCAGGAACAAGAGAACTAACGAGCTTGCTTGCTGCTGCAGTGCTTTTTACACTGACAGTCTTTTAAATTTGGCGCCGTTTCTGTGCCTGCGCGCGCCACGTGCCCGCGCACGCCTTCGGGCCCCCCCCCTCCGATAAAGCGCGCTCCCGCGCGCGGCCTTTAGCGCTATGGTGGTGGCCATAGTGGGAGAGGACTCTCATCAGCCCCTGTCCCCACTTACCTGCATCTGCAGGTGTCTGTATCGGCCACCGGAAGGAGGAGCGGGGTGCTCAAGCAAGCTCAGCAGCGGAGGTGACGAGCAGTGTACTTCGCCGAAGCCGACACTGAACAGAGTGAGGTGAGTATATTCAGCTCTTTGCTCCCCCCAGTGGTGGAAAAAAAGAAGACATCCACTTTTTGAAAAAGGTCCCAACCTAGTTATGGACCTTCTAATCTCACCTTATCCACGCCGCAGGTTTTTCTGCTGAAAGTTTTCAGACAGATACCAAACTTCACCCTTCACGGTGGGCTATGTGTGCCAACCTTCAGGGATATGGGTTCCTATTTAAAGGATACCTCTCCCCTGGGCCTTGTACAAGACTCTTACCAGGACTTTATAGCGAAATAGCGAAAGTGCTGGATCTTAGAGCCCAGTCCTCCGAAGAGAGACATTACAGGCGACGCCTCATGGATGAGGCCCGGATCCCATCCAGATTCAGCTCATTTGTAGGCGTCTTGGATGGATCCGAAAGCATAGCTCTTTTACCCCCAGAGGGTCTCTTTGGTAGAGCTTTCCTTTAGCACCTCCTAACGCGTCCAACACCTTTCGACACTGGCGAAAAAACTGAGGTACTTCCCTGATGGGAGGGGTTATATGGAGGGGAACTGTCTTCCATTGGTTGTGCCAGTGTCCAATCACCGCTGGTGACCCTTAACCCATTATGTAATGACTAGCTCTGTGTCCCGTGGTGTACGATAAAGAAATAGTCAAATCACACATTACATAGAAAAAAAAAAAACACCACAAGTCTCCATCTAGTATTTACAATTGATAAATTAACAGGTCTAGCTTGCATTAGGAGCAAGTTACACTTACTTGAGGTTAGAAAAAAAAAAAGTTATAAATATACTAACATTTCCCCCAGTTTCTGTATTACAGGGGATGACATCAAGCTCCTTCCGGCAAAATCCCAGTGAATGCAGATTATGATGCTTATGATGCTATAGCACAGTGCAAGAACATCTTCTCATGTTATTTGGGCTACTCAGCATTCCCTTGTATCTTGCTGGAAGGAGCATTTTTTTCCATTTATCCCACTCTTTGAAAGGGGAGGGTAAAATAATTAAGCTGGTCTTGCGTTCATAGTAAAAAGGTCTTCTTGAATAACCAAATCTATCACCCAAGCAGTAATGATTATCATACATATACATATTTGTGCTCTAACATACAACGATGCCTGCAGGCACTTCTTGGTAATAGTCAAAAGTAACTAAATTGCATATCAATATTGCTATTATATGCAAGCAATACTGGGTTATGTAATAATAGGATTTTTTTACCACCGTAAAATCCTTTTCTCTGAGTCCATGGACCGACACAGCCTCTCTATTGACAAAGTGGGTATTATCCGTTAATTAGGAGTGACTAGGCAGAAAACGTGTAAAAAGTGTTGCATCACACCTTCTACAGTACCGCCCAGGGGGCGGACCCTCTGGGTATATCCCCTCAGTCTGCATCTCGCAGATCAGTTAGTCAAAAAGCAGTACAAATTTAAAAGGAGGGGTGGGTGCTGTGTCGGTCCATGGACTCAGAGAAAAGGATTTTACAGTGAGTAAAAAATCCTATTTACTCTTTCGTCCATGGACCGACACAGCCTCTCTATTGACAAAGTGGGACGTCCCAAAGCAGTGTCAGAGAAAAGACGAGGGGTGGTAACAGCATAAAAATAAACTTCACCCCAAACACAAAACAGCACTCCTCCAACGGAGGAGTTGCAACTCTAAACAGCCGCCTGCAAAACTTTGTGGCCGAAAGAGGCATCCGAAGATGCACCTACATCAACTTTGTAGAATTTGGTGAAAGTGTGAGCGGACGACCAAGTCGCCGCTTTACATAATTGGGAAACAGACGCTTGATGTCGGAAAGCCCAAGAGGCACCTATTGCCTTGGTCGAATGTGCCATGACCGGAAAGGGGGGCGCTTGACCCGTTAAGGCGTAAGCCTGGATTACTATCTGTCGGATCCACATAGAGCTGGTGGCCGACGAGACTGCTTGGCCCTTCTTGGGACCAGCCACCTAAACAAACAGTGAGTCTGACTTCCGGAACAGGGAAGTAGCAGATAGGTATACTCGCAAAGCTCGGACAACGTCCAAGGAATGCAACGCCGACTCCTTAGGATTCGACGGATGAGGACACAAGGATGGAAGTACAATGTCTTCGTTGAGATGAAAAGCCGAAACGACTTTCGGAAGAAAGGAAGGCTGCGGCCGCAGCACCACCTTATCCTTGTGGAAAATCAAATAGGGAGCCTTGCAGGACAAGGCTGCCAGCTCAGAGACTCGTCTAACTGACGTAACAGCCACCAAAAAGACCACCTTCTGAGAAAGTGTCAACAGGGGAATATCTCTAATATTCTCAAACGGTGCCTTCTGAAGCACCGAGAGGCCCAGGTTCAAGTCCCACGGAGGTAGTGGGGGACGGACCGGAGGGGCCACATGTCGAATCCCTTGCACAAATGTACTCACGAGAGAGTGAGTCGCCAGGGGTCGCTGGAAAAAGACAGCCAGGGCAGATATCTGTCCCTTAATCGTACTTAAGGCAAGCCTTTGGTCCACCCCACGCTGTAAAAACAGCAGGATTCTGGAAACCAAATAAGTACGCGGATGCCATTTCATTTCCTCACACATGGAGATGTAGGCCTTCCATGTGTGGTGATAAACCTTCCTAGAGGACGGTTTCCGAGCACTTCTCATAGTAGAGATTACTGAATCTGACAGGCCCCGGTCTCTCAGTACCTGGGAAACAAGGGAAACAAAACAGGAAGCGCCACCTAAGTGCAATATTTTAGTCACAATTTATTAAAGACAGAGGAGATGCACTTGCAGACATATGTAAAAAAGGGCTCATCTGTGTGTGTAGTTCATGGTGTGATCCAGTCTCAGGTGCATCCAGGCTCATGGGTAGGCAGAGCAGTGTGTTGTTTCCATCCTGTGGCCACCAGGAGGCTAGCCAGAACCAGCAGGAAACTAGGATGACGACGTCACCAGAGGCCTCTTGAAGGAGCAGATAGCTCCGAGCGCGTAGCCTGGTTTCTCAGTGGTGTGCTGAACACCTGTCCTTCCTTCTGGTGATCTCTCTTGTTCGGCTTCTGGTGACGTCATCATCCTCGTTTCCTGCTGGTTCTGGCTAGCCTCCTGGTGGCCACAGGATGGAAACAACACACTGCTCTGCCTACCCATGAGCCTGGATGCACCTGAGACTGGATCACACCGTGAACTACACACACACACACACACACACACACACACACAGATGAGCCTGTTTTTTACATATGTCTGTAAGTGCATCTCCTCGGTCTTTAATAAATTGTGACTAAAATATTGCACTTAGGTGGCACTTCCTGTTTTGTTCCCCTGTCTTCCCTGTGCAGAGCCGACTTTCTCTGAGGACAGCTGCCTTCTATCATCCTTCCATTGCTCCCCCCTGTTATAGGAATGGTCATTATATACCAGCAAATAGACTAAAGAGAACTGTGACTGGACTTTTTTAGATCCAATTCCTGGCCATCTATCATGCATTAGTCTTTTGCGCTAACAGTTTATTCCATTGTTCTCAGTACCTGGCTCTCAATAGCCACGCCGTTAAAGCCAGTGACCGTAAAGCAGGATGGAGTATGGGACCTTGCAATAGCAGGTCCTTCCGTAGTGGTAGGCGCCAGGGGACGTCTGCTACCAGACGTACTAGATCGGCGTACCAAGGACGCTGAGGCCAATCTGGAGCGATTAGGATCATTGGAATTCCCTCTGCCTCCACTCTGCGGAGCAGAAGAGGAAGAAGCCTTAAGGGAGGGAAGGCATAGATTAGCCGATACTGATCCCACGATGCCACCGTGTCCGTTGCGTCTGCCCATGGGTCTCTTAACCGGGCCACAAACCTCAATACCTTCCGATTGAGTCGGGAAGCCAGAAGATCTACGTCTGGTGTGCCCCATCTTTGGCAGAGGAGTTGGAACACCTCCGGGTGTAAGGACCATTCTCCCTGGTCCAGCATCTGGCGGCTCAGGTAGTCCACCTGCCAGTTTTCCACACCCGGAATGTACACGGCCGACAGTGCCGGTATGCTTCTCTCTGCCCACTTCAGGATGCGAGCATCCTCCGATGCTGCAGCTGAGCTTCTTGTTCCTCCTTGATGATTGACATATGCCACTTCTGTGGCATTGTCTGACTGGATCCTGACTGGACGCCCTTGCAGCCTCTGAGACCATTTGAAGAGGCACAGCCTGATTGCCCGGATTTCCAGGACATTGATCAGCAGGAGGGCTTCCTCTGGGGTCCAGCGACCTTGCGCCGACTGAACACCCCAGACTCCCCCCTCAACCTGTAAAGCTGGCGTCCGTCGTGACCACTATCCAGTAAACCGGAAGAAATGACTTCCCGGCCATTAGAGCCGGTGCTGTCAGCCACCATACCAGGGATCTCCTGACTAGGTGGCTCACTCGGATTTGATAATCCAGAGATGATGGACATCTGTTCCATCTGGACAGAACTTCCTTCTGTAACACTCGAGTGTGGTATTGAGCATATGGGACCGCCTCGAAGGAGGCTACCATGAGGCCTAACACTCGCATGCAAAAACGGAGTGACGACCAATTCCTGGAAGTCAGCTGCCGTACTGCACCTCGGAGGGTCTGCAACTTCTCCACAGGGAGGAATACATTTGCCTCTGAGGAATCCAGAATCAACCCCAGGTACACTAGGCGTTGAGTGGGCACCAATACTGACTTTTGCGTGTTTAGTATCCAAACACAGCCTCGAAGAGTCTGACAGGTAATGGACACGCTTACCTCCAATTCTGAGCTTGAAGGGGCCTTCAGCAGAAGGTCGTCCAAGTAGCCCATGATAGCGATACCCCGCTGTCTTAGAAGTGCCAGAATTGGAGCAAGCACCTTGGTGAATGTCCTGGGTGCTGAGGCAAGGCCAAACGGGAGGGCCACAAACTGGTAGTGGTTCTTCCCGATAGCAAAATCGCAGAAACCTCTGGTGTCTGGAGTATATGCGGACATGCAGGTATGCGTCTTTGATGTCCAAAGAGGCCAGAAAGTCCCCCGGATGGAGAGCCGTGACTACAGATCGAACCGACTCCATCCGAAATCTTTGTACCTTCACAAAGCAATTGAGGGCTCTGAGATCCAAGATTGGACGAACCTCCTCCTTCTTTGGCACAATGAACAGATTTTTGTAAAAACCCTGACCCCGTTCCTGTTCTGGAACTGGAATAACTACCCCACGTTCCAGTAGACCCTGGACCGCCTCCCGACGGGTCGGTAGTAGCTGGAGATTGGAGGTGACGAATCTGTCCGGTGGACAAGAGAGAAATTCTATCTTGTAGCCTGAGGAGATTACTTCGTAAACCCACCTGTCGGAGACTAGAGCTGTCCACTGAGTTGCGAATTTGCGAAGACGTCCCCCCCACCCGAGAGCTGGGTGGGGGCGGACCTTCATGTGGACGCAGACTTGTCCGCAGGCTTGTTGGGTCTGCGGGACCAAGGACGCTTTTGTCCTTGGGCAGGCGCCTTGTCGGCCTGGGGTCTTTTCCCTGTCGCCCTAAGGGGACGAAAAAAACGCTTGCGTGCAGTAAAGGAGGGCCTTTGCCCTTGGCGTGGCCCCTTACCCTTGCTAGTTTGGGGAAGCAAAGTGCTTTTACCTCCTGTGGCACCCTTGATGATGTCATCCATAGAAGCCCCCAAAAGTCTGCCGCCCTTAAAAGGCAGATCCAACAGGGCTTTCTTGGAAGTCTGGTCTGCAGACCAGCCCTTTAGCCAGATCAGGCGGCGTATTGCTACTGCATAAACCGAAGCTTTTGACAGCAGGGGAATAGTATCCATGTCTGACTCGCAGACAAACCCAAGGCCCTGGACCAACTGGTCGGCCAATGTTATCTCATCAGGAGGAGCATCTCGCTCCTTAACCCCTGGTGTAGCAATCTTGCCCATTCAGTAAGTGTCTGAGACACTAGGGCCCCCGCCAATGCCGGGCGTACTGCCGAGCCTACCACTGAGTATAGGTAGCGAGCGAGCGCTTCAGCCTTCTTATCCACAGGGTCCTTGAAAACAGCAGCCCCTTCTACTGGAATAGTGGTGGCTCTATTAAGTCTGGACACCGGAGGGTCCACTATAGAGGGAGAGGTCCATTTCTTCAGAAAAATCTCCTCAAAGGGGTACCGTACCGCAAACCTCTTTGGGGCTGTAAAGACCCGCAGTGGGTTCTCCCATCCCTTGTATAAGAGTTTATCAAAATAAGACACACAAGGGAACACCTTAGCAGTGCGGGCAGGTTTATGAAACCCAAAGTGGACCGGAGTCTCTGCTGCTTCTGCAGTATTTTTCAACTTTAGCGTATCCCGCACTGCAGTAATAAGGTCAGATACCAAAGCCGTCTCGCGTACTGACCTGGACTTGGAGTCATCCTCACTGTCCGATCGGTCAAGGTCTGCAGTCTCTGATGCGTCAGAATCTGGGCCATGAGCCGTAGCTGGACCTGGTTCTGCATCAGAATTATCCCCAGAAGCTTGCAGGGGACGGGGGCGTTTACTACCCCCTGAATTCCTGTGTGCTGCTTCCACCCTGGCAGCAAACGCCTCTAGGATTGCCGTCATAGCGTTCATAGACACCTCAGGGGCACCAGCTGCTAAATCTGGTGTTTCAGGGGAGAAGACATCTGGCTCAGATGCCATGCTGACCACGCGCTGACTCCCACAGGGCTCCAGGCAAGATATCAATAGGCCACCCTCCTGTGCTGCAGAGATGCTGGGTCACCCAGAGGACTCACCACCCTTGGATCGGTACCGCTATGCTGCCGTGCTGTGCCTGTGATGCTGTCCCACTGCTGCTGTGTCAGTCTGCTTCTCTTATCTGTGCTTCCTGTGTGAATTTCTCGCGCCAGTGTAATGCACCCTAGAGGCCGGAGACTCTCGCAAAATGGCCGCCAAACGTCTGTATGGAAGATAATGTGGGCTCTAAGAAAATGGCCGCCGAGCCGAAGATAGAGGCCAAAGCAGCCGTAGACCACAAAAAGATGGCCGCCGAACAGCAATATATACATACAGCGTGGATCATTACAAACATGGGCGTCGATCAGTCGATAGAGGCCAGAGGGTGTGGGACTACAAGAAAATGGCGCCGAAACCACAGGAAGATGGCCGCCGGGCAGTCACTAGACAGCATGGAGGAGGAAGCACACACAGGTAAGCAGAAATTACATTTCTTTTAAATGTTGGTTACAGCCAGCCCCGCTCCAGTGGAACCCCTTAGGTGACCCCCAATACCCAGCAACCTTTAGCTAGAAGCCCAGGGAGGAGGGAAAGGCAGGGAGAGAGGGAAGAAAGGGGCCACAACCACTTACTTGATCTCTCCAGGAATGTCCAGCCAAATCACCCAGCCGAGGCAGGGGAGTTTACTTACCTATCCTGCATGTATCGTGCTGGAAGACATTCCAAACAGATCATCGTCTGCGCACGGAAGGTGACTGTTGGCCAGGCATGCTGTGATTGGACCCAAGGGGACGATCATATGTATGCCCTGGAGCGCGACGCTTACCGGACAGGCTGCTGCGACTCGGCCGTAAGGTCAGCCGAAGCTGAGCGGTCCGATGCAAGCCTTGGAGCGCAAGCTCACCGGCCAGGCTGCTGCGACTCGGCCGTAAGGTCAGCCGAAGCTGAGCGGTCCGATGCAGACCCTGGAGCGTAGGCTCACCGGCCACCCGTGGAGCGACAGGCATGTCGTGGAAAACGCAGCGCGTAGCTAGGGTCGGCACACGCTCGGTGGCCGAAATTGGGGAGACTACAAGGATCGAGAACAGAACAGTGGAACTGCTGCAAACACCGAAAGTGTCAGACCATACCCATAGACAATAAGATAGAGTGGGGGTTGGTGCTGCGCTGTTCCCAATGAATATAGTGCCACTATGGCTAAAAATGTAACACTCCTAACATAAAAGTTCATATAAAAAAAGTGCATAACATGCTAAATAAATATGAACTGTAAACTGTACTGTAGAGATATAAAGTGCAACGTGCATAAATGATAAAATGTGCACTGGGTACCGCTGAGGCAATCGTACCCAATCCGATGCAAAATCAGCAAATAAATTGTGCAAAATACAAACAAAAAGTGCAAAATCCACAATGCAATGTGCAAAGTAAGCAAAAATGGGTTACCAATGGTCACCAATGTAACAACATCATAAACCATGGCAATCTCATTCCACAAAAGCATCACACAATTAAGCCATGTGTTGAATGGCTTATGATTCCATATATAAACTCCTAAAATCCTAACAAGGACACTTTATAAAAGCAAGTATGTCATAGGTAGCCACACTGCAGTTGATCGATAAAAAGGATGCTAAAAAGGAACAATTCATGCCTACAGAAACCATTCAGAGCCCTTGTTTTATTTTATGGTCTGGACTGTCAAAATGAGAGTTGTAAGCTGGTTGGTTTCAGAAGGCAATTTTTTCCTATACACTGGCACCTTTATTATTAATATGAACATACACTATATTGCCAAATGTATTGGGATGCCTTTACACACACATGAACTTTAATGGCATCCCAGTCTTAGTCCGTAGGGTCAGTATTGAGTTGTCCCACCCTTTGCAGCTAGAACAGCTTTAACTCTTCTGGGAAGGCTGTCCACAAGGTTTAGGAGTGCTTCAATGGGAATATTTGACTGTTCCACAAGCGCATTTGCGAGGTCAAGCTCCGATGTGGAGGAGAAGGCTCGGCTCGCAGTCTCCACTCTAATTCATCCCAAATGTGTTCTTTTGGGTTGAGGTCAGGACTCTGTACAGGCCAGCCAAGTTCCCCCACCCCAAACTCACTCATCCAAGTCTTTTTTTTTTTTTTCAATAGATTTTATTGAAAAGAATTGCAATACAGGATATCACAATGGTAGTGATACAATAAGACAATTTTCTCAAAACATTTTGTTATGGACCTTGCTTTGTGCACTGGTGCGCAGTCATGTTGGAACAGGAAGGGGCCATCACTAAACTGTTCCCACAAAGTTGGGAACATGAAATTGTCCAAAATGTCTTGGTATGCTCACACCTTAAGAGTCCCCTTCACTGGAACCAAGGGGCCAAGCCCAAACCCTGAAAAACAACCCCACACCATAATCTCCCCTCCACCAAATGATTTGGACCAGTGCACAAAGCAAGGTCCATAAAGACATGGATGAGCGAGTGGGGCCTGCACAAAGAGTTGACCTCAACCCAATAGAACACCTTTGGGATGAATTTGAGTGGAGTATACGAGCCAGGCCTTCTTGTCCACATCAGTAGCTGGACTCACAAATGGTCAAACATTCCCATAGATACACTCCTAAACCTTGTGGACAGCCTTTCCAGAAGAGCTGAAGCTGTTGTAGCTGCAAAGGGTGGGCCAACTCAATATTGAACCCTACAGCAGTGTTTCTCAACTCCAGTCCTCAAGGCGCCCCAACAGGTCATGTTTTCAGGATTTCCCTCAGATAAAACAGCGGTGGGAATTACTAAAGCAGTTAAACTGATCAAATAACCTGTGCAAAACAATGGGGAGCCTGAAAACATGACCTGTTGGGGCGCCTTGAGGACTGGAGTTGAGAAACACTGCCCTACAGACTAAGACTGGTAGGCCAAAAAAGTTCATGTGCGTGTAAAGGTAGGTGTCCCAATACTTTTGGTAGTGTAGCACCCTACTCCTGTTGGGTAGACGCTATATGTTAAATCTAGTTATCTGAGCTGTAGTTCTGCTCAGAAGGATTATGCTAAATTGTTGGCTCTGTTTCAGTCTAGCTGGGTTGCACGTTTTCCACCTGACAGTAGGTGTCACTGTCACCACAGGTCAGGATTGGAAATGCAGCAGGCTAGGTGTATTGGGTATTCCTTTCCCAGAAGTGGCTCAGGGGGCGTGGTCAACCCGCTGTGCATTCTGGGAGGGGGTACTTAAGCGACAGAGACCGCTCTATCGGGGTTTGTTGCCGGATCCTGACCTGAGGGCCCTCCTGGCCTCAGGGATGTGCGAGCCATTCTCGGCCTCGGGGCCTGCTAGCCTGAGGCTCTGCAACTGAGAAGTAGGCCCAGGAGTTGCTGGGGCCTACTAGTCCAGGGATGGTCCTACGCAGTCTTGCCTGCGGGAAGAAGCGGAACAATTGGAGACTCAATTGAAGGACGCATCCTGGCCAGTTTGCCTCACGGTGCTGCCGGACGGCTGAAAGATTCTGCCACCGTGAGCTATGTACTTTTGAAGGAACTTTTTTGCAAAGTGTCAGTGTGGTTACACGATCTTGTGGTGGAAGATTGTGGAACGACTTGACGGCACTCATCGAGTCTGTGGCAGAGACTTTGAACGAGCTTTGCACCGGTTGTTAGGCCAGTGAGAGTAGGCCTATCCGGTGGTTGCTGAATTCAGCGTGGAACAGATTTTTCCTCTGGATATAGGACTGTGCCCGTGATCTGCAAAGCAAGGTACCTGAACCTCCCCCTCTCCCTCTGTTGGAACTGGTAAAATAAAGCCTTGAAGAAAAAACGTATCCAAGTGTTGTTGTGAACATTTATGAAAGCTCTTCAAGAGGGATCCCTGACACGAGTGCGGTGAACAGAAAAGGTAACGGTAGGCCCAAAACTTTAAACCAGCAGCTCCTACGGGGGTAGTGCTACATGGTGTATGTTACATATTAAATATAAGATTTGTACATTACAGTTTATATCATAGCTGTATAGTGGGCTCCTAAATTACACAAAACACACATTATAGATATCTATATATAAATTAAAGTTAGTAGGGTTGCACCGATACCACTTTTTTAAGACCGAGTACAAGTACCGTACTACCGATGTCAGTGTTTTTTTTTTCTTTTCTATTATTTTTACAATTGTACTTTTAAATATTTATTAGAATGTTTCCTTTTTTCTTTTTGAATCAACCCTGTTGGATGGGGGGGGGGGCTTTGGTGAGATATCGGGGGTCTAACAGACACCTGACCTCTCCCCTTTAAGTCAGAGAAAGGGACTGAGGACAGCGATTCCCCAGTCCCTTTCTCTGCAGCCTCAGCTGCACTGAAGATGAATGGATAGGAGCCAGCGGCTCCTGTCCATTCATAAACTGAAGCATCGTAAACACAGGTTAGGATGCTCCGTTATAAAATGTCCATTCGGAAAAGAAAGAAGACGGTAAATGACATATACCGGCTCCTTCCTCCGCTCTCCATCCTGACAAATCTGGGACAGGGGAGGAAGGAAAAGCACAAAGGGAAACAGGAGGAGGACACGGGGGCACCAGAGGAGCACACAGGGGGAGGGAACCGGACAAGCACAGGGAGGAGGACACGGGGCGGACCGGAGGAGGAGCACGGGGGGGAACCAGAGTAGGACACGGAGAACACAGAGGAGGACATGGAGCGGGACCGGAGGAGGCTACAGGGGACAGTCAGGGATGATCGGTGAGGCGGTGGGGGAGTTACAATCAGCGATCTCCCCGTGTGGCTTAAAATAAAGCAGCTGATCGCTGCGGGGGGGGGGCATCTGTCAGATGCTTTATTGAAATCTATACAGGGAGATCGGCGATTCCAACTACCCCACCGCCTCATCGGAGCATTTGCACGAGTACTCGTGCAAATGCTCTGTACCAATACCGATAGTAGTATCGGTGCAACCCTAAAAGTTAGTATTTATAATATAATTACTGCTGGTAACCAGTAAGTTGCATGCCTATGCCTATGTCTGTCTGTGGTTGATAGCTACTGGCATACAGTATCATGTTGGGGAATTCTAAACATGAATTCAGTCAGGCTGCGGGCCTTAAAATTTGGATTTGCTCCCCTCAGATCCTCTAGCTAGATAAAGGGTTAGGAAATCGAAATGTGTGAGACGTGCTAAATGTTTATAGTATTCGGCACGAAAATGCTAGATTGTCCCCTACCCAGCCATCTTGTTATGGGCAAAAGCAACTCTGGGTTATATTGCTCTAATTGAAGCTGAATCCAACATTATTGTTTGTTAAAAACACAGGTGTCCAGGCCGTACATCGTTTTTTGGTTGCTATGATGCAGGCTACCAGGCTGCTCCATATCATTGGTTGCCAAGACGCAGGCAGGTGGGCCATACTGATTGCTAGGACACAGGTGAACAGGCTACAGAACCTCAATGGTTGCTGGGTCACACAACGTCATGCAATTCCATTTTGTGGGCAGCTTGATCACCTGAACTATAACAACCAATGACACTGTGTGGCCCACCCGCCCACCAGCCTGCATTCTAGAAACACGTGAAGCTGGATTGCTGCGTGGGGGATCCAGCTGAGCCTGCGTGGAAAGACAGAGGGGGTGGATTAGGGGAACAGACAGTGTTCCTGACAGGGACGCACAATAGATGTGCCCGACAGGTGCACTTACTGGTGGTGGCAACTGAGCTCTGCATAAAATTATAGTTTACGGTAGTTAAGTCTACAAATAGGGCATCTATCAGGGGATGAGCAAGTTGGGAAGCGAGCAATAAAGAAGGGATTTTCTTCACATCTTCACATTCAATATTGGTTAATTGAAGAGACTAATGCAGGTAATTATACATGAATATATGGGAGGTTTTTTGTTTTTTTATTGCTCATGATAGTTCTCCTTTAATGCAAGAGGTAACAGTGGTGGTATGATCCAACCTGGACTCCAAAATAGTTTTTTAACAGATATGGTGTTATATGTTACAGCTACATATGAAACACTGGAAATTTGGGATCAAAGCCAAACTACCCTATTTACAGAAGAAATTGTTGTACATTAGCTAAAATTTCCCATGCTATAGTCATATCATATCTAGTTGATCCATGGTGCCAGTTTCATTTTTAGAAGGATAAAAACCTTGCTATGAAAGTACCGGTAATTTTATTGCATATACAAGTTGATTATCCAAAATGATGATTTGACTGGAAGAAAATCTGTATTAGTACACATCTCCTTATATCGTCATTATGATACTGTGAAGACAAGCGCACACTGTTGATATATCAGGTAGAGAACATAGTGCTTCCAGTTTTCTACTCACTGGGCACTGACCCAAGACCTAATCCTGCAGATAAGGCTATCAATGTCAGGATAACGCTGCACTGCTAATCTTGTAAATCAGACTTCAGTGCTTCATCCAGTGTTTTTATTTTATGACCTGAAACTTACATAGATTGATAGAACAGCTACAGGAAGGTCACACTCAAACTTTTGAACTGTTTAATGCTTTGAAGTTCGGAAATCTGATTTATTAATTTGTAGTCCCATGCCATATTAAATAAAAAATAATGTATGGACCAATTTCCACCTCACAGGAACCTGCCTTCTTTTGTTTTATACAGATAGTTCTGATATAGTGAGATGAACTGCCGATGAGCACCGTGAAACCATTACAGCACACCAGAACACTCGCATATAAAACTGATGTTTTGTACAATAAAAAGATAACCTCTCCACATATGTAATGTATTATGCACACTGTGTATGACTCGAATGAACAATGATCATGTTTTGCCATCGGTATCTATTCCACTTGCAAAAAAATAAATTACTATAGGAGTACCTCTCTACACCCTGTTTATCCTCTTGCATAAAATGCACGATTACAGCCCATGGAAATTAAGCTGCATTAAAAGAGATGAGAACAAGGTCATTGGCTGTACCAAAAATGCAAGCAAATGTTAATAGGGCCAGAGTTTTTAATTGTTACCCCTGCACACAGCTTAAAGTGAAAATTCATGTTCCCAATCCCAAAAAATTACAAATGTTTAATCCTTATACTGCTAGCACTAGTAAATGGATAGGAAAGTATATGATTTTTACTGTTTTTAAACTTTCTTTTTTACATTTCCTCAGTTACAGTAGGTGCCGCCGATATTGTGTCAATCTAGCCTCTTCTAGCGGCGAGATTGACACCCTACGAGCCCCGTCGCGAGAGCCAGCGCCGAGCTGTCTCACCATCGGGAAAGGAAAAATGTTTTTTCCTTTGACAATGAGCGACACGCATTGCCGGAGATCCGTCGTGGATTCCCGCCAATACCAGGCACTGTGTTTGGTATGAATCCTGAGCGGGAACTCCACGCCAATTTTTAAAGAAAAAAACGGCATGGGTTCCCCCTCCAGGAGCATACCAGGCCCTTGGGTCTGGTATGGATTTGAAGGGGACTCCCCTAAGCTGAAAAATCGGCGTGGGGGTCCCCCTCAAAGTCCAAACCAGACCCTTATCCGAGCACGCAACCTGGCAGGCCGCAGCGGAAGAGGGGGGGACGAGAGAGCAGCCCCCCTCCCTCTTGAACCGTACCAGGCCGCATGCCCTCAACATGGGGGGTTTGGTGCTCTGGGGCAGGGGGGGCGACCTGTGGCCCCCCCACCCCAAAGCACCCTGTCCCCATGTTGATGAGGACAGGGCCTCTTCCCGACAACCCTGCCCGTTGGTTGTCGGGGTCTGCGGGCGGGGGGGCTTATCGAAATCCGGGAGCCCCCTTTAATAAGGGGGCCCCCAGATCCCGGCCCCCCCACCCTATGTGAATGAGTATGGGGTACATCGTACCCCTACCCATTCACCTGGTGGAAAAAAATGGCAATGGGAAGCCTATATAAATTGCTACGGCCCGAAGATTTAGCATTATAGCGAGAGGAAGCGACGAGTCAACATCGAGGAGGAGAAGAGGGAAGAAGACGGCGACGACGGGAAGACCGGCCCCTCCACTAGCAAAAGAGCTGGAAGAAGATAGTGGAGGGGCCGGCAGAAGGACAACGGAGAGCCGGACGAGACGACGGGGAAGACCGGGCCTCCGCTAGCAAAAGAGCTGGAAGAAGATAGCGGCGGCCCGGCAGAAGGAAGAAAGAACCAGAGAGGAGAAGAGGCAAGAAGGCGACGGGGAAGACTGGGCCTCCGCTAGCAAAAGAGCTGGAAGAAGATAGCGGCGGCCCGGCAGAAGAAAGAACCGGAGAGCGCGGCGACGACACCGGAGACCCCCGAAGTCGGAAGAAGACCCCCGGAGCTGTGCAATAAATTACTTTAAAAAGCTGTGTGTGTTTTTTTTATTGCCATTTTTTTCCACCAGGTGAATGGGTAGGGGTACGATGTACCCCATACTCATTCACATAGGGTGGGGGGGGGGCCGGGATCTGGGGGCCCCCTTATTAAAGAGGGCTCCCGGATTCCGATAAGCCCCCCGCCCGCAGACCCCGACAAACAACGGCCAGGGTTGTCGGGAAGAGGCCCTGTCCTCATCAACATGGGGACAGGGTGCTTTGGGGTGGGGGGGCCGCAGGTCGCCCCCCTGCCCCAGAGCACCAAACCCCCCATATTGAGGGCATGCGGCCTGGTACGGTTCAGGAGGGAGGGGGAGCCGCTCTCTCGTCCCCCCCTCTTCCCCTGCGGCCTGCCAGGTTGCGTGCTCGGATAAGGGTCTGGTTTGGACTTTGAGGGGGACCCCCACGCCAATTTTTCGGCTTAGGGGAGTCCCCTTCAAATCCATACCAGACCCAAGGGCCTGGTATGCTCCTGGAGGGGGAACCCATGCCGTTTTTTTCTTTAAAAATTGGCGTGGAGTTCCCGCTCAGGATTCATACCAAACACAGTGCCTGGTATTGGCGGGAATCCACGTCGGATCCCCGTTCAATACAGTGCCGCGTTTCCTCGCTATTGCAGCGAGCGCGAGATGTGTCGCCACCCTGCTGCCAAGATGTCAGCACCCCTGTCGCCGAGAATCTCCGCGATAGGATCGCGATGAATATACAATGTCGGCGGCACCTACTGTAATTCCTGGTTTCAAGGCCCAGACAAATGATGCCTTGATCCCACGAGTCTGCCTGCATGCCTGAGCTAAGGGCAAATTGATTCCAGGAAGTAAATACTAGGGGGTGTTTTCAAAGTGATCCCTCTGTAAAATAAAACATGAAGACATGGATGGATGGATGATTTTGCTTTAAATATTAAAAATGAATTAAATGGCATTTTTGGTTTGTGGTGCTCAGACGCAGCGTAGTTCAGCTGATGATAATTTTTATAAGCACATTCTGTTGTGAGTGTTGTATGGACCCAACCAACAGCAACCATGTACATTTCTTCAGTAAAATGGCAGCAGAGACAAAGTCACCGGACCTCTAGCGGCGGCTCTGGCGATAAATCGGGAAAACTACAATTTCCCGGGACACGGGTCTAAATACCGGGAAATTACAGCAAAATTCGGGACTGTTGGCAACTTTGCAAGTTTAAAAAATTGCTAATTAAAACCAACTCTCCTTTGTTGTGCAATGAGCAAAGACTGGTACAAATTTTGCGAAAGACTCTCACATGCATTCTAAAAGTGGCACAGCATGAGCGAAATTCAAGTACAAGTTCTAGACACTACTACGGCAGGTGGGTGGCACGCTCTATGATTGCTGTATCCTCGGGACACAGCTGATCAGGGTAAAGAGCCAGACAGTGGCTCTTTGCCACACCACATGATCATCTGTGCCCAATCACATGGAAACAAAAATTAAATACCCTTCTGCATTCTGCAGGCAGTACTGTCCCTTGCACGTGACCCATTCAAGTAAACCGCCCCAAACACACTTGCAATGCGCGCAGTGGTGCATGCTTTTAGGGGATAAATTAGGCACAGAGAACGCGTCATATCTCCTGTCAAACACCCTCTGAAAAGCAATCTGCTACACGTGTAAACAAGCCCTTACTGCTACAGTGAAAATAGTTTCACCAGACCAGAGGAAATCTACAACAGCAACACAGCCATGTAAGCGATCCCACTCAGCCTCCCAGAGACATTTTATGAAACATACCGGAAAATTTGTACATGCTTTATTTGGGGGCAGAAATTGGTTACCATATCATGACCCTACCTAAACTGAAAGGTTGCATAGGTTTACCTGATATCTTTAATACTACTTTGCATGTCACTTAACCAGGCTTGTCGACTAGAGTGTACATGGTACAACAAAGACTTGGGTCCAATTGGAAATTACTGGCGCAAAGGTGCCGTTACATCTGGTCCCCTGGCTACCCCTCATCACACTCCCCGGGAACTCAAAGAGCACCCCTGTATAGGCCCTTCACTTCATTGTTTTCAGGTAGCTTGCAACAAAATTTGACCCATCTTCATCTCCAGGACTGCTTACCCCCCTACAACACAATCCAGATTTCCCCCTGGTTTGTCTTCTCAATTCTTAGCCACACATTGGCCTCATAAGCGATTGTGCAGAACACTTTTTCCACAATTCCGTCCCCTTTTGGACAAACGTTCAACTTAGACATTTTTCATCACCCTAACACATCTGGGGCGATGTTCCAGACCCCATACCCTGTTTGAAGCTCTCCACCCTACACATTTGGTGGTCGTGCCCGGAGCTGTATGCAAACATTCTGTAAGGCATACATAAAGGCAATGCGAAGATAACACACTAGACTTCACTCCCTCGCAATACCTCCTTCAACACTCCTCCCTCCCCAGATCGACATACCATAGGTCACTACCATGTTTCCCCGAAAAGAAGATCGGGCCTTATATTAAATTTTGCCAACAAAAGACACCATAGGGCTTATTTTTGGAGTAGGTCTTATTATGTAATGTGTATTTGCCAGTTTCTGTGCCCCCTGTCTTCTCTCCTCCTTTCCCTCCCTGCCTGTCAGCTCAAGAGTCATTAGCATTTAGCATTGTAAGTTAAAATGCTTGTAAAATCCTATAATCCACTCTATTACAGTACTATATAATGTTCAATATGAGTGTTTCTGTAATACAATTGTGCCAAATACCTTTGTTGCAGCGCCACTGCGTGCTTACGTGACCCTCCGGAGCTCTCTTCCACACTCCGAGCACTGCAGAGGGGGGAGGGGAGGCGAGATCCCCCGCTGACAGCCGGGAGAAGAGAAGGAGAGCAGCGGGAGGTCAGCTGAGGGCACTGTAACAAAGGTATTTGGCACAATTAAATTACAGAAACACTCGCATTGTACATTATATAGTACTGTAATAGAGTGGATTGTAGGATTTTACAAGCACTTTAAACTAGGGCTTAATTTTGGGGTAGGGCTTATATTGCAGCCATTCTGTAAAATCACAGGAGGTCTAATTTTTAGGGTAAGTCTTATTTTCAGGGAAACACGGTAGCTATGCACCTTGTTAATGCGGCTAGGTGATGCATTCCTTCTAAATGGGGTAATACCACGCCTCCATCATTCACTGAATAGTTTTCACCCGTACAGCAGATTGCAGAAATGGAATTAATCAATATATCGAAAGACACACCAACTAAATTTACCCACACCTGGGCTTGCTGGTTTCAGTTCCAGGACTCGCCAGAATATTCTCAGTTTCAGTCAAATCCCACTTGAGATTTAAAGCTTGCCAAATCTGAGAAAAGGACCATACTGTTACTTACAATTTGATATAGCTGTTACACTTCTTGCTAGATATCTTACACAAGACTAAATATGACATGCATGCTCTTTTTCAATTGATACTTAATCATTTGACCATTTCATAAACTTAGACAGTCTGTACTGTTCCCCCATCGGTGCAGCCCACTTGGGTGGACTGAGGGGATTTTTATTTGTTATTTGATATTGTTAACCTAAAATTTTGTTACCTTGTTAAAACATTCCTCCTTGTGTATACAAATGGAAGATTTAACCTCCCAAAACACCAAGTGATTTACAGCTATCGTATTGTTCTGTCCCTTTTCTGTAACACCATTTATGTGAAACTTTAATAAAATATTTGAAAAAAAAACCAAAAAAAAAAAAAACCACACAGACTGAAATGAAAGTGCTTTTTTCAGTAGCGTAGGGGAAAGCTAGAACCCCTTATCAGAAGTTTTTTGTTGTCTGTGTCTTTGTTGCAGACTTTACTCGCATGTCTGGTGAAAGTGTTGTTACTCTGACAGGAATTGAGGGGAAATCCTTTAAACAGAGCCCTACATAGCGGTAAAAATCTAACAGTAGTCCTAAAGCTTCTGAGCTCTATGCAAAACGAAGAAAAATAACTTTTGGCCAGACGCACAGTACAGTATGTTTAGAATTGTCAAATTGCAAAAGTAACGTACAAGCTAAGCTTGGGGCACATTTTGCAATGAAGATACATCTGTTCTTTAAAATGTAAGATCACCATTTCAGGAAAAAAAAAAAAATGAAAAGCTGAACTAGCACCGTACACCCTCCCCACCCCCTAGTCCCTGTTGTTCTTCCCTCCATCTGTGGGTAAGCCCACGGTCACACTGAGGGCGGGTTTGAAATTGTGCAAGCTCAGCTGAACTCGCATGACTTCAAACCGGCATCCGACTTAGGGGGGGGGCGATTTGACAGACATCTGTGCGGGTTTATGCACAGATGTCTATTGAAATCGCCGAAGTCCCCAAAAGTAGTGCAGAAACTACTTTTGGGAATCAGTGTGGAGCTGCAAAGTCAGCGTCGCACAAATTTGAGCGGAGCCATTGCCAGCCATAGGCTCTGATTTGGCATGCGACTTGACATATCCGGAACAGAGCATTTCTAATTGGTTAAAACTATCACATGCCAGCACTGACTAATCAGAATCGCTGCGATCCATCCTGGCATCCCTAAGAAAAGGGGGATTTCAAATCCCCAGACTGCTAATCTAGCTGCATGGGCACTGACAGCTCATCACCCACGGAGCTAAGTACAGTGTGAACCGAGGAGGATGTACAATGTTAGTTCACCTTTTAAATTTTTTTCTGAAAAGGGAAACTAACCCACTGATGCCCACCTAAACCAATTAAATGTATTAACTCAATGAAATCAGGCTACATACACAGTAATACATACGTGGCTTGTTTACTTTTTTTGTTACCTTGCTAACTCCTGCAGAAAAGAGTAAATACCCTGTGCTACCACCATATAGAAGAGTCAGACTGGTTCTTTCACACAAAGCAGTGTCTTCCCCTCTCCGAGCACTCCAGGGGGGGGGGGCGAGATCCCCCGCTGACAGCTGGGAGAAGAGGAGGAGAGCAGCGGGAGGTCAGCTGAACGCCGCTGTACCAAAAGTATTGACACAGATATATTACAGAAACACATACATTGTACATTATATACTACAGAAATTAGTGGATTATAGGATTGTACAAGCATTTTATACTAGGGCTTATTTTCGGGGTAGGGCTTATATTGCAGCCCTCCTGGAAAATAACAGTACAGTAGGTCTCATTTTTGCGGTACAAAAAAAACATGCGTGATAAAGTATCAGTTAAAGGTAAGTGAATCATATAGTGTAACAATCCAAAACCAAATAAAAATAAAAATATAAAAATTTTAAGAAAATCAACCAACGAATGAATCAAAAATGGTCCAATTTGACAATATCCCCGACATCAATAACTCTTCAACATTAATCTCCAGTAGGCTTCACCACTTGTGCCCAAAGTATAGATGTGCGCTTAGGATCAATAGCTGGGATTCCGCTGGTATTGGGCTCCAATATGGTCCTACGGTTTATGAGTGGTGGTCATGGTTTTAGTGACCCGACAAGAGACTGCATGAAGATTTTTATTGTGTAGTATTCATTTAAAGAGTAATTTAAAATAGAAGAAATATTGCACTCACATGTTTTGGTGCCTATGTACCAGCACCAGTGTGTACAGCATGTGCAGGAATGGATAGCTATGCCGAGCCTGCCAGAAGCCAGCATGCGTTCCAAGCCTCGTTCTGGAAACCGGCCCAGAAGTAATGTCACACGGGACCCGGAAGTGACGGAGTCTTTTCTTATGTGCCAACAGCACAGGGTATTTTTGCAATGCAAAAAAAAAAAGTAGCCCCCAAATAGATTACTGTATATGCAGCCTGGCTGTATTACATTAATATATAATAAGGGATCCATTGGGTTTCAAGTGATGTGTAGCAGCTCGACTCAATGGTTAGAACGTACTTGCGCAATTAATGACAGATGTAAAAGTAAAAGGGCAAGATTTTGCGTTTTACTGGGTGTCAATACTGTAGCTTCCATTATTTATTTATTTTATTTTATTTTTTGCAGTTTAGTAAAGTATTAAACTGAAAAAACCCACAAAATTCCACAGTAAAAGTGTCATTTCTAAACCAGTTTCAACATGTTATGTTGTGCAAAGCCTTTCTTCAGCTTGTTGAATAAGTGAGAAAATGGTCATTAGCAAATAGAACATGACTTCCTAACTTGTCAACAAAAAGAAACCTTACACCAGTACTATCGTATGTAGTAAAAGAATAGACCTGGACATTTTCCATATTGGGATATGTATCCTATATCCATTAAATCACTACAAGGGAAGACTTGCTGCTAATTCCATGTACACCTAGTTGTTGCAATAAAATGTATTGTCAGTGGGAAGAGATTGACTGCCTTCTCGTGATGTCTGTCAGGGGAGGGTTGCTCTACCTTAAAATGGTGCTTCCTCTAACACAGTGGTTCTCAACCTGGGGTCGGGACCCCCCCAGGGGGTCGAATGATGATTTGCCAGAGGTCACCGAATCCTGGGCTGTTCCTGAAGCCTGCACCGCTCTCCCAGCCATTCACGGCATGGCAGGGGGGCAGAGACTAGAGGTCAGCTGACTTGTGAGGAATGTGACATGGGATGGGCTAGAGGGGACCCTATCTCCTGATTTCGGCATAGGTGTCACTGTTATGAGACATCACAAAGTCGGAGACACAGTGAATCTGGAGACACGGCGAGTAACACTACCTGTGATTTATAGTTGCCATTAAAAGTCCTCACTACAGTTCTTAGATCAGCAGATCAGCAGATGACCTTGATCAAGAGCACCCAAGTTGGCTGATCAGAAACCCCCCTCCCAGCACTGCCACTCGTCCCAACTCCCCCGCCAGCACCGCCACTGATCCCACCCCCCCGCCAGCACTGCCACTGATCCCACGCCCCCGCCAGCACTGCTACTCATCCTATTCCACCTCCCCCCACCAAAGAGTGAGAGAAGGAAAATAAAAAAAGAGAATATATGGAAGGGAGAGGAAAAGAGGGGGAAGAACAAAGAAAAGGGGAGAGGAAGAATAAGAGAAAGAACAAGAAAGATGGCTAGAGAAAGGGATGGGGGGGGGGGTAAAAAGAAAGAAATAAGGATAGAGAGAGAGATAAAAGGGAAAGAAAAGGAGAACAAAGAGAAAGAGTGGTACGCCCTAAAATGTACCACAAGGGGTTTTAATACTGTACGAGTGGAAGGGACTCAGGGAGCGCTAAATATCTGTGGGTTAGGGGTGCAAATTACTTGTCTTGCCTTGGGTGCTGACAACTCATGCTACGAAAACAATTTTACTGCTAGGGGTCCCTACAACTTTGGAAATTTTATCAAGGGGTCACGGCACTAGAAAGGTTCAGCAAAGATTACCTCAGCCACCATTTCCTGCTCCTACCTTAAAGCGGAGGTTCACCCAAATTCACAACTATACTGTAACACAACCGCTGTAATATGTACATCATCAAAGGACAAAACATTTTTTTTTCTCATATATAAATACCTTGTATTTGCCTTTTCATAAAGCGACTTCCGGGATTCCCTCCCGCGGGAGTAGGCGTTTCCAAGCCTTTCTCCGGCGCCGCAATGCAATGTGGGACTTGGCTGCAGGGACTTGGTATGCAGTGCTGCGAAATCGAGAGATTTCACATACGACGTGACGCATAACGCCAGTCACGTGACAAGGGCGTCTCTATTTAGATTGTGCATACCATCACAACGGGGCGTGAACTTTCAATGACGTGGCCCCGTTGTGATGGCAACCTTTTAGTTTACGACACTACTCCAGGAAATGATTGCTTGTGGGCTTCACAATGCCCACAAGCAAAATGGAAACACAGAGAAATGTATTTTATAACTCCTTCTTTACGAGGAAAACGGACAGCGGATACTAGCAGAAACGAAACAAGTAAGTGTACTTTATTATTGGGAAACCCCATTGAATGCAGGGAAAAAAAAAAAGTTTTGCCACGGAACCTCCACTTTAATGCAAGGCAAGATTTACAAAATCGCTTTGATCCTCCTAAGGCCTCCTGCTCTCTAGCTTTCTCCCCATCTCCAGGACCTCTCTAGAGTTGAAGCCATCCACTGGAACTTCCTACCTCAAACTGTATGGCTATTTCCTAAGCAGTCTGCCTTTAGTTGATCCCTGAACACTCATCTCCTCAGGGAAACCTATCAACTGCAATTTACTTGCTCAAGCATCTCATCCCTCACAGTTAATACCATTTGTATTACTAGCCCTTTCCTTTAGATGTAAGCTCACAAGCTCCCTAATCCCTCTTGTTTTGAATTATATTGTAACTCTATGGTCACCCATTTTGTAAAATGCTGTGCAAACCATTGGCGCTCTGTAAAACTGAATAATAATAATAAATAATAAATGCTATGTAAAACTGGCACCCCTGCACTGTAGCAAAGATTACAGTTTTAGTAAATTCAAATACCAAAATGAGCATTTCTGCAGAATTTAGTGACTTAGTCACTTCCCGCCTGGCCAGCACATTGATTATCAGCACAGTCCCAATCAGAGATGCCCATCAGCTGCCAGTCTGTGCCCCATCAAAAACGCCTATCAGAGCCCACCACAGTGCCAATCAGAGCCCACCACAGTGCCAATCAGAGCCCACCAGTAACACCTGTCAGTACCTCAACATTAGTGCTGCCCATCGGTGCCATCTATTAGTGTCCCTCAGTGCCATCTATTAGTGTCCACCAGTGCCAATCAGTGCTGCCCATCAGTGTCCATCAGCGGCACCTATCTGTGTCCATCAGTACTGCATGCTAGTGCTGCCCATCAGTGCCCATCATTTCTACATATCAGTGCCCATCAGTGCCACCTTATTAGTGCCAACTCATCAGTGCCACCTCCTCAGCATCCGTCAGTGAAGGAGAAAACTAAATTTTATGACAAAAAACATTTTTCAAAAATGTCGGTCTTTTTTGGTTTGTTTAGCAAAAAATAAAAACTCCAGAGGTGATCAAATACCACCAAAAGAAAGCTCTTTTTGTGGGAAGATGATAAAAATGTAGTTTGGGTACAGTGTTGCATGACCACGCAATTGTCATTCAAAGTGTGACAGCACTGAAAGCTGAAAATTGTCCTGGGCAGGAAGGAGCGAAAGTGCCTGGTATTGAAGTGGTTAAATATTGGTTACTATGACAGAGGACTGCCTGTAAAAACAGAACATGTCAAAGCAGATGAGCAGCTATGGTCCAGACCCTGTAGCATCACAAGTAAACAGATGCAGAACATGGGTTCCTACCTTTTCTTCATGCCAAACCCGAACACTTTAGTGGCGCACAACACAATTTTTTGTTTTAGGGGGAATGCTGTGGACTTACAGGAGAGTTCCCAGCATACCCCCCTAAATCAGAGTTCCCAAAGCCCCCTTACATCAGTCTGCAGAGCACCCCTTACATCTGAGACCTCCTTACCCAAGTATGCAAACTCGCTACAAGACAGGAGAGAAAAGGGAGGGACGGGGAGACTTCAGTCACATACAGTGGATGGTGAGCTCACCCCCCCTGAGAATGGAAGTTCAGGTATCAGCAGCTTTCATACACAATGTATCTGTCTAAAGCACAACATGCCAGGGATTGGAGTGCAGGCAAGCAGACACAGAGGGCTAGGAGGAGCAGATCAAGCCCCCTCTCCTTTATCTGTGGCGTTCTGTGCTGGCTCTGAGCAGTATGAGTGTAAGTATGAGTGTGTCAGGGATACTTGACTTAAACTGCAGCCAGCCCTCTGGACGGTTAACAAGACGGTTAAACTGCAGCCAGCCCACGAGCATACTTATGCCAGCGGTGGTTGTAGTACTCTGACGCGGTTAGTTTGGGAGCCAGTGTCAGGTCTGAATAATACGTCCAGGTTTCAGGCAGTCTGGAACCCGGACACAATTCAAAAACCGGCCTGTCTGGGTAAATCTCGGATGGGTAAAAGCCCTAGTTCCTGATCCCAAAACCCTCACAACCACTGCTGTTCATTTTTATTTAGAAAATATTATTATATGTAGCACACAGATCCTCTACCCTGCTTACCTCCACAAGCAGAATGGGACACACCATGCCACAAGCCCAATATCCTCCTGATAAAAGAGGGTAAGCGGTGTTATCTGTTTTGTGTCCTGCAGCGAGTTACCTCTTTCCGTTGGTTCTACACCCTAGAGTGAAGTCTATTCTCTCTCTCTCAAGGAAAGCCAATGTCCAGACAGTATCAAACCCAATAAAAAGGTTTATTTTTCTTGCGTAGAAACTTGATAGGAAAGTTGGAGATAGAGAATTTTAACAGGGAGGCAGGTTCAGGCACGCGGCATTTAACAGTCATTTATCTCCACTCAGTCCTGAGTGGGTTTTGCTCACCCGGATAGTCCCCTCTCACGGACCTAGCAGCCGGTGTGGAGCACGGAACATTCACTTTAAATTTCCTAAGGATACGATCAGGATATGAACTTCTGAATCCCGAACTTTCCAGCACTTGTAACACTTGAGGCCTTAGGTGCCAGTGGGCACGTTACAAGGCTTTTGGCGGATTATGGAATCTTTCCCTCTGATAGGCAACCAGGCATCTCCCGAGACAGTGACTTCCCTCACCGATCCCCGCGGACAGGTCCTCCCCTTGTTTCCTCTCCTTCAGAGCAGGTCACCCCCACTTAGGCACCCTGGGACTCCTCTTCTGGTGTAGATCTAAGCCAAAAGGTGCTGGGCCTACCTGGAACGATGCAGCCTCGGGCCGAAGGTGCCCGGGACTGAATACACATACCCCTGGCCATGAGGGCCACCGAAGGTGGGGTACGTGCCTAGGACCAAGGAGTCCTCTGGATCACCTTCGAACTCCGGACCTAATGGTGTCCGCCCCTTAAGTACCCTCTCCCGGCATGCACAGTGGGCAGACCATGCCCACTGCACGGCCGCCGAGAGAGGACACCCAATCACGCTGCAATGCCACCTGTGGCTCAACCTGAGACCTGGGCGACAGAGCCACCCACAGGTCAAAGGGAACTATACTGCCAGGCAACACCACAACAAAGCAGAAACCAATTTAAAGAATTCAAACAGCCTGAGCCCAACTATTAGCGCAGGCTACCCTCTAAATTTAGGCATAGCGACCCCAATTATGGGGGGTCCGCTACATATATTTTAAATATTTATATTTTAAATATTGCCTGAAAAATCTCTCATAATCCCCTGCACGAAATTAAATCAAAATGTAGGAGGTAATATATTGCAAGCCACACTCAGATGAACTGCAAAATGTCCATTTTAAAGTGTATCTAAACCCAAACACTAAAAATAAATACTGTATATCGCAGGTTAGATGTCCTTAGTCCTTAAAATGTGGGCTCTGAATTTGTTTTCTTTGGGTTTTTTTCTGCGTTTTTGGTGATTGTGCCAGGAACTCACTTCAAGTCCTTCCTGTATGAGTACAGAAGAAAACAAAAACACCACTACAGAGCTCCACACTCTCCTAGTCTCCCTCTAAAGAGAGTGCGGTTCTTTAGTCCTCAGATATAGTGAGGGTCTATGTAAGAGGCAGAGATGTTGCCAGTTCACAAGATTTCTGATAGGATTATCAGGTTTTATTTTATGCACTTCTCAAACAGATACAACTAAACACTAAACAATAGTGTATTTAAAGTGGATGTAAACCCGAATTTTTTTTTTTTTTTTTTTTGCTGTCACAATGTAGTGTATAAGATTTCCTATCATTTGTGCCAGGTTTTGCCACAAAGAGTTA
The DNA here is from genome assembly GCA_029206835.1 of Rana muscosa. NCBI lineage: Eukaryota > Metazoa > Chordata > Amphibia > Anura > Ranidae > Rana > Rana muscosa. Next base: position 655,838,456 of record CM055122.1, on the reverse strand, counting down.
ATCCAGCTCTGAGCAATCCTCTTTTATTGTTCAGTAAGCTAAAAACGGACAAACAGAGAAAAACCTTTGTCTGTTCCGCCCCCTTGCTTTGAGTGACATGTTATTTATATATCTCGTGCACTAGCTGTAGACAGGCATTATTTTTTAATTCCCACCCCCACTCCTTTTCTGAAGTCATGTGGTTACTTTTCTGGATTTTGACTGGATGTTAGTGATCATAGCAGAAGGAATACACAGGAGAAAATGCATGTTGACAAGGGGAGTGTAGAGGTGGGCGGGGAGTCAACTGACATCACGACTCCACCCACCGAGCTCCAGACAACAGATCCACCCACAGAATCTGCAGTTTTTCAGTTCTTATAACAGACAGAGGGGAGACATTTGACCGATAAGGATAAATGCAGGAGGCATCTATATCCTTATAGATCAGCACTATGGCAGTAGTTTAGGAAGGATGAGTGGGTTTACATCCACTTTAACAGACCAAAAGTGATCAAATAAGAGAAGCTCAAAGTAAGGGTTTTCACATACTTATCTTCATTCATTTAAAAGGGCGGAGAACGTAAACAATAGAAAGGCTAAGCTGTTGATTATATGCTTTTATTTGATTCGCTCAACAAGCAGGTGACCCAAGAAGCCGCAAAACTGCAACAGGAAATAGCGGTGTCACCATCCTGGCCATCGAGTATAGCAGGTGCATGTGAATAAAAAATAAATAAAATTGGCTAAAACTATTTTAGCAGGTCCACATATATTTCGTTCATCTTATTTAGCGGACTTGAGTTCCATTATAAAAAGGAGTGTAATGAAGAGTTTTTAACTTAAAAAAAGGCCATAGGATAAATGCATATTGGTTGCATTGATGGATGGTACAAGTTCTCCCACTCTGATATGAAGTTATGAGTCAGCAAATTCAGCACCGGCTGCTGCTCTCATTCAGGTATCTGCATGCTCAGCATAGCAGCCGAGCTTTACTAAGCAGCCTCATTCAAGATGATGGCTCCATGAGACAGAGTGCACACATTTCCTGGACTCTACTATTTCATCTAATCATCTGCCAAACCACTACAGCCATGCTAAACCCTTATGACACTGATGAACAGTACTTCATATTTACATGATCCTGCATTGGAATTTTAACAAATACTGAACAAGGTTATATTAAAATTAAACATTTATTGTACAGAGTTGAAGTTGATCTACTTCTATATTAATAAAACGAAGCTTACGTGCAGATCAGCATGTGCCATCGTCACCATATTGATTATGGTCAACAATTAATTAGCAGCAACAACTGTAGCTGGCTTTGCCCAGTAACATAACGGAGGGGGATTATATGTAAGAGTGCTGAGGTGCAAGCATCCGTCAAAATAAAATGATAGGGAGAAATGAATTTTGGTATTTGCCCTGCTCTGCAAAGAATGCGGAGAAATGCCCAACAATCCAGCAAACGATAAGCCCTGTCATCAGACTACATTTGGCTTGAGTTTTCATACCACACCCTGAAGAAACATGGGGCGCATTCTTGGAGTGGTGCCACCAAGGCATGGTCATTAGAAACTGCATGGAATTTGTTGCTTGAAATCCCAATAGTGGCATTTGGAACTTGATCTCACGTTGAAGGTTTTAACTTATATCCCCTCTTAGCTACCATGTAACACAAGCATCATATTTAAGCTCTGCTGAGTAGAAGCAAGCAAGTATACAGATGTTCTTGTGATTTGTATATCTGTAATTTACACCTTCAGAAGAAAAATTTCTTCTAGGGTGTGATGTGTTTTATTGAAGGTTTTAAATCTTGCAAAGATCCATTGATCCTTTTGAAGTAAAATGTACCATCCCACACATGGAAATTTTTGTACAATGCAAGATAAAAATGTACATTAAAGCCTAGGACAGGGGTCTCAAACTGGCGGCCCTCCAGCTGTTGCAAAACTACAAGTCCAATCATGCCTCTGCCTGTGGGGGTCATGCTTGTAACTGTTAGCCTTGCAATGCCTCATGGGACTTGTAGTTTCACAACAGCTGGAGGGCCGCCAGTTTGAGACCCCTGGTCTAGGATATCCTTTTCTATTTCATTCACATCAGACATGACCCATGCAGTAAGGCACCCTTTAACCACTTAAGCCCCGGACCATTTGGCTGGCCAAAGACCAGCCCACTTTTTGTGATTCAGCACTGCGTCGCTTTAACTGACAATTGCGCGGTTGTGCGACGTGGCTCCCAAACAAAATTGACATCCTTTTATTCCCACAAATAGAGCTTTCTTTTGATCACCTCTGCGGTTTTTATTTCTTGCACTATAAGTAAAAATAGAGCGTTAATTTTTTTTAAAAATTCAATATTTTTTACTTTTTGCCATAATAAATATTCCCAAAATATATATAAAAAAAAACAAAACGTTTTTTTTCCTCAGTTTAGGCCGATACGTATTTTTCTACATATTTTTGTTAAAAAAATAAATAATAATTGCAATAAGCGTTTATTGATTGGTTTGCACAAAAGTTATAGCGTCTACAAAATAGGGGATATTTTCTTGGCATTTTTATAATTTTTTTTTTTTTTTTTTTTACTAGTAATGGCAGCGATCAGCGATTTTTATCGTGACTGCAACATTATGGCGGACACATCGGACACTTTTGACACTATTTTGGGACCATAGTAATTTTTACAGCAATCAGTGCTATAAAAATGCACCGATTACTGTAAAAATTACACTGCAGTGAAGGGGTTAACCTGTAGGGGGCGCTGAAGGGGTTAAGTGTGTCCTATGGAGTGATTCTAACTGTTAGGGGGCGTGGCTATGAGTGACACGTCACTGATCGCTGCTCCCGATGAGAGGGAGCATTCGATCAATGACATGTCACTAGGCAGAACGGGGAGATGTGGTGTTTACACTGACATCTCCCCGTTCTTCAGCTCCATGACACGATCGCAAGACACCGGCGGACATCGAATCCGCGGGTCCTGCGGGCATGGTCACGGAGCTCGCAACAGGGTCACGGGCGTGCTGCCGGTGGCGCGTGCGCGACCACACGGCGGCAAATGAAAGGGGACGTACCTGTACGCCCATTTGCCTGTCCGCGCCATTCTGTCTACGTAAATCTGCGTGCACCGGTCCTTAAGCGGTTAAAAAATAAATACAAAAAATAACAAACATGTTATGCTTGCCTCGTCTGTGCAGTTGGTTTTGCACGGAGCAGCTCTGATCCCCCTCTTCTTGGGTCCCTCTTTGCCGCTTCTGGTCCCTTCCAACTGTCGAGTGCCCCCAAAGCAAGCAGCTTGCTATGAGGGGCACCTGAGCCGAGTCACAGCTCGGTGTGTCCATTCAGACACAGAGCCCTGACCCCGTCTCACCCCCTCTCTCCCCTGATTGACTAACTGTCTTTGATTGACAGCCGTGGGCGCCAATGGCGCCGCTGCTGTTTCTCAGCCATTCAGGAGGAGAGTCCCGGACGGTTAAGACACTTGTGAACATCGCTGGAGAGAGAAGGGGCTGGGGTAAGTAATTAGGGGGTGCTGGGGAGGCTGCTACACACAGAAGGTTTTTTATCTTAATGCATAGAATGCATTAAGATAAAAAAAACAAAAAAACTTTTGCCCTTACAACTTCTTTAATGACCACGACCAGTGGTCATGGGCAATTTTAATATTTTACATATTATTAATTCATGTCTCTCTCAAATTGTTTTTAATAAAATTTATTTTTCAATTGCAGGTTCAAACTCTAAGATTAGTGTGTGCATTTGGTGCTATATGGGCTTTTTCATTACATTACATCATTTATTCATTTTTTGACCACATTTTTTCATCACTGCGCCTCTTTGTTGATCTTGACTGGTGGGAAGGGTAGCAGGGTGCTGTACTGTAGTCTCCTGAAAACATCACAGTACACCCTGCTTCAGTACTCTGAGCATCTGTGAACTCAAATCCAGTGAATGAAATGGGCAGGATATATGCAGTCAGGTTGGGGAGGAAAGTGCTAGTGTTTCTCAACCTTTTATCAGTCGAGACGCCCTTAAAATTATGCACAATCTCCAGGCACCTCATTCTAAAAAGCAAAAAACAAAACGAATAGTTTAGCATAATGCGCCAAGATCCACACATGTAGGACACCTAACATGATTTATTCTTCCAAAGCAAATACACATTTGAACACTGGTACTGACTAGTATTGCAATGTGTCTTTCCCTCACTTAGCTATTGTGACCCCAGTGCTTATGTACAGGCACCAAAACACCCTCCTCATCAACTGATGTCACTGGTTCTTAAGGTGCTGGTGGCTGGAAGGTTTTAATGGTGCACAACGAAACCTGTGGCTTTGTGTAAACAAAAGGCAAGCTTGATCCACCCACTGCCTTGTATACAATTTTTGTGAAATTTTTTGATATTTTGTCAAGGCACCCCTTAAGAAACGCACCCCTTAAGAAACCTGAAGGCTTCCTGGTTGAATAAGGCTGTGCTAGACGATGATGGACATCTTTCAGCCAGGATAAAAGGTGGGCTCTGACTTGCTGCCGCTTCTAATGCGCATTGTGAGAAGCTCACAGTGTGCAGTGAAATCAAAGTAAGCAATTACAGAACAGGAGGGGAGACCATATATCGGAGCATTCCCCACTCTATCCAAAACTATGAAAAAATGCTTTGGGTGGACAAATGTTACGCTTACAGACCATCCATCATACTGCATATCACTGTTTTGTACATATGCTCAGCATGTTTACAGGCTGTCCTAGAAGCCGGTTTACATCGTCCCGTCACTCAAGTTGCAATCTAGACACATACACAAAGTAAATCATCATTCGAGACTTATGTACTGGATACGTTCATCCCATGTTTCAGTCTGACAAAATGTGGCCAAAGGCAAGCAAGTTGCTGCTACTCTGTATCTTTAGGCTACAATACTCTGGGCTTTCTTTGTCATGTTCTGAATGGTAATTTGTTAAATTTATAATATATATTATAACACACACACACATACACACACATATATATATATATATATATATATATATATACACACACACACACACACATACATATACATATACATACACACACACACACACACATCAATAAACACTAGTAAACCTGAAAATAGAGGGTAAACTGTGCCTGCGTGTTATACGCGGGGGGCTGTGGAAAGTTTTTTTCCTGAAACTTCCCTCTTAAAGTTAGGGTGCGTGTTATACTCCGATAAATACGGTACCTTACACTAAAACATGGGGAATGGGAAACATGGAAATCTACAGGTTTTAGCTCAGTAAGTTGTAGTTATTTAGGATATAAAAAATGCTGTCCAACGTATACCGAGATGACACTAGGGTTTGAGATTGCAAAACCATGTCTGCCTAATGAGCTGTACAAGCCCAGAGGCAAAATTCAATGATCACAAGAGCAAGACCACAAAATAATATTTTATTTAAGAGACAAGAAACCGTCCATAAACAACACATACAAGAAAGTCATTGTTAGCCAGGACAGTATTATAAAATACCCATTTAAAAAAGAAAGCCTACGCTATAAACCAAAATATTAGCACAATAAACACTTGACACAAAGGAAAAAGAAAAGAAAATAAGTGCAATAACCAAAGAATAACAGTTTACACCCAAACAATTAAAGATTACACTTCCAATTTTGAAAGGACTACTAGAGTAACAAATGTAATGTCACCAATCTTGATGGGACACTTGAACACAATCACAACGTGTGCCATATATGTTAATAGAATTGTCCCCAAACTGTGTGGCTAACCACAAGTGACAATAAAAGGATGATGAGCAGAGCAAAAACATCTGTATTAAAGAGAAAAAGAGAAGAGCAAAAAATCCCCTTGCGGGCAAAACACCCAGTGGGGCTGATTTACTAATGGCAAATAAGCTGAACTCTGCAGGTGCAGTCTCACTAGTTTTCCCCAGAACTTAGTAAATGTGGTAAAGCTCTACTGATTTACATCATCCAATCATGTGCAAGCAAAAAAAAATATGCTTTTTTTTTCTATTTTTTTTTAATTTTCCTTGCACCAGATTGGGTGAAGCTTTACCATGTTGACATTTACTAAGAAAAGAAAAAAAAGAGTGCAAACACACTCGCAAAGTGCACATGATATTTGCCTTTAGTAAATCAATCCCAGTGTCGGATTTAAATTCTTATAGAATATCTTAGACCACATATGCAGCTAAATCTAAATTTTTAAGACACAACGCTTGCTGCAATGACTTCTGGTAATGTAAAGATATTTCAAACTAACCAGTTAGGGGAGTTGTATCATTTTCTCTGATAGCATATATTCTACTTCAGAAACCGTCATTTTATAATAGAACAGCAGTTGCATTCAAGTTTTAACTGCTTCTAACTATCCTGGGTCCCATACAGGGGCGGATCCAGGGGAGGGGGGGCAATTGCCCCCTCTGAGAATGCGGGTGAGAGAGCGGGCGGCTCCAAGGGCGAGAGAGCAGGCGGCTCCAAGGGCGAGAGAGCGGGCGGCTCCAAGGGCGAGAGAGCGGGCGGCTCCAAGGGCGAGAGAGCGGGCGGCTCCAAGGGCGAGAGAGCGGGCGGCTCCAAGGGCGAGAGAGCGGGCGGCTCCAAGGGCGAGAGAGCGGGCGGCTCCAAGGGCGAGAGAGCGGGTGGCTCCAAGGGCGAGAGAGCGGGTGGCTCCAAGGGCGAGAGAGCGGGTGGCTCCAAGGGCGAGAGAGCGGGTGGCTCCAAGGGCGAGTGAGAGAGGGGGGAAGCTGGGCGGCTCCGTGTGTGAGCGGGCTGCTGGCCAATCAGGGAACTGGAGGGCAGGGGAGCAGAAAGATGACATCTCTAACCGTCCGGCGCCCTCACTGTGCAGGCAGCTGTGGGCAGCAGAGAGATTACATCATCTCTCTGCTGCCTGACTCTGGGACATAGCAAGAGACCACCATAGCAAAGAGACAAAGCAGGTAACAATCCTCAACGTGTGGCAGGTGACGTGGCAAGTGACAATCCGCATCTGGTGGCAGGCGACGTGGCAAATGACAATCCACAACATGTGGCAGGTGACGTGGCAAGCGCAAATTTGCAGCGTGTGGCAGGTGACAATCCGCAATGTGTGGCAGGTGACGTGGCAAGTCAAAATCCGCATCTGGTGGCAGGTGACGTGGCAAGTCATACACTGGGGGCTCCCACTAATTCTGCATTATGGCGAGTTGAACTATTTAAATTTTATATTACAATGTAATAATAGAAATAATGCGCTTCAATCATCCTGTGTCCATAATAACCATGGTGCCGTGATGATTGAAGCGCCAACACCAGCCATTTTCCAGATAAATTGCCACCAAAAAAATGTATTTTCTGGCAGTGCCCCTCCCGAGACTAGACTCTGGATTCGCCCCTGGTCCCATATTAAACAGTCAATGGCAGAAGCACATGGTTAACAGGAGTGTGGTCACCCCCAAAGCTAAACTGGACCTGGAGTTGCTACTTTTGAATGGGATCACATGCATCACGCATACTGCAAACATGCATAGAGTAAATAATACCCGGAAAACATAATATAACTTGAAGATCTGAGTTTTATTCAAAATATTGCATTATATATACAGATTTATACCAAAGCATAGATATAATGTCTTTTGGATTATTATTGGCCACGGCCTGATTCATTGGTTTTCAAAAAATTATTTAATCAAACACGAACACTTTAACTTCCAAAACCAAAATATTTATCCATAACCATACTCAACCCAGCCACTTAGACTCGAGCTGATTAGCAACAAAATTAAATTGTCTCAATTCTCCCCTCCGGCAAATCGCCGGAGGGAGCCACCACATGAATCTTAGGCCGCGACAGGGAAAAAAGGGGGGGGGTAGGGAGGGGAGCTCCTCCTGCTTGAATCTTCAGCTAGCACGGCACTGACCCAGATGGCACCATTTTTTAAATAGGCCAGAACTTGCTTCCAGAACTTTTCCAGAGGACACCTGACCTTGCTGACCAATCCCTGACTGATCTCAAAACCTTCCAGAACCCACTACCACAGCTGACCTAATTAACCATTCCCTGCCTGTCCTAATTTCTTCACCTTTACCTGACCCATCCTGAACTTTTCACCTCCCTGGCCCTGTGGCCATAACCTGGGCTAGCCTGTCATTTTTTTTAAAAAGACAACCTACATCATCCTAATTAATTACCTGCAGACACAGTGATCCCATGAGGAAAGGTGAGCCTAAAAGGCTACTTCCCTTTCATTCCCCTTTACCATCTAAAATTGCTGGATTCAAAAAAACTTCTATTGACTGTATGGGCTCCAAATGTTGGACTGACTTATTTTTAAAATCAAAATATGCATGTTCAGTAATCGATCACAATCTGAGCAATACGGTAGCTACCTGCATTCTTTAATGTGTAGATTATTCAAATGGCGATTAGAATAAAACCTAAAATGCAAGTTAAAGCTAGAATATCATTTGGCTTTAAACCCATGAGAATAACCTCTAGCATGGTCTTCCCCGACATCTTTGATCTTACAGGGTGCAAATTCAATAACGAATAAGATGAAAAATGTGCCAATTCAACACCTAATCTCATCTTCATGAGTTTTAATGAGCCCATGCTCCATGCCTCACCCAAGAACACCGTGCACTGGTACTGTTACAATACAGGGTAGTCATTATTCAAGCAAGTAGAAGCTTGCCTACATGTAAACCTTTATAATTGCACATTTTTAAAGTTTGTTTCTCTTGTTTATTTATTTTGTATTTATTCGTGTTATACGATTATTAAAACAAGCACTTGGGGATATAGTCTATACAAAGGTTTTCTTTATGTCCCATGTTTTGTAGCCTTCACGCAACTGCCAACTCCCCTCCTGTTTCCCGATGGCAAATCTGGAAACTCCTGAGATATTAACAGCAGTAGTAGGTCATTTATTTGTGAATCAATGTCAATAAACAGAACCATAAAACACAGACAATGCTGTCATACACCTACATCTGAAAAAACATAAAATATATTTAGAACATGAGACAACTTCTGTTTAGTGGCATCTTAACCAAATTGTCTTTTAAATGTATGAAAACCGTATCCAAACCCAAGAACAAAAAAAGTTAATATATTATAGATTTCCAATCCTTAGGTATCGTGGCTACAATTTAGAACTATAATAATATATACAGCGGGTAAAATAAATATTGAACACGTTACCATTTTTCGAAAGGTGCTATTGACAAGAAATTTTCACCACATGGTGGTAACAACCCATGCAATCCATACATACAAAGAAACCAGAACAAACAAGTTCAGAAATTAAGTTATGTGAAATAAAATGAAATGACACAGGGAAAAAGTATTGAATACATGAAGGGAGGTGCGAAAAAGGCACGAAAAGCCAAGACAACAGCTGAAATCTATCAGTAATTAGAAAGCAATCCTTGTCAGTGCAAATTAATATCAGTTAGTTCAGTGTCAACTGATGGTCTATAAAAAGGTATCTAATTACCAAGGTGTCACAAAAGAAACATCTCATGACGGGTAAAAGCAAAGAGCTCTCTCAAGACCTCCACAACCTTATTGTTGCAAAACACACTGATGGCATTGGTTACAGATGGATTTCTAAACTTCTGAATGTTCCAGTGAGCACTGTTGGGGCCATAATCTGGAAATGGAAAGAACATAATTTCACCATAAACCAGCCACGATCAGGTGCTCCTCACAAGATTTCTGACAGAGGAGTATCCTCTGTCAGAAAATAACTATCAGAAGAGTTGTCCAAGAGCCAATGACCACTTGTGGAGAGCTTCAGAAAGACCTGGAATTAGCAGGTACAATGGTTTCAAAGAAAATAAGGAATGCACTCAACCGCCATGGCCTATATGCACGCTCACTACGCAAGACTCCATTGCTGAAGAAAAAGCATGATGAAAGTTGCATAAATGTTTGCTGCACAACATTTAGACAAGCCTGTGAAATACTGGGAGAATATAGTCTGGCCAGATGAGACGAAAATTTAACTCCTTGGATGCCATAATACACACATTTGGTGGTGAAATGGCACTGCACATCACTCGAAAAACACCAAACCAACAGTAATATTTGGAGGTGGGAACATCATGGTGTTGGCTGTTTTTCAGAATACAGTACTGGCAAATTTCATATCACTGAAGGATGAACGAAAAAAAAAAAAAAAAAAAGACATTCTTGATAAAAATCTGCTATCAATTACCAGGATGATGAAGTTGAAACGAGGGTGGACATTTCAGCAAGACAATGATCCCAAACACAAAGCCAAGGAAACTCTCAATTGGTTTTAAAGAAAGAAAATAAAGCTGTTAGAATGGGCCAGCCAAACAAATCTATGGAACGAACTAAACATCAGAGTTCATAGAAGAGGCCCACGGAACCTTCAAGATTTGAAGACTGTGTGGAAGAATGGGCCAAAAATCACACCCGAGCAATGCATGCGACTAGTTTCTCAATAGAAGAGGCATCTTGAGGCTGTCATTACCAACAAAGGATTTTGTACGAAGTATTAAATACATTTCAGTTAGCGTGTTCAATACTTTTTCCCTGTGTCATTCCATTTTATTACACAACTCAATACACACACACACACACACCCTTTCAACTGCATATTTAACAGACCAAAAGGAAGCAAATATGAGAAGTTTAATGTTAGCGTTGAAAGACTTTAATTAAAAAAAAAAATTAACTAAAATTAATCTGTTAGACGACAATTAATTAATAATATGTATATTATTATTTGATGTTTATGATCGAGAAGATCTGATAAGGATCCCTGTTTTTTTTCCCCTTTGCTTTTGTTTTTTTTGTTTACCGTATATAGTTGATCCTTGTTTTCTCCGGGTTTGACCCACACTGTTATTGCACTACATGAGAGTATGGTGGATTCATGGAATCCGTTTACTGTACCTTTGCATTATCTGCAAAACTTTTAATAAAATGTTTATGCAAAAAAAAAAAATGCATCTTATTAGTGTTGCTAGAACGTCTGAAATTGAAAATTTTGTTTTTAGTGGTGAAATATATATATTGCTGGTATACAGAATGCAGTAATGTTAAATAGGGAAATGTTCAGTGCGGAGTGTACGGCGCTGGTAGTATTTGCAGAAGAGGGGTATGGAGTGTATAGCAGAGGGTAGTATGTACAGGAGAGGGGTGTAGAGTGTATAGCGGAGGGTAGTATATGCAGGAGAGGAGTATGTTGTGTATGGTGGTGGGTAGTATGTGCAAAAGAGGAGTATGGAGTGTGTGGGTATTATGTGCAGGAGAGGAATGCAGAGTGTATGGAGGTGGGTAGTATGTGCAGGAGAATAGTGTGGAGTTGTATGTAGGCGAGTATAGTGTGCAGGTGCGGAGTGTACAGCGGTAGGTAGTATGTGCAGGATAGTGTCAGTAGAGTAATGGACAGTGGCAGAATTTTTTTTATTTCTATTATTTTTTAAAAAAAAAATTTCCATGATGGGGGGGGGGGGGTGACACTAGTGGACAGGGTCAGTAGGGCAGTGGATGGTGTCAATAGGAGGACAGGGTGCTGGAGGATGCAGACAGGGTGCCGGAGGAGGAGAAGGACACGGAGGGGGGCAGGAAGAGGAGGACACAGGGAACAGCCGGGGATTGTCGGTGCCGCGGGAGGGACAGCTGAGAGCACCGATTTCCCTGCATGGCTTTTTAGCGGACAGCCACGGGAGGGAGAGGAGGAGAAGTTGCTGTCAGCTAAAAAGCCATACATTGAGATCTGTTGCTCACAGCTTTCCCTCATGCTGCACTGATCATTCCCGGCTGTGGACCAGGCGACCATCCATGTGTGCAGTGTGGGCCCCCTACCCCCCTCATGGCCCGTATGGAGTGAACACCCTTCACACATAGATGATACGCCACTGAAATCGGAGGAAGCAGTGCTTTAGATTCAAACTGCCAATATACTGGCATTAAGCTGTAAGCACAAGAATACACAGGTGCTATTACATACTAGAAATACACTATTTTTAAGAAGCAATTCCAGACAAAAAAATTTTTGGTCAGGGTACTGCTTATGCACAATGAAGATTTCAAATTGTTCCCTATGACATGGCACCATGCTGTAAGTTTTGGGGTATATGCTAATATGCATAACTCTAACATGAGGGGGAAAATAAATATAACCATAATGACCTTATGCTATATGCAAATCTTAATTTTTTACAGTAAAGTCAAACTTGGCCCTACCTACTCTCAAGTCTCACCATTTGTCATTGGGATTATTCATCAAATTAAGTGTTGGGCGGGGGTTTAAAAGGAGTGGGTGGGGCCCAAGCTCAACAGAAAAGATGATATCTGCATGTAGTATTAGCTGCCTAGATCTATGGATCTATTGATTGTTTTACGTGCAACTTTCACTGGAAGTATTTACTTCTACATTTATCATGTACTCTTATCCTAACCGACCAGGTTTGTGGTAGGTTACCAGCACAGCTGTAAGTCAATGGTTTGTTCTGTTATGCCCGTATAATCTTTGGAGAATCCACTGTAAGAGCCAATGCACTTGGACTCAGAGGGTCGTACAGCACACAGGAGTGTACAGAACCTGTACAGGGCTGCCATCAGGAATTTTGGGGCCCCTTACACAGCTTCAGGCATGGGACCCATGGAGCAGAGAACAGGGGGGGGTGCTGCCGCCGCAGATTGGGAACCGGGGGGGGGCTGCCGCGAATTGAGAAGCGAGGGGGTGCCGCGAATTGAGAAGCGGGGCGTGCTGCCGTATGTCCCCCGAGAATTAAGGTCGGGGGGCTTTGGGTGCTGACAAAAAAAAAATAAAAAAATAATAATAGGTGGGTTAGGTCCGGGTCCCTTACATGAGTACTGCCTGTACCCCCCTGATGGCAGCCCTGCCTGTGTATAATCATCTGTATGCAGATCCCCAGCTGCTCCATACAGCCACCCATAGAATGTAACTACAGGATATAGCTGTATGTAGGTATGCGCCAGTACTGACACACACGCAAGAATGTACAACTCTGAATGTAGAGTGTTTGGGACCAGGGCTGTACGCCATGCATGTGCCTATACCGTGCAAGTGCGTATACAGCCGCATCCTATAATGATTTCTATGGGAGGCTGTACACAGCAGCCAGGGCTTCCAGGGATGATTTTACACAAGTGCTGTACGCTGTACGCTGTATGGCCCCATTACAGCCAAGTGGATAAGCTTCACTTTTTCCACATTTTATTTTGTTAAGGCCTTATTCCAAAATGGTTTAAATTCACCCCATAATGACAACATGAAAGAAGTTTGTTTGAAATCTTTGCAAATTTATAAAAGAAAAAAAAAAGAAAAAACATGTACATAAGTATTCACAGCCTTTGTCACGACACTTAAAATTTAATTTAGGTGCCTCCTATTTCCACTGATCATCCTTGAGATGTTTCTATAACTTGGAGTTCACCTGTGGTAAATTCAGCTTAACCACTTAAGCCTCGGACCATTTGGCTGGCCAAAGACCAGGCCACTTTTTGCGATTCGGCATTGCGTCGCTTTAACCACTTAAGCCCCGGACCATTTGGTAGCTAGAGGACCAGAGGTGAATTCTGAATTTTGCACTGCGCTGCTTTAACTGTAAATTGTGCGGACATGCAATGTTGTACCCAAACGAAATTTGCGTCCTTTTCTTCCCACAAATAGAGCTTTCTTTTAATGGTATTTGATTGCCTCTGCGATTTTTATTTTTTGCGATATAAACGGAAAAAGACCGAAAATTTTGAAAAAAAATGATATTTTCTACTTTTTGTTATAAGAAAAATCGAATAAACTCAATTGTAGTCATACATTTAGGCCAAAATGTATTCAGCCACATGTTTTTAGTAAAAAAAATGTCAATAAGCGTATATTTATTGGTTTGCGCAAAAGTTATAGAGTTTACAAACTAGGGTACATTTTCTGAAATTTACACAGCTTTAAATTTATGACTGCCTATCTCATTTCTTGAGGTGCTAAAATGACAGGGCAGTACAAAACCCCCCCAAATGACCCCATTTTGGAAAGTAGACACCCCAAGGAAATTGCTGAGAGGCATGTTGAGCCCATTGAATTTTTTATTTTTTTGTCCCAAGTGATTGAATAATGACTAAAAAAAAAAAAAAAAAAAAATTACAAAAAGTTGTCACTAAATGATATATTGCTCACACATGCCATGGTTATATGTGGAATTTCACCCCAAAATACATTTTGCTGCTTCTCCTGAGTACGGGGATACCACATGTGTGGGACTTTTTAGGAGCCTAGCCGCGTACGGGACCCCGAAAACCAAGCACCGCCTTCAGGATTTCTAAGGGCGCAAATTTTTGATTTCACTCCTCACTATTTGTGATAGGCAGTGAGAAGTGAAATCAAAAATTTACACCCTTAGAAAGCCTGAAGGCGGTGCTTGGTTTTCGGGGTCCCGTACGTGGCTAGGCTCCCAAAAAGTCTCACACATGTGGTATCCCCGTACTCAGGAGAAGCAACAGAATGTATTTTGGGGTGTAATTCCACATATGCCCATGGCATGTTTGAGCAATATATCATTTAGTGACAACTTTGTGCAAAAAAAAAAAAAAAATTGTCGTTTTTCCGCAACTTGTGTCAACATATAAAATATTCCATGGACTCGACATGCCTCTCAGTATATAGCTTGGGGTGTCTACTTTCCAAAATGGGGTAATTTGGGGGGGTTTTGAACTGTTCTGGCATTTTATACACAACATTAGGAAGCTTACATCCACTCTTCTAACCACTTGAAGACAAAGCCCTTTTTGACACTTTTTGTTTACATGAAAAAATTTTTTTTTTGCAAGAAAATTATGTTGAACCCCCAAACATTATATATATTTTTAAAGCAAAGGCCCTACAGATTAAAATGGTGGGTGTTGCATTTTTTTTTTCTACACAGTATTTGCGCAGCGATTTTTCAAATGCATTTTTTGGGTTAAAAAATACACTTTTTTTAATTTTAATGCACTAAAACACACTATATTGCCCAAATGTTTGATGAAATAAAAAAGATGATCTTAGGCCGAGTACATAGATACCAAACACGACATGCTTTAAAATTTCGCACAAACGCGCATTGGCGACAAACTACATACATTTTTAAAAGCCTTTAAAAGCCTTTACAGGTTACCCCAGTAGATTTACAGAGGAGGTCTACTGCTAAAATGATTGCCCTCGATCTGACCTTCGCGGTGATACCTCACATGCATGGTGCAATTGCCGTTTACATATGACGCCAGACCGACGCTTGCGTTCACCATTGGGCAAGAGCAGGGCAGGTCAGGGGTGCTTTTTTTTTTTTTCTTTTTTTTTTTCTTATAAATTTTGCTTTTTTATTTTATTTTTAAATTGTTCCTTCCAAGTATTTTTTTTTTTTTATCATTTTTATTGTTATCTCAGGGAATGTAAATATCCCCTATGATAGCAATAGGTAGTGACAGGTACTCTTTTTTTGAAAAAACTGGGGTCTTCTAGACCCTAGATTTTTCCTCTGCCCTCAAAGCATCTGACCACACCAAGATCGGTGTGATAAAATGCTTTCCCAATTTCCCAATGGCGCTTATTATATCCGGGGGGGGGGCATTCCCTCCCACTGCTTGTAAAAGCAGTCCAGAGGCTAATTAGCCACTAGGATTGCTTTTACATGAAAGCCGGCAGCAGGCTGAAAAGAATGATACCAAGATGATACCTAAACCCGCAGGCATCATTCTGGTATAAACATTCAAAGTCCAGCAACATACCAGTACGTTGCTGGTCCTTGTTGGACATGTATTGTAATCTTTTTTTTCATGCAGCCTGTTGGCTGAACAAAAAAACTGATTGATCGGTGGGTATGCCCACCATTAGAATACCGCCCTTCATCCACCCACTTCCAATGATGGGCATACACGCACCATTTATATATGCCGAAGCATGGGGGCATCCTCCCGCAAAAAAGTTATGCCGCACACACATGGTCGGACTTTTCCACGGGCAAGCCTCCGTCGGAATTTCGACCGTATGTACGCGGCATTAGGAGCAAAATCGCTCCTCCGCCCCTGCTGCCCCAATGCTTCGGCATATTTGCTTTTTTTTTTTAACTGTGGTGGTGAAATCACCTCCTACAGCACTGGAGTCGCAGGGATCAGGCCTGTCTCTGCGAACGCTGCAGTTATGTGTGTTTTTGTTTTGTAAGTGACAGTGATCGATCGATACTGCACTTGGGTGGCCTGGGCTGGACGGAGGGGCAAAACGCAGGTGCCAGCAGGTATCTGGGCTGATCCCGCTAACACTGCGTTTTTGGGAACCCTAAACTGCTGGGGACGCTAGTATAGATCAGATCAGATATTGATCTGTTCAGATACTATACCACTAAGGGGGGTGTATGCTTCACGCGTGGGTGTTAGCGTTACTGGCACTAACCTGACGCTGCCTGGGGTGTGACTCAGACCCTCTCTGACGCTAAAACCTAATTGATATCACCCGCCGGGCGATCAGGGGGTTAAACCTGTATTGGGTTATATACACGGCGGGTGCCCTGACACTATAAAAAGCAAACTAACTAACCAGCGTCACCCGTAACACTTATATGGTGATCACTGGTGAAAGGGTTAACTAGGGGCAATCAGGGGGTTAAAACCTTTATTAGATAATATATGGGGGTACCTGACGCTATAAAAACCTGCGGCGAACCTAAAAAAAATTACCAGCTACCGATCTGCATCACCGACACTAAGACAGCGTTTAGAAAAACGATTGCTTAGCGACAGTGGTGATGGGGGTGAAAGGGTTACCTGGGGGGCGATCAAGGGGGTTAAACCTTTATTAGATAATATATTGGGGTACCTGACGCTATAAAAACCTGCGGCGAACCTAAAAAAAATTACCGGCTACCGATCTGCATCACAGACACTAAGACAGCGTTTAGAAAAACGATCGCTTAGTGACAGTGGTGATAGGGGGTGAAAGGGTTACCTGGGGGGCGATCAAGGGGGTTAAACCTTTATTAGATAATATATTGGGGTACCTGACGCTATAAAAACCTGCAGCGAACCTAAAAAAAATTACTGGCTACGATCTGCATCACCGACACTAAGACAGCGTTTAGAAAAACAATTGCTTAGCGACAGTGGTGATAGTGGGTGAAAGGGTTACCTGGGGGGGCGATCAAGGGGGTTAAACCTTTATTAGATAATATATTGGGGTACCTGACGCTATAAAAACCTGCGGCGAACCTAAAAAAAATTACTGGCTACGATCTGCATCACCGACACTAAGACAGCGTTTAGAAAAACAATTGCTTAGCGACAGTGGTGATAGGGGGTGAAAGGGTTACCTGGGGGGCGATCAAGGGGGTTAAACCTTTATTAGATAATATATTGGGGTACCTGACGCTATAAAAACCTGCGGCGAACCTAAAAAAAATTACTGGCTGCCGATCGGCATCACTGACGCTAAGACAGCGATCAGAAAAATGATCGCTAAGCGACAGTGGTGATAGGCGGTGAAAGGGTTATCTGGGGGGTGATCAGGGGGTTAAACCTTTATTAGGGGGGGTTAGGGGGCTACACTGGACCTAAGACTAAACTTTGGTGACACTTTTAGGCCTCATGCCCACGGGCGTTTTTTCAGCCGCGTTTTTGAGCGTTTTTTACAGCTTAAAAACGCCTGTCCATGTTAGTCTATAGCTTCATGCCCACCTAGGCGTTTTTGAGCTGTAAAGAGCATAGGCGTTTGTAAGCTGTAAAAAAAACCCAGGGCCAGTGCGTTCCTCAGCGTCAGAATTAGGCAGGAAAAAACGCGAGCATCAAAAAACGCGCACTAACGCGCAAAAAACGCGCACTAACGCGCGGTCGCGTTTTTAGCTCCGACGGTTTTTTTTTTTTTTTTTAAATAAATAAATAAATATTTACAATAACATGGACAGGCGTTTTTAAGCTGCAAAAATCGCAGCTGTAAAAACGCCAGTGGGCATGAGGCCTTACAGTCACAAATGTCACTGATTGCAGTGATCACTAAATAAATGGTCACTGCAATCAGTGACACTGTGACTGGGGGCTGATCTGGGGGGTGATCTGGGGTGTCTGGGGGGGCCTGGGGGGGGGGGCGATTTATGTCCCTATGTGTCCTGGTGTCAGTGTAGTGTTGTGTGCACTGACCTGATATCTTCTCTTGTACGGCGCTCGGTATATGTGAGCGCCGCACCAGAGATGACATCACTTCCTCCTGCTCCCTCTGTCTGATACAGACAGAGGGGGCATTTCCATTCGCCGGGAGCGATCGCGAGGGGGTGGCCAGAAACGAATGGCTGCCCCCTCATCCCGGAACGCTCCCGGACACTTAGCCACCGCTCACTGTACAGAAGGGGGGTCCGATTGGACCCCCAACTATACAAAGGCAATCACGTATGCTCTACGTGATTGTGCCTGTCGGTGCCATTCTGCCGACGTATATATACAGTGAGCGGTCGTTAAGTGGTTAACTGACAATTGCGCAGTCGTGCGACGTGGCTCCCAAACAAAATTGACGTCCTTTTTTTCCTACAAATAGAGCTTTCTTTTGGTGCCATTTGATCACCTCTGCGGTTTTAATTTTTTGCGCTATAAACAAAAATAAAGCGACAATTTTGAATAAAAATACAATATTTTTTTACTTTTTGCTATAATAAATGTCCCCAAAAAATATATAAAAAAAAAAAAAATTTTTTTCCTCAGTTTAGGCCGATACGTATTCTTCTACATATTCTTGGTAAAAAAAAAAAAAAAAAATCGCAATAAGCGTTTGATTGGTTTGCGCAAAAGTTATAGTGTCTACAAAATAGTTTTGTGGCATTTTTATTAATAATTTTTTTTTTTACTAATAATGGCGGCGATCGTCGATTTTTATCGTGACTGTGACATTATGGCGGACACATTGGACACTTTTGACACCATTTTGGGACCATTGTCCAGCATTTCTCTGTAGAGAGAGAGGAGAATATTCCAGAAGAACAACCATCTCTGCAGCACTCCATCAATTAATCCTGTATGGTAGAGAAGCCAGCCAGAAGCCACTCCTGAGTAAAAGGCACACGACAGCCCAGCTGGAGTTTGCCAAAAGGCACCTGAAGTAATCTTAGACCATGAGAAAAAATTTATTCTGGTCTGATGAAACAAAGATTGAACTCCTTGGCCTGAATGTGGCCAAGTGTCATATCTGGAGGAAACCAGGCACCGCTCATTACCTGGTCAATATCCTCCCTACAGTGAAGCATGGTGGTGGGGATGTTTTTGAGCGGTAGGAACTGGGAAGCTAGTCAGGATCGAGGGAAAGATGAATGCAGCAATGTACAGATACATCCTTGATAAGAACCTGCTCCAGAGCGCTCTCTACCTCAGATTGGGGCAAAGGTTTATCTTCCAACAGGACAACAATCCTAGGCACACAGCCAAAATAACAAAAGAGTGGCTACGGGACAACTTTGTCAATGTCCTTGAGAGGCCCAGCCAGAGCCCGGACTTGAACCTGATTGAACATCTCTGGAGAGTTCTGAAAATGGCTGTGCATCGACGCTCCCCATCCAACCTGATGGAGCTTGAGGTCCTGCAAAGAAAAATGGGTGAAACTGCCCAACAAAAAAAAAAAAGGATGTGCCAGGCTTGTAGCATCATACTCAAAAATAATTGAGGCTGTAATTAGTGGCAAAGGTGCTTCAACAAAAGTATTGAGCAAAGGCTGTGAATACTTATGTACATGGGATTTTTTTTAATATAAATTTGAAAAGATTTCAAACTTCTTTCACCTTGTCATTATGGGGTATTGTTTGAAGAATTTTGAGGAAAATAATGAATTTAATCCATTTTGGAATAAGGCTATAACATAAAATGTGGAAAAAGGGAAGCTCTGTGAATACTTTCCTGATGCACTGTAGGTAAAATGTCTACATTTTGATGGTCACCAAAGAGAAGCTATAGGCATATGGTAGGTCACCACTAGATGAACCTTCTACGCTCTACTGTAAATAATTGTAATATGGCTTAATTTGATCATTTTCAAATTCTGGAATTTCTTCACTTTTTTTTATAGATCATCAAAAGATTCCCTGGAGAACATTCTAAGGAATGCAACCTGGAGAATATTTTTTAATCCATCTGCAGATGAAACCATAATAGAGCTTCCCCCGGTAACGATACAGAAAAACAGACTAGCATAGCTGGAGTGTCCATACTCAGGTCTTTGAAATCTCAGAAAAGTGCAGGGATCATAACAAACATTTCTTTAAAAGGAATGCAGGACAAGCAGGGGCATGCTGAGCCTCCATAACTGATATATATGCATGTATTCATTCACAAGCTGAATCGTAATTATCTTCCTTCGGGGGGGTTGAACTGAGCCAGTGGCACAGTATAATAACAAGATATAATTACTAGATAAAAGCACATCCCTCAGACCCCACGCCCCATAAAAAAAGAAAGAAAAAATGCTCTAACAACTGGATGCCTTCAGTTATCCTAGTTCTACCTGTACAATTACAGTAACCTGGAAGAGCCAAGAGAGTATTTAATTTGAGATTACCTTGCCTGTAGTACATTCAGCCTCTCCCACCTTAGCTCAGGGGCAAAAGCTGAATCTGATATGTTGACTACAAAGTTGCTAGCTCCCAGACCACCATAAAAGATGACCCACTTCCTCCTAAGCAGTCACTTCTAGAAAATTCCTGTACCATAAAGGTAAAAGATGCACTTTTTACAAAACAAAATTTGCTTTCCTTCACAGAAAACTAAATTTATTTCCAAATTTCTTAAAGTGGTTGTAAACCACGTAGACAATTTTTTTTTTTTTTTTACTTACCTGCAAGACAAAGCTATAATGAGCTAGTATGACTAGCATACTAGCTCATTATGTACCACTTACCTTCGATCGGGGCCCACGAAGTCGTCCGTGTCCCTCCTCTAGCCGCATCCATCGCCGCGGCGATAGCCGGAATGTTACTTCCGGGTATCGCCGCTGCAGCCAATCACAGCGCCGCTCCGGCGCTGTGATTGGCCGGAGCGGCGAAGACGTGACTCCGCGCATGCGAGCTGTCGAATTCGGCTACGTCGTCGAATGTTGCGACCTAGCTGAATTTGTGAATGGGGTGACGTCAGCGTCGCCGCATTTACATACAAATATCTCCTTAACCGTGTAGGTTAAGGAGATATTTCATGCACCTACAGGTAAGCCTTAATCTAGGCTTACCTGTAGGTCTTTGTTTAAAAAGTGGGTTTACAACCACTTTAAAGTGTAACTGTTGCTACGAACTATGGAGCTCAAAATTAAAAGGTTTCAAAAATAATGTGTGCTTGTTACCTATGGCAACTAATCCACTTCTGAATTTCCCTTCCTTAGTGTAGTTTAGAACATGAAAGTTGAGGCATGAATGAGTACTTGCTCAAGGCTTAAAGTGGTTGTAATCCCTTTACTACCACCATTACCTACAGGTACCGTGAATATTTCCTAAACTTGCACCGTTTAGGAGATATTCACTGTATCCGCATGTGCCGACGTCATCGGCACACGCGCACTGAAGAAACGGTTCGCTCGTGCCGTTTCTTCAGTAGCTGTGCCATGACCAGCAGCACCCACCAGGAGAGTAGCTGTGCCGTGACCGGCGGCACCCGCCGAGAGACATGTTTCCGGTCACAGCTGTGTACGGTAAGTACTTCATAATGAGCTAGTATGTGATGCATGCTAGCTCATTGTGCCTTTGTCTTACAGAGGTTTTTGTTTTTTAGAGTTTACCACCACTTTAAGATTTACATTTAGCTGTACACTAGTACATCTGTCCTCTCTACTGCTTTTGTCAGTAAACTAATTATCTGTGAACCCCCTTTGCTTACCAATCTGTAATGCAGGAGACACAGACACACATCCAATGTATGCTCTTTGCTGTCTCCAATATGAAGAAAGCCTGACAAGGCAAAGTGTTGGTAGCAATCTGGATGAAATGGATTATATCAAAACCTAAATTAGGGCAAATAAGGAGGTTTCTGACTTCAGCAGATGTGCAAGGTTCTTATATACTGTATTTATTGGCGTATAACACTCACCTTTTTACCCAAAAAATAGAGGGTAAACTGTGCCTGCGTGTTATACATAGGGGCCTATGGAAAGTTTTTTTCCTGAAACTTCCCTCTTAAAGTTAGGGTGCGTATTATACGCCTGTGCGTGTTATACGCAGATAAATACGGTATTTATCTTATATATTTGCTCCATGGAATTTTTCAATAAAGTGGATTTGGGCAACCACTTTCCACTCTGGGGGAATCAAGGATGGAAAAGGACCTGGAGGTCTTAGGTCCCATGCACACGAGACGCTGTTATTTGCTGTTAAACGCGCGTTCAGAGGCAGTTGGACACTTTTTTCAACTGCTCCTGAACCCATTCAATATTATCCTATGTGTCCATGCACACAGTCTCGTTTATTGCCATTTTTAGGCAGTTGCGTTTAACCACTTAACGACCGCCCACCGCCGATTTACGTCGGCAGAATGGCACGGACAGGCAGAATCACGTAGATCTACGTGATCGCCTTTGTGCAGTTGGGGGGTCCATCCGGACCCCCTTCACTGCAGTGAGCGGCCGTTAAGTGTTCGGGAGCGATCAGGCATGAGGGGGCGGCCGCTCGATTCCGCCCCCCCCCTCGCGATCGCTCCCGGCCAATGAAATTGCTTCCTCCGCCATGTGATGTAAACACAGGCTGGAGGAAGTGATGTCATCTCCCTCGCCGCGGTCTTTTCGTTCCCGGCGCCGAGGAGTGAAGACAGAGGTTAGTGCTCCAACAGTCCACTGACACGTAGGTACACATAGGCACACAAATCACCCCCCAGTCACCCCCAGATCACCCCCCAGGTCACCCCAAAGCCCCCAATCACAGTGTCACTGATTGCAGTGATCATTTATTTTACTGATCACTGCATTTAGTGTCATCTGTGATTGTAAAAAGTTGCAAGGCAGTTAGGATTAGGCCCCTTTAGGTCCAGGGTAGCCCCCTAACCCCCCCTAATAAAGGTTTAACCCCTTGATCACCCCCCAGGTAACCCTTTCACCCCCTAACTTCAGCGTCACTAAGCGATTGTTTTTCCGATCGCTGTATTCGTGTCGCTGGTGTTTTAGATAGGCAGTTATTTTTTTTTTAGGTTCGCCGCAGGTTTTTATTGGTGTCAGGTACCCCCATATTTAACCTAATAAGGGTTTTAACCCCCTGATTGCCCCTAGTTAACCCTTTCACCAGTGATCACCATATAAAGGTTACGGGTGACGCTGGTTGATTAGTTTGCTTTTTATAGCATCAGGGCACCCGCCGTATATAACCCAATAAAGGTTTAACCCCCCTGATCGCCCGGCGGGTGAGATCAATTAGGTTTTAGCGCCAGAGAGGGTCTGCGTCGCCCCAGGCAGTGTTAGGTTAGTGCCAGTAACGCTAACACCCACGCGCAAAGCATACACCCCCCTTAGTGGTATAGTATCTGATCAGATCTATACTAGCATCCCCAGCGGTTTAGGGTTCCCAAAAACACAGTGTTAGCGGGATCAGCCCAGATACCTGCTAGTACCTGCGTTTAGCCCCTCCGCCCAGCCCAGCCCAGCCCACCCAAGTGCAGTATCGATCGATCACTGTCACTTACCAAACACAACACACATAACTGCAGCGTTCGCAGAGACAGGCCTGATCCCTGCGATCGCTAACAGTTTTTTTGTAGCGTTTGATATATTTGCTGACGACAGTCAGGTGCTTTTTTTCCTGTGAATCTTACTAGTGTACCCCTAAATTTAGAGCCCAAAATGGCAAGTCGAAGGTACACTAGTAAAGAGGCCTACGAGATTCTGAGCATGACAGATAGTGAAGAGGAGGTCACGTATCTGTCAGATTCAGGCTCAGAATATCTTCCCGTAGAAGACAGTGACGTCAGCGGCCCCACGTCAGATAGCTCTGACGACGAAGTTGAGGTCCCTGCTAAGGTCAGGCGTACCCGATCCCGATCTTCTGAGGTTGTTGAGGAGCAAGAACCGCAGGTCTCTCGTATCATGGAGCAGAGTAGTACTAGCGCCGCTATTCCTTCTGGTGAACTGGCAAGCACCAGCGGCCTAGTACAGCCTGGACGTACATCCAGCACTGCAGTAACACTTGGTGACGTGGCAAGTCCCATAAGTGCAGTTCAAGCTGGCGAGGTGGCAAGCACAAGTAGTGTCCCGCTGCCACCAAGAAGACAAAGGCAGGCCCGTCGTGCCCATACTGCCCTTCCTGCAGAATTCGCCTATCCTGATTGGGTCCCCACCACTTCTGCAGAACCCGTACTTCCCCCATTCACTGCCCAACCCGGTATTCAGGTGGAAACAGCTGATTTTATGCCAATCGATTTTTATTCGCTGTTTTTCACGGAAGATCTCTATAGATCTATTGTGGACCAGAGTAATTTATATGCTGGTCAATTTATCGCCGCTAACCCCCAGTTGCCTAAAATTGCCAGAAATTGGAAACCAATTACGGTTTCCGAATTTAAGACCTTTCTGGGCCTTTCCCTCAACATGGGCACACATAAATTTCCGTCATTGCGTGCTTATTGGTCCACGCACCCAATTGACCACATGCCCGTGTTCTCTGCCTCCATGTCCAGGGCACGATACGAGCAGATTTTGCGGTTCATGCACTTCAACGACAATGAACTTTGTCGTCCACGTGGGGACCCTGAATACGACCGGCTCTATAAAATTCGGCCCCTCATAAACCACTTCAACGAACGTTTTGCAGCCTTGTTTACTCCCGATCAAGTTGTCTGCGTTGAAGAGTCCCTGATTAAATTTTCTGGCCGCTTGTCTTTCAAGCAGTACCTTCCCAGCAAGCGTGCCAGATACGGGGTCAAGCTCTACAAGTTCTGTGACAGGGCAACAGGCTATGTAGTGAACTTTACGGTTTATGAGGGAAAAGACAGTCAGATTGAGTCGGTCAACTGCCCGGATTACATAGGGAGCGCTGGCAAGATAGTGTGGAACTTGGTGTCACCCTTATTCGGAAAGGGGTACCACTTGTATGTGGACAATTATTACACGAGCGTGCCACTGTTTAGTCACTTGTTTGATCATCAGATTGGAGCATGTGGCACCGTGCGACCTAATCGCCGGGGCTTTCCCCAGCGGCTTGTAGATGCCCGTCTTAGGCTGGGGGAGAGAGCCTGCTTGAAGTGTAATAACTTGCTCGCTATGAAGTGGAGGGACAATAAGAATGTTTTCCTTCTTACCTCCCTTCATGCAGACACAACAGTCCAAATTCGTACGGCGACTGGTGTTGTGGAGAAACCCCTCTGTGTCCACGAATATAACCAAAATATGGGAGGGGTGGACCTCAACGACCAGTTGATGGCGCCGTATCTAATTGACCGTAAGGCGAGACGCTGGTACAAAAAAGTGTCTCTATCATTATTCCAATTGGCTTTGCTGAACGCTCATGTGCTATACAGAGCTTCAGGCGGGACGTTATCTCTTCTAAAATTCCAGAATGAGATAGTCACAGAACTCCTGTATCCAGGCGGTTCTGCACCTCACCATCCCCAACCAAATGCAGTAAGCCGGCTGCATGAGAGGCATTATTCGTATGTCCTCCCGAGTACCCCTACCCAAAGCCACCCCCAAAAAAGATGTCGTGTCTGTAGCAAGCGCGGATTTAGGCGTGACACCCGTAGTTTTTGTCCACTCTGTCCTGACAAGCCTGGTCTTTGCCAAGGTGAATGTTTTGAACGCTACCACTCAAAAGTGAAGTTTTAGCGTAGGGTACAGCATTTCACAGACTAGGACACACTTACACAGGGTCTCCCAAGATGCCATTACATTTTGAGAGACCCGAACCATTACAGTTGTAAAGTTACAAAAAAAAGTGTAAAAAAGAAAAAAAAAAACGTAAAAAACAAAACACAAAAAAAATATAAAATAAAAAAACCAAAAATAGTTGTCGTTTTATTGTTCTCTCTCTCTCTCTATTTTCTCTCTATTGTTCTGCTCTTTTTTTACTGTATTCTATTCTGCAATGTTTTATCATGCTTGCTTTTCAGGTATGTAATTTTTTGTTTTCAGGTGCGCCATTCAACTGCAGCGCGGAATTATTTATCTTGACAGCAACAGCGTTTGCTCCCACGATACATAAAGCCGTGACTCCAGTGCTGTAGGAGGTGATTTCACCACCACAGTTAAAAAAAAGAGCATATATGCCGAAGCATGGGGGCAGCAGGGGCGGAGGAGCGATTTTGCTCCTAATGCCGCGTACATACGGTCGAAATTCCGACCGTGTGTACGCGGCATAACTTTTTTGCGGGAGGATGCCCCCATGCTTCGGCATATATATATTTTAGGCACAGGTTGCGTTAAAACATTTTTTTATTTTTTACTAGGTTTTGTTTTGGTATTTGCTTTGCAGGTATGGCATGGTAAGGTCTTACTGTTGTACTGTAATGTTACTTTGTTTTAATGTTAACCACCATTTGCTTAGCAGGTACGTCATTCAGTTGCAGCGCGGATCTATTTATCTTGACAGCAACAGCGTTTGCTCCCACGATACATAAAGCCGTGACTCCAACGCTGTAGGAGGTGATTTCACCACCACAGTTAAAAAAAAGAGCATATATGCCGAAGCATGGGGGCAGCAGGGGCGGAGGAGCGATTTTGCTCCTAATGCCGCGTACATACGGTCGAAATTCCGACCGTGTGTACGCGGCATAACTTTTTTGCGGGAGGATGCCCCCATGCTTCGGCATATATATATTTTAGGCACAGGTTGCGTTAAAACATTTTTTTATTTTTTACTAGGTTTTGTTTTGGTATTTGCTTTGCAGGTATGGCATGGTAAGGTCTTACTGTTGTACTGTAATGTTACTTTGTTTTAATGTTAACCACCATTTGCTTAGCAGGTACGTCATTCAGTTGCAGCGCGGATCTATTTATCTTGACAGCAACAGCGTTTGCTCCCACGATACATAAAGCCGTGACTCCAACGCTGTAGGAGGTGATTTCACCACCACAGTTAAAAAAAAGAGCATATATGCCGAAGCATGGGGGCAGCAGGGGCGGAGGAGCGATTTTGCTCCTAATGCCGCGTATATACGGTCGAAATTCCAACGGAGGCTTATCCGTGGAAAAGTCCGACCGTGTGTACGCGGCATAACCTTTTATGCCGCGTACATACGGTCGAAATTCCGACGAAGGCTTGACCGTGTGTACGCGGCATAACTTTTTTGCGGGAGGATGCCCCCATGCTTCGGCATATATGCCCATCATTAGAAGTGGGTGGATGAAGGGAGGTATTCTAATGGTGGGCATACCCAATCAATCTCTTTTTTTCGTTCAGCCAATAGGCTGTATGAAAAAAAAGATTACAATACATGTCCAACAAGGACCAGCAACGTACTGGTATGTTGCTGGACTTTGAATGTTTATACCAGAATGATGCCTGCGGGTTTAGGTATCATCTTGGTATCATTCTTTTCAGCCAGCAGCCGGCTTTCATGTAAAAGCAATTCTAGCAGATAATTAGCCTCTAGACTGCTTTTACAAGCAGTGGGAGGGAATGTCCCCCCCCGGATATAAAAAGCGCCATTGGGAAATTGGGAAAGCATTTTATCACACCGATCTTGGTGTGGTCAGATGCTTTGAGGGCAGAGGAAAGATCTAGGGTCTAACCCCCCAATTTTTTTCAAAAAAAGAGTACCTGTCACTACCTATTGCTATCATAGGGGATATTTACATTCCCTGAGATAACGATAAAAATGGTAAAAAAATAAAATATGGAAGGCACAGTTTAAAAATAAAATAAAAAAGCCAAATAAATAATAAAAAAAAAAAAAAAAAAAAAAAGCACCGCTGTCCCCCCCTGCTATTGCGCAAAGGCGAACGCACGCGTCGGTCTAGCGTCATATGTAAACAGCAATTGCATCATGCATGTGAGGTATCACCGCGAAGGTCAGATCGAGGGCAGTCATTTTAGCAGTAGACCTCCTCTGTAAATCTAACGTGGTAACCTGTAAAGGCTTTTAAATGCTTTTAAAAATGAATGTAGTTTTGTCGCCGCTGCGCGTTTGTGCGCAATTTTAAAGCATGTCGTGTTTGGTATCCATGTACTCGGCCTATGATCATCTTTTTTATTTCATCAAACATTTGGGCAATATAGTGTTTTTTAGTGCATTAAAAATAAAAAAAGTGTGTTTTTCCCCCAAAAAATGCGTTTGAAAAATCGCTGCGCAAATACTGTGTGGAAAAAAAAAATGCAACACCCACTATTTTAATCTGTAGGGCCTTTGCTTTAAAAAAATATATAATGTTTGGGGGTTCAACATAATTTTCTTGCAAAAAAAAATTTTCTTTCATGTAAACAAAAAGTGTCAGAAAGGGCTTTGTCTTCAAGTGGTTAGAAGAGTGGATGATGTGTGACATAAGCTTCCTAATGTTGTGCATAAAATGCCAGGACAGTTCAAAACCCCCCCAAATGACCCCATTTTGTAAAGTAGACACCTCAAGCTATTTGCTGAGAGGCATGTTGAGCCCATTGAATATTTTTTTTTTTTGTCCCAAGTGATTGAATAATGACCAAAAAAAAAAAATGTACAAAAAGTTGTCACTAAATTATATATTGCTCAAACATGCCATGGGCATATGTGGAATTACACCCCAAAATACATTCTGTTGCTTCTCCTGAGTACGGGGATACCACATGTGTGGGACTTTTTGGGAGCCTAGTCGCGTACGGGACCCCAAAAACCAAGCACCGCCTTCAGGATTTCTATGGGTGTAAATTTTTGATTTCACTCCTCACTGCCTATCACAGTTTCGGAGGCCATGGAATGCCCAGATGGCACAAAACCCCCCCAAATGACCCCATTTTGGAAAGTAGCCACCCCAAGCTATTTGCTGAGAGGTATGTTGAGTATTTTGCAGATCTCGCTTTTTGTCACAAAGTTTTGAAAATGTAAAAAAAGAAAAAAAAAAAGAAAAAAAAATGTCTTTCTTAATTTTCAAAAACAAATGAGAGCTGTAAAATACTCACCATGCCTCTCAGCAAATAGCTTGGGGTGTCTACTTTCCAAAATGGGGTCATTTGTGGGGGTTTTGGGCTATTTTGACATTTTATGGCCTTCAAAACTGTGATAGGTAGTGAGGAGTGAAATCAAAAATTTATGCCCTTAGAAACCTTGAAGGCGGTGCTTGGTTTTTGGGGTCCCGTACGCGGCTAGGCTCCCAAAAAGTCCCACACATGTGGTATCCCCGTACTCAGGAGAAGCAGCAGAATGTATTTTGGGGTGTAATTTCACATATGCCCATGGCATGTGTGAGCAATATATCATTTAGTGACAACTTTGTGCAAAAAAAAAAACAGTTTGTCATATTCCCGCAACCTGTGGCAAAATATAAAATATTCCATGGACTCAACATGCCTCTCAGCAAATAGCTTGGGGTGTCTACTTTCCAAAATGGGGTAATTTGGGGGGGTTTTGTGCTATTTTGGCATTTTATGGCCTTCAAAACTGTGATAGGTAGTGAGGAGTGAAATCAAAAATTTACGCCCTTAGAAATCCTGAAGGCGGTGCTTGGTTTTTGGGGCCCTGTACGCGGCTAGGCTCCCAAAAAGTCCCACACATGTGGTATCCCCGTACTCAGGAAAAGCAGCAGAATGTATTTTGGGGTGCAATTCCACATATAACCATGGCATGTGTGAGCAATATATCATTTAGTGACAACTTTTTGTACATTTTTTTTTTTTCTTTTTGTCATTATTCAATCATTTGGGACAAAAAAAAAAATATTCAATGGGGTCAACATGCCTCTCAGCAAATAGCTTGGGGTGTCTACTTTCCAAAATGGGGTCATTTGGGGGGGTTTGTGCCATCTTGGCATTTTATGGCCTTCAAAACTGTGATAGGTAGTGAGGAGTGAAATCAAAAATTTATGCCCTTAGAAACCTTGAAGGCGGTGCTTGGTTTTTGGGGTCCCGTACGCGGCTAGGCTCCCAAAAAGTCCCACACATGTGGTATCCCCGTACTCAGGAGAAGCAGCAGAATGTATTTTGGGGTGTAATTTCACATATGCCCATGGCATGTGTGAGCAATATATCATTTAGTGACAACTTTGTGAAAAAAAAAAAAAGTTTGTCATATTCCCGCAACTTGTGGCAAAATATAAAATATTCCATGGACTGAACATGCCTCTCAGTAAATAGCTTGGGGTGTCTACTTTCCAAAATGGGGTCATTTGGGGGGGTTTTGTGCTATTTTGGCATTTTATGGCCTTCAAAACTGTGATAGGTAGTGAGGAGTGAAATCAAAAATTTACGCCCTTAGAAATCCTGAAGGCGGTGCTTGGTTTTTGGGGCCCTGTACGCGGCTAGGCTCCCAAAAAGTCCCACACATGTGGTATCCCCGTACTCAGGAAAAGCAGCAGAATGTATTTTGGGGTGCAATTCCACATATAACCATGGCATGTGTGAGCAATATATCATTTAGTGACAACTTTTTGTACATTTTTTTTTTTTCTTTTTGTCATTATTCAATCATTTGGGACAAAAAAAAAATATTCAATGGGGTCAACATGCCTCTCAGCAAATAGCTTGGGGTGTCTACTTTCCAAAATGGGGTCATTTGGGGGGGTTTGTGCCATCTTGGCATTTTATGGCCTTCAAAACTGTGATAGGTAGTGAGGAGTGAAATCAAAAATGTATGCCCTTAGAAACCTTGAAGGCGGTGCTTGGTTTTTGGGGTCCCGTACGCGGCTAGGCTCCCAAAAAGTCCCACACATGTGGTATCCCCGTACTCAGGAGAAGCAGCAGAATGTATTTTGGGGTGTAATTTCACATATGCCCATGGCATGTGTGAGCAATATATCATTTAGTGACAACTTTGTGAAAAAAAAAAAAAGTTTGTCATATTCCCGCAACTTGTGGCAAAATATAAAATATTCCATGGACTGAACATGCCTCTCAGTAAATAGCTTGGGGTGTCTACTTTCCAAAATGGGGTCATTTGGGGGGGTTTGTGCTATTTTGGCATTTTATGGCCTTCGAAACTGTGATAGGTAGTGAGGAGTGAAATCAAAAATTTGCGCCCTTAGAAATCCTGAAGGCGGTGCTTGGTTTCCGGGGTCCCGTACGTGGCTAGGCTCCTAAAAAGTCCCACACATGTGGTATCCCCGTACTCAGGAGAAGCAGCAGAATGTATTTTGGGGTGCAATTCCACATATAACCATGGCATGTGTGAGCAATATATCATTTAGTGACAACTTTTTGTAATTTTTTTTTTTTTTTTTTTTTTTTGTCATTATTCAATCACTTGGGACGAAAAAAAAAAATATTCAATGGGCTCAACATGCCTCTCAGCAATTTCCTTGGGGTGTCTACTTTCCAAAATGGGGTCATTTGGGGGGGGTTTGTACTGCCCTGCCATT
Source organism: Rana muscosa (assembly GCA_029206835.1). Taxonomy (NCBI): domain Eukaryota; kingdom Metazoa; phylum Chordata; class Amphibia; order Anura; family Ranidae; genus Rana; species Rana muscosa. The sequence goes on along the minus strand of CM055122.1, from coordinate 655,807,050 downwards.
TTAGCACCTCAAGAAATGAGATAGGCAGTCATAAATTTAAAGCTGTGTAAATTTCAGAAAATGTACCCTAGTTTGTAAACGCTATAACTTTTGCGCAAACCAATAAATATACGCTTATTGACATTTTTTTTACTAAAGACATGTGGCTGAATACATTTTGGCCTAAATGTATGACTAAAATTGAGTTAATTCGATTTTTCTTATAACAAAAAGTAGAAAATATCTTTTTTTTAAAAAAAATTCGGTCTTTTTCCGTTTATATCGCAAAAAATAAAAATCGCAGAGGCAATCAAATACCATTAAAAGAAAGCTCTATTTGTGGGAAGAAAAGGACGCAATTTTCATTTGGGTACAACATTGCATGTCCGCACAATTTACAGTTAAAGCAGCGCAGTGCCGAATCCCAAAAACAGGCTTGGTCCTAATGGCCCGAAATGGTCCGGGGCTTAAGTGGTTAACCTCGTTTTTCCAGAAGCAAAAAAATGGGTTCAGACGCAAAAGTTTTCCACGTTTCAGATGCAAAACGCGGCTAAACGCGGCAAAACGCGGTACCGGCGTTTTGCCGCGATTTCGTTTATTAGCGTTTTTAAAGGTGACCTATTTTTTTACATTAGAAATCTCAAAAATGATGGCAAATGATGAAAAACCATCAAAAAAATATGAAAAAATTGCTTGCATTGCACTGTAGACAATCCACAACTTGTGGCAGGTGACGTGGCAAGTGGACAATCCACAACTTGTGGCAGGTGATGTTGCCAGGTGACGTGGCAGGTGGAAATCCACAAATTGTGGCAGGTAACGTGGCCAGGTGACGTGGCAGGTGACGTGGCAGGTGGACAATCCACAAATTGTGGCAGGTGACGTGGCAGGTGACGTGGCAAGTGGACAATTCACAACTTGTGGCAGGTGACGTGGCCAGGTGACGTGGCAGGTGGACAATCCACAAATTGTGGCAGGTGACGTGGCAGGTGACGTGGCAGGTGACGTGGCAAGTGGACAATCCAAAACTTGTGGCAGGTGACGTGGCCAGGTGACGTGGCAGGTGACGTGGCAAGTGGACAATTCACAACTTGTGGCAGGTGACGTGGCAGGTGACGTGGCCAGGTGACGTGGCAAGTGGACAATGCACAACTTGTGGCAGGTGACGTGGCCAGGTGACGTGGCCAGGTGACGTGGCCAGGTGATGTGGCAAGTGAACATTCCACAACTTGTGGCAGGTGACGTGGCAGGTGACATGGCCAGGTGACGTGGCCAGGTGACGTGGCAGGTGACGTGGCAGGTGACGTGGCAAGTGAACATTCCACAACTTGTGGCAGGTGACATGGCCAGGTGACGTGGCCAGGTGATGTGGCAAGTGGACAATCCACAACTTGTGGCAGGTGACGTGGCCAGGTGACGTGGCAAGTGGACAATCCACAACTTGTGGCCAGGTGACGTGGCAAGTGGACAATTCACAACTTGTGGCAGGTGACGTGGCCAGGTGACGTATCAGGTGACGTGGCAAGTGGACAATCCACAGCTTGTGGCAGATGATGTGGCAAGTGATACGCTAAATACAAGTACACTGCTGCTCTCTCAGCTGCTGGTCTCCCAAAATGGCTGAAATGGTTAAATAATAATGTTTTTTGAGCTTAGGGAGGGTCTTATGATGCTTAACGAAACGCCTATAGACGCAAACGCAGTAAAACGCGGTAAAACGCCGCTAAAATCGCGGCAAAACGGGCGTTTTTAAACGCCGGTTTTAGCCTTTAAAAACGTGTGTTCAGCAGAGTTTGTACCGGCGTCTCGTGTGCATGGGGCCTTAGTAGATCACCGGCTCAGCAATGGCATGCAATGTCAAGCTGCTGATAACAAAGCAAAAATAATATTGGCATGCATTAAAAAGGGCCGCACCTGGAATATGCCATCCAGTTCTGGGCACCAGTCCTCAGGAAGGATGTACTGGAAATGGAGTGAGTACAAAGAAGTGCAACAAAGCTACCGTATATACTCGAGCATAAGCCGAGTTTTTCAGCACATTTTGTTTGTGTTGAAAATGGGCCCCCCCCCTCGGCTTATACTCGAGTCACCTTTTTGCGGCTGATCTCCTGGATTTTGGGGACCCCGTACCGGCCGGCTGTAGGTCCCCTGGACCCGAAACTTGCCACACATGTAGCCACATTTCTCCTCTATAAGTGTGCAAAGTTTTTTGTCTGGGGGACCTACGGCCGGGGAGCACTGATTTTTCAAAGCTGGGCACCAGTTCCATAGACTCCCATGTTAAACATCAGTCTAGTCATGGACACAGTGAGGCATGGGCACAGTGAGGCATGCAGATGGACACCCTAGGCTTATACTCGAGTCAATAAGTTTTCCAGTTTTTTGTGGTAAAATTACGTGCCTCTGCTTATATTCGGGTCGGCTTATACTCAAGTATATACGGTAATAAATGGTCTGGAGGATATTAGTTATGTAGAAAGTTTACCAGCACTGAGCTTATTTCTCTCTGGACAAGAGACGCTTGAGAGGGGATATGATTTTAAATTTACAAATACCATACTGGTGACCCCACAATAGGGATAAAACCTTTGTGCAGAACGGAGTTTAATAAGACATGTGGCCTCTCATTAAGATTAGAAGAAAAGAGGGTTAACCTTAGACTGCGTAGAGGGTTCTTTACTGTAAGAGCGGCAAGGATGTGAAATTTCCTTCCACAGGCGGTGGCTTCAGCATTGATAGTGTCATAAAACCTTGCAGAGCTGAAGTGGTTAAACATATATGGACTCATTGGGGTTGATTTACTAAAGGCAAATAGGTTATTCACTTTGAAAAGGAAGGTTTTCCAAGTTTAGTGAATGTGGTGAAAATTCAGTTTGTATTGCATACCCAATCACGTGCAAGGAAGTAGATGCTGTTAAAGTAGAATTCAAAATACATGAAGTCCTTACAGGGTGAAGCAACACAAAAATACTAAAATCTAGTACATGACACAGAATTTCCAAAGAACTATTGGTGGTTATTTATTATTAGTGCAGAAAATGTATGCAGCACTTTACATACTGGACATTCACATCAGTCCCTGCTCTCAAAGAGCATACAAGCTAAGGTCACTACATCTCCCATGCATGTAAATACACACACACACACTAGAGCCAATTTAGAAAGGAGACAGTTAAAAGAGAAGTATGGGGGGGGGGGTTGTCCCATGCTGCATCTGTCCCCCGCCGCCTCTGCACAGAGAACCGAGCGATTCGAACACTGCTGATGGCTCGGTTCTCTCACCTCCCCGAGGGGAGAGCTTCTGCCTGTCAATCAGCAGCTCTCCTGCTCTGCTACCCCACGCTTATTGGAGCGCTGAGCTGTGGAGGGGTGGGGAGCAGCCGTCTCAGTCTCTCAGAGGTTCCCTGAGTGGCTGAGATGCACATCAGTCCAGGCACCTGGCGGATCCAGACTCCCAGAGTCAGGATGACGCGGTGCGTGGACGGATCTTGGTGACGTCAGCAGAGGGTGGACTTCAGACCGCTCTCTGCTGAAAACGGATCACAGGAGTGCAAAACAAATTGCACTCCTGTGACCCTTTAAGAGAAGCCCAGCCAAATGAGCTCAGGCTGGACTTCTCCTTTAAGCTGGGAAAACATGCACACTTCATGCAGATAGCATCCTGACCAAGATTTGGAATCAAAGACCCCCATGCTGCAAGGTGCAAAGAAATGCCAAGTCACTGTGCTGCCCTCAGCAGACAATGCCTAAACCAGCATTTATCAACCCTTTTTAGGACAAGGCACACCATTCTAAAATGTAAGATTCTAAACTAAATGTTTTACATAATGCAGCAACATTCACATACACAGGACACCCAATATTTGAGGCGATTTATTCTTCCGAAGCAAATACACCTTTGTACACTGCTACTGACTAGTATTTCAGCATTTCTCTTCTCCTTCAGTTTTTCTCCTTCACTCGGCTAATGTGACCCCAGTGCTGATGGAGAGGGGCAAACAAGCATGCTGTGCAGGTGTTCGACGTCCTCCTTGTCAACCAATGGTGCCACTGATTGTTAGGATGGCAGGGGCTATAAGGTTCTAATAGAGCACAATGAAAACCTGTGGCTTTGTGTAACTAAAAGGCAGGCTTAATCCACTCACTAGTGTATACAATTTGTGGCCAATTTTTTGACATTTTGCCAAGGCACCCCTGAAGAAACCTGAAGGCACCACAAGGTGCCTGGGGTCCCTGGTTGAAAAAGGCTGACCAAAAGAATTGGCAATTCTTAAGTAAGCTGTTAGAGCGAGACACTAGTTTTTGTGTCTAAATATCATCTGGAGTTACACAGCAGTGTAACCAACAGCCAAGAGCTCCACCAGCTGACCGTCTATAAAAATACAAAATATTCATTATTCATACGTGTTATTTTATATTTACCAGACTAAAAAAGAAAATTATGTACAAAACTTCTTTAACTATCTTCCTGCATTGTGAAGATGGGGGTATAGTGGTTTATGCTGCAAACTGGCTACCTGCTGGAAAGTACACTGCAGTTAAAAAAAAAGAAAAAAAAAAGAAGACATGCTCATAGGACTTCTATAAATTTTTACTACGTTGAAGAAGTATTCCAGGTATGGATATTTTTACATGTTTAGATCCCTTTCACACTGAGGCGCCCATAGCGTCAGTGGTAAAACTCAGCCATTTTTACCGCCGACGCTATGGGCGGATTTGCGGCGCATTTCGGGCCGCTAGCAGGGTGGTTTTACACCCCGCTAGCGGCCGTGACAGGGTTAAAACCGCCGGCGGTATAGCCGCACTGTCCCATTGATTTCAATAGGGAGCAGCGGAGGAGGAGGAGCGGAAAACACACAGCTCCTTCTCCGCTCCAAAGATGCGGCTAGCAGGACTTTTTTAACCATCCTGCTAGCGCACCACTCCAGTGTGAAAGCCCCTCGGGCTTTCACACTGGAGTGAATGGGGACAGATTTTTAACGGCAAATTGCAGGCGCTATTTTTAACGCTATAGCGCCTGCAATACGCTCCAGTGTGAAAGGGGTCTTAGAATTGATACCCCCTTCAGTGAGCCTGCGCGGCACACGATACAGGTCTTTTGGATATTTTTACATGGGTTACATTGAACCAATGTAACTATGCACATACCTATGGGATCCCTCTAAAAGCTGTAAATCACTGTAGGAAGCACTGTTACTCCAGTAATCTCCACTAGCTTCTGGGTTTGAGAAGCTGCTCTTTTGAACTCTAAACATAGTAGGTCATCCAATCAGCACGGTGCCATTCAGAGAATGCAGTCTCTAAGTGAACGAAGTGGAGAACATGACATCTCTCCGCCTCCCCACCTCATCCATTCTCTGAATAGTGCCTGTGCCATTCGGCCATCCCCCTATGTCCAGAATCCCGGAAGCTGGTGGAGATTGCTTGAGTAAAAGGTGCCAACTACAGTGATTTCCAGCTTCCAGGGAATCCACATAGTTATATTGGTCCAAGCTGAGCCAATGTAACTATGTAAAAATTCCATTCCCAGACTTCTTCTGTAAACACCCTTGACCTCACACTAACTTAGACCCCATTCACACGTCATTTAGCAGGAACTCACTATGTGTCTTTCGTGTTCTATCTTAGCTGCCCTAATTGCACCCTTATGCCGCGTACACACGATCATTTTTCCCGTCGGGAAAAATGACATTTTTTCCTTTGGACGAGAAAAACGATCGTCTGTGGGCTTTTTGCCGTTTTTCCCGAGGGGAAAAACGGCATTAATCACGATGAGAAAAATTAGAACATGTTCTAATTTTTCTCATCGTTTTTTCCAGCATTTTTTTCTGCGGCAGTTTTCCCATAGGGAATCACTGCCACGGAGCCCACACACAGTCGTTTTTCTCGACAAAGAAAAAAATGACGGGAAAAACGGTCATGTGTGGGGGAACATGCCGTTCCCTCGTTTTTCATTTTTTTTCATATCGTGATTCACGGCGGTGTTTTCACCGCCGTGAATCACGATCGTGTGTACGCGGCATTACATTTCTTGCTGCATTCTTTGTAAAGTCTGAATGCTGATGATGATCCCTCAGCCTTGTATTTTTTTAAGCCTTCTTCTTTGCTTTTATATGCATTTTTACATTGAAGTTAAGCCATCCAAGCCGTTCGCTCTTTTAAATTTATTTCCCAATGGGATGCACTGGCTTCCGAAAGGATCCTGTCCCTATCTCGGTAGTTGAAAGCGGACCAAAAAAAGGGTCTAGGATTAGTCCCGGTAATGACTTGACCCGTGGGCACTGTATGGGCTCTTTCAACTACATATGTGGGAGGAACTTCTGTGAGGCCTAGGAGGTTCTTGAAAAACTGCTCAGCAAATTCTGCCAGTCGATCATCATTTCTCCGTCAAGGAGACCCAGGACTCGAATATTATTGTGCCGTGACCTGTTCTCAGTGTCATCTGACTTGGCAACACGGGCCTGCACTGTGCGTTGTAAATCTGCTATTGTGGATTCTCAGTGGCCGATATTCTGGACTCCGTTTCGGTCAGCCTTCCCCTTATTTTGTCAAGATCATTCCGCATAAGGTTACGTTCTTCAGTAAGACGATCCTATGTGCACAAGCATGGAGGTTTTGCTTTGCTCAATTGCTGCTGGGATCGCTGGCGAACTATCCTGAGCCGGCATTGCTGTCGATGGGGCCTCCCCGAATTCCATGTCCAGTTCAGCCAGCAACGCCTGGAACTTCCCAACCAGAATTGCGTCAGGCCGGGTGGATGGAGTCTGCGGCGGCCGATTTGGTGTGGCAGATTTTGTGGACCTGCTCTTTGAGGACATCTGCAGGAAGGTCAGGCAGCTAGGGAGACCACTATGTAGGGGAGGGTCCTCACCAGGATGGATGGCTTGCAGGGTGCACAGGAGACAGCCAAGATGGTGGTAGACTAGAAGGACCGAACTATTGGCAGCCGGGGCAGTTATTCAAAGTCAGCTGTCCAGACAACACCCACAATCAGACTAGAGGGCAGATGAAATTTCCCAGGCCATCGGAAAGGTGCTCTGGACTAGTTGAGCCTCAGATAGTCACAGGAGGCCACAAGATGACAACGGCCAGATTAATCTAGCAATCATTCAGGCAGACTCAAACATACAGCGCAGGACCGAAGCAGGGGATGCTGATGTACCATCTGTGCAAGCAGGAATGCTCTCCGGGTCAGCAGGTGTAAGAATGGTGCTAGATTGAGGCACAGGAGGTCAGCGAGACACTATTGAGTAGGGCTGATGGCAGCCAGCTTAATCCAGCAGGCAGGGTGAAAAATATAGGCAATGACCTGAGCAGGGGATGGAGATGTACAGTCTGTGCAAGCAAGAACACTCCCTGGGCCAGCAGGAGTGAGGATGGTGCTGGATTGAGGCCTGCAAGATGGCGGCGGGCCATGATTGGGGGGAGCCAGCAACGGCCGAATTTATCCAGCGATGCAGGCAGGAGGAAAAATACAAACTGTGCGAGTAGAAACGCTCACCAGGCCAGTAGATGCACAAATGGTGCAGGATTAAAAGCAGGATCGCTGGAGCTCCTTCCCAATGCATCTGCCGTGGCTCACATCCGGTCACTCCCTCTATTTATTTTTTTTAGGGGTTTTTTAGGGTTACAACCTCTTTAAGCCTTTTTATTACATTATACATAGTTCAGATCATAGGTCTGCACAGCCTACTGCATTAGGGTGTTCACCCCAAAGCTCAAACAGACATGCATTTCTCCCCAGCCTCAGCTGCACGGGGGGAGTGAATGAATTGGTTTGTGCTGAGTGGCTTCCTGTTCATTCACAAACTCAAGCATAGTAAACAGATTACTATGATTCCGTTATGAATAGACACCGTAAGCGAGTGTGCTCACTGTGTTCATTTAGAAAAGGAAGGTGCTGGTAAATCACTGTATTTTTAGCTCTATACGATACACTTTTTCCCCCTAAAAAAATGGGGGGAAATGTCCCTGTGTCTTATGGAGCAAATACTGACCAGCCCCCTCCCACCCCCAATCGCCACTGTCATGTAAGAATACCAGGAGCAGGGGAGGCGGTCCGCCCCGGGTGCCAGAACAAGGGGGGGGGTCAATGGCGCCTCTATGGGGGTGAGCTCAGTACCAAGGTCGGGTCACACCCCCCCCCCCCCCAGAGGTGACACTATCCCAAGAACGGCATGACACCTGGCTGCTCCATTTGGTCTTTTTTTTTTTTTTTAGCCTGAACACCCCCGGCACCGTGGCCTGGTCCAGTCTGTCACTTCCTGCTCCTCCCTCTGGCAACGGCTGCTGGAAACCGAGTCCCCAGTCCTCCGGACCTTCCTAGCTGCCGCCCACCCAGGTGTATCTGAGGCTGAGAGCCAGCCGCCTGCTGGGTGAAGGGGTTGTGGATTGCAATGGCAGTGTCCTCCACTGCCTGAGGTGAGCTGGTGATAAGGTTGTGGGGCTGGCACGGTATCCACCACCCAGTCACCTGAGCTGGTGTGAGAAGAGGCTGAAGGGGTGTTTGTGTCTGCCCTGCCACCCTGAGATGATCTGGGAAGGGAGGGAGGTTGCTGTGTCCACCACCACCACCACCACCCAGGTATAGTGTAGCGGAGCTGATTTGATTTGATAGGGGGCTGGTATTGCGCGTGTCCACCACCCACCTATAGTAACATTAGTAGTAGTATAATAAATTTTAGTGCACCATTCAGAATATTTTTCTTGTTTACCTCCTCTAAAACCTAGGTGCGTCTTATGGTCAGGTGCATCTTATGGAGCGAAAAAATACTGTACATATTTACTAGCCCCTTCCCCCCCGCAGCAGCCAGGGGGAGAGGAAAGGAGGAAAGCTAGCAGCACTGCAGGGGGGAGGGGAGGGCCCGAGCAGTAGGGCCGAATCGGCACTGTACATAGTGATTAGGCACACCTGGCACACCACCTGCGCACGCCTAAGGTTCAGGTTTAACATTTGGACACTGATGTTTTAAACCTACCGTATATATACTCGAGTATAAGCCGAGTTTTTCAGCACTTTTTTTGTGGTGAAAATGCCCCCCTTGGCTTATACTCGAGTCTGTGTCCATCTTCACCTTTGTGCGCCTGATCCCGGCCAGCCGTAGGTCCCCTGGACCCATGGCACAAATATAGCCCCACTCTTCCTCTACAAGTGTGCAAAGTTTGTTGTCCAGGGGACCTACGGCCGGGGAGCACTGATTTTTCAAAGCTGGGCACCCCTTCCATAGACTCCCATGTTAAACGTCAGTCTAGTCACACAGCGCAGGAGATCAGGTAGGGAGATTGGACACAGTGAGGCATGGGCACAGTGAGGCATGCACATGGACACCCTAGGCTTATACTCAAGTCAATACGTTTTCCCAGTTGTTTGTGTTAAAATTGGGTACCTCGGCTTATATTCGGGTCGGCTTATACTCGAGTACATACAATACATTGAAAATTAGCCCAGGCTACACTGTATTATTACCCTGGCCACACTAAGAGCCCATTCACACAGGGACAACTTTGGATCCAACTTCAAGTCGCCCCAAGTCGCGCTGCATGAGAAAATCAATGTAAGTGAATGGAGCCATCTTAATGCACACTACTGCAGTCGCTCCGACTTCAGAAAAGTTTCCTGTACTACTTCAATCCGACTTCTAGGCGACTTGTAGGCAACTTGTACCCATTGATTTCAATGGAAGTCGCCTCAGAAGTCGGATCACTTTAACAGAAGCAACAATACAGGAAGAAAACATACATTTCTCAGGCAAACCCCTCCCTCCCCCTCCCACCCACAGAGCTGATTCTTGTTTGATTGGCCACTGAAAAGCCTCCTGTCCTGGAGGCAACTTGAAGTTGCCTTGTAAGTTGCCTCATGTTGAGCTGTGATTCATACTCAAGTCGTGTCCAAGTTGCCTCCCAAAGTCGCGCTGGAAGTCGTCTTTGCCCCTGTGTGAATGGAGTCTAAAGAGTAATATTTGTCAGATTTTACTCAAAGTAGTGAATTCTGCTAATTTTTCAATTGCCTGAGAAATTCATAGTAATATTGTTATTATTTGTATTATTAATATGTAGAAAAAAAAAACAGCATTATTTACAGAATATGGTCCAACAGTATTCATAGAAAATGTAGGCCAGGAACAAACTAGATAAAGAACTCATAGAAACCAGGAGAATAGATAAAAGTGTGGATCCCAGGTGGAAGGACATCGAGTGCAGTCACGGATGAAAAGCTGCTAATGACCTAGTGATCCACAAGGAATGACTTCAGTTTAGCTTTGAAGACAGATGGTGATAGAGTTTGACACAGATCAAGAAAGATGGCATTCCACTGGTCAGGAACAGCAAGAATGAAAGAGATAAGAGCGGCAATAGTAAGTGATGCAGAAAGGATGACACTTTAAATACAGGAGTTATTTTACTACAAAAAAAAAAAAAAAGATACAAGGACTGATTCACAAAAGGGCCAGTTCATGTCCACTGGGTTGATTTGAAATTTTTTTTTGTCTTCCCATATGAAGAGTTGTACTGTGTATACATTATATATAACATTTAAATATGTCCCTATAGCAAACGTAATGCTTTCTCAATCTTTAACCACTTCAGCCCCGGGCTTTTTTTACCACCTCAGTACTGGGCCTATTCTGGCACTTCTCTCCTACATGTACAAATCATCATTCTTTTGCTAGAAAATTACTCAGAACCCCCAAACATTATATATGTTTTTTTAGCAGACACCCTGGGGAATAAAATGATGGTCATTGCAACTTTTTTTCTTGCACGGTATTTGCGCAATAATTTTTCAAATGCCTTTTTTTGGGAAAAAAAATGGTTTCATGAATGAAAAAATAACAAAACAGTAAAGTTAGCCCAGTTTTTTTGGAAAATATGAAAGATGATGTTACGCCGAGTAAATAGATACCCAACATGTCACGCTTTAAAATTGCGCACACTCATGGAATGGCGCCAAACTTTGGTACTTAAAAAACTCCATAGGCGATGCGCTTTAAACATTTTTACAGGTTACCAGGTTAGACTTACAGAGGAGATCTAGTGCTCGAATTATTGGACGCACTCTAACGCACGTGGCGATACCTCACATATGTGCTTTAAACAGCGTTTACATATGTGGGCGGGACTTACGTGTGCGTTCGCTTCTGATCGCGAGCTACCGGGGACAGGGGCGTTTTAATTTTTTTTTTATTATTATTATTATTATACTTAATTTTTTTTTATTTTTACACTTAAACTTTTTTTTTTTTGATCACTTTTATTCCTATTACAAGGAATGTAAACTTCCCTTGTAATAGGAATGTGTGTGACAGGTCCTCTTTATTGAGAGATGCAGGGTCAATAAAGACCCCACATCTCTCCTCCAGGCTGGAAAGCATGAGATCGTGAAAAAAAATTCACTGATCTCATGTTTACTAGCCGCAATGGCGGCTTTGTTTATATCTGAGGACCCGGGCGTGACGTCATCACATCGCGCCCGGGCCTCCGACGATCATAGAGATGACTGGCGACCATCTGGTCACCAGTCATCTCTATGCTTCCTATCGTGCACCGGACGATTCATTCTCCGGGCCCCCGATGGCACGGGAGAGCCCGGAGAAGCACCGGATGGAGGCGGGAGGGGGGTGTCCCCTCCCACCGCCTATAAGAACGATCAAGCGGCAGAACCGCCACTATGATCATTCTTATGGTGCACAGAATTGCCAGCAGAACAGAAAGATATCTGAATGATGCCTCTAGCTGCAGGCATCATTCAGATATCCCCCTACAAAGCCCAGGACGTCATATGACGTCCACCCAGGATGGGAGAGATCCCATCTGTGGACGTCATTTGACTATGGCTGGATAGGGAAGTGGTTAAAGGGGTTGTAAAGGCAATTCTTTTTTAAATAACAAACATGTTATACTTACCTCCACTGTGCAGCTCGTTTTGCACAGAGTGGCCCCGAACCTGGTCTTCTGGGGTCCCTCGGCGGCTGTCTCGGCTCCTCCCCGCAAGAATTAACCACCTTCATGCGAGCTCTCTCGCATGGTGGTTAGTTCTTGCGGGCGCGCTCCCGTGATACAGCCGGCGGCTATAGCTGCTCACTGTATCACTCTGCACCGCCCCCCCCTGGCGCGCAGCGTCATCGGATGTGATTGACAGCAGCGCGAGCCAATGGCTGCGCTGCTTTCAATCCATCCACTCTAGCCAATCAACGGCCAGGCTGAGCGGCGAAGAGGACGTCGGGGGCGAGCACAGCAGGTGAACGGGTTTAGGTAAATAAAAGGGGGGGGGGCTGGGGGGCCGGTATTGTCGGATGTTTTTTCACCTTAATGCATAGGATGAGAAATGAAGGTGAAAAAACATGAACGTTTACAACCCCCCCCTTTTTTTTTTTTTAAATAGAGCTTTCCAAAAATAAACAGTGTTGCAAAGGATTTTTATGCCTGTGAATTTTCACATTTTCCAACAGAAACTAAAACATATTTAAATGGCAATTTTGTAATTAATCTGCATAAAATAGTCCACAACGAAAACAAGTAGAATGCGCAGAACTAAGTGCACTCCTCTCTGACCCACAGGAGAAGTGGAGCCAAAAGAGCTTTGGCCACGTTTCTCATTTAGGCCTCATGCCCACGGACGTTTTTACAGCCGCGTTTTTGAGCATTTTTTACAGCTTAAAAACGCCTGTCCACGTTAGTCTATAGCTTCATGCCCACCAAGGCGTTTTTGAGCTGCAAATAGCATAGGCGTTTTTAAGCTGTAAAAAAACCCAGGACCAGTGCGTTCCTCGGCGTTGGCGTTAGGCATAAAAAAACGTGAAGCGTTAAAAACCGCGCAAAAACGCAGCGATTGCGTTTTTGAGCTCCGACGGGGTTTTTTTTTTTCGAAAATAAAAGGTCAAAAAATGTATACAATAACATGGACAGGCGTTTTTAAGCTGTAAAAAACGCGGCTGTAAAAACGTCCGTGGGCATGAGGCCTTAAAGTGAAACTCCACTTTTGTTGTGAAAAAAAAGGGATTTTTATAACAGCTTACCTGTAAAATCCTTTTCTTGGAGTACATCACGGGACACAGAGCGACATAGTCATTACTATGTGGGTTATATAGATTACCTTCAGGTGCTGGCACTGGCAACTTCCAAACAGGAAGTACCCTCCCCTATATAAGCCCCTCCCATCCGGGAGTACCTCAGTTTTGTAGCAAAGCAATACGTGTCCCCAAAAAGAGGGGTGGGAGCTCTGTGTCCCGTGATGTACTCCAAGAAAAGGATTTTACAGGTAAGCTGTTATAAAAATCCCTTTTTCTTTTTCGTACATCACGGGACACAGAGCGACATAGTCATTACTATGTGGGACGTCCCAAAGCAATGCCAAATGAGGGGGGGGATACACCATACATAAGCTGGGCGCCATCAGACATGAGGATCTTTTGCGGCCTGCAACACACTGCGCCCAAAGGCGATATCCTCCTGACTTCTAACGTCCACCTGGTAGAACCTAGTAAACGTGTGTACTGAAGACCATGTTGCGGCCTTACAGATTTGAGCCAGGGAGGCCTGGTGATGCACTGCCCATGAGGTTCCAACTGCTCTCGTGGAGTGCGCCCTAACTTTGAACGGAGGCGGTCTCCTTTTCAAGCCATAGGCTTGCATTATGACCTGTCAAATCCACTTGGCTAAAGTAGATTTTGATGCTGCCTGACCCTTTGTGGGGCCTTCCGGCAGAATAAACAAAGTATCCGTTCTGCGAATCTGAGCAGTGGCTTTTAGATAAGCTTTAACTGCTCTTACTACATCCAAAGAATGTAATAACTTTTCCTCTACCGAGCTCGGTTCGGGGAAAAAAGAAGGAAGAACCACATCTTGGTTCAAATGAAACCTCGATACCACCTTAGGAAGAAAAGCTGGATGAGGACGTAACACTACTCTGTCCTTATAAATGACTAGATATGGCTCTTTACAGGACATGGCGGCTAATTCCGACACTCTTCTAGCCGAACATATGGCTACTAAAAAGATCAATTTCCTGGTGAGTAGAACCAAGGAAATGTGCCGCAAAGGTTCAAATGGCTGCTTTTGCAGAACCGATAGAACCAAATTTAGATCCCACGGGCATATGGGAGCTTTAACCGGTGGAATAATACGAGTCACCCCTTGTACAAAGGATTTGACAAGTGAATGCATAGCCAGGGGCCTTTGAAATAGTATTGACAAGGCCGAAACCTGACCCTTGATAGTACTTAAGGCAAACTTCCTGTCTACAGCCCACTGCAGGAAGTCCAGAATTCTGCCTATAACGTACTTACGTGGATGCCATTTTCTGGCCTCACACCAAGTGATGTACGCCTTCCAAACTCTATAGTAGATCTGCCTGGATACAGGCTTCCTGGCATTGATTATAGTCGATACCACAGAGTTAGAGAGACCTCTCTTTTTTAGGATGTGGGATTCAATAGCCAGGCCGTTAAACCTAGAGTTAGTAAGGAAGGGTGGTATATCGGTCCTTGCGAAAGCAGGTCCGGGCGACGTGGAAGGGTCCAAGGACTCCCCACAGACATTTTTACAATCTCCGCGTACCAGGCCCTTCGGGGCCACGCTGGAGCCACCAGGATCACCGGCTTCTTTTCCAACCTGACTCTGCGAAGGAGTCGAGGCAACAATTGTAGCGGAGGGAAAGCATATATCAGTTTGAACTGATCCCAAGGGAACACCAGAGCATCCGAGCCGCAAGCGAGGGGATCCCTTGTCCGGGAGACAAATCTGTCCACCTTTGCGTTGAATATGGATGCTAGCAGATCTACATCCGGTGTTCCCCACCGCTGACATATTGCTCGGAAGACCTCGGGGTGAAGGGACCATTCCCCTGGGCATAACTGTTGGCGACTCAGAAAGTCCGCCTTCCAATTCTCCATCCCTGGAATGAAGACAGCTGATATACATGGGACATGCTTTTCTGCCCATTCCAGGATGTGACTTACTTCCCTCTGGGCTGCCCGACTCCTGGTGCCCCCTTGATTGATATATGCCACTGCCGTGGCATTGTCTGATTGAATTCTGACAGGGGACCCTAGGCGTTTGGATGTCCATGCTACTAGGGCATACCGGGCTGCTCGTATCTCTAAGAGATTGATGGGCAGGGTTTTTTCTGTATCTGACCATCTGCCCTGGAGAGACCATTGCTCCAGTACTGCCCCCCAGCCTATAAGGCTGGCATCTGTAGTGACCACCTTCCAGGAAATCGGACTGAAGGATTTCCCCTTCTGGAGATTCTGGGGGACCAACCACCAGCAGAGACTCTTCAGAACGGAAGGGGATAAGGACATCGGGAAGTCTAGAGCCTGAACCTTTCTGTTCCAGGCTGACAGTATGGCCCTCTGCAAATTCCTTGAGTGGAATTGGGCGTATGGCACAGCTTCGAATGATGCTACCATCTTTCCCAGCAGCCTCATGCACAGGCGTATGGACGGCTGTCTTTTTGCACAAAGTAGGCGGACCAAGTCCCTCAAAGAGGATACTTTGTCTTGAGGTAGGAAAATCTTCCTCTGGTCTGAATCCAGCCGTAGCCCTAAGTACACCAGAATTTTGACTGGCTGTAGGGCTGACTTGTCCAGGTTGATGATCCAACCGTGAGATTCTAGATACCTGATCGTATCGAGAATTACCACCTCTAGTTTGGCAACTGAGTGGTCCATCAACAACAGGTCGTCTAGGTATGCCATTATCGTTACACCTCGTGTTCTTAGCTCGGCCAACAGTGGGGCCAGAATTTTTGTGAACACCCGTGGTGCTGTGGCCAGACCGAAGGGTAAGGCTCTGAACTGAAAATGGCGCCCTTCTATCGCAAAGCGTAGAAATCTTTGATGACCTGGAAAGATGGGAACATGCAAGTAAGCATCTTTGATGTCGATCGAGGCTAACCATTCCTCCCCTTGTAGGGCGGCGGCTACTGACCGGATCGACTCCATCCGAAAGGATCGGATGTTCAAGAATTTGTTTAGACCCTTTAGATCCAATATGGGTCTTATGTCCCCGTTTGGTTTCGGGACTGTGAAAAGGTTTGAGTAGAAACCCAACCCCCACTCTTCCATAGGAACCTCCATAATTACTCCTTGGAGCAATAGTTGTTCTAACGCCAACAGGAGAGACCTTCTTTTTAAAGGGTCTTTTGGCATGTCTGACCACATAAAATGGGAAGGAGGAGATTCTCTTAACTCCAATTTGTATCCCAGAGTTACAGCGGAGAGCACCCATCTGTCCCTGATCGTCTCCCGCCAGGTCTCTGCGAACAACCGAAGTCTTCCCCCCACCCGTTTGAGTGGGGGCAGCCCTTCATAGGCTTGACTTGGAGACTGGTTTAGTACCTCTTCGGATCCAGGGTTTCTTGTTACCCTGTGATTGTCCCTGATTTTTACCTCCGGAGTTTGACCGAGGAGGCCGTCGGAACTGCTTAGTAGCAGACGTCGCAGGGATAGGAGAGGTAGGCCTCTTAAAAGATGGACCTCTAGACCTCTTTTTAACCGGTAAGAGAGTACTTTTACCACTGGAAATCTTCTGGATATACTTATCCAGGTCTTCGCCAAATAGGCGTTCACCATGAAATGGGAAGCTAACTAGGAGCTTCTTACAGGGAGCTTCAGCAGACCAGTTCTTAAGCCACAGAAGTCTACGCATATGTACCAAAGACAGCGTAAGGCGGGGGGCCTGATGGATAGAATCCTTGATGGCGTCAACCGCAAAGCATAACGCTCTAGGCAGATCAGCCAGAGCCTGGGCCTGCTGGTCTGGCAAATCCCTTAAGACCAGTTTCATCTGATCCTTCAAAGCTTGGCAAACCCCAATGGCTGCCACCGCTGGCTGTGTAACAGCCCCTGCTGTGGAAAAAGCAGATTTTAACAAAGACTCCAATTTTTTATCTATTGGATCCTTGAACATTTGAACATTATCTACTGGACATGTCAGTGATTTGTTCACAGAAGAGATGGCTGCGGCCACCGTAGGAACACTCCATCTTTGGGTGAACTTATCCTCCATGGGATAGATCACCGGAAATCTTTTAGGTGGAACAAATAGTTTATCAGGGTGTTCCCAGTCCTGATATATGAGTCCTTCCAGTAACGGATGAATTGGAAAGGAGAAATTAGTCTGGGGAGCTTTTAACGACCCCAATGAGGAGACAGAAGTAGTTGATGGTTCAACAAGAGGCATTTTAAATGCTGATCGAACCATGTTAGTTAGGGTCTGAACCCACAATCTTTCAGTTTGTGATGCTGAAAATGATTCTTCTACTGTCGATTCCTCAAAAACAGAGTCAACCTCATCCTGATCCCCTTCAGGTAGGTCAATCCCTTCCTGGGACTGTTGTTCTGCCAACAGGTACTCTGATGGAGGTGACGGAGATCTGGCGCACTTTCTTTCCTGTAGAGAAGAAGCGATCAATGCTGCCAATCTTTGCTCCAATCCTCCCAGAGTTGAGGCAAAATCCTCCTCTGTTATATACACAGGAGCAGGTGGACTGAGGACAGCCGCAGTACCTGGCACTCCCGGAGGTTCCTTATGGGTACTAACCTCTGATTTCTCAGGGGAGGAAGGTGCAGATGACTGCTCCAGATCCTCAGAGCCCGATGGAGACCCCCTACATCTCCTGAGCGGTATATCCCGGAGTTTTTTAGGCGGAATATTCCTTAGTCAAAACTGGAGGTATTCCAGCCGCAATACACCCCTTACTGAAATAGTCTAATGCAATTTGCTGCTATGTGCATCAGTGGGTGTCTACCAATGTGCCTTTCTAGGGGATGCCTGTATCAACCGCCCGCTGTAAGCCTGCTATAACATGCTACCAGCCCCTTTATATGCTCTGTTCTCCACAGCTAGTAGTGTGGACTGAGTCCTTTTACCTTGCTGGGACGCCCGCACATGCGCAGAAGCGCTCGGCGCACAGAACGCGTCATCCGCCAGGCTCCGCCCCCTTTTTGTGGCCAGTTTCATAAAAGAAAGCGTGTGCACGAGTGCGCTATCGGCGCTATCCAGGGAGAGGTGCCAGGGTCCCTGCTTCAACCAGGACCCGGGGATAGAAGGGACCTTTAGGCAACATGACAGAAGGATGCAGCTTCCCTTACAGAGAGCCCACCATCTGCCTGGACTTTTACCATGGAAGGAATAGTCCCAGGAAAAAAGACGTTCCACAGCGGCCTCTAGTGGACAAACACAGGTACCGCACCTCGTCTTTTTTTTTTTTTTTTTTTTTTTAAACTTCCTCTATGAAAAAAACATTTCTAGGATTAGTAGTTTTATAGGCATATACAGCTATTAGCGGGAATACCGTCTAGGTAACAGGCAGAAAGACATATTAGGCTTGGGGGTCCCCTCAATAGAACCAAGTTCCTGAGGGGCCCCCACTTACCTTTTCCCCGCCGCAGGACTCTGTTTGGTCCACAGGAGCCCAAACTTCACCTCTCACGGCAGGCATTGTACTTAAACCTTCAGGGACCGGGTTCCCAAGGATTCCACTCCCCTAGACCTGTATAGCACCCCGCACAGAAAACATCTTAGTCGTGGGTATGACCAGAGCTCTGGATCCCAGGGTCCAGCCCTCCTAAGAGAGGCATTACAGGCAAAACCTTGCTCTTCTCTGCAAGGCCCGGGTACCGACCGTTTAGCTATGAAGCTTTTTTGGTCGGATCCGGAATAGCTTGCTGAGGCCCAAAAGAACCTGTACGCAAGCCCAGTGAAAAACACATGTTACTCTTTGGCCAACACCTTAGACACTGGCAAAAAACTGAGGTACTCCCGGATGGGAGGGGCTTATATAGGGGAGGGTACTTCCTGTTTGGAAGTTGCCAGTGCCAGCACCTGAAGGTAATCTATATAACCCACATAGTAATGACTATGTCGCTCTGTGTCCCGTGATGTACGAAAAAGAAAAACATTCCCCTCTGGGTGATCTATGTACATTGCAAGGATTATAACAATATAACAAACTTTGTTGCAGATACCTACCTTTTGTTATTCTGAAGAAATCCATGTGTGTTTGTCTTCGCCTCTGTTCTTAGTGGGTCTAATGGGAGTGGTTTCATAATTTATCAGTCAGCTTTAACAGCAGCAGGGCACTAATGCAGAAATCTGCTGGGCTTGCATCCCTTAGATGGGTTCCTATTGAAAGTATCTTTCCAAAAATTTTATTTTTGTTGCAGGGGATGCCTGAAATCTGACTTGTATCTTAGTGCAGACTTCTGGGAAAATTGGTGAGCCAATCACACAAGCAGGAAATTATGTTTCTGGGGAGTGGTCAGTACACATTCTGTGTACAGAACAACTCCAGGTAGCCATATTGTATTGCATTCTCAGAAAATTACAGGGCTGCAGATTGAAAAGGAAAGGTAATTTTTAATAACATTCAATTACAATATGATTAGTGTCGCAATTATATGCGCTATAATATTTTTTCTTTATTTTCTATTTTTTCCCCCACAAAAGTGGAGTACCCTTTAAGTTATTATTATACAGGATTTATATAGTGCCGACAGTTTGCGCAGCGCTTTACAGCATTATTTTTTTTCCAGGTACTTGTATAGTGCCATCAATTTATGCAGCGCTTTACATATACATTGTACATTCACATCAGTCCCTACCCTTAGGGACCTTGGGTTGTAAGCTCCTTAACACACATTTATACATATTCTAGGGATATGGGAGGAGGTGATGAGGGAGCTAGAGAGCAGGAGGTCTTGGGAGGAACGAAGAGGGCAATTAGGTTGGCATTTTGAGACTAGGCTAGTGATGTAGCTGGGGGCAGATTTGTGCATGGCTTTGTAACTTATTGTTAGTCTTTTGAATTTAATTCGTTGGGCGAGTGGCAGCCAATGGAGGGATTGGCAGATAGGGGTAGCAGACACTGAGTGGTTTGTAAGGTGGATGAATCTGGCAGCAGCATTCATGATGGACTGAAGTGGGGATAGTCTATTTAAAGGTAAGCCAATGAGGAGGGAGTTGCAGTAGTCAAGGCGAGATAACCAGGGAGTGAATCAGGAGCTTTGTGGTTTCATTGGTTAGAAAGGGACGTAGTTTAGAAATGTTGCGGAGGTTGAGGCAGCAAGCTTTGGAAAGTGATTGGATATGGGGCCGAAAGTAGGAGTTCAGAGTCCAGGATAACACCTAGAACCCTGACATGTGCGGATGGGTGGATGGTTGTGCCATTGCTC
Source organism: Rana muscosa (assembly GCA_029206835.1). Lineage (NCBI taxonomy): Eukaryota > Metazoa > Chordata > Amphibia > Anura > Ranidae > Rana > Rana muscosa. The sequence goes on along the minus strand of CM055122.1, from coordinate 655,786,894 downwards.
TTGACAGATAAGTCAGGGGAAGAGGCACGTGGGGGAGGAAATATTATAAGCTCTGTTTTGGACAAGTTGAGTTTGAGAAAGTGGTGCGACATCCAGACAGATATGTCTGTTAGTAAGTTAGTGATGCGTGAGGAGACTGATGGAGCAAGTTGAGGGGTGGAGAGATAGATTTGGGTGTCGTCAGCGTAGAAATTATATTGAAAGCCATGAGAGGCTGACCCAGGGAAGAGGTGTAGATCGAAAATAAGAGGAGGTCCAAGAACAGAACCTTGAGGGACCCCGACGAAGAAGGGAACAGGAGAGGAGAAAGTAGAATTGTAAGAAACACTGAAGGTGCGTTGGGATAGGTAGGATGAGAGCCACTAAAGAGCACAGTCACTGAGACCGAGGGAGTACAGTTTTTTGAAGGAGAGGGGGTGGTCAACCATGTCAAAGGCAGCTTAAAGGTCAAGAAGTAGGAGTACAGAATAGTGTCCGTTGGTTTTTGCAGTTAGTAGGTCATTTGTGAGTTTTAAAAAGGAGCAGTTTCTGTGGAGTGTTGAAGTGGGATAAAGTAGAGAGTTGAGTGTTGAAGTGGGATAAAGTAGAGAGTTTAAGGTAGAGAAGAGTTGACGGGGACTGGATGAGAAGGTGTTAATAAGAGTTGCAAAATAGGTCTGCTTGGCAGTGTGGAGGAAAGAATAGTATTTTTGGAGGGCAGATTTGTATTGGTTGAAGTCTTTGATTGACTTAGTCTTGTGCCACAGACGCTCAAGTGCGCAACTACGTTTTTTGAGAAGTCTGCGTGTAGTGAGGGGAGTGAGCTTGTCCAGGGTGGAGGACAGGGATTTATTGTAGATGGAAGTGGCTTGGTTGGGGCAGGACAGGGGAGAGATTTTGTCATAGAGGTGGTCAGTAGCAGAATAGAGGAGAAAAGGGTTGAAGTGGCGAAAGTTTCTACAAGTGATGGTTAGGCGATTGGAGGGAAAGGTGGTGGAAGACAGGGGGGGAGAGAAACTAATAAGGTGGTGGTCGGAGAGAGGAAAAGGATTGTTGGAGAAGTTGCATGGAGTGCATAGGTAGGAGAATACAAGGTCAAGGGTGTTGCCATCAGAGTGAGTAGAAGCCTGTACCAATTGCTTCAGGTCAAATGAAGAGGTTAGACTAATGGCGCGTACACACGACCGTTTTTGTCGTGTGTATGCGCGATAGCATTTTTCTCGACGAGAAAACTGCCCGAAAAAAAATTAGAACCTGCTCTATTTTTTTCTCGTCGTTTTTCACGTCATTCTTTTTCAGGTCGTGAAAAACGGTGGTGTGTTCGCTTTTACGCCGGTAAAAAAAACGCGCATGCTCAGAATCATGTATGAGACGGGAGCGCTCGTTCTGGTAAAACTAGCGTTCAGAATGGAGATAGCACATTCGTCACGCTGTAACGGACGGAAGAGCACGAGGCTGAAAAGCGCAAATCGTCTCTCACCAAACTTTACTAACACTAGGATCAGCAAATGCAGCCCAAAGGGTGGCGCCATTCGAATGGAACTTCCCCTTTATTGTGCCGTCGTACGTGTTGTACATCACTGCGCTTTGCTCAAGCGGTTTTTTTCATGAACGTGTGTATGCAAGGCAGGCTTGAGAGGAATCACGACAAGAAAAACTTTGTTTTTTTGCATGAGATGAATAACGTCGTGTGTACGTGGCATTAAGACGTTTAGAAGTAGTAGGAGTGTTTGTATTAGCAGGGATGTGGAAATCACTGAAAAGGATTGTGGGAATTTCCAAAGAGAGAAAGTAGGGTAGCAAGCAGAAAACTCATCAAGGAAAGTCGATAATGGTCCAGGGGGCCGGTAGATCACAGCAATTCTTAGGGAAGTTGGAGAGAACAGACGTATGCGGTGAGCTTCAAATGATGAGAGGGAAAGAGGAGGGAGGAGAGTGAAGAACCTAGAAGGTGCTCTGGGGGGATAGGAGGAATCCCACTCCACCTCCCTTGCACCCATTAGGCCTAGGGGAGTGAATCCAGAGAAGGCCACCGTGGGACAGGGAAGCAGGAGGAGTGTCAGATTCGTGGAGCCAGGTTTTGGTGACGGCAAGTAAATTAAAGGAATTAGTGACAAAGAGGTCATGAACAGCAGTGAGTTTGTTGCAGACAGAGCAGGCGTTCCAGAGGGCACAGGAGAAGATGAGGTGAGATGATTTGGAAATGAGGACACCTGCAGTCTGCTGTTGATGTTTGCTTTGTGCAAATCGCTGAAGTGCAAGAGCGGAAGTGCCACTTATTTAAAGAACCCCACTTCTTTGCAAGAACCCCCTGCATGTGCAGCCCCCTGCATGTGTTTCCCCATAAAGAAGGCATTGTTTTTATACTGTGTTGGGTGTGGATAGAATTTGGCAATTAATCAATCAGGAGGTAATATTAGGCACACAGCTAGCAGAGCAAAACTTTTCACACCACAATCAAACTGCAAGGAGGACCAAAAGGCCAATGTCCTAGAATGGATACCTCCCAACTTTGTTAGATGGGAAAGAGGGATACATTAGAGCAGTGTTTCTTAAAGTGGAGCTCCACCCTAAATTAAAAGTTCCTCTCATCGGAACCCTCCCCCCCTCCGGTGGCACAATTGACACCTTTCAGGGGGGGAGTGGGGTGAAAATATATAGACACTCGGCTCCCAGAACACAGGAGCACCAATCAGAACGGCGCAGCGCGACTCGCGCATGCGCCGTAGGGAACCGGGCATGAAGCCGCAGGGCTTCACTTCCTGGTTCCCTCAGCGAGGATGGCGGAGGGAGCAGCAGAGCGACGAGCGATCGCTCGTCCTCTGCTGCGACGTCGCTGGACTCCAGGACAGGCAAGTGTCCAAATATTAAAAGCCAGCAGCTGCTGTAGCTGTAGGCTTTTAATATTTTTTTTTCCGGCGGAGCTCCGCTTTAACTCCAGTACTCAAGGCGCCCCAACAGGTCATGTTTTTAGCATTTCCCTTAGATGAAACTTCTGTCAAATCACCTGTGCAAAATAATGGAAAGCCTGAAAATATGACCTGTAGGTGCGCCTTGAGTACTGGAGTTGAGAAACACTGCATTAGACCCCATTCCCACTGGTGCCGCCCGTGCATTCGCTGTAAAGTGCGGCTCGTTTTCACAGCGTTTACCGCTGTTTAAGCAGTGCTTTTCGGCCGCTAGTGGAGTGATTTTGAGCCCAAAGAAGTGGTTAAAAACTCCTGTGTTGCGGCGCTTCCGAAGCGCTTTTCCAGGTCCTTCTGAAGCGCTGTCCATTCATTGCAATGGGCAGGGGCGCTTTGGGAGTGCTGTATACAGTGCTCCCAAACTGCCCCAAAGATGTTGCTTGCAGGACTTTTTCTAACATCCCGCAAGCGCCAGTGTTAAAGCACCCATTGCAATGAATAGGAAGCAGTTTTCAGGCACTTTACAGGCGCTAAAAACTGCCCCAGTGTGAAAGGGGTCCTAGAGCATGCATGTGTATATATATATATATATATATATATATATATATATATATATATATATATATATATATATAGGCAAAACACATGCCTTTGCCATATCTCCAGTAACATGGATTTGTTTAACTCAATTTATTAGGTTTTCAAATAGAATAATTAAAAAATTAGATAAAATGTTTAGTGCAGCAAAACACTTTCAAATTTTAGATATGTAATCTCTATTAAAAAAATGCAAGAAGGCCAAAAAGAGGAACAACCAAGGAGGAATAGACAGAGGGATTTGGTTAAGAAAAAAAAAAAGAAAAAAAGGAAGAAGGACTGTCCCTTCAAATGAGGGATAGCTGAGAGGTATGAAAATGCTCCAGTTAAAGCCCAGAACTCCAGCTAAGAGGATCTGAGGCAGGATGTATTCCGTACGCCAACATTTAATGCAAAGCTGGTAAAGACTTACTTTTAAAAAAATCTAGGTACCAAGTATGCTGTATGAATCAAATGATAAAAACAAAACAAAAACAAAAAAAACACTTAAATCAATTGTAATTCTTGGTTGTAGAATTATAAAATAAGGAAAGGTCCAAGGGAAAAATTGGTTATGCAAAGTACTGCAAGTCCTGGTAAAGCTGTATGCCCATTAAAAAAAAAAAATACATTTCATAGTTCCGCATCACCTGCACTCCAGTGACATGAACTATAACAGAGTCTTTATTGTTATTTAAAAATCATTTAGTTCAAGTAATACATGCAGTATAAAATTTAGAGCTACAGTGACCTCTGCTGGTACAACACAATGTAGTTATTGGTAGTAAACAGAGCTTAGTATTTATTTTTTTATTTATTTTTTTTAACTCTGAAAAAGTTTTATTGTGCCATCAAAATAAAACACATAATATATAACAAAAAGAAAGTCAGTTGTTACATCCGGAAGTCATGCAAAGTGCAGATAAAGACAAATAAAACAGTGGCACAACAGGAGTTACAATGACATATGTTAACAGAAAAGGAAAGAAAGCCGTGTCGGGCGGGAAAGCACCAACCCGCCGACCCAATACAGCAGAACAGAGGGCCAACGGGCCACAAAGTAAACAATGTTGCCCATAATCTACCTGCTCTTATAGAAACTCCCCCTCTGTGATCAGAGGGTGTGTGCATAAGTTGAATTACCTAGTCTTGTATATCTAGAGTAGAGTCCGCCCTCCTTGTAACCACATACGCCTTTTATGCTTGTAGACACTGGTGCAAGACCAGTTGTGGCAAGGGTTTCCAACCAGGCTTGCCATATGGAATAACATTTTCGAGCTGCATTTCTATGCGGATATGTTAAGTGCTCCCTGATAAGGATGTAGTTGACCTGTTCTACCCATTGTTTTTTGGTGGGGATATGTGGGGAAAGCCAGAACCTGGCCACCAACTTTCTAGCTAAGTATAGTAGTCTGATCACTGCTATATTGATGGGGGGGGGGGATATATTTCTTAATCTACCGCTCCTAATGCCCCATACACACAATCGTTTTTCATGCCGTTAAAAATGCCATTAAAAAAAATGGCCATTAAAAATGATCGTGTGTAGGCTCCAGAGCATTTTTAACGACGTGAAAAACGGGCATTAAAAATTTCGATCATGCTCTCTTTTTTCACGTCGTTTTTCATGTCGTTTTTTTTAACGACGTGAAAAACGATAGTGTGTATGCTTTAACGACGTGAAAAAAAATGCGCATGCTCAGAATCAAGTATGAGACAGGAGCGCTCGTTCTGGTAAAACTAGCGTTCGTAATGGAGATAGCACATTCGTCACGCAGTCACGGACTGAAAAGCACGAGACTGAAAAGAGCGAATCGTCGCTCAACAAACTTTACTAACATGAAGGGTGGCGCCATTCGAACGGAACTTCCCCTTTATAGGGCCGTTGTACGTGTTGTATGTCACTGCGCTTTGCTTGATCGTTTTTTAAAATGATCGTGTGTACGCAAGACAGGCTTGAGAGGAAACATGAAAAAAAACGACGTGAAAAACGGCAAGAAAAAAAACGGCAAGAAAAAAAATGGCAAGAAAAACGATCGTCTGTATGGGGCATAAGACACAGATTAGTGGATCCAAAGGGACCCTGACCTGATAAGCTGTGGAAATGACTTCAGTAATTTCACCCCAATACCGATGTAATTTGGGACAGCACCAGATTAGGTGAATTAAGAGACCCCTCCTCCCCACAACATTTGGGGCATATAGAGGAGTCTCTCCTTCCCCATCGATGCAATTGGATGGGTGTGCAGTAAGCCCTGTGTAATAAAAACAAATGAGATAACCTGTGCGACTGCGAAACGGAAGTGATTGGCCCCGATTGTAAACATAGGTCCCAGGTTTCATCATTTATCTCCCCCAGGTTCTCTGTCCAGCCCCTCCTACTCTGTAAAGTTGTCTTGTATGAATAAATGAGAGATCAGGCCCTTTTTCTCCTGTCCTTAAAAAAATTTCCTTCATCAGGGAATGACTTGAAAGTAAGAGAGTGGAGGTCTGGCCCTGGGCCTGGAGATCATGTCTCAATTGGTAGTATTTATAGAATTGATGTCTGGGTAGGTTGAATTCTGCTTGCAGGTCCATGAATGATTTTAATACATTTTAGTTGTACAATTGGGCAACATTGCAAATACCAGCCAGCCTCCATACCTGGAAACTTTCCAGTTTGTATACTTTCGCTAAATTAGGGTTACACCATAATGGGGTTTCTCCAAGAAATCCCAAGACCCTCAAGCTAGACCTGACAGTAGTCTAAAGTTTTTTTTAGAAGAATAACAGTGGGCGCTGTTTGTGGCAAATGAGGTAAACCCGCCTCCAAACGCACTAACACGGACATGTTTTGCATTCCAGTCCGCAGTAGGCTCTCTATCGAGTCAGATTAACTCAGTGGCCCAAAACCACTCAAGTGTTGTAATTGGGAAGCATAAAAATAGAGCCAAGGATTAGGAACTGCTACTCCTCCCTGATCCTTGCCATACTGCAGAGTGGAAAGACTGATCCTAGCTACTCGTTTTTTCCATATCAAGGATCTGAACAAAGTATCAATACGATTGAACCATCTGCGGGGAATTGTGCATAATGTATAACAATTGGGGGCAGCAAACCATTTTAAATTAGGTTTATCCTTCCTATTACTGACAATGGTAATTTGCACCAAGTATTACATGTCATTTGGAGTCTTTTGAAAAGGAGCAGTGGGTTCTCCTCTAGGTAGGACAACCGGTTAGCAGAAACCTGCACTCCCAGATATTTAAACGAGGAAACTACCTTGAGAGACTCTGCAGCAACAGGCAACAAAATCGTTGGGTCATCTAAAAAAGGCAAAAGGACCGATTTACTCCAATTGATGGAGAATCCCGACAAGGAGCCGAAGTGCTGAATTACTGCCATTGCATTTGTAAGGGATGTATCCATGTGCCCCAAATAAAGCAGAGTATCATCCGCGTAAAGGGAGATCTTCTCGAAGTTCAGTTCCCTGTTAAAGCCTACAATAGATGGGGACGACCGTACGATAGCCGCTAGTGGTTCCAGGGCTAAACGCAAATAACAGTGGTGACAGTGGACAACCCTGTCTCGTACCCCTAAAAAGGGGGAAAGGATCTGAGAGATCCCCATTCACGCAGATCCTAGCTGTGGGGGCTGCATACAACAACCTCACCCAGTTAATAAATTTGTCACCGAGTCCACAGCACTTCAGTACCTCCCAGAGGTAAGGCCATTCAACGCCGTTGAAGGCCTTAGCCGCATCCAATGATAGAATCGCTCTTCGGCCTGGGTTATCGACAGGTATCTGGAGGTTGAGAAATAGGTGTCTGATGTTAAGAGCCATGAATCTAGAGGGAATGAACCCTGATTAGTCTTTGTGGACAACTTTAGCTAGTCTGGTAGCCATAACCCTTGCCAGTAATTTCACATCCGTTGTCAATAACGAGATGGGCCTATAGGAATCTGGGGAATGGGCCTCCTTACCAGGTTTTGACAGTAAAATAATTATCGCTTCATTCATAGACTGGGGCAGGCTTCCAGTTTCTAGAGCATCCATGAATACCTCCCTCAATTGGGGCATCAGCATTTCAGAGTAGCGTTTGTATACCATACCAAGCCATCCGAGCCTGGAGACTTACCAGGAGAGGAAAGCGCTAGTGCCTCCAGCATCTCATAAACCATAAGGGGAGCATTCAATTGCTCTGCATCCGAGGCTGGGAGCTGCGGGACACGGCACTTGTCAAGAAAGGAATCAATTTCAGCTATAGTTGGCGAGACCTTGGGAGTACACATCAGCATAGAAATCTCTAAATGTGGAAAAAATTTCAGCATGAGAGGAGACCAAATCCCCTGAAGGACTGGTAATTGCCTCTATATGTGGGGATATCTTCTGTGATCTCACAATCATAGCAAGCATATGACCTGTACTTTCCCCTTCCTCAAAGTATTTCTGTTGAAGAAAGAACCTTTTATTTTCAGCCTTCGTTAAAACCATATGCTTAGCAATATGTTGAGCTTCATGCCAAGCTCTTTCAGTTTGTTCAGAGGGGGAGTCAACAAATGCAGACTCAGCCCTCTTAACCTCCCAAAGCACGGATTGTTCCGAAGACTTGGTCCCGGTCTTGATGGCAGTGATGGTTTTGATAAATTGGCCTCTTAAATAGGCTTTCAGCATGTCCCAAAAAACGCCAGGACTAGCTGATGGTTTGTTGAAGTGAATATATGTGGATAGGTTAGCACGGATAGGATCAGTGTTAGGGAATAGCGACAACCAGAACAGGTTGAGTTTCCAACAGACCCGCTTGGACACCCCAGATGTGAGAATCGCAATACACAGGGTGGAATGGCCAGAGACAGTTCTTGCCTCATAATGTGATGATGACACCAATGGGAGCATTGCATCATTGCCTAGACCGAGGTCAATTCTGGAGAGGCCTCCATGCGTGGTCGAGTGACATGAATAGCACTTTACCTGTGGGTGGTTAAGCCTCCAAACATACCTCAAACCCAGCTCCGACAAAAGCTGAGCAAAGGATGTCTGGCCCCCTCTCAGATTACGTGTAGGAACCCTTAAAGAGTATTTATCAAGTTCTGCATCCAAATAATTATTAAAATTAACCACAAGGATTGCAGGAATACCGGGGTGATGTGCCAGAAAAGTAGCCAGAGTTTTGATGACTTCTACTGAAAAAGGGGGTGGAATATACACATTCATATAATAATGCATTGCAAATCATCTAGGGTACACAATAAGAATATGAACCGACCGTGTGGTTCAATGAGTGAGGTTGTGCTTGCAAAAGGTACATTTGTGCTAACCAGCACACTAACCCCTCTGGCATAGGAGGATAAGACAGAGTGGAACTGAGTACCAAACAATCTGACAGAAAACGGTGACTCTTGGCCAGGGGACATATGGGTCTCCTGTAGGCACACCACAGAGGAACCCAGCCATTTGACCATGTGAAATACAGCCAACCGCTTCACTCTGCCTCGTACATTCCAGCTTGTTATAACACTCTGCTAAGCCATGGGGTGTTAAGACACATACATATGAGACGTGGGACGGTAAGGAGAGAAATGGAGGCACGGGCGATACCCAGGTAGCAACCTAGTGGAACAGGCAAATATTGGCATAGATTGTGACAGGAGATATTGGGCAGTCTCTAAACATGAGAGCAGTTCCTGTAAAATGAAAGGTTAGGCAGGTAGAGGGAGCATATGGACCAACAGGGTCCAATTTATCATGAAAAAAAAAAAAAAACTAATGTCCATGAGGGACTCTCTACTTGGGGGCCAAGTTCAGTAGCCGGCGTTGAAGAGCCAATAGGCAACAGGCCTCACGCTTTATCCAACGGCATAGTTGGTGCTGACGCAACTTGTGAAAATCCGCCATTACAGGATTAATATACGTCAACTGTTCAGTTCCTCTGTAGAAGTTAAGTATCTCAGTGCAAAAGGTGTAGTGAACGACAATCAGGTTGCCTTACGTCTTCTGCCCATCTCATCCCGCAGAGAACGCTCCTCTCTATCAAACCATTGCATTACCAGGGTGGGTTTTTCAAAGAAATGCACTTCATCTCTGGCTACCACATGTAGGCGGGCAGGATAAAGCATGGCATACTGTATCTCCAGGAAGCGAAGCCTCTTCTTTACATCATTGAACTGGGCCCGCTGCTTTTGCACCTCTGCCGAGAAGTCCGGAAACAGGGAAATCTTGGGAGTCATCTATCACAAGGGCATCCCCCAAAGAGCATGCTTTAGAGAGGATAACGTCCCGATCCTTATAAATGAGCAGTTTAAACAGGAAGGCTCGTGGGGGATTACCCGGAGGCAGGGGTCTGGTGGGGACCCGGTGTGCGCGCTCTACTGCAAACATTGATGAAAACAAATCTTTCCCAAATTTATCTAGCAGCCATTGCTCTATAAAATGAACCCGATTTTTTCCTTCCATCTTTTCAGAAATACCAATGGCCCTGATATTGTTTCTGCAAAGTCCATTTTCTTAATCATCGAGTCTCGCGGCATGCCAAGTTCAAAGTCACTTAAATCCCCTTTCTTCCCTATGAGATAAAATAGTGCCGTCACTGACACACACCATCTCTTGTAACAGTACCACTACATTTACAGTCCCTGTATTGAGCAGAGTAGGTTTTCCCGAATCCTGACCCTAGCCTATAGGTTGGATGAAGAATGCCTCGGCCACTTACGATTGGTGGTGCACAGTGACAGCTTCTTGGTAGAACAACTCAGGAGAGTTCAGACTAGGATTCAAACACGCCTGAGCTCATCCCTGCCCCAGACCAGTGTCTGCATTTATACTCTAGAGCCAGATAGCTTGGCAGGAGCGAATAAATAGAATCCAGTAAAGAACTATCACAGGGATAACATTTTTTAGGAAAAATACTAGTCCAGCTGCCTTACATGGCTTTTTCATAAGGCTATAGTTCAGCTTTAGCATATGTATTATTTTTAACAAAATATGTGTTAAAATGTATTTTAATAAACATACCAAAGATGAAGGTACACTGCAGTTAAAAATTTAAATTAAGCCTTAAAATACATAGAGCATAATATTATGATCTGGAAAGCCCTTATGTATAGTGTGTACTTGTCTCAATTAAGAGGACCAAGTGTAATTTCTGTCTGCCGTTTCCTTCCTCTGCTATCAGCATGAGTCACTTCTGATAAGTTTTGTAAACATCCCTTGTAATAGGAATATGGCATGATCGGACTTCTTTACAGTGAGATACGGGGTCAATAAGACCCCACATCTCACCTCTAGGCTGGGAAGTCTAAAGTAAAAAAAAAACAAAAAAACAATCACGGCGTCCCAGCTGAGGCGGATGCCGTTTTTTTTAATGCAGAGGCCGGGCGTGACGCCATAACATTGTGCCCGGCCTCCGACGATCATAGAGACTCCGGCGACCATCTGGTCCGCCGGAAATCTCTATGGTGGACATCTGGGGCCCTTGGATCCCTTCACCGACTCACCGATTGTAGCGGTGAGTTGGTAGAAGCACCAGAGGGTGGCGGGAGGGGACGTCCTCTCGCCTCCCGCAAGAACGATCAAGCGGCGGAACAGCCACTATGATCGTTCTTTTGGTGTAGGGAATCGCCGGCTCTAAAATACGATATCCGAATGATGCCTGTAGCTACAGGCATCATTTAGATATCCCCGCACAAAGTCCAGGACGTCATATGAAGGCTTGCGGGTGGGAAGTGGTTAATGACCAGGCCATTTTTTGCGATACGGCACTGCGTCGCTTTAACTGACAATTGCGCAGTCGTTCGACGCTGTACCCAAACAATCCTTTTCCCACAAATAGAGCTTTCTTTTGGTGATATTTGCTTACCTTTGAAGAAACACAACATTTTTTACTTTTTGCTAAAATAAATACCCCCCCCCCCCCAAAAAAAAAAAAAAGTAAAAAAATAAATAAAATCGTTATCAGTTTAGGTATATTCTACATATTTTTGTTTAGAAAAAAAAAATCGCAATAAGCGTATATTGATTGGTTTGTGCAAAAGTTATAGCATCTACAAAATAGGGGATAGATTTATGGCATTTTTATTATTAAATTTCTTTTTTACTAGTGATGGCAGTGATCAGCAATTTATAGCCGGACTGCGACATTCCGTCGCGGACAGATTTTACACTTTTTTGGGACCATTGACAAAAAAATAGCGACTCATTACTGTATAACTGTCACTGGCCGGGAAGGGGTTAACACTAGGGGGCGGTCAAGGGTTTAAGTGTTCCCTAGGGAGGTGTTTCCAAGAGCCTTTTCACAGTGACAGCTTGGGGGCATCGGCGGTAAAGCGCTGCTAAAACTAGCAGCGCTTTACCATCGTTTTAGAGGCACTTTTCGGCCGCTAGCGTGGTGCTTTCAATTTTCGCTAGCGGCTGAATAAAGGGCCCGCAAAGCACAGCTGCCAAGGCGCTTTGCAGGCACTTCAGCGGCGCGCTTTAGGCACTACTACTCTTTTGGATGTCCTGCCAGCGCAGCGTCCCAGTGTGAAAGCCCTCAACCTTTCACACTGATTGCAGATGAGCCATTTTTTGCGTTAAAGCGTCTGAAAGACGCCTCCAGTGTGAAAGGGGTCCAACTGTGGGGGAGTGTAGTGACTGGGGGAGGAGACAAATCGCTGTTCCTAATCACTAGGTACAGACGATCTGTCTAGCTCTCCTTACAGAACGGAGCTCTGTTTACATTGACAGATCCCCATTCTATCTCTCTCAGGAGCGATCGCAGGTGGTTGGCGGACATTGCAGCCGCCGGCCACGCGCATCGGCTTGGGCGTACATGCCCCCTAGTGGTCTTAAAGTGTCCGACGTACGATGACGCCGATTCGCCCAGGAGAGCCAACTTGCTGCAGTACAACTACGGCGACTGGTCTTTAAGGGGTTAAAGAAAAACTTTAGTCCTGCTCAGTACCAGTCCCCCCGGCACCTCCATTATAGCATAGGATTTCCTGTGCATGTGGAAAGATGGTGAAGTGCGTAGGAAACCCAGTTTTATTTTCATTCTAAAAAGTGCAGGGAAAGGTTAGAGCTTCTGTGTGCCTATTGGGAAGATCTCCCCTCACTTAGGCCTCATGCACACAGGCGTTTTTGAATAGCGCGAATGGGCATTAGCATTTTTAGTTTTTTAGCTTTTTCAGTAAAAACTATTTACTATAATGTGAAAAAAACACCTAAAAAAACATGGCTTAAAGCTTGTTAAAGCGTTTAGGGGTGTTTTTTGTTTTTACAGCTTAACAGCATCTGCTCCTGGACGCACAGGCTGTCATTTTAGTTTTTTACTGCCCCTAAACGCCTCTGACAGTTTATGTGTGCATGGACACATAGGATAACATGGAGAAGCATTTAGAGGCAGTTAAAAAAAAAACATCAGACACCCTTAACAGCAGCTCTAAAAACATCCTGTGTGCATGAGCCCTTACTGTCAGGGCAGGAAATGGAAGGACGGGTTAGAATGTCTGTTAATCATTGCTTTCTGTAACTTCCCAATGCCCCCCGCTATTTTTTGCAAAGGCAGCACAGAGACAGGAGGTTAGGGAAAAAATCTTCCCAATGTGGTCACAGACATAATAAAAAAAAAAAAAGTTGGGCTTTACATATGAAATATATAGGATAAAAAAAATAAAAAACAAACAAACAAACACACATGCTTACTTGTCTAGGGACTTCTGTGGAAAGATGAAAGCGCCACTACATATCCGATCTATGTAGTTGAGAGGAACTTTGTGAATCTGTTGGCAGCATAGCATGATGAAGTCATACTTGCAGATAAAAAGAGTATTTTCTGTTATTAGTACAACTCGTTCTTTCTCATTGTTCCAATGATCAATTCTGCAATGAAAGAAACAATAAAAGTCAAACATATCAATACCATATAACACATACCGTATATACTCGAGTATAAGCCGAGGCACCTAATTTTACCACAAAAAACTGGGAAAATGTATTGACTCTAGTATAAGCCTAGGGTGTCCATCTGCATGCATCACTGTGTCCATGTGCCCATGCCCAGACTGATGTTTAACATGGGAGTCTATGGAAGGGGTGCTCGGCTTTTAAAAAAAAAAAAAAATCGGTGCTCCCCGGCCGTAGGTCCCCCAGACAACCAACTTTGCACACTTGTAGAGGAGAAATGGGGCTACATGTGTGCCAAGATCCGGGTCCAGGGGATCTACGACCGGCCAGTACCGGGTCCACAAAGTCACTGGAGAAATCAATGTTTAACATGGGAGTCTATGGAAGGGGTGCCCGGCTTTGAAAAATCGGTGCTCCCCGGCCGTAGGTCTCCCAGACAACAAACTTTGCACATTTCTAGAGGAAGGGTGGGGCTACATGTGTGCCAGGATTGGGGTCCAGGGGACCTCTGGCCAGCCGGTACGGGGTCCCCAAAATCCGGGAGATCAGGCGCAAAAAGGTGACTCGAGTATAAGCCGAGGGGGGCATTTTCAGCACAGAAAAATGTGTGGAAAAACTCGGCTTATACTCGAGTATATACTGTACATTTACATATACTGCCATTAAAAAAGCATACAAGCATGAAGTGTCTTAAAAATTATCTCCAGTCACTATTCAACTTCCATGCCTTGCAGTGTGAGTGTCTTTTAGCTACCCTTGTCTGTGCTACATGCCAATCCTACAAAATCTGACACCAAGGTACACTGAGCCAATTGGATGATGGGAAGCAACGTGCACTGTATAGGAAGTTGGAAGTACAGAGACATGGAGGCTAACAATACCATAGGAATGGGCTCGGGCGTGTTCGGGATCCCACATGCCCGATCCCACCAGGAAGCCAAAACTGCACACCGCTAATCACAGGCAGCGAGACATTTTACGGTCTGCAGCTGCACAGATCAGGAAAAGTCTCACTGCCTGTGATTGGAGATGTGCAGCATCGGCTTCCTGGGAGGATCGGGCAGGTGGGTTGGGACTAGGATCCCGAACACGCCCAAGACCATCTTCACAGCAGAGTAGCCCTTCACAAAAATGTAAAAAGCTAAAGTTTCCTTTAACCACTTCAATACTGGGCACTTTCACCCCCTTCCTGCCCAGACCAATTTTCAGCTTTTAGTGTGCTCACAACTTTGAATTACAATTGCACGGTCATGCAACACTGTTCCCATATGAAAAAGATTTTTTTCACAAAAATAGAGCTTTCATTTGATGGTATTCAACTATTATTATACAGGATTCATATAGCGCCAACAGTTTACGCAGAGCTTCACAATGTAGAGGGAAAGGTGGGCCCTGCTCATGAAAATCTTAAATCTAAATCACCACTGGGTTAAAAATGTCTTGCTAAATTCATTAACCACATCAATACTGGGCACTTTAGCCCCCTTCCTTCCCAGACCAATTTTCAGCTTTCAGCGCTCTCGCATTTTCAATGACAATTGCGCGGTCATGCTACACTGTACCCAAATGAAATTTTTATCATTTTGTTCACACAAATAGAGCTTTCTTTTGGTGGTATTTATTCACGACTACGTTTTTTATTTTTTGCGATAAGCGAAAAAAAGAGCGGAAATTTGGAAAAAAATATATATTTTCGTCTTTCTATTTTCAAAAAAATCCAATAAAATCGAATTTTGTCATAAATTTAAGCCAAAATGTATTCTACTACATGTTTTTGGTAAAAAAAAATTCCGTTAAGTGTATAATTGGTTCGTGTGATCACGGACATATGTACGCAAATGATCATGTACAGATGTGTGCAGGTGATCACGGACATATATGTGCAAATGATCATTGGGACATATGATTTTACTGTCACATATGTGGGGGACAAGTGTTTTTACTATGTGGGGACGTGTGTGTGGGGACATGTTTGTGTTTTACACTATGTGGGGACACTAGGCTGGTGATCAGGGATTAAAAAAACTGAAAAAAACAGCTCATACTCACTGATCACCAGCCAGCTGCAGCGATCCGCTCTCCTCTCCTCACCGACGACTTCTGTGTGAGGAGAGGAGAGCTGGTTGCCTAGCAACCGGCTCTGTTTACATCACATGATGGCTGTGATTGGACACGGCCGTCATGTGATCAGGAGGGCCAATCACAGAGCCCTCCTGCCGAATCGAGGTGACGCGTGCATCGGGATCGCGCCGCTGCACAGGAACGCGCGCGATTACCCTCCTTCTGAGGGACGTTCCTGAACGTCCACTCAGAAGGAGAGAGAGCGCCCACCCGGCCGTATATATACAGTGGCCGGGTGGGAAGTAGTTAAAAAAGAGAAGACCGAAAGTTTTTTTTTTTTTTAAAACACGTTTTTTTTGTTTCCGTTATAAAAATTTGCAAATAAATAATCTTTCTTCATAAAATTTAGGCCAAAATGTATTCTGCTACATTTTTTTTGGTGAAAAATACCCTAATCAGTGTATATTATTTAGTCTGTAGGAAAGTTATAGAGTCCACAAATTATGGTATATATCTGAAAATTGATCAATCCTGATGCACTGATCTAATTTCTTGAGGCCCTAAAATGCCAGGACAGTACAAATATCCCCCAAAATTACCCCTTTTTAGAAAGTAGACATTCCAATGTATTTAGTAAGAGGCATGGCAAGTTTTTTGAAGTTGTCATTTTTTGTCACAATTTTTGGGGAAATTAGGCATGAACTAACTCCCGCCTGCATTGTTAAATGACGGCGAGTGGGATCCTTTCTCGTTCTGGGGCGCCATCATAAGACGTCGCCCCAGTGTCACAGCTCTTGCGCGGTCGTGCTGTGTTCCTAGGACAGGGCGCGACCCCGATCTGGGTAAGGAACTGATGGCGCGGCTCTTTAACCATGTGATTGGCTGTGTCCAATCACAGCCGATCACATGTAAACATGGAAGGGCAGTTTTTCAGGTCTCCTCGCTTCACACAGAGTGTGAGGCAAGGAGAGACTATCAACAGGAACTTCTTGCAGCAGAGACTGTACAGGTAATTAGGGCACTGATCATCAGTGCCCCGATTATCAATGTAGCCCCAGCAGTGCCCATCAGTGACACCAATCAGTGCCCATCAAGGACACCAATCAGTGCCCATCAGTGATGTCAGTCAGTGCTGCCTTTCAGTGCCTGCTCATCAGTGCTGCCCATTTGTGCCGTCTATCCATGTCGCCTGTCATTGTCCATCAATGCCACCTATCAGTGAGGCAGATTAGTGCCTCTTCATCAGTGCCCATAAGTGCCATCTCATCAGTGCGGCCCATCAGTGCCGCCTCATTAGCGCTCATCCGTGAAGGACAAAAATTACCTATTTACAAAATTTTATAACAGAAACTAAGAAAAACTTTCCCCCCGCAAAAAAAAAAAACGAACAGCAGTGATTAAATACCAGCAAAAGAAAGCTCAATTTGTGAGAAGAAAATGATAAAAATTTAATTTGGGTACAGCGTTGCATGACCACGCAATCATTCAAAGTGTGACATTGTTAAAAGCTGAAAATAGTGACAATATGTAAAACATACAAAAAAAATTATTAGTAATATTTTTTTTTTTTTTTATTTCTCCTTTTTTTAACAATTTGTTATAACACACTGAGCAGAACAATACAGTGTTACCATGGTAACACTCTAGGGAAGTAATCAGGATTTTTCATTTTTTACACAAGTGAATTACACTGGTATAAGCAACCATTTTTACTGAATGAAACCGATTCATTTAGTGTATTTTGTTGCGATTGCTCACAGCCCTGTCTGTACTGTGTGATCACTAGGACCAAATCCTAGCTAGCAACACAACTGTACACAATGGATAGCATGAAAGGAAGTCATCCATTGTTTACAATAGTCATGTAATCTGCTATAATTGGTCACAGAAATCACATGGTATCGGCAGCGGGTCGGTCCACTGATCAGTCACCAGCTGTGTCCAACGGACACAGCCGGTGACAGATCGCGCTGCAGCACCGTCCCCAGGGCCACGCACAAGGTGTGTTCTGGGAGGTCGTCATATGACATCCACCTGGATTGATGAAAGTCCCACCTGGCCTATAGCAAAGTGGTTAACCTCTTGTCGACCGCGTAATCCATATATGCAGTGGCAAAAAAAAGGGTTTTCATGCCCAGCCACCGCACATACAAGTCCAGTGCGGCATGACGTTTGTGTGCTGAGAATGCGCTCACAACACACCGACAGTTGCCATTGGTCAAAGCTCCTGATTGGCTTCCCATAATCTGTAGGCTGTAAGAGCCAACCCCAATGTTCACATGATATGGGAATCTCACCATCTCCCGGGTATTAAAGCTAATCTAAAGGGATTCCGGGAGAAGGGGTTAAGGAGGGATCAACAGCAAGCAAACCTGTAACAGATGTGCAAAGTGTTTTTATAGAACTTGAGAGGGAGGGAGGTCTCATTGGCATTACTTGACAAGCAAAGTGTTTTGAAGGTACAAGTCACCTCCTGGGGGAAGCAAGTTGACCAAATTCTACTATGCAAACCATATTATTTATTTATCACAGCCCCTTTGAGAAGGTAGTGTTACTAGTAAAATATCAGTACTGTAGTGGTTATTTTGGCCAAAAAGTGATGCCCGTTATAATGTGGCTGACTGATCTAAATAGTTCAGGGAACACTTTTCTGGATATAAATTGGAGAACATCCTTTGGCATGGTATCCTTCTTGTAACAGAATCTTCTTCTGGAGTAGATGATTGTGCCGTGCTACTATCCTCATAACTTCTAACCTGACTACACAACATTGACTCAATCTTTGCACTAGGAGATTGTGGTCATACGGAATGTTCTGCCTACATAAATAGTAATATAGTGATATCACTTGAGATGCTTTCAAATATATTTTTTAAAGCCACTGGGATTATTTTTTGGAATTTGTTTATATTTATTACAGGTACTTACATAGTGCGGTCAATTTACACTTCACTTTACATTCACATCAGTCCCTGCCCTTAAGGAGCTTACAGTCATACATAACTCACATTCACACATACCAGGGACAATTTAGACAGGAGCCAGTTAACCTACCAGCATGTCTTCGGAGTATGGGAGGAAACTGGAGTACCCAGAGGAAACTCGGGCAGGCACAGGGAGAACATGCAAACTCCAGGCAGGTAGTGCCGTGGTTGGGATTTGAACCAAAAACCCTAGTGTTGCCGGCCAGAAGTGCAAACCACTTAGCCACTGTGCTGCCCATATACAGTGGGGAAAATAATTATTTGATCCCCTGCAGATTTTGTTTGCCCACTTACAAGGAAACGAAGGGTCTATTATTTTTATCATGGGTGTATTTTATATGATAAAGAGACAGAATATCAACCAAAAATCCAGAAAAAAAAAAAAAAAAAACACATGATACAAATGTTATAAATGGAGTTGCAGTTCAGTGAGAAAAAAAATAACCATTTGATCTCCAAGCAAAACATGACTTTGTACTTAGTGGAGAAACCCTTGTCGGCAAACACAGAGGCAAGAAGTTTCTTGTAGTTGGTGACCAGGTATGCACACATCTCAGGAGGGATTTTGGTCCACTCTTCTTTAAAGATCTTCTCTAAATCCTTAAGATTTCTTAGATGCCGCTTGGCAACTCAACGTTTCAGCTCACTCCATACATTTTCTATAGAATTAAGGTCTGGAGACTGGCAAGGCCACTCCATGACCTTAAGGTGCTTCTTCATGAGCCACTCCTTTGTTGCCTTGGCGGTATGTTTTTGGTCATTGTCATGCTGGAAGACCCATCCATGACCCATCTTCAGTGTTCTGGCTGAGAGAAGAAGGTTCTCATCCAATATTTTAGAATACATGGCCCCGTCCATTGGCCCCTCAATGCGGCAAAGTTGGCCTGTTCCTTTAGCAGAGAAACAGCCCCAAAGCATTATGTTTCCATCTCCGTGCTTGACTGTAGGCATGGTGTTAGGGTCATAGTCAGAATTTTTCTTCCTCCAAACATGGCGAGTCCCCATCCACAAGAAAGCATATGTACAGTCATTATGATTCAGAGAAGGACTGGGAGAAAGTGCTGTGGTCAGAGGAGACCAAAACTCTTTGGCATTAACATGACTCGCCGTGTTTGAAAGAAGAAAAATGCAAACTATGACTAAGAACACAATTCCTACGGTCAAGCACGGAGGTGGAAACATGATGCTTTGGAGTGGTTCCTCTGCTAAAGGTACAGGCTGATTTACCGCATTATGGGGCCATGTATTGTAAAATCTTGGATGAGAACCTTCTTCCCTCAGCAATAACACAGAAGATGGGTCGTGGATGGGTCTTGCAGCATGACAGTGACCCAAAACATACCACCAAGGCAACCAAGGAGTGGCTCAAGAAGAAGCAGCACATTAAGGTCATGGCGTGGCCTAGCCAGTCTCCAGACCTTAATCCTATAGAAAATTTAAGAAGAGAACTGAAACTTCGAGTTGCCGAGAGGCAGCCAAGAAACCTTAAGGATTTAGAAATGATCCTTAAAGAAGATTGGACCAAATTCCCTCCTGAGATGTGTGCAAACCTGGTCACCAACTACAAGAAACTTCTTACTTCTGTGCTTGCCAACAAGGGTTTCTCCACCAAGTCATGTTTTGCTTGGGGATCAAACACTATTTAATCTGCGTATAACACACACTTTTTCCCCCCTTAAAATCAGGGGGAAATCATGGGTGCGTGTTATACACCGAACCGCTGCCTTTTCAGAGGGGAAGGAGGGAACGAGCGCCGCCGAAATAGACAGAGCCGAGTCTACTGTGTACTCAGCTCCGCTCGCAGTCACGCCCAGTCCCGCCTCCTAGCATTTACGTCCTGCCATTGGACCGGTGTTATGTCCATCATAGGAGCTGGGCCAAGGGGCAAGACTGCAAGACGAGCCGTGAGGAGCCCAGTACACAGGACATCCGGCTCTGTCTATCTCGGCAGCGCTTGTTCCCTCCTCTGCAGGCAAAAGGAAGGTTTATGTGTTGTTCACAACAGCTGGATTTATCTGTCTGTCTATTCAACTAAACGCTTCACGATGCAAAGTGAAAAATTGAGTACCAGTAACAATTTAAAACCCATCATTGACCATGCTGCAATTTTGGGCAAGGCTGCAGATGGACACTGATAAGGCTGCATTGATGGGAATTTAAAATGCAAGTTTTTTTCCTTAAACTTCCCTTCTAAACTTGGTGTGCGTGTTATACGCCGATAAATATGTTACTTATTTTTTTACTCACTGAACAGCCACTTAATTTATAGCATTTGTATGATGTGTTTTTTCTGGATTTGTGGTTGATATTTTGTCTCCATCATTTAAAATACACCAATGTTAAAAAATATAGACCTTAATTTTTTTGTAAAAAAAAAAAAAAAAAAAAAACCCTTACAAAATCTGCAGGGGATCACATTATTATTTTCCCCACTGATTATAGATGTTTATATACAGCATAATAATCAGATTATTGTATGTTTTAGTAGTACTATAGCGGGAACCCTTGTAGGAAACTGTGTGTTTCAAAGTGATTATAACTAATAATAATGTAGAGTTTCCTAAACGATCATTATTTATTTTTTAGTAACAGTTCATGTTAAACAGCCCAAAGTTAGGATAATAATTGGGGATTTGGGATAATAAAAAATTCTATTTACTCAGCCCTAATTCCTGTTTTGCCACTTTTGAGAATGCAACTAAATTATTTACGAATCTGGAAGAATCTGTCATTTGCATGATTTGTGGTTTACTGGTCTTTTTACAATGCTACTTGAAAGGAACGTTTTTTGTATTGCAGACAACATCCAATCAGGGTCCAAATGTCATTATATAGAAGTGGTTAAAAAAAGATAGGGAAAAAAAAAGCATATGTCTGATTGATGTGTGCATGAACGCCACTTTCATTTATGTTAGAATGTATAGCTGAGGCCCGAGTTCTATATTTATTGATACACATTTTGCAGGTGCATTCTAGTGATTGTCCTCAAGGTGGCAGCATATAGCCAATCAATGCCAGCACAGTAGAAGTAAATTCCACGCCAACATTTTAATTTGACGTTATGGTGATTATTCACTTTGAAACCTTGTTAAAAAATATCTCCCATCTGGATTATGAACAAAACTGTAAAACCTCACAAGTTTCTGTGAATAGCTGTCTTCATTTAGAAAGATTCTGACAGCCCCAGAGAAAGTGAAAATAAGGGAAAAAAATAAATAAAAAATATGACGCAAGCAGGTTTTCAACTAGGCATGAAAATGTAAAAACCCACACAAAGTTTGAGTATTGAGTGCACAGAGATCTAAATGTACCATGGGGCTTTTGCGAGAACACACAATTTTATTCTGTGAAAGGAACAGAAATTGATGTTATTATACTGTTGACCACAAATGAACCATCTAATAAGAACAGTATGATAGATGCAGTGTGCAGTTTTTACATTTCTGAATATACTTAGATGTGCAAGCAGGAAAGAAGCTGTTGGCTTTCAAAAACAGCACAATTCAGGCACAATGACACATATGACGTGTTATGCCGCGTACACACGACCATTTTTCTCGTCGGGAAAAATTAAATTTTTTCTCTTTGACGAGAAAAACGACTGTGTGGGCTTTTTGTCATTTTTCCCGATGAGAAAAACTGCATTAATCACGACGAGAAAAATTGGAACATGTTCTAATTTTTCTCGTCGTGCTTCACGGCATTTTTTTCCGCGGCAGTTTTCCCATAGGGAAACACTGCCGGGGAGCCTACACACAGTCGTTTTTTACTCGACCAAGAGAAAAAATTACGGGAAAAACGGTTCCTTGTCTTTCCCGTCGGGATTCACGGCAGTGTTTTCACCGCCGTGAATCTCGATCGTGTGTACGCGCCATTATACCTTCATTTTGGTCTGTGGGACAGGAGATGTCCCCTGTACTGAAAGTTCACATTTCAAGGGGGAAGATTTACTGAAACTGGAGCACACAGAATCTAGTGCAGCTGTGCATACCGGCCACAATCAGCTTCTAACTTTAGCTTGTTTAATTAAAGGAGTAGTAAAGTTACATGTTTTTTCACCTTAATGCATCCTATGCATTAAGGTGAAAAAACATTCGACAATACCGCCCCCCCCCCGAGCCCCCGTTTTTCTTACCTGGCCCCTCGAAAGTCCCATGCTCGTCCCCGTCATCCTCTTCGTTTTTCAGCCTGGCCGCCGATTGGCTACACTGGATGGATTGAAAGCAGCGCAGCCATTGGCTGGCGCTGCTGTCAATCACATCCAATGACGCGGCGCGCGGGGGGCGGGGCCGAGTGATACAGTCGGCGGCTATGGCCGCCGCTGTATCACGGGAGCGCGCCCGCAATCACTCCACACCATGCGAGCTCACTCGCATTAAGGTGTGGAGTCCTTGCGGGGAGGAGCCAAGACAGCCGCCGAGGGACCCCAGAAGACCAGGATCGGGGCCACTGTGTGCAAAACGAGCTGCACAGTGGAGGTAAGTATAACATGTTTGTTATTTTTAAGCAAAAAAAAGGGAAGCTTTAGTGCTCCTTTAAGCTTTGGTAATAAGGCTCCATTCATATTAGTGTGACTTGTCATGCAACTTTGGACATACAAAGTCGCATGACAAGTCGCAGCCCAATGATTTCAATGGCACCCGTTCCAATCTATGCAACTTAAAGTGACTTTGAAAAGGTTCCAGTACTAGTTTGATGCAACCTTCTTGCAACTTGAGTGCCAGCGTGTGTAAAGTCACACGAAAGTTACATCAAAGTCGCACTCACAATTGTGCGACTTTGGAGTCACACTAGTGTTAGCGGAGCCTGAAATCTAGAAGATGGTTGGTTACTATGCACAGGTGCACTTTATTCTGTGTGCTCCAGTTTGTATTAAATCTCCCCCTAGGTCTTTATCCATGAGTGTCATTTGCTTTGATTGTCTAACCTGCACTATATGGGTGTGACATATAGCAGGTGGGGCTGTAGGATCACACACATATACATACACACACACACACACTCTATCATATATATATATTAGTTTTGGGGGGGCTTAGTTATACATTTTCAATTTTCCGTCCTTCGCTGCACCTACTAGGACACTGGCAACTGAAAGACCGAACACGGTTTTGTCTGTATGAATGTCTATTAATATGTCGAAATACTCCAGAAAAGCAAAAATGTAGTATAGGGAGGGAGTAATCCTAGTAGTCTTTTCTCCAAGCTTACACCTGACCCCTATTTTCCCTTGTCTTCCTTTTTCTATTTTCATGCACCAACCAGCCATGGTTCAGATACACCAGTGACTCATGATAGTGTAGATACACAAGCTATCATAAAGAAAAAAAGGTCATGAGATCAACCAATGATGTACTGAAATGGAAGGAGAGCCTTCCAGCTACTTCAATTTCCTAGCATACAAACACTATGCGTTAAAGAAAAAAACAAAGCATTTGAAATACTGCAAATTTACGAACATAATAATATCTGTCTTTTTAAACACCAGGATCTTGCTTGCAGAGGTAAAGGGTCAAAGGATGACCTCATCAGTGTCCTACTGCTCCAAGTCTACACAGGCTGGAAGCAGTCAGGTATCCAACTAAACTGAATTTCAGACTACCTATTCAGATGATTAAGTATTAATACTACAAACTGATACCCTGAGCTTTTGCATTTCTCTTGCAGTTCGGCTTTGTTACTGGAATGATGTTAATACATTTGAATATTTGCTCCCGTGCACTCTTACTTCTACCTTTCACAGTTGGTAAGGTCTAAATTGGGAGTGTGTGAAATATCAAGTATGAATGGCCCCTGTCTGGTAATGAGTGTAACATTTTAAAAAGTGCTCTCTGCTGATATGTGGAAGAGACATTCACCTGACTGGATACAAACAAGTGGCCACTGCCCCCCCCCCCCCCTCCTATAACTGGTCTTTGCAGCAAGGAGCAGTGGAAGGGCGACGTATGTCAAACAAATACAAAGAGATTTCCAAGCTTAAACTTACCAACCAGCGACCAACCGAATAGACCTGTCTAACAATATGCGTTAGGAACAAGGGTTTAGTCTGCACACAATTGAAAATACATGCATAAGCTACAGGCCCCATCAAGGAACCCTGTTTTCTGTAGTCCCCAACTCTAACTTCTGAGAGTCTCCACAATGGGAGCACATGCATTTTAATGGAGAACGCATATTCTTAAGCCTCGTACACACGGTCAGACTTCAAACAAATTTTTTCGTGGATTTTTTGTCCGAAGGGAGTTGGCCGGGAACACCCATAGCATACGCACAGCAGGACTTTTCTGCAAACTTTCCCAAAACTTTCCCAACATCACGTGCTTTTTCTGCTCTTTACCGCCACCCTTTGGTCAACTTCTGCTATTGTTGGTTGATTTTAACATTGGTTCTGGGCATTCGTATTTGTACTTTGGACAAAAGTCCGATGGATTTCTGTACACACGGTCGGACTTTGCACCATCAGACTTTTGTTGCCGAAAAGTTTGTCCGTTTGCAGAGCGAACTTTTGTCCGATGAAAACCGAAAAAGTTTGTCCGATGGAGCGTACACACGCTCGGATTTTTGGGAAAACGTGCTCATTTTGAAGTTTGTTGGCAAAAAGTCCGACCGTGTGTATGGGGCTTAGGACAGGTCACTTTGGTTGCTTGCTTGCTGGCTGGTTGGTTGTTTGAGCTTGGAAATCTCTTTGTATTTGCTAGATATTCATCTGACTGGATGCAATTGTTGTAAATCTGCATGTATGGCCTGCTTTGGAAGGGTAAGCTAAATCTTTTTGCACCATAAAAAGAGGATACGGTTACAACTGTTAAACCGTATCTGAAGGAATGTCTAGAGTTCCTCGTTTTAAAACATTATCTTGCTTAAAAAGACTGCTTGCTTAATGCTCTTAAGTAAAGTACTTTTATCAATTACCACGGTTTGCTTTTTACTTCCTGATTAGGTAAATTCTAGCCTTTTCAATGACCAGGAACAGAATGACAAGTCATTGCCAATATGGCAATCATGGCCTTTGTTAGCAAGTCAGGTGTGCCTGAAAACATTGGCATTTTAATAAAAAAAAAAAAAAAAACATATCGCCCTCCTTTTTTGCCTCATTTCTTACTATCCCAACAAAGGCTTCCAGCTGGTCTGTCAGTCTCCTAGACCTGCGCACTCACCACTGATGCTATGAATGTTTGTTCTTCCCCCTAAGCTACAGTTACTGCAGTTTTTGAGGTCTTTTCTGCCCCCTCTCTATTGTTCCAAGACTACAGCTCAATACACACTTTCTATGAATATTACTTGATGTTGTTTCCTGGACGAGCTTTGAAATGTTGACCACAGAGATAAGACGCTTGCTCTTGCCAAGGTCTTTGTTGTTTCTAGAACTGATTGAGTTACTGATTGAATTCACTGAACCTTTGTGTATTCCTAGGCCCTTGTATCTACAGCTCTTTTCTAATAAAATATTTGTGGAAGTAAAAAAAAAACAAAAAAAACAAAAAAAAAAAAAACAACACACACACACACACATTGTAAAATACCATTTTTTTTTTTTTGGTCATAGGACTGTATCTAGGGTTGCCACCTGTCCGGTTTTGACCTGGACAGTACCGGTTCAGGAGGCTGTTCCCGGGTTTCCCTCTGTCTCACACCCGGACACCATTTCCAGCTGACAGGGGGTACCATGGGCCTCCTTTTACGAGCCCCAGCACACAGGGGGACCCGGACAGCAGGGGGATCGAAGCGGTGGGTGGGGGGAGCAATTACAGAGCAATCAAAACATAAGGGAGAGAGAGAGGTGACAGGCAGCTGCTGGTGTGAAAGTTTTTAATAAAATAAATGCTTAAAAAAACAATCCACTCACTCTCCATGTTAGGTATGTCAGTCTGTGAAGTCGGCTGTCCCATTCTCCCCTCTGATCAACGCTGCTGTTATCACTGAATCGCTGGAAGAAGCCAAGGATACAGAGCCACAGGGAAACTGCAGCGAGCTGTCAGCCTGGGATGCTGCAACCAATCAGAGCGTTCCGAAGCCTTAACCACGCCTCCATCATCAGAGACTGACAGTTCACATGAGTTTCCCGCGGCTCTGTTTTCTTCAGTGATTCAGTGAAACAGCAACGTGGATCAAAAAGGGGAGAATGGGACAGCGGAGTTCACAGACTGACATGCCTACAGCTCTGACATGGAGAGTGAGTGGATTGTTTTTAAGCATTTATTTTATTAAAAATTTCCGCACCAGAAGCTGCCTGTCACCTCTCTCTCTCCCTTTTGTTTTGACTCCTCTGTGTTTGCCCCCCTCCTCTGTATTTGCACCCCCCTCCTCTGTAATTGCACCCACCTATCTCTGTAATTGCACCCCACTCCGAACCCCCCTATGTGCTGGGGCCCCGTAAAACCCCCTGTCGGCTGCCATGGGGGTATTGAAGGGAGTAGGATTTGTGCTGGTAGGGGAAGAAGATTTGTAATAGGAGGGGATGGGGAAAATGGCACGCCAAACGCAAAGCAAAACTTATTTTGGGCGACAGGCATCCCACAATTCTGTTTACATGATTTTGGCTCGATTTGTCGGGTGACAATCGTGGCAAAATCGTACCACGGTTGGGGTGCCATGCCGTGCGCTGCTAAAGTGTTCAGGTTGGGCTTGAAGAAAAGGTGGCAACCCTAACTGTATCCCCAGGCTCCAAGGAGTGGGGTGGAGACTCCTTGTGACAAATGGCAGCCTCCACCAACATCACATATCCAAGCTATTGTTCCTCAAACTGTGCAGAGCGGGGAGCCTATCGGCAGCAGTCTGACTAAAGCTGGCCACACACTGATCAAAATTCAGCCAGTTCAAAATTTGTCTGGCCTTGCTGAACTGGCTGAATTTTAAATAGTGTATGGCCGCCCCCGATCCGCAGAAGTCAATTGCTTGATCAACTTCTGTCAAAAGGGCATGTTGGAAAGCTTTTTGCGATTAGCGGCTGCAGCCAATTAACTGCAACCACTGATTAGTGTTGTGCCGCTGTTCGAATCCAATGTTGCGGCAGAGGGAGGATTCCACCATTACCCTTGTTTGCGTGGATTCAGACAGACAGCTTTACAGGAGTAAAGAACCAGCTTTACAGGCATGCCGTGAATCAGCACAGCATCCTTTAGCTTCCATGTAGGAAAGAAATGCAAACTGACCACACTAGTATAGATTTGCTTCCATGCCTAGTGTGGTCAAACGGGAAGAGGTAGAGAGTCTTCGTGAAGGGGACTGGCAGGATTAACAGCTGTGTAACGTGTTAGTAAGTACTTTTATTTGTAGAAAAGCACACAAAGTGAGCGGTTGGGTACAAAGAACAAAAGCAGTCCTGAACCATTTACCTTTACACTTTGTTGGAATGGTCTATTTTTGCCAATGCCCTTGCTGCACATATTAAAAAAAAAAAAAAAATGTATTGATTTTACAACAGGTTCCAGTGACAACTTATAACCCATCGTCCTAAAACAAATTCATCAAAATTTACTAAGCAGAACCCCATGCAACTAACATTTAGCCATTACATCTACTGAAAATTCTGCAGTGCATGTTTCTTTAAAGGGAAGTAAAATGCTTCCCTAGACAGTAGATATATCTTGTACACTGCATCCGTCAACAAGCTGTTCCCTGCCACCTGCTCAGTGCTTTAATTACAAAACGTATGCCTATTCTAAAATAAGGTGTCATCCAGGGTGGTTCAATGTTTTTGTCATTTTGTTTCTTCAGCAGCAACCTACTGGGGATATGTTTAACTAGAAACAAATAGAAAACACGATTTGAGTGCCAATGCAGAGCTGGCACAGAACACTCACTGTGACAGACCATTTACTGCAAACAAATTCTTGGTAACAAACAAAAAATGAGCGCTTTGTGTGGATGTAACCTAGTGGAAAAATCCCGGGGCTCACTATGAACATTGCTACAATTGCATTTTATTTTACTGTTGAAATATAAATAATAAAAATAGTCAAATGTTATACTCACTCTGCTAGAAGCCAAGCACTGCTAACCGTCTCCTTCTCTTTTGATAAGATCTGATTGGCTAAATCTTCAAGTGCCTGGTCAAACGCACCTGGCTGAGAGAGGAAGAACATTATAAAAAAATAGAAATGGTATTTAGTGTGTACATTATATATATATATATATATATATATATATATATATATAAAATAGCAACTTATTTCTTCCCCAACAGTCCGCTAATCTTTTTACCCCAAACTTAAAGCGGAGGTTCCGCGGTATATCCTTTTTTTTTTTTTTTACATTGCATTGGTTGAGTATTACTTTCTCATGTATTTACTCACGTATCAGATGTTTCCCAGTCTCCCCAGTCAGAATCAGTTCTAAATTAGAACTTATAAAAATCCCCTTTGTAAGTTGCCATTTTGCTTGTGGGCCCACAAGCAAATACTTCCGGGAGCGTGAATGCTTTTCTCCCACTGCACTGTTGCCATCACAACGGACACATACTGTGAAGTTGTTGAGGGGGGGGGGTGTGCGGGGAGGCACCGCGGGATGCGTTTCCTTTTTCTTTTCACATTCTACAGTTCATCGCGGGGTGGGGGGGATGTGTTTTCTTTTCACATTCTAAAGTTCATCAGCGGGGGAGTGCCGCCGCGAGATGTGTTTTCTTTTCACATTCTACAGTTCCAGTTCATCAGCGCTCCTGTCTCCTATACTCTGGCTCCTGTCCTGTATGCTAACATCAGCTGCAGCTCAGAACGAGCGCTCTGAAGCTGTCAAGCTGATGACAAGGTGGTGAATTGTCTCCTGGGAAAGCATGACACTGCACTCCCAGGAGGCATTGGGGCGCTGGGGAAAAGTAAAGGAACGCCCACTCCCGCGGGAGGGATACCAGGAAGTGTCCCCATTTAATACGAAATTCAAGGTAAATAAAAAAACTAAGAAGATAATTATTTGCCAAATGTTGATATAAATATTATACTGATTGGGATGAGCGAATGTTTAGATTTAGGGTGAACCTCCGCTTTAAGGCTGGGTTCACACTGGTCCGACAAACGCTCCGACATTGGGAGCTCATGTCGCATGACGTGTGAAAATCAATGTTTCTCTATGGGAGCCGTCCTAACTGGTCCGACACAAGTCGGTCCGACTTTGAAAATGCTCCCTGTACTACTTTGGTCCGACTTTGATCCCATTGAATATCATTGAAGTCGGATCAAAGTAGGATCCTTGTCCTTACCATCCGACTTTTGACACCCGACATGTGATTACAGCAGCAGTAAAAGGAAGTTATCTCACCCTGGGATTGTTTTGATTGGTCAAAGAACAAGTCAGACTATCACAAAGTCGGATCAAAGTAGTATCCTGTTCATGAAAGTCGGATGGCTGTAGGACCGATGTAGGATCAATGTAGGACTGATGTCGCAGAGCAAAGTAGGATGAAAGTTGTATGACTGTCGTGTTGTACCAGTGTGAACCCAGCCTCAGGGTGCATATTTTCAGCAAAAAATGTATACTGAGGTTACAGTATATAATTAGTTTGCATAAAAAAAATAAAAAAAAAGCTGTATTCCTATTGAGGAAGGGCAATGGACAACACAGGGCTCAGCCAGGTGGCTCGCTGCCAAGTAATCTTCTCACAGTACATTTTTGGATGTGTACAGAGGAGCACCTAGTACAAAGTTCATCTGCCTTGAAGGACTTTTTGAAACATTTAATGGTTTTAGATCATCAAATTGCTCTAAGACCACTTTTCACACTGAGGCGCTTTTCAGGCGCTTTCACGCTAAAAAAAGCGCCTGAAAAGCTTACGAAAAACGTATTTCCATTAAAATTAATGAATGCTTTCACACTGGGGCAGTGCGCTGAAAAAATGCCCCTCTCCATTGAAATGAATTGAAAACGCTTCAAAGGCGCTCAGTGTTTTACTGGAAGTTTTTCAAGCGCCTCAGTGTGAAAGAGGCCTTAACCATTAAAAGTTTGGAAAAAGTTATTCAAGTAGATGAACTTTTGTGCCAGACGCTCTTTCTTACTCATCCAAGAAATTACAATCTGGCAAGCGCTCCCTTTGTCTCAAAGAAGTAGCAGCCTAGGACCAGAACTGGGTCCACCCATACTTTATTTTAATTACAGATCTGCTTCTTTGAAGTAAAGGTCACTTTACAGTATATCTAGAGGAACCAATTTTCATCTCTTTGGGTCCAGTGCTAGCACACACACCAGGTATTTGCCTCAGGATCACTCCCAATCTCTGCTAAACTTAATTTGTAATATCTTGCTATGGTGCCAGCTTGTTCACATCATAGCCCTCTTGTTAGCACCTGCATTACACCATAAGCTGGCATGCATTTATAAACACATGTTGCACCCTTACTTATATATGGTTTTTAACTGCACACAGTTATAGTTTATTGCAGGGGTCTACAAACGATAGCCCACCAGTTGTTCAGGAACTACAATACCCATCATGCCTAGTCATATATGTGAATGTCAGAGTTTTACAATGCCTTATGGGAAGGTTGGAATTTTTTTTTTTTTTTAAATAACAGGTTATACTTGCCTGCTCTGTACAATGCCTTGATCCTCTTCTTCTGGGGCTTCCCACTAGCACTTTTGGCTCTTCCCCCTGCCACGTGCCCCCATAGCAAGCGGTTTTCTATGGGGTACTCCTTTGGGCTTAACAGAGTCAATGGAAACACACCGCACAGTTCGGCCCAGCCCTCGCTCTCTGCTCATTAGCTGTGATTGACAGCAGCGGGAATCAATGGCTCTCATTGCTGTCTCTGAGCCTATGAGGAGGGGGAGGGAGAGAGCGGATCGGGATCAGGTGAAGTAAATTGGGGGGGGGGGGGGGGGAGATCTGCACACAAATTTTTTTCTTAATTGTAGAGAATGCATAATAGTGGTAGTGAAGACTGCTTGCACACTAGTACCTACAGTTAAGCTCATAATGAAGCTTACCTGTAGGTACAAGCACCATTAAGGAGTTATTCACTATGCCATTCCTTCAGAGCGGTGTGCCACAATCGTGATGTCATCGCGGCTCAGCCAAACAGCCAGAGCATTTGGTGAAGATGGTAGCCCTGGCAGCTGGCGGGATTCATTTTAAGTAGGGTTGTCCCGATACCGATACTAGTATCGGTATCGGGGCCGATACCGAGCATTTGCACGAGTACTTGTACTCGCGCAAATGCTCCCGATGCCTTTGCCGATACCTGGGATGGGAGAAGTCAGCGGGCGGAGTCAGCAAGCGGAGGGCGGAGAGGGGCAGAGCAGAGAGAAGAGGAGAGTCCTCAAGTGGGTAAGCTTGCAGCCGCATCATGATCCATCGGAGACCGGAGCTGTCACATTCGTTAAAGGAAGTGACGCTCTGTGTTGCCGTTACACTGTCAGTGCTTGAAAATTTGCGACGCCCATCTTGGTACACTCTGCACTCGGTCACAGCAGCGGACATCTTGTTACACCCAGCCCATGTAGTTCGGACTGGGTGTAACAAGATGTCTGCTGCTGCTTTATTGAGGCAGAGTGCAGGGTGTACCAAGATGGGCGTCGCAAAGGCAGCATAGAAAAATAAATCCTCTTGTGCCTATAAGTGCCCGCCACCTGTCAGTGCTCATCAGTGCTGCATATTAGTGCCACCTAATCCTATCAGTGCTCATTATTGCTGCTTAATCCGTGTCACCTATTAGTGCCAGTCACCTGTCAGTGCCATCTATCACTGCCATCTCAGTGCCAGTCACCTGTCAGTGCCATCTATCACTGCCATCTCAGTGCCAGTCACCTGTCAGTGCCATCTATCACTGCCATCTCAGTGCCAGCCACCTGTCAGTGCCCGCCATCTGTCAGTACTCATCAGTGCTGCATATAAGTGCTACCTAATCCTATCAGTGCTCATCAGTGCTGCTTAATCAGTGCCACATATCAGTGCTGCATATCAGTGCCACCTAATCTGTATTGTGCTTTAAAACTGTCACCTGACATTAAAAAAAAAAAAAAAAAAGTATCGATATCGGCGAGTACTTGAAAAAAATAAGTGGTATCGGGACAACCCTAATTTTAAAGGTACGTTTTTTATAATGTGCTAACATGTAGTTCATACTAGCACATTATGACATTAACTTGCAGGGATTTTTTTTTTTTTTTTTTAAATCAAGACTTCATTAAGACCACCCCACTTGCCCACTGGGCACTTAAACCCCCTTCCTAATCAGCCCAATTTTCAGCTTTCGGTGTTCTCACCTTTTGAATGACAATTACTCAGTCATGCAACACTGTACCCATACGAATTTTTTGTCCTTTTTCCCCCCCACCCAAAGAGCTTTCTTTTGGTGGTATGTGATCACCTCTGGGTTTTTTATTTTTTGCACTATAAATAAAAAAAAGACCAAAAATTGTTAAAAAAAAATAATGCATTTTTTTTTCGTTTGTGATCTAAAATTTAGCAAATTTTAAATTTTTCTTCATAAATTTGAGCCAAAATTTATACTGCTACATATCTTTAGTAAAAATAACCAAAAATCTGTGTAAATTATTTAGTCTTTGTGAAAGTTATAGAGTCTACAAGCTATGGTGCCAATCATTGAGAATTTCACTCCCTAGATGTGCAAAGCTGGTAGAGACATACCCAAAAAGACTTGTAGCTGTAACTGCAGTGAGAGGTGGTTCTACAAAGTATTGACTCAGGGGGCTGAATATAAATGCACGCCACACTTTTCATATATTTGTGAAAAAATTGAAAACCTTTTATCATTTCAAGGGGTATGAATACCTTTTCAAAGCACTAAGTGCATATTTGGTCTTTCTATAATTTTTACAATCTAGAGCTATGGTGCCAATCACTGAAAATTGATCATACCTGATATACTGACGGCCTATCTAATTTCCTGAGAACCTAACCAGCCAGGACAGTACAAATACCCCCCAAATGACCCCTTTTTAGAAAGTAGACATTCCAAGGTATTTAGTAAGAGGCAATGGCGAGTTTTTTGAAGTTGTAATTTTTTCCCACAATTTTTAGCAAAATGGAGATTTTTTTTTTGTCCCCTTTATTTTCACAAAATGATCATATTAACAAGTTATTTCTCTCACACAACATATGCATGCCACAAATTACACCCCAAAATACATTCTGCTACTCGAGTATGGCAATACCACATGTGTGGGACTTTTTCACAGCCTGGCCACATAGAGAGGCCCAACATGCAGGGAGTACCATCAGGTGATCTAGGAGCATAAATAACACATATAATTTCTACCTCTAATGCCGCGTACACACGATCGTGATTCACGGCGGTTAAAAAAACGCCGAGAATCATGACATGAAAAACGAGGGAACGGCTTGTTCCCCCACACACGGTCGCTTTTCCCGTAATTTTTTCTCTTGTCGAGAAAAACGACCGTGTGTAGGCTCCGTGGCAGTGTTTCCCTATGGGAAAACTGCCGCGGAAAAAAATGACGGGAAAAAACGACGAGAAAAATTAGAGCATGTTCTAATTTTTCTCGTCGTTTTTAACCACTTAACGACCGCTCACTGTATATATACGTCGGCACAATGGCACCAACAGGCACAATCATGTAGAGTGTACGTGATTGCCTTTGTACAGTTGGGGGATCCGATCGGACCCCCCTTCTGTACAGTGAGCGGTCGGAATTCGTTGGGGAGCGATCCGACATGAGGGGACGGCCGTTCGATTCCGGCCACCCCCCGCGAATAGAAATGCCCCCTCTGTCTGTCGAATGTACACACAGACAGAGAAAGCAGGAGGAAGTGATGTCATCTCCTGTGCGGCGCTCACATATACCGAGCGTCGTACAAGAGAAAACATCAAGGTTAGTGCACAAACACTACACTAACACCAGCACACATAGGCAAATAAATCGCCCCCCCCAGATCACCCCCCAGCCCCCAGTCACAGTGTCACTGATTGCAGTGATCAGTAAATAAATGGTCACTGCAATCAGTGACATTTGTGACTGTAAAAGTGTCACTACATTTAGTTTTAGGTCCAGTGTAGCCCCCTAACCCCCCCCCTAATAAAGGTTTAACCCCTTGATCACCCCCCAGATAACCCTTTCACCCCCTAGCACCGCCGTCGCTAAGCGATCATTTTTCCGATCGATGTCTTAGCGTCGGTGATGCAGATCGGTAGCCAGTAATTTTTTTTAGGTTCGCCGCAGGTTTTTATAGCGTCAGGTACCCCCATAAATTATCTAATAAAGGTTTAACCCCCTTGATCGCCCCCCAGGTAACCCTTTCACCCCCTATCACCACTGTCGCTAAGCGATCATTTTTCTGATCGATGTCTTAGCGTCGGCGATGCAGATCGGTAGCCAGTATTTTTTTTTTAGGTTAGCCGCATGTTTTTATAGCGTCAGGTACCCCCATAAATTATCTAATAAAGGTTTAACCCCCTTGATCGCCCCCCAGGTAACCCTTTCACCCCCTATCACCACTGTCGCTAAGTGATCATTTTTCTGATCGCTGTCTTAGCATCGGTGATGCAGATCAGTAGCCAGTAATTTTTTTTAGGTTCGCCGCAGGTTTTTATAGCGTCAGGTACCCCCATATATTATCTAATAAAGGTTTTAACCCCCTAATTGCCCCTAGTTAACCCTTTCACCAGTGATCATCATATAAGTGTTACGGGTGACGCTGGTTAGTTAGTTTGCTTTTTATAGTGTCAGGGCACCCGCCGTATATAACCCAATAAAGGTTTAACCCCCTGATCGCCCGGCGGGTGATATCAATTAAGTTTTAGCGTCAGAGAGGGTCTGCGTCACACCCCAGGCAGCGTCAGGTTAGTGCCAGTAACGCTAACACCCACGCGTGAAGCATACACCTCCCTTAGTGGTATAGTATCTGAACAGATCAATATCTGATCAGATCTATACTAGCGTCCCCAGCAGTTTAGGGTTCCCAAAAACGCAGCGTTAGCGGGATCAGCCCAGATACCTGATAGCACCTGCGTTTTGCCCCTCCGTCCAGCCCAGGCCACCCAAGTGCAGTATCAATCGATCACTGTCACTTCCAAAACACAACAAACATAACTGCAGCGTTCGCAGAGACAGGCCTGATCCCTGCGACTCCAGTGCTGTAGGAGGTGATTTCACCACCACAGTTAAAAAAAAAAAAAGCATATATGCCGAAGCATTGGGGCAGCAGGGGCGGAGGAGTGATTTTGCTCCTAATGCCGCGTACATACGATCGAAATTCTGACGGAGGCTTGCCTGTGGAAAAGTCTGACCATGTGTGTGCGGCATAACTTTAACTTATATAAATGGTGCATGTATGCCCATCATTAGAAGTGGGTGGATGAAGGGCGGTATTCTAATGGTGGGCATACCCACCAATCAATCTCTTTTTTCGTTCAGCCACCTGGCTGCATGAAAAAAAAAAGATTACAATACATGTCCAACAAGGGCCAGCAACGTACTGGTATGTTGCTGGACTTGGATTGGTTATACCAGATTGATGCCTGCGGGTTTAGGTATCATCTTGGTATCATTCTTTTCAGCCAGCGGCCGGCTTTCATGTAAAAGCAATCCTAGTGGCTAATTAGCCTCTGGACTGCTTTTACAAGCAGTGGGAGGGAATGTCCCCCCCCCCCGGATATAAAAAGCGCCATTGGGAAATTGGGAAAGCATTTTATCACACCGATCTTGGTGTGATCAGATGCTTTGAGGGCAGAGGAAAGATCTAGGGTCTAGACCCCAGTTTTTTCAAAAAAAGAGTACCTGTCACTACCTATTTCTATCATAGGGGATATTTACATTCCCTGAGATAACAATAAAAATGATAAAAAAATAAAAAAAATATGGAAGGAACAATTTAAAAATAAAATAAAAAAGCAAAATTAATAATAAAAAAAAAAAAAAAAAAAAAAAAAAAAAAAGCACCGCTGTCCTGCCCTGTTCTTGCCCAATGGCGAACGCAAGCGTCAGTCTGGCATCATATGTAAACAGCAATTGCACCATGCATGTGAGGTATCACCGCGAAGGTCAGATCGAGGGCAGTAATTTTAGCAGTAGATCTCCTCTGTAAATCTAACGGGGTAACCTGTAAAGGCTTTTAAAGGCTTTTAAAAATGTATGTAGTTTGTCGCCAATGCGCGTTTGTGCGAAATTTTAAAGCATGTCGTGTTTGGTATCTATGTACTCGGCCTAAGATCATATTTTTTATTTCATCAAACATTTGGGCAATATAGTGTGTTTTAGTGCATTAAAATTAAAAAAAAGTGTATTTTTTCCCCAAAAAATGCGTTTGAAAAATCGCTGCGCAAATACTGTGTAGAAAAAAAATGCAACACCCACCATTTTATTCTGTAGGGCCTTTGCTTTAAAAATATATATAATGTTTGGGGGTTCAACATAATTTTCTTGCAAAAAAAAATATGTTTTCATGTAAACAAAAAGTGTCAAAAAGGGCTTTGTCTTCAAGTGGTTAGAAGAGTGGATGTAAGCTTCCTAATGTTGTGTATAAAATGCCAGAACAGTTCAAAACCCCCCCAAATGACCCCATTTTGGAAAGTAGACACCCCAAGCTATATACTGAGAGGCATGTCGAGTCCATGGAATATTTTATATGTTGACACAAGTTGCGGAAAAAAGACAATTTATTTTTTTTGCACAAAGTTGTCACTAAATGATATATTGCTCAAACATGCCATGGGCATATGTGGAATTACACCCCAAAATACATTCTGTTGCTTCTCCTGAGTACGGGGATACCACATGTGTGAGACTTTTTGGGAGCCTAGCCGCGTACGGGACCCCAAAAACCAATCACCGCCTTCAGGCTTTCTAAGGGTGTAAATTTTTGATCTCACTTCTCACTGCCTATCACAGTTTCGGAGGCCATGGAATGCCCAGATGGCACAAAACCCCCCCAAATGACCCTATTTTGGAAAGTAGACACCCAAGCTATTTGCTGAGAGGTATTGTGAGTATTTTGCAGATCTCGCTTTTTGTCACAAATTTTTATTTCATTTTTTCTTTTTTTTCAATTTTCAAAAATTTTCTTTCTTTATTTTCAAAAACAAATGAGAGCTGTAAAATACTCACCATGCCTCTCAGGAAACAGCTTGGGGTGTCTACTTTCCAAAATGGGGTCATTTGGGGGGGGTTTTGTGCTATTTTGGCATTTTATGGCCTTCGAAACTGTGATAGGTAGTGAGGAGTGAAATCAAAAATTTGTGCCTAGAAATCCTGAAGGCGGTGCTTGGTTTCCAGGGTCCCGTACGTGGCTAGGCTCCTAAAAAGTCCCACACATGTGGTATCCCCGTACTCAGGAGAAGCAGCAGAATGTATTTTGGGGTGCAATTCCACATATAACCATGGCATGTGTGAGCAATATATCATTTAGTGACAACTTTTTGTAATTTTTTATTTTTTTTTGTCATTATTCAATCACTTGGGAGAAAAAAAAAATATTCAATGGGCTCAACATGCCTCTCAGCAATTTCCTTGGGGTGTCTACTTTCTAAAATGGGGTCATTTGGGGGGGTTTTGTACTGCCCTTTCATTTTAGCACCTCAAGAAATGAGATAGGCAGTCATAAATTTAAAGCTGTGTAAATTCCAGAAAATGTACCCTAGTTTGTAAACGCTATAACTTTTGCGCAAACCAATAAATATACGCTTAGACATTTTTTTTACTAAAGACATGTGGCTGAATACATTTTGGCCTAAATGTATGACTAAAATTGAGTTTATTCGATTTTTCTTATAACAAAAAAGTAGAAAATATCATTTTTTTCCTAAATTTTCGGTCTTTTTCCGTTTATATCGCAAAAAATAAAAATCGCAGAGGCAATCAAATACCATTAAAAGAAAGCTCTATTTGTGGGAAGAAAAGGACGCAAATTTCGTTTGGGTACAACATTGCATGTCCGCACAATTTACAGTTAAAGCAGCGCAGTGCAAAATTCTGAAATCACCTCTGGTCCTTTAGCTACCAAATGGTCCGGGGCTTAAGTGGTTAATGCCGTTTTTCACGTCGGGAAAAATGACAAAAAGACCACACACGGTCGTTTTTCTTGTTGAAAAAAATAAAATTTCATTTTTCACGATGTGAAAAATGATCGTGTGTACGCAGCATTACACTTTTGAAGGCCCTGGAGAACCAGGACGACGGAAAGGCCCAAAAAATTACCCCATTTTGGAACGTATACACCCCAACGTATATTCTGTGAGGCATAATGAGTCTTTTAAACAAGAAAATGAAAAAGATGGATGGAGCATAGGTAAGCCATGGATGAAGCATAGATGGAGCATGGATGGAGCCATGGATGGGCACAGATCAGCGCTGTGGGAACTTCAGATTCAGCCCACAGCGTTGCTGCATCCAGCTCCCCCCCTGTCCTCACACACTGTACCGATCAGCATGAGGACAGGGGAGGAGCCGAAACAGACATGCTCCGGTTTGTTTACAAGTGATCACGCCATCATTGGATGGCGTGATCACGCTGTAAAGGGCCGCTGTCATTGGCCCTTTACCCCCAGTCATGATATTCTCAGGGGCGGGATTCTGGGAGGACGTCATAGTACTCCCTCCAAGAGTTATACGACCGCACTGTAGCAGTCATTCGGCTATGGCCTGGTCGGCAAGTGGTTAAGTACCAAGCCCATTTCTGTTATTTGCCGTTTACAAGTTAAATCAGTATTTTTTGCCAGAAAGTTACTAAGAACCCCCACTTAGAGACCCTAGAGAATGAAATTGAGATTGTTGCAATACTTCTTAATGTCACACCGTATTTGGGCAGCGGTCTTACAAATGCAATTTTGGGGAAAAATATACACTTTTTTTAAATTTTAAAATAAGAAAACAGTTAGCCCAATTTTTTTGTAGAATGTGAAAAACTATGTTACGCAGAGTAAATTGACACCCAACATGTCATGCTTTAAAATTGCGCACACTCGTGGAATGGCAACAAAGTACGGTACTTAAAAATCTCCATAGGCGAGACATTAAAAAATGTTTACAGGTTACCTTTTTAGAGTTACATAAGAGGTCTAGGTGCTAGAATTATTGCCCTCACTCCAACGATCGTGACGATACCTCACATGTGTTATTTGAACACCGTATACACATGCATTCGCTTCTGCGTGCGAGTTCGGAGGAAAGGGGTGCTTTAAATTTTATTTTATTTTTTTATTATTTTCCTTTTTACGCTGTCCCTTTAAAAAAAAAAAACAACAAAACATAATGTAACCACTTGTATTCCTATTACAAGGAATGTAAACATCCGTTGTAATATAAATAAGCATGACAGGGCCCCTTTAATGTGAGATCTGGGGTGAAAAAGACCTTAGACCTCTCATTTACACCTAAAAGCAAAAAAAAAATAAAAAATATAAGTCATTTTATATAAAACACAAAAAAGGGCCCTTTAAAGAGGAAGTAAAGCCTCCTGAAAAAAATAAAATAAAAAAATAATACACCCTGCAAGACAAAAAGGCATAATGAGCTAGTATGCATAGCATACTAGCTCATTATGGAGGTACTTACCTGAGATCAAAGCCCCCGCAGTGGCTCTCGTTTGCCTCCTCCGCCACCGCCATCTCCCCCAGAGTGACTTCTGGGTATCGGGGCTCCGGCGCTGTGACTGGCCGGAGCCGCGATGACGTCACTCCTGCGCATGCACGCGAGAGCCGCCAGTGACGGCACAATCGCCTTCACCAACGGCACGCTCAGTGCGCCTGCGCCGTTGTCTACGGCGCGCATGCACCGTAGACATCGGTGCCATCTTTTCTGCAAATATCTACTAAACCGTGTAGGTTTTAGGAGATATTCCTTGTACCTACAGGTAAGCCTTAATCTAGGCTTACCTGTAGGTAAAAGTGGTCTGTAAGGCCCCATGCACACAGGGCATTTTTACAGCCGCGTTTTTTACAGCTTAAAAACGCCTGTCCATGTTTTGTAAACATTTTTTGACCTTTTTTAAAAAATAAATTAAAAAAATCCGGAGCTCAAAAACGCGAATCGCTGCGTTTTTGCGCGTTTTCGCAGCGTTTTTTGCGCGTTTAATAATTTCGGCCGTTTTTGCAGCTCAAACCTGGAGCTCCAGAACGCACTGGAATTGGGTTTTTTTTGCGGCTGGAAAACGCCTATGCCACTTGGAGCTCATAAAAGCTCTATGTGTGCATGACACAATAGAATAACATGGATGGGCGTTTTGCAGCTGTAAAAAAAACGTCTAACGCTGCTGTTAGCAGCTGCAAAAACGCCCTGTGTGCATGGGGCCTTACAATCACTTTAAGGCCGGAGGGTGGAAGTGACGTGTGATGTTAGCATGGGTGTCCGCTCCATAGGGCAAGGGGGGTCAATTGCCCCCCCCTGGAATCGTAAGAGTGTTGAAGTCAGAGTGGAGACACTTGCCCCCTGTGTTGCAATAACCCCAGCTAGAGGTCAAAGACAGGGTTAAATGCAACTGTGTATCGCCGCTGCCAAAGCGCTTTGCAGGCGCTTCGGCAGCGGTGCCCATTTATTTCAATAGGTGGTGGAGGAGTGGTGTATACAGCGCTGCTCCACTGCCCCAAAGAAGCATGGATGACCTTAAAATGATGCCCCCCCCCTGAAAAAAGTTCAGCGGACGCCCATGGATGTTAGACATTGCTCCGGTCCTCCATGGACATAGAGTTTAGTGAGGACCATCTTGCCCTCACTCGACTTCCTGCCCAGCAAACCAGATGGTCATATAGTTTTAGCCGCTACCGACATCTCCTGCAAGTGGGGAAAATGACCTCTCCCGCTGCCCATAAAAGTGATCCTGTGGCGAATCCGCTACTGGGACCACTTATCTGACAGAGGATCGCCTGCTGTATAAAAATATACCAGGGTTATGGCAGCTATATACCGACGTATATATACAGTGGGCGGTCCAAAAGTGATTAAGGTAAAAAACCATCAGCTTCTAGAACCACTTGTAGATTGCTCCATGCATTGTTGGTAGGTAAAAAGGGAAACGTTAGTATAGCAGGCTATGACCTCTTATGAAATAGACAGGAAGACGTTAATAATGTCATTGCTAACTAAATATTTGTATAATGAAGGCAGCATGTTTTATGTGCTCATAGGCCAAGCATTATTCAAACAAAAGTACTCCAACAAATTCTTTGGAAATTCTAGGGAACACAAATGTGCCAGAAACCATTGCTAAACTGCATTCAAAAGACCAGTATAAGTACAGATGGTCATGATGTGGACAGCCATTACTAAAATTTCATATGGTTACCAAATATTATATTGTAGATTGGCCACGAAGGCCCCAGTCCTGGTCAGCAAAACTTCAGGGAACAGCTAGCCATTACTTATTTCAAAACACTTTTATTGCTCATGTATGCCAGCAAGGACTTAACAATCAGGAACCAATTATAGGGAGGATGTACGTATTTATATTTGTGCTGTCCAGTGTTCATCTATTTGGCCACAATAACCTTTCCCATATGGTCTTCAACAATGTCTTCCAAATGCATGCAGT
This sequence comes from Rana muscosa, assembly GCA_029206835.1. Classification (NCBI taxonomy): domain Eukaryota; kingdom Metazoa; phylum Chordata; class Amphibia; order Anura; family Ranidae; genus Rana; species Rana muscosa. The sequence goes on along the minus strand of CM055122.1, from coordinate 655,745,098 downwards.
GCACATACCATGCAGATACCCATTTTATTTTGCATCTACCGTATGCGTCACCTGTTTACATTCTGCAGTCATAAAGAAGGGCAAAGTAGTCAATACAGCCCTGCTGGTCACACTCATATAGTTAAAGTGGATGTAAACCCAAAAAGGATTTTATTTTTTTTATTTTTTATGTCACAATGTAGTGAATAAGATTTCCTATCATTTGAGCCCAGTCTTGCCACACAGAGTTAATTTAGCTCTGAGCAATTCTCTTTTATTGTTCAGCGAGATAAAAACAGACAAACAGAGAAAAACCTTTGTCCGTTCCGCCCCCTTGCTGTGAGTGACAGGTTATTTACATATCTTGTGCACTAGCTCTAGACAGAGGCACATCCTGTGTAAAAAGTTCCCAGTTCACATCCCCCTCCCCTCCTCTCCCCTCCAGCTCTCCCAGGATTGGCTGCATGTACTGTGTTTTGACTGGATGTTTCTCATCATGGGGTGTGATCCACAGTTCAGTGTGACGAGGAAATGCATGTATAGTGCAGTGAACACAGAACAGCAGAATATACACAGAGAAATGATCTGATTTGGGGGACATGTATCTTGTGAGAGCTGGGCAGAGGAGAAGCTTGAGTGATCTTATTATTGTTATATTGCAGTGTGTGTGTGTGTAAGGTCACCTGATCACATTTGCAACATTCCTTTCCATCACCAGGATGTGTTATGTGGGGGAGGGGTGGATTTCTCACTTTTTATAATTGCACCCAGTAAGGCTGAATGAGCTTAGGGCTGGTTCACATTAGTGCGCTGTGCAAGATCGCATGCGATTCGCACCGCACTGCAGGGTTTTATTTTTTAAACATATTTTTCCACAGTGCTTTCAGGAAAGGGGGTGGGGGGACGTGTCAGTGGATGGTGTCAGTGGTCAGTGTCAGTGGTCTTGGGGCTCTGGACCGTGTTGGTATGGGGGGGGAGGGGGGGTGGTTGTGGTGTCAGTTGTTCATTTTCATTTTTTTAATCTTTTTTACAGTTTTATTTTGGAAGTTTTTTTGTTTTTTTTTTAATCAGCCCTGTTGGGGGCTTTGGGGACATGTGACATGTCTAAACAGAGAGCCCTGACATCTCCCATTTGAGACAGAGAAAGGGACAGAGGACATATTCCCCAGACCCATTCATCTTCAGTGCAGAGAAAAGTACTGGGGAGACAGAGGCTCCTCCATTCATAAACTGAGCACAGTAACACACAGGTTACTCTGCTCAGTTGTCACAGGACACAGAGCGATCGGTAACGAACGCTCTGTGTCCCATTCAGAAAAGAAAGGGGCCGGTAATACCAGACCCTCTCCGCTCTCCATCCTGACAGATTCCCCCCTCCGCCCCCCCCCCCCTCGCAGCCCATGGGAGAGGAGAGAGGGAAGCCAGCGGCTGCGGAGGAAGAAGACAGCGGGGGATGTGGACACACAGATCGGGACGAGGGGGGGGCCCGGAGGAGGAAGAAACGGCGGGGGATGTGGACATACAGATCGGGACAGGGCGGAGGAGAACAGGGAGGAGAACAGGGAGGAGGAGGAGAACAGGGAGGAGAACAGGGAGGAGGAGGAGAACAGGGAGGAGAACAGGGAGGAGGAGGAGAACAGGGAGGAGAACAGGGAGGAGGAGGAGGAGAACAGGGAGGAGGAGGAGGAGGAGGAGGAGGAGGAGGAGGAGGAGAACAGGGAGGAGGAGGAGGAGGAGAACAGGGAGGAGGAGGAGGAGGAGGAGAACAGGGAGGAGGAGGAGGAGGAGGAGGAGGAGGAGGAGGAGGAGGAGGAGGACAGGGCGGCGGAGGAGGAGGAGGAGGAGGAGAACAGGGCGGAGGAGGACAGGGCGGCGGAGGAGGAGAAGGAGAACAGGGCGGAGGAGGAGGAGGAGGAGGAGGAGGAGGAGGAGGAGAAGAAGGAGAAGAAGGAGAAGAAGGAGAAGGAGAAGGAGAAGGAGAAGAAGGAGAAGAAGGAGAAGGAGAAGAAGAAGAAGGAGAAGAAGGAGAAGAAGGAGAAGAAGGAGAAGAAGGAGAAGAAGGAGAAGAAGGAGAAGGAGAAGGAGGAGAAGAAGGAGAAGGAGAAGGAGAAGGAGGAGAAGGAGGAGAAGGAGGAGAAGGAGGAGGAGGAGGAGGAGGAGGAGGAGGAGGAGGAGGAGAACAGGGCGGAGGAGGAGGAGAGCAGGGAGGAGGAGGAGGAGGAGGAGAGCAGGGAGGAGGAGGAGGAGAGCAGGGAGGAGGAGGAGGAGAGCAGGGAGGAGGAGGAGGAGCAGCAGAACAGGGCGGAGGAGGAGGAGGAGAACAGGGCGGAGGAGGGGGAGGAGGAGGAGGAGGAGGACAGGGCGGAGGAGGAGGAGGAGGAGGAGAACAGGGCGGAGGAGGAGGAGGAGGAGAACAGGGCGGAGGAGGAGGAGAAGGAGAACAGGGCGGAGGAGGAGGAGAAGGAGGAGGAGGAGGAGAACAGGGCGGAGGAGGAGGAGGAGGAAGAGGAGGAGAACAGGGCGGAGGAGGAGGAGGAAGAGGAGGAGGAGGAGGAGGAGGAAGAGGAGGAGGAGGAGGAGGAAGAGGAGGAGGAGGAGGAAGAGGAGGAGAACAGGGCGGAGGAGGAGGAGAACAGGGCGGAGGAGGAGGAGGAGGAGGAGGAGGAGGAGGAGGAGGAGGAGGAGGAGGAGGAGGAGAAGGAGGAGGAGAAGGAGAAGGAGAAGGAGACTCAGGGATGATCGGTGCAACGAGGACAGCTGTGAGCACCAATCCCTCCTGCATGCTTTTCAAGTGAAAGCCGCGGGAGGGAGGAGGAGAAGCGGCTGATGAAACGCATGCGGGGGGGGGAAATCGGTGCTCATAGCTGTCCCTTGTCGCACCGATCATCCCCCACCATTACCCGGAACGCGCTCTGCCTCTCCTGTGCACGCTCTGGCCAAGGGGAGTGTACAGGTGGGCGGGGAGTCTGCTGATATCATGACTCCGCCCACCGAGCGCTGAATAACAGACCCGCCCACTGAATCTGGACTTTTCAGGGGTATCAAACAGCTAAAAGGGTGACATTTGACAGGTAAGGATACATGCAGGAGGCATGTATATCCTTATAGATAACCATGGCAGCAGTTTAGAATTGACAAGAGTGGGTTTACATCCACTTTAACGCTCTAAAAACACAACTCTAAAGTTAATGAACCTATGCCAGTACTTACTAGAATTAAAATGTGTGTTAAGAGATTACATGCATTTACCAGGGACCTTAGATGGTCAGCTTCCCTGATTCAGGAAAAAATTATATTTTGTACAGTGCAGCAAAATATGCTGTTGCCGTATAAAAATGAGAAATCGCTAATATTACCCATTTAGAAATCATTTGTAGTGTTCACATTATGTCAAGCTGATCACACACACATCATTTAAATGAAGTTTGGATAGAGTAAAGAAGGGTTAATTCTGCTGCCTGTTTTTTTTTTTTGCCATCTGTGTCCCCCATTTCCTTTTCTCAACAGGAAGAGAGAGAATATCTTCCCAATATAAAGGAAATCCCCTCTTAGATATCTGTCACAAAAACAAGTATCCCCATTTGATAAAATTCCCCTCTATTCCTGTTCTGCTGGTAACTCAAAACGTTGGTTTTGCCCTTACTTTCATTCTCAATGACAATGGTGATCAGAATACTTGGAGAGAAAGAAACTCCATAGCTGGTACACAGACCGCAATTAAAACCAGACAAGGGTTCTAATCCCTCAACACTGTATCCAAGCAGGGGGACCAGGCAGGGCTGCCCCCTGTCCCCCCTGCTCTTCGCTCTGGCCATTGAGCCCCTGGCGGCTCTGGTGAGAGACTGCCGGTCGGTCGGGGGCTTCCGCTATGGCAATATACACGAGAAAATTATGCTATACGCCGATGACATGCTCCTCTTTTTGGAAGATGTGGATGAATCACTGGCTCAGGTCATGGCCCTTATCACAGAGTTTGGCCATTTCTCGGGCCTTACAATTAACTGGTCCAAGTCAGCTCTGATGTTCCTGGATGGGGCCCCCGCACTAGGTGAGGGGCCCTCCTGCCCGGTCCCCATAGTATCCTCATTTAAGTACTTGAGTGTATTCATCTCCCCGGTGATCACAGAATTCTGTCAGCTGAATATATACCCCTTATTGACTAGATTCAGGGATAAAATACAGATATGGAATAGACTGCGGATGTCCCTGGCCGGCAAGACGAACCTTATTAAAATGATACTAATGCCCCAGCTGCTGTACCTGCTACACAATGCTCCTGTTGTTATCACGCTTAAAATCTTCAGGGTCGTCAACTCCCTCTTTAGACAATTATTGTGGCACAACAAACCCCCCCGGATCAAATTCGAACAACTACAGCGACCAAAGGAGGGGGAGGGCCCTTGCCCTCCCCAACCCTTGGATATACTATCTGGCAGCGCAACTACAGCACCTGATAGGTACCATGGTACCGGCTCCTGTGGGCTCCTCGGCTAGGCTGATGCTGCTTGGCTCGGGGGCCGACACGGTGCCGGAGGGGCTGGAGGCTCAGCGGTTTCAGAAATCAATTAAAAAGATGCCCACTTATTCGCTCCTTCAGAAGGTGTGGAATAAGGCCAAACAACTCCAGAATGTCACGGGGTTCACTAGGTACAGCCCGCTATGGGGGAACGGCAATTACACTGAACTGGCCAAACTTCAGCAGGGCCCTAAGTGGAGATCACTAGGTATAACCCACCTGAAACAAGTGTTTCATAATGGGGCCTTACTTCCTTTTCATGTACTTCAATCGAGATTTGCGCTCCCGTCCAATATGCTGTTTTACTACCTGCAGCTGCGACATGCTGTCAGGGCTGAGGGGGATGCAGTGGAGTGGGTTCAGTCCCCCACCCCTGTCTTTCACATGCTGCAGGACGCTTGTGAGACCAGGGGTGTCATCTCTCAGTGCTATAACATGCTGCTGTCCTCGTTTTTGGAGGGACACCCCATGAAAGTGGTGAGCCAATGGGAGGCGGATGTTGGTCCTATAGAGGGGGAGCTCTGGGAGGAGGCAATGCAGGCGGTAAACGCCTGCTCGCTTAATGTGGCACAAAAGGTATCCCAACTATATATACTACTGAGAGTACATTTTACACCGGTAAAGCTATTCAAGATGGGAAGACTGCCCGATCCGCTATGTGGTAGATGTAGGGCGGTGCCTGGAGATCTGATTCACCTCCTCTGGCGTTGCCCCAAACTCCATAGATACTGGACGGAGGTACTGGCTACGCTTAATTTGGTGTTCCAGACCAACGTTCCTTCTGACCCCTTATGTTGCTTGTTAGGAATACTGGAGGGGGAGATCCCGGAGGAGGTGACTCGAATGGCAATTACTAGGGCATTGTTCCAGGCGAGAAAAACTATTCTACTACTGTGGAAGTCTGCGGAGCCGCCTACGGTCCAGCTGTGGATACAGCAGATGGGTAAAACGCTTTTGATGGAGAAATACATATACCAGCACAGGAGAAACGCGGGAAAGTTTGATAGGCTCTGGGATGCATGGCTTGCTGTACCAGGTTTAAGTCCGATGGAATTGGTGAGGATGAGGCTGCTGGGAGGTGTGTAGCATGCTCCCACCAGCAACAGGTGGGCGGGTGGGAGAGGGGATAGTCTGATGGGATATGTACAGTTCACCCTATGCTATTTGAAATTCTGAGCGGATTGTTTAATGTATGTGATTTTAGATGTGACCAAGGAATGTCAAAAACCTATATTGCTACTTGTAAAAGATATAATATGCTGCATATTTTTGTACCTCGTATATTTTTTGTGAGCAATAAAAACCGTTTGATTTAAAAAAAAAAAAAAAAAAACACTGTATCCAAAAAAGTTTTGCCTTTAGTTATACTTGGCACAGTAAGCACCCCGGCTACTGAAAAAGAGGGTACCACCAGTCCTGTACAAGGCCTGGGCCAGCCAGGGAGGGGCAGGTAACAGAGGGAATTAGATGTGGGCAGGGGACAATTACTGTTCCCTTGTTTAGATCTCTGTGAAGCAGCTGAAAGCCAGCTTCCACTTCTCTCCCTCCAGCCGGTTTTCAACTGCAGCAGATAGATCCATACAGGGGATCAGTTCAAGCAATTGTCCCCCGCCACACCGATCACCCTCCCTGTACACCATCCTCTTCCCCCTGTGGATGGAGAGCAGGGGAAGGGGCCAGTAAATATGTCATATTTACTGACCCCTTCCTTTCCTGAATGAAAACAATGAGTGGTCGGTATAGTAAACCGTGTTTACTATGCTTCCGTTTGTAAATGAACAGGAGCCTCTGTACAGAGCACGCTCTGTTCATTCACTGCTCAGTGCAGCTGAGACTGCAGAAAAAGGGACAGAGAAATTTATATACTCAGTCCCTTTCTTAAAAGTGAGGGTTTATTTAAACCCCTGATATTTCACCAAACCCTCAACCACCTGCCCTAATAACATTGTGGAAAAAAAAAAAAAAAAAGCACAATTTTTTTTTTATTTGAAATGTAAAAAATAATTAAAAAGTGAAGGACTCAATCACGTGGTTTCTCTGGCCTATACAGTATAAATGAGTGGTTTGTTTGGACGGCTGTTACTATATAAACACATCCGCAAGTACTAATTTTAACCACAGCCCCGGACCATTTTGCAGCTAAAGGACCAGGCCCCCTTTTTGCGATTCGGCACTTCGTCGATTTAACTGACAATTGCGCGGTCTTGCGACGTGGCTCCCAAACAAAATTGGCGTCCTTTTTTTCCCACAAATAGAGCTTTCTTTTGGTGGCATTTGATCACCTCTGCGGTTTTTATTTTTTGCGCTATAAAACTAAAATAGAGTGACAATTTTGAAAAAAATTCTATATATTTTACTTTTTGCTATAATAAATATCCCCTAAAAAAATATATACATTTTTTTTCCCTCAGTTTAGGCCGATTTGTATTCTGTAACGGCACCCCAATATCAAGGAGTAAAACGCCGTTTACGATGTTCCCTCTCCTAGACACACATCCACTCGCTACCAATATCCACAGCCAAACGACCCTTTCCCATAGGACCCGATCCCCTTAGAAGGACGAGACGCACTCGGTCTTCTTCTGTAATAGGAATCCCTTTATTATTGAGAAACATTGTAACTTTATACACAATTCAATCCACATGATTTAACATGAACAAGGGCCCAGCTCCACCCACACATCCCAAGACTCAACACCTCATCCTGACGTCTGCTAGGCTTCAAAAGATCCCACACAATACACATCTTCTCACAAAGGGTTGGCAGCCAGTCTGTCTGGCACTTTACAATACACACAAGGACAGACTTAATGAACAATAGAATGCAAAACACCTTAATTCCTCACAGCAATGATTACATAACCCCCACACACAGTATACATCCAATCTATATACAATGTATATACAGCCTTGAATATGGCTATCACAGACCATATCGGGGGTTTCTTTTATTCACCCTGTGTCCAAAGTGACCCCACTGTCACACATCTCCCCTTTCGGCAGGGGACTAACAGAGGAGGGGACCCCAGACAGGTCTACTCCGAAGTTAGTCCATGGGTCCATTCTTCCAATGCTGGTATCCACCCAGTACCACAAATAAATTGCTCCAAGCAGAGCATTACTTACCCAGCCAACCTCTGCCTCTCTCAGAGAACATACCCGTCGCTGGGGAGAAGACAGGGTGACTGGGCTCAGTCCGTCATGCTGTTGGGGATCTGGGTCGACTGCCCGGCATCCCTGGGGTATACAAGTGGAGACTGAAGTCCCATCCACTTGTGGTAGGTGGAAGTCCCCCAGTGCTTGCAAAGCAAGGCTGACATCCTCCTGTCTCAGTGTCACACCATTTTCTGGGGTTGTGTCAGTGAGGACTGAAGTCCCATCTACTACCACAGGAACTCCCTCTTCTGTTAGTTGAGAGCAGAGGCCCGTGGCACTCAGCTCTGTTGCCAGCTCTTCTGCTGGGTTGCTGTGAGTGGAGACCGCAGTCCCATCCACCGATATCGGCTCAAGTCGCAGTTGTGTGCAGCGGCCAGTAGCATTCTGCCCTGCTGCCAGTGATTCAGCTGGGGGTGAAAGCTTTACCCCCTCAGCTTGTTGCTGGAGAGAGGGGCCAACTGCCCCGGCTCCCTGAAACTACCCAGTTGTTTCCGGTGCTGGGCAGAGGTTGCTATCACTCTGCCCTGTTGCCAGCACTTCTGCTGGGGACTCCACACCATCCGCTCTGGCTAGCTGTTGGGGAGGGAAAATGGCTGCTTCTCCTCCCTGCATCTCTGAAATCCACTCGGAAAGAGGAACCATCACCTTCTCAACTCGGGCCTCCAAAACTGCCACGGGTGTAGAGCAGGGGTCTGCAGTACTTTGTCCTGCTGTCAGTACTTGAGCGGGCGATGCATAATCCATAACATCCTCTGAACAGTCCCTTAAGTCTATATCTTCTGTAATCTGTGGCTGGGGAGATGAGCCAACTGCCCTAGCTCCCTGGAACTCCATATCATCCACTTCGGCTTTAAGGGTGGCAATCTTCAGCTTTTCCACTGCCGATTCTTCAGCCAGGCTAGCTCCCTGGGACTCCGTATCATCCACTTCGGCTTTAGGGAGGGCAATCTACAGCTTTTCCACTGCCGATTCTTCAGCCAGGCTAGCTCCCTGGAACTCCATATCATCCACTTCGGCTTTAAGGGTGGCAATCTTCAGCTTTTCCACTGCCGATTCTTCAGCCAGGCTAGCTCCCTGGGACTCCGTATCATCCACTTCGGCTTTAGGGAGGGCAATCTTCAGCCAGGCTAGCTCCCTGGAACTCCATATCATCCACTTCGGCTTTAGGGGTGGCAATCTTCAGATTTTCCACTGCTGATTCTTCAGCCAGGATTTCATAGTTGTCAACTGGTATTTCCTGATAGTCCCAGGCAAAGGGAGCCCCACCCTGCTGCTGAGCAGATTCTAGCAGCTGTCTGTAGGCGATCTCCGATTGTCGTATTTCCGCCATTCTCCACTCATGTTGCCGCTCTAGTTCTCTCTTTTGTCGCGCATCCTGCAGCTGGATGCCTCTAATGGCTTCCTGAATGGTGGTCTCTGATGGGTTAGCACCATATAATGCCAACCGCTGTCGCACTCATTGCTGAAACAAATCTTCAACTGACCGGGGTCCTGCATCACCATCTCTCTGGTCCATCTCGGCTCTCAAGTAAGTCTTTCAGCGTGACTTTCCTGCAGGCTGCATAGCTGGTCATTCACTGTGGTGGCTTGGAGTGTCCCAGGAACTGGAGGGAAAATCCCGCTGCTGCCAACCAATGTAACAGCACCCCAATATCAAGGAGTAAAACACCGTTTACGATGTTCCCTCTCCTAGACACCCATCCACTCGCTACCAATATCCACAGCCAAACGACCCTTTCCCATAGGACCCGATCCCCTTAGAAGGACGAGACGCACTCTGTCTTCTTCTGTAATAGGAATCCCTTTATTATTGAGAAACATTGTAACTTTATACACAATTCAATCCACATGATTTAACATGAACAAGGGCCCAGCTCCACCCACACATCCCAAGACTCAACACCTCATCCTGACGTCTGCTAGGCTTCAAAAGATCCCACACAATACACATCTTCTCACAAAGGGTTGGCAGCCAGTCTGTCTGGCACTTTACAATACACACAAGGACAGACTTAATGAACAATAGAATGCAAAACACCTTAATTCCTCACAGCAATGATTACATAACCCCCACACACAGTATACATCCAATCTTTATACAATGTATATACAGCAGGGTTCTCAAAGTACCGGCCCGCGGGCCATTTGCGGCCCGCGGACCGGTTATAAATGGCCCGCAGGCAGCGCGGGGGTGTCGCGGAAGGGGGGGCGCAAATTGTCAGTGTTCTACTGCCAGGCATGTACTGGCCGGAGATCCGCAGCGATTTACCCGTCAATCGCCTACTGCTGGCGCCTGACGGTAGATCGAGATGCATGCAGAGTAGCGCAGGAAGCGTCTGTCATAAGTTCACTTCTCTCTCATGTCACGCTGTTGCTCCCCGGCGGCCCCTCCTCTCTTCGTCCATCTCTATTTGCTTGTGACATCATCTGGGATGGAGGAAGAGAGGAGGGGCCGCCGGGGAGCAACAGCGTGACATGAGAGAGAAGTGAACTTATGACAGACGCTTCCTGCGCTACTCTGCATTTGAAGAAAACGACAACAAGTAAATGCTGACCTGTGCCCCATGTACCCTGATTGTGCCCTGATGTGCCCCATGTACCCTGATTGTGCCCTGATGTGCCCCATGTACCCTGATTGTGCCCTGATGTGCCCCATGTACCCTGAATGTGCCCCATGTACCCTGATTGTGCCCTGATGTGCCCCATGTACCCTAAATGTGCCCTGATGTGCCCCATGTACCCTAAATGTGCCCTGATGTACCCTGAATGTGCCCTGATGTGCCCCGTGTACCCTGATGTGCTGGGCTCTGTGCCCTGATGTGCTGTGCCCTAATGGTGAGTGGCCAGTGTGCAGTGTAATGTGAAGTGCAGTGTAGTGGTCAGTGTGCAGTGTAGTGGTCAGTGTGCAGTGTAGTGGTCAGTATGCAGTGCTCAGTGTGTTGTGTGCAGTGTAGTGGTCAGTGTGTTGTGGTCAGTGTGTAGTGTAGTGGTCAGTGTGCAGTGTAGTGGTCAGTGTGCAGTGTTGTGGTCAGTGTGCAGTGTTGTGGTCAGTGTGCAGTGTTGTGGTCAGTGTGCAGTGTTGTGGTCAGTGTGCAGTGTAGTGGTCAGGTTTAATAATGCGTTTGCTGACACCAGTGCTGGGGGTTAATAGTGCGTCTGCTGACACCAGTGCTGCTGTTTTTGAAGTTTGAATGTTTGCATGCGGCCCCCCATGGGATATGAAAACTTGTCTTGTGGCCCTCAGGTAATTTGAGTTTGAGACCCCTGATATACAGCCCTGAATATGGCTATCACAGACCATATCGGGGGTTTCTTTTATTCACCCTGTGTCCAAAGTGACCCCACTGTCACATATTCTACATATTTTTGGTAAAAAAAAAAAAAACGCAATAAAGTGTTTGATTCGTTTGCGCAAATGTTATAGCATCTACAAAATAGGGGATAGTTTTATGGCATTTTTATTCTTTTTTTTTTACTAGTAATGGCTGCGATCAGCGATTTTTATCGTGACTGCAACATTATGGCGGGCACATCGGACACTTTTGGCACATTTTTGGGACATTGTCATTTTTACAGCGATCAGTGCTATAAAAATGCACCGATTACTGTGAAAATTACACTGGCAGTGAAGGGGTTAACCACTAGGTGGCGTTGTAGGGGTTAAGTGTTCCCTACTGTAGGGGGGATGGACTGTGTGTCACATGACACTTATCTTCGCTCCGAGTACACAAGCATCTCCCTGCTCTATACCTCCGTGAGACGATTGCGGAGACCCCCACGGCGATCGAGTGCACGGGACCCGCGGTCCGACTCACGGGGAAGGCGGCAGGGGCGCGCGTGCGACCACACATCAGGCATTTAAAGGGCAACGTACAGGTACGTGTTTGTGCCTGTCCATGCCATTCTGCCGACGTACAAGTACAGGAGGCGGTCGGCAAGTGGTTAAAGATGAGCAGGCAAGGGTGAGTGGCTTCAGAATACACACTCTGTGTTCCTGTATCCACACGCCTGGCAAATTAGGACCCGTGACTGATCGTACAGATGCTGCATCCCCATAGTGTAGCAAGCACAGCACTATATAAAAAAATAAATAAAAAAAAACACCGATTCGCACTGTACAGGCCACAGTGGTCATGTAAATGAGCCCCAAGACCTCATTCACACATAGAGCTTTATTTATTAACTCAGTACACTTTTATGTTCTAGATTTAGCAGAAGTTTTGTAAGGTATGTTGTGTTTGTGTCCGTTAATGATTTTAATGTATTTTTAGGGAAAAATATGGTTTTGATATTTTAGGAGGGCCTGGTCAGGTAGACAGTGATTGCTAACAGCAGCCCTTGTAAGTACTTCCAAACAGCATAAGGACTAGTGACAAAATGCCGGGTTGGAAAATCTCTGCTATCATGCAGTGATTATTCACTTTTTAGACCTGATTCACACCTATGCAGGTTGCAGTTTGCATTTTTCAATACACATCTTTAAATCATTGACGTCTATGGAACCAGAAAAAAGTCCCTGGCCTTTTCCATAAAATGCACAGATGTGAACTACATCCATAGGAAACCATGTTAAATGGACTGTAGTGTGTTTCACAAAAAAAAAAATAATACGCATAGGTGTGAACCAGGCATTAATCAACAGAAACACTTTACCATGCTCATACCCTATCCCAATATGCCATTGCCTGCTAATCTTTGTGAAATATTCACAAACGTAAAGCCAACCTTAGACTACCCAGGGTGAGACAAAGTTATTGCCAGGCTTGTAGGAAGGAATCTTTTGTGAAAACAATCTTTGGAAGATATTTGGAAAAACAGAAAACAATCTTCTTTACTAAATATACAAAAAGGTGTAGCGCTGGATGAGCAAAACTGTGTATGGCTATACAGTGAAAAAAATATATAATATAAGAAAAAGTATCAAAAACATGAGTGAATACTACAAATAAACAATTTAAAGTTCATGTGTGTCAGTGAAAAATTTATGAAATCTTCTCCTCTATTTAAAGATGATAAGAGTTCTACAGAGTGCAGGTATCTGATGAAAATCATAGGCAAAATGCTCCAACACTTAGTAAAGATCCCGCCACCAAGGTGAAGAATGAAGGCTTACCAGACAGCCTGCGACCGCCCTTCTCAGGGGGGTCAAAACAGGCTCAGTAGAGTGATGTTTTACTCCATGGAAGGCAGGATGATTCTGCAGGAATGCTTCATCCACAATGGGAGAGTCTCCAGAGACGTTGATTGAACACCTGACCAGAACTGGGAGTAGACACACTCTTGGCAGATCAGAGTGGATGTTCCTCAGTAAGTAGGATAAAATCCAAAAGAGAAAGAAAAACTTTCCATAGTGTAGCGTTCATCCATAAAAAAGGGGTTTATTTTCACAAAGTATGCGATACAGAACCTCAAAGTAACAAGTCCTGAGATATTAAAATGCTGGTTAAAAACTCCTTGCAAGGAATAAAAAGCTCCGTATTCTGTCAATCAAACGACCGTTCGCACGTGCGCAATGCATGCACGTGTCACCCTACGTCGTTTCGTCAAATCTGACATCATCAGGGGCACGCCCACGCAAGAGCGCACACGCTATTTATAGCCAAAGGGCCCGCAAAGGGTTCTCTCATTGGTTAGGCCTCAGATTGACAGACGGAGCAGATAGAGTGGACCTGTGCATTGAATTCTCAATGCAGAGGTCAATACATAGATAACAATCACATCCTGACACCCGGTGGAACCTCCGGATATTGCACCTATTTGAATCTATTCCACACAACGCCATCTTGTGGGTCATGATGTAACTGTTTACAAAAAGAGGGATTTGTAAAGTCCCAATTATAACAAATTAATATACATTATATATATATATATATATATATATATATATATATATATATATATATATATACACATATACACACTTTATATATATATATATATATATATATATATATATATATATATATATATATATATATATATATATATATATATATATATACACACACACACACACACACACACATATACACATATACATACACAAAATCAATAAAAAACTCTATTACATATACTAATTGTTCAAAATTCAGAAATGTTATCCATAAACTAAAGCCCAGATCAAAAATACACAAATGGTAAGAAAGTGAAAAATGGATAAAGATTATGGGAAGGGACATCAAAATAATAAATCACCCATTATTAATGAAGCAATTTATGTCCCATTCCACATTAAGGCCTCCCGGTGTGTGACAGCCTAATTTATGTATCCAGCTGGTTTCAGATCTGGATATGCTTCTTCTACCATTTCCACCTCTCCAATGGGGCACATATTTTTCCAGACCAATAAAGATAGTACCTTTTGGGTTTCTATTGTGTACAAGATCATAATGTTTTGACACATTATGTTTGTCAAAACCATTTTTTATGTTGGTAATGTGCTCCCCCAATCTTATACTGAGTTTCCTAATAGTCCGTCCGACATATTCCAACCCGCATGGGCACCGCAAGAGGTACACCAAGCATTTAGTAGTGCAGGTTATAAGGGACCTAATGGGATATGTCACTCCTGTTCCAGATGAAGTGAAATCAGTAATTCTTCTACCCTGGAGAGCATTGACCCTACAAACTTTACATCTCCTACAGGGATAGAATCCCTTCAGATCCCCAAAAAAGTCAGACGAGTTGGGGGATCAGGTACGTTTGGTGCTATTGAATGTCTGAGGTTGGAAGCACCCCTGAAGAGCACTCTTGGGCTGTTGGACAACAGAGGCCCCAACACTCGGTCATTCTTTAACACCGACCAATGTTTTTTAATGATTCTTTTAATGGCCCAGTGTTGGCTTGAATATGTGGTCAGAAAGGCTAGGCCAAAATCCTCCCTGTTTTCCACCTCTGGGGGTCTGTCACACAGAAGAGTCTGTCTATCTCTGAGACCAACCTCAGAAATGACAGAATCCAGTTTAGCAATATCATAACCTTTGACTATGAATCTAGATCTAAGGATTTGTGCCTCCTTATGATATTGCTCCAAATCGGTACAGTTGCGCTTTAAGCGCAAAAACTGACCCTTTGGAACCGCCGACAGCCAGGAACTATGATGACAAGAGTCCAGTGGTATATAACCGTTCCTGTCCGTCGGTTTAAAAAAGGTGGACGTGACAATCCTATTGTCCTCTATTGAAATATTGAGATCCAGAAAATGAATCTGAATGGGACTAATCTCATAACTAAGAATAATTCCCCTGTCATTACTATTTAAAAAAGACAGATAGGAATTGACTGATTCAGTGTCACCATCCCAGACAAAAAGGATGTCATCAATAAATCTTTTCCAAAAAATAAGATTAGGTGACCTATCACCAAGTACCACGTCCTCTTCCCACTTTGCCATAAAGAGGTTGGCCATACTGGGGGCAAACTTGGCCCCCATGGCCACACCCCTAATCTGGAGATAGTGAGTACCACTATGCCAGAAATGATTATGCTTCATCGCGAAGTCCAGCAGTTCCATCACGAAGTTGCACTGCGTGACAGAAATGCCGGACTCGCGATAAAGAAAATGTCGCACCGCCTCATGACCTAGATTATGAGAAATAGCTGTATAGAGGGATGAGACATCTGCCGTAATGAGCAAGTAGGAGGCCTTCCACTCAATCTCACCAAGCAGGTTAATCACATGCTTGGTGTCCTTGAGAAAGGACGGGGTGCCCATCACCAGTGGTTGCAAGTAATAATCAATATACTTGCCAATACGTGAAGTAATAGAGTCTATACCACTGATGATGGGCCTACCCGGAGGATTAATCAGTTTTATGGATTTTAGGCAATATGTACATCACCGGCAATCTAGGCGCCAAGGGCACCAAATGTTCCCTTTCTTTTGGGTTTAAAATACCCATATCATGTCCCTTATCAACTAGAGGTCTCAACTCCTTCTTATATTGTATAGTGGGATCCATGGGTAAACTTGAGTAAGTCAGAGGGTCCATCACTATCCTGGACATCTCCTCAAAGTAGGAGTCCTTGTCCAGAACAACAATGGCACCCCCTTTATCAGCTGGTCGCACGACCACATCCCTCCTATTACATAGGGACTCCATACCCAATTTGAGATCATGTTGGATTCGTACCGGTTTTACATTTAGATTATTCAAATCCCCCAACACCAGATCTCGAAATACAGTCAAGTTCGGTGCCTGGTGAATAGGGGGATTGAAGAGGGATGTGTTCTCAAGGACACCAAGCATGTGATTAACCTGCTTGGTGAGATTGAGTGGAAGGCCTCCTACTTGCTCATTACGGCAGATGTCTCATCCCTCTATACAGCTATTTCTCATAATCTAGGTCATGAGGCGGTGCGACATTTTCTTTATCGCGAGTCCGGCATTTCTGTCACGCAGTGCAACTTCGTGATGGAACTGCTGGACTTCGCGATGAAGCATAATCATTTCTGGCATAGTGGTACTATCTCCAGATTAGGGGTGTGGCCATGGGGGCCAAGTTTGCCCCCAGTATGGCCAACCTCTTTATGGCAAAGTGGGAAGAGGACGTGGTACTTGGTGATAGGTCACCTAATCTTATTTTTTGGAAAAGATTTATTGATGACATCCTTTTTGTCTGGGATGGTGACACTGAATCAGTCAATTCCTATCTGTCTTTCTTAAATAGTAATGACAGGGGAATTATTCTTAGTTATGAGATTAGTCCCATTCAGATTCATTTTCTGGATCTCAATATTTCAATAGAGGACAATAGGATTGTCACGTCCACCTTTTTTAAACCGACGGACAGGAACGGTTATATACCACTGGACTCTTGTCATCATAGTTCCTGGCTGTCGGCGGTTCCAAAGGGTCAGTTTTTGCGCTTAAAGCGCAACTGTACCGATTTGGAGCAATATCATAAGGAGGCACAAATCCTTAGATCTAGATTCATAGTCAAAGGTTATGATATTGCTAAACTGGATTCTGTCATTTCTGAGGTTGGTCTCAGAGATAGACAGACTCTTCTGTGTGACAGACCCCCAGAGGTGGAAAACAGGGAGGATTTTGGCCTAGCCTTTCTGACCACATATTCAAGCCAACACTGGGCCATTAAAAGAATCATTAAAAAACATTGGTCGGTGTTAAAGAATGACCGAGTGTTGGGGCCTCTGTTGTCCAACAGCCCAAGAGTGCTCTTCAGGGGTGCTTCCAACCTCAGACATTCAATAGCACCAAACGCACCTGAACCCCCAACTCGTCTGACTTTTTTTGGGGATCTGAAGGGATTCTATCCCTGTAGGAGATGTAAAGTTTGTAGGGTCAATGCTCTCCAGGGTAGAAGAATTACTGATTTCACTTAATCTGGAACAGGAGTGACATATCCCATTAGGTCCCTTATAACCTGCACTACTAAATGCGTGGTGTACCTCTTGCGGTGCCCATGCGGGTTGGAATATGTCAGACGGACTATTAGGAAACTCAGTATAAGATTGGGGGAGCACATTACCAACATAAAAAATGGTTTTGACAAACATAATGTGTCAAAACATTATGATCTTGTACACAATAGAAACCCAAAAGGTACTATCTTTATTGGTCTGGAAAAATATGTGCCCCATTGGAGAGGTGGAAATGGTAGAAGAAGCATATCCAGATCTGAAACCAGCTGGATACATAAATTAGGCTGTCACACACCGGGAGGCCTTAATGTGGAATGGGACATAAATTGCTTCATTAATAATGGGTGATTTATTATTTTGATGTCCCTTCCAATAATCTTTATCCATTTTTCACTTTCTTACCATTTGTGTATTTTTGATCTGGGCTTTAGTTTATGGATAACATTTCTGAATTTTGAACAATTAGTATATGTAATAGAGAGTTTTTTATTGATTTTGTGTATGTATATGTGTATATATATGTATATGTATGTGTATGTGTGTGTGTGTGTATATGTATGTATATGTGTATATATATATAATGTATATTAATTTGTTATAATTGGGACTTTACAAATCCCTCTTTTTGTAAACCGTTACATCATGACCCACAAGATGGCGTTGTGTGGAATAGATTAAAATAGGTGCAATATCCGGAGGTTCCACCGGGTGTCAGGATGTGATTGTTATCTATGTATAGACCTCTGCATTGAGAATTCAATGCACAGGTCCACTCTATCTGCTCCGTCTGTCAATCTGAGGCCTAACCAATGAGAGAACCCTTTGCGGGCCCTTTGGCTATAAATAGCGTGTGCGCTCTTGCGTGGGCGTGCCCCTGATGATGTCAGATTTGACGAAACGACGTAGGGTGACACGTGCATGCATTGCGCACGCGCGAACGGTCGTTTGATTGACAGAATACGGAGCTTTTTATTCCTTGCAAGGAGTTTTTAACCAGCATTTTAATATCTCAGGACTTGTTACTTTGAAGTTCTGTATCGCATACTTTGTGAAAATAAACCCCTTTTTTATGGATGAACGCTACACTATGGAAAGTTTTTCTTTCTCTTTTGGATTTTATCCTACTTACTGAGGAACATCCACTCTGATCTGCAAAGAGTGTGTCTACTCCCAGTTCTGGCCAGGTGTTCAATCAACGTCTCTGGAGACTCTCCCATTGTGGATGAAGCATTCCTGCAGAATCATCCTGCCTTCCATGGAGTAAAACATCACTCTACTGAGCCTGTTTTGACCCCCCTGAGAAGGGCGGTCGCAGGCTGTCTGGTAAGCCTTCATTCTTCACCTTGGTGGCGGGATCTTTACTAAGTGTTGGGGCATTTTGCCTATGATTTTTATCGGATACCTGCACTCTGTAGAACTCTTATCTTCAAATAGAGGAGAAGATTTCATATATTTTTCACTGACACACATGAACTTTAAATTGTTTATTTGTAGTATTCACTCATGTTTTTGATACTTTTTCTTATATTATATATTTTTTTCACTGTATAGCCATACACAGTTTTGCTCATCCAGCGCTACACCTTTTTGTATATTTATATTGTTGTACCTTATATCAGGTTTTTTTTGGTGTTTAGCAGCAGGTTTTCCTTTAGGGATTTATTTATTGCACTTTAATAATTTGCACCTAGCGCAAATTTTTCTTTTATAACCAATCTTCTTTACTGACTGTTCAAAAACTAGTGGCAGATAATAATGAAGTGATATTTTCAGGTAAGAGAAATGTACATGCACATTATGCATCTTCAGATACTCAAATAATTGTGCCCAAAGAGATAGTAAGAGAGTCATTTATCCCATGGAACATGGCTGTAAAATTCCCACTCTACAATTTTTTTGGGGGATTAAAGTAATTTTTCTATTAATGAAATTTTAAAATTAACAATCATCTTCAGACTGCTATCTTAGGTCTATGACCAGCCTTGTAAGGGTCAAAGATATCTGTTGCCATAACACTTATGGCCTTCAAGTATCTTCTTAAAAGCTATATCCCCATCTTATCTTTACTGAAATATGCAGAAAAAAAAACATCTGAGTAGTCAGCCGGCAGAGACTATGCGCTCTTCTACTACTGTTTACATGTAGGTAGTTGCTCCTCATGCAAACATTAAATTTTTTTAAAGCTTCGCCTATGGGGATTTTTAAGTACCGAAGTTTAGCGCTATTCCACGAGCAAAGCATGAAACATTGCTGCGCAAATACTGTTCGAGATAAAAAGCAATGACCACCATTGTATTCTCTAGGGTTTCTGCTAAAAAAACATATATAATGTTTGGGGGTTGTATGTAATTTTCTAGCAAACAAAATATGATTTTCTACATGTAGGAGCGAAGTGTCAGAATTGGCCTGGATGCAAAGTGGTTAAATGAGAAGTGGGATCCTAAAAAACTAAACATACAAACTCAGCTCCCATACCGATGCTGCAGCTGTCCCCCACTGGCTCCAACACTGAAAACTGAGTGTTTACATGACCACCGATCGCGTAGTTCTTGGTCTGCTTGGAGCCGAGAGCAGCGACTGTAACTTACAGCTCTTTGTTCTTCCCCTCCAACACTCACTGGAGTACTGGGCTGAGGAGGGGGTGGGAACAGCTGGCTCAAGCTTTCAATGGCATTATTGTGAGGATTCTTGAGCCCACTTTCAGCTGATTCCGGGTCCCAGGAGAGCAAAAGTAATTATTGTCGGAATCCTTCCAGAGCCTTGAGAACCTCTGTAAAGTCAGGTGACCGTGGTCTTTAACCACGGTTCAGGGTCATGGGAGCGTACAATTAAGTGCAATCCGGTGGACCCGAAAAGAACGTGGCCAAAAAAGCTCTGGCCATACTTCTCAAGCTGACTGCAGGTTTCTTGATCAAGATGCCAATGGCCTTCTAACGCTTAGTTTTAGTCTATGTGGCCTATTCTATATTTTACGCCATCATAGTTAAAATTGAAAAATTAATGAATATTGGATTGTGAACAGTCACAAAATAAAATCACAGTGACTATATGGTTATATCCCAATTTTAATTATCGACATTCTTGTAGGCCACATGTTACATCTAATGCTGATTTACTCCCACCCCTTCCCCAAGCATACATAATTACATGCATTATTTGAAAGTTTATTTTACCCTGGCAACAAAGAACTTTCTCAGAAGAAACTGTTTGTCGGATTGATTAGTATCTGTATTTTGTGGCTGCTCTTTTTCCTCTCGTCCCGGCTTTTTCCCTGTGTCTGGAGTGACACAAGGTTCTTGCTTTCCCAATTCCACTGGCCGAAATTCGTCACCTGCAGGAGCCTGGGCCATGGTTAAAACCTGAGGAGATACAAGATATATGTTTTTGAAAATGATGCAAGACACTACATTTTAATAACATTTTGCAATGACAATACAAGGGGAAAACAACAGTGGAAAACAATAAAAACCCACAATAAAGTCCAACAGTGTTACAAACAGACAAATGCAAATCCCATGGCAACAGCAATCAAAAGGGTTTTATTACAAAAAGAAAACAAGCATGTACATGTATCCAGGGCGTAGTGGGGAAGCATGTGGGGCAAGGAGATCCAAGGTCCTTAGATCTGTTTCATAGCACCTTTAAGCTTGTATGTTAGTTTGGAAAGAGGTACTGTACATTAGTATTAATCAAGGAAAGCCATTTTGCTAGGGAGCAAGGTGAAGTCGGTTTCTAGGATGAGATTCTTCATGAAGAATAGTAGGAATCCAAGAAGATTTTAATAGGCCTATATCATATCTCCCACCAAGCCAAGCAACATAGTATTGGGAAACAAATTTGGGGTAATGCCATTTTGCATTCCATGAAAGCAGTAACCTCGAATCAGTACAAATGCATTTACAAGACATTTACAAGACAACATGTTATGGAAAAAAGTACACCAAGTCCCACAACCTTTGAAGCATAGGGAGGTAGGCTAAAAAGTTTGGGTTTATGCATTTTAACTGGTGTATAATAATAGGTACGGTAGTTACCTAGTGAAAAAATTTGAGCTACATCGGGAGAGGGAAAAGAGAAATGAATGAAGCTTTGAAAGTTTATGTTAATTCCGACAAGCATCCCAACTTTTGCTGTCGCGAAAAGGCAATTAACAAAAAGCAAGACAGACCATTATAACCCTTAAAAAGTATAAAAGTTTTTTCTTTTGGGACATTGCAGCCAAGGTGTCGGTGAGTACAGTTTTCTACACCTCCAAAAGGCACATGGGAACTGGAGGAAACTGACAGTAGGAGTCATGGCAGACCCAAAGCCACAACAGAATTAGAAGACAAGTTTCTGAGAGCCAACGGCTTGCATGACATGGCTCACAGGATAACAACTTCAAGCACAGCTTAACACCAATGGAAGTAAGCAAGTCTCAGTTTCAACTGTGAAGAGAAGACTTCGAGCTGCAGGTTTGACAGGTCAAGTGGCTGTAAGAAAGCCATTGCCAAGATGACAAAAAAAAAAAAAAAAAAGAAGGAGTCTTGCCTGGGCCATGAAGCACCACCACTGGACTACTGAAGATTGTAAAAATGTCTCATGGGAGCGAGGAATCAGTTTGAAATCTTCGGTACATCCAGCAGAGTTTTTGAACTAGGATGGCTCCTTGGTGTGTGATTCCAAATGTCAAACATGGAGGAAGCTCAATGGTCTGGGGCTCTTTTGCTGGATCTAGATTTGATGACTTGCACAGAATGAGTGGCACCCTGTACAAAATCTACTACCACAGCACTTTGCAGCGCAATGCAATACCCTCTGGAATATGGCAAGTTGGTCAGAGATTCATCCTACAGCAAGATAATAACCCAAAACATATCTGCAGGCAGTGTTAGAACCACCTTAGAAGAAAAGAGCAAGATGGTAGGCTTCAAATCATGGAATGGCCAGCACAGTCTCCAGACTTAAACCCCATCAAGCTGGTTTGGGATAAACTTGACAAAAAGGGTGAAAGAAAAGCAACCTACAAGTGCAACACATTTGTGGAAATATCTGCAACTTATATTCCTTTGTAGAAAGAATGCCACAAATGTGTTTGGAGGCTATATCTGCAAAAGGTGGCTACTTTGGAGGAGTCAAAAATGTAGATTACATTTTGTTAAAGAAAATTATTCCAATTTCTTTTTTTTTTTTTATGTCCAATTGTTCATTTGTTCTATGCTTTATTTTCAGAGTACATTGAGACATTAAACTTAAAATTTCAATAAAAACTGGAAAAATGGGGGTGGTCTAAAAGTTCTCCTCAAATTCAGACCATTTACACTAATCCTCCTTCGGGAAGATGGTTCTCCATCTTTCATTGGTCTTATGATACTTAAAGTGTTTGGTCCAGTGCAGAATATCATAATAAATTTGAAATTTATTTAGTACTTCCAGATGGAGAAAAATAAAAGGATTTTACGGTGAGTAAAAAAATCCTAACTGTCATCCATGGACGGACACAGCTCCTTAATTCTTGTGGGTTATGTTCCGTTTATTAGGCGAGGACTAGGCAGACATGTTAGTTATCTAAATACATGTAACTTTAACAGAGTTGAACAGCCCCACCCAGTGGGCGGTCCCTCCGGTCATAACCCCTCACCCTGCAGCTAGCAGCCCAGTTCGTCAAAAAGCAGTACAAACTTAAAAAGGAGGGGTGGGTGCTGTGTCCTTCCATGGACGACAGAGAAAAGGATTTTACGGTGAGAACAAAAAAACTATTTTCTCTTTTCGTCTATGGGCGGACACAGTTCCTTAATTCTTGACTTGTGGGACATCCCCAAGCAGTGTCAGAAAAACGAGTGGTGGGAACAGCAACCAAAAAACTAACTTCACCCCAAACAGCAGAGCTCGGAGGAGTTGCAACCTTAAACAGCCGCCTGTAAAACCTTGCAGCCAAAAGAAGCATCCGAAGATGCACTCACATCAACCTTGTAAAACTTTGAGAAAGTGTAAACGGCAGACCAGGTCGCTGCCTTAAACACTTGTGAGACAGACGCTTGATGTCGGAAAGCCCAAGAGGCACCAATAGCCCTGGTCGAATGCGCCGTGATAGGAAAGGGAGGCGCCCGCCCCTTAAGGGCATAGGCCTGGATCACGGTCTGTCTGATCCACCGAGAAATGGTGGCCGACGAGACCGCCAGGCCCTTCTTTGGACCAGACACTGACACAAACAGTGAGTCAGATCTCCGGAACGGAGCAGTAGCGGACAGGTACACCTGTAGGGCATGTACCACGTCCAAAGTATGCAGCGCAGCCTCCTTGGGATAGAACGGCCGAGGACACAAGGATGGAAGTACAATGTCCTCGTTTAGGTGAAAAGCCGAAATTACCTTAGGAAGGAATGAGGGTTGCGGGCGTAGCACCGCTTTATCCTTATGGAGTACCAAGTAAGGTGACTTGCAAGACAAGGCCGCCATTTCAGAAACCCTTCTGACCGATGTAATGGCAACTAGAAAGGCAACTTTCTGAGAAAGTGTCAAGAGAGGAATCTCCCTGATGTTCTCAAAAGGAGATTCCTGAAGTACCGAAAGCACCAGATTTAAGTCCCACGGAAGAACCACGTGTCGGACCCCCTGCACAAACGTGCTCACCAGTGAATGAGCCGCCAGGGGTCGTTGGAAGAAAACAGCCAAGGCTGAAATCTGCCCCTTAATAGTGCTTAAGGCGAGTTTCTGATCCACTCCGCGCTATAAGAACAGCAGGATCCGAGAAACCGAATATGCCCGTGGGCGCCAATCCATCTCTTCACACAGAGATGTAGGCCTTCCAAGTGCGATGGTAGATCTCCTGGGAAGATGACCTCCGAGCCCTCAACATGGTGGAGATTACCGAGTCTGACAGACCACGGTCCCTTAGAACCTGGCTTTCAATAGCCATGCTGTTAAAGCCAGCGACTGTAAAGCAGGATGAAGTATGGGACCTTGAGACAGAAGGTCCTCCCGCATTGGCAGACGCCAGGGAGCATCCGCCACCAGGCGCACATGGTCGCGTACCAGGGATGCCGGGGCCAGTCTGGGGCGATTAGAATTACTAGAATCCCCTCGGCCTCCACTCTGCGGAGCAGATGAGGAAGCAACTTCAGTGGGGGGGCATAAATTAGCCGATACTGACCCCATGGAGCCACTAACGCGTCTGACGCGTCTGCCCAGGCATCTCTGGACCTGGCCACAAATCGACACCTTGCGATTGAGTCGAGAGGCCAGGAGATCCACATCTGGCGTGCCCCATTTCTGACAAAGGAGTTGAAACACCTCTGGGTATAGCGACCATTCCCCTTGGTCCAGCATCTGGCGGCTTAGATAGCCCGCCTGCCAGTTTTCTACGCCCGGAAAGTAAACAGCCGAGAGCCGGTACGCTCCTTTCGGCCCATCTTAGGATGTGAGCGACCTCTGACGCTGTGGTCGAGCTCCTTGTTCCTCCCTGATGGTTGACATAAGCCACCGCCGTGGCATTGTCCGACTGGATCCTGACTGGACGCCCCTTAAGTCTCTGTGACCACTTGGAGAGGCATAGCCTGATCGCTCGAAGCTCGAGAACATTGATCGGCAGAAGAGATTCTTCCGGAGTCCATCAGCCCTGGGCCGACTGAACCCTCCAGACTCCCCCCCCCCCCAACCTGTCAGGCTGGCGTCCGTCATGATCACAGTCCAGTGGAAAGGAAGGAACGACTTCCCGGACTGAAGTGTCGGGGATGTCAGCCACCAAGTCAGAGAGGCCCTGACTAGGTGATTTACCTGAATCTGATGATCCAGAGACAATGGGGATTTGTTCCATTTGTTCTCCTTCTGCAAAACTCGTGTGGGATTGGGCATACGGTACTGCCTCGATGGAGGCTACCATGAGGCCCAGGACTCTCATGCAGAAACGGAGACGACCATTTGCGGGATGTTAACAACCTCACCGCAGCTTGGAGCGTCTGGAACCTCTCTGGAGGAAGAAAGACTCTGGCCGCCGAGGAGTCCAGAATCAACCCCAGGTACTCTAGGCACTGGGTCGGTACCAACACCGACTTCTGGAGGTTCAGTACCCAACCAAATTCTCTGAGAGTCTGACTGGCTATAGACACGTTGTCCTCTAATTCTGAGCTTGAAGCAGCTCTCAGAAGATCGTCCAAGTAGCCCACGACAGCAATGCCTCGCTGTCTCAGCAAAGCTAGAATCGGGGCGAGCACCTTGGTGAAAACTCTTGGTGCCGACGCTAGGCCAAAAGGGAAGAGCCACAAATTGATAGTGGTCTTCACTGATCGCAAAGCGCAGGAACCTCTGATGCCTGGCGCAAATGGGGACATGCAAGTACGCGTCCTTGAAAGTCCCCCGGATGGAGCGCAGCTACCACTGAGCGATTCGATTCCATCCTGAATTTCCGAAACTTCACAAAGGCATTGAGGGCTTTGGAGGTCCAGGATTGGACGGATCCAGACCTTTTTTGGGACCACAAACAGATTTGAGTAGAATCCCTGAAACCTGTCCTGCGGCGGTACGGGTATGATCACCCCGCACTTCAACAAGTCTTGCGCTGCCCCGGTCAGGGCAGTCCGACGAGACGGAAGGAGAGGAAGATTTGAGGGAAAGAATCTGTTTGGTGGACAAGAAAGAAACTCGATCTTGTACCCTGAAGTGATCACTTCGCAAACCCACTGGTCGGAAAGCAAAGAGTTCCACCGAGACTCGCGAAGACATCCCCTCACCCAAGAATCGGGTGGGGGCAAGACTTCATGCTGAAGCGGGCTTGTTTGTGGGCTTGGATTGCTTGCGCACCCAGGGACGCTTCTGTCCCCCAGCTGAACCTTTATTGGCTTGGGAGGGTCTGCTAGCGGGCCTTGACTGATGAAAATACCACCTTTGTGTGGGAAAGGAGGGCCCCAGCTTACGGCGCGGCTCCTTACTTTTAGAGGACTGAGGTAGAAGTGTGCTCTTACCTCCAGTGACAGCCTTAATGATGTCGTCCAGTGAGGCACCAAAAAGCCTCCCACCTTTGAAAGGTAAATCTGTCAGCTTTCTTAGAAGCTTGGTCCATGGACCAGCATTTTAGCCATATCAGGCGGCGCAAGACCACCACGGATACAGAGCCCCT
Source organism: Rana muscosa (assembly GCA_029206835.1). Taxonomy (NCBI): domain Eukaryota; kingdom Metazoa; phylum Chordata; class Amphibia; order Anura; family Ranidae; genus Rana; species Rana muscosa. The sequence goes on along the minus strand of CM055122.1, from coordinate 655,718,969 downwards.
GGAGATTAAAGGGGCTGCATCCAGTGTTGCGTCACAGACGTACACAAGACCCTGCACCAGCTGGTCGGCCAGCGTCACGATTTCCTGTGGGAGCTGATGCTCCTCCACTGCCTGGTGCAAAAAAGTTTAGCCCATTCAGTGAGTGTCTGGGACACCAAAGTCGCAGCCATTATCGGTCGCAATGCTGATCCCAGCATGGTGAACACGGTCTGACTCACCGCTTCGGACCTCCTCCTATCAGTAGGGTCCTTAAAAGCAGGGGTCCCCTCCACCGGGATAGTGGTTACCTTGTTCAACCTTGAGACCGGGGGGGTCAACGACAGGTGGAGAAGCCCATTTTTTCAAAAGGCTCTCTTCAAATGGGTAACGAACCGCAATGCGCTGAGGGACCACAAAAAAGGACCTCTGCGGCCGTTCCCATTCCTTATCTATGAATTTGTCAAAGAAATCTACATAAGGAAAAACCTTAACAGAGCGGGTCGGTTTGTGAGACCCAAAAGGGACTGACACCTCAGTGGATGTCCCAGCTGCATCTTCTAGCTTAAGGGTGTCCCTTACTGCGGTGATAAGTGCTCCCACAAGTGCTCTGTCCTGCGTTGACCCGGATGAGGAGTCCTCCTAAGTGCCCGGACGGTCCCAGTCCGCATCCTCTGACATCCCAGAACAGGGGTTCTGAGCTGCAGCCAGGTCCGAGTCTGAGTCAGAGCATTCCCCAGGAGATGGCGGGGGGAGGGGGCGCTTTTTACCCCTCTTACGCCCGCATGCCGCTTTCACCCTGGCAACAAATGACTCCAGGACTGCCGACAAAGCATCCATGGGATCCGCAAGTGCCGGGGCACTGGTTGCTGCCTCTGGAATGTCTGGGGAAGAAAACGCCAGCTTCAGACTCCATTCTGACCCACTGACAGTCCTTAGGGACTAAGTCAAGGCACTTGTGATAACAAAATGTCCACCCTCCTAACTGCGCTGACCGGGGGGGGTTACCCAGGGACTCACCACCCAACCAGAGACTGTTCAGCGCCGTTGTCCGCTCTGCCTCACACACAGCGTGTGACTGAGGTGGTCTGTGAAGTGATTCACGCCATTCAGGAAGACTCAAGCGCTGGAGGCCAAGCCATACAGTGAAAAAAACACTGTAAAAATGACCGCCGGACTCCTCAGGGAAAAAAAGGGCGCGGGCTACAAGAAAATGCCCGCACACAATGTAGACCTGCGCCACAGCACGGCCACAACAAAATGGCCACCAATGGGAGTGTTCAATGCAGAAAAAAAACACTAGAAAATGGCGCCGGTGCTGCCCAAAATGGCAGCCGAGCACACTGAGGTGGACGAGAAGGCCGCAGGGACGCCGAGCGGAGGCTCCCAAAAAACAGACACCCCCCACAGAGAGCGGACCCGGGCACCCCCACAGCCCCCAACAGGGATATGGAGGCCCCCTACAGGTACACCCCACCAACGCAGTAGGCCCCGCAATGGGGAGGAGGAAAGAGTGGGGGACAGAAAGAGGGAAAGGGAGGACAGGAGACCCCCCCTAATGACCCTCCAGGAAGCCCAGCTGTTCCAAACTGCCCAAAACAGGAGGAACTGTACTTACCCGTCCATGCGCGGACTCGCTGGTGCATTCCAGACAGACTCACCACCGGACAGTACGGAGTCCACTGTGACCGAGACAGCAAGCAGCCCCGTCATATTTGGCCCATGGAGCAAATAGCTCACCGGCCACCCCTGGAGCCATGGGTTATGTCGTGGCCAACCCAGCACTTAGCCAAGGTCTGCTCACGCTCGATGGCCGGGCTGGGGAGACTACCAGGATCTATATTATCCAGCTTGTCGCCCAGCCGGCAATTGATAGAAGATTTCAAGATCAAAATATAAAATAATAAAAACAAGAAAAAAGTAAAAATTTCCATAGGACTCTGGGCCCAAGGGGGAGCCAGGTCCTTCTCTACTAGGCAGAAAAAAACTGAGCTGCTAGCTGCAGGGTGAGGGGTTATGACCAGAGGGACCGCCCCCTGGGCGGGGCTGTTAAACTCTGTTAAAGTTACATGTATTTAGATAACTAACCTGTCTGCCTAGTCCGCTCCTAATAGACGGAATATAACCCACAAGTCAATAATTAAGGAGCTGTGTCCGTCCATGGATGAAAAGAGAAAAAGCTTTTCTACACCGATTAAGGCAAGTTTGATATTAGTCACCCATAAATACCATAACAGGTCAGCGTCTCTCCAAGCCTGCAAGGTCAGTCTCCCAGCTTTATGCTAGGTGCTGGCAGAAATAGAGCACATCTCACTCTAAAATATGACATAGCATGCAGGTACCGCCACACACTGTATTCAACTCTAATGTAGGGTAAATGAAAAACTGGCTTCAGCCCAAATCCCAGCCCATCAGTCACGCCCCTCTCATAATTCACAAATATTAGACTTGGTCACAGAAATCTAGGGGTGTGACTGATTGGTCACCCTTAGTTGTGCTTTGGCTGCATGCTATAATAGTAAATAGCTAAAGTGGAGGATAGATGTAATGTGATATTCCTCTTGGAATTACTGAAAGGTCTTCTAGTTTGAATAACATACAGGTGAGAGACATATCCAAACACCCATCGAACCCTAGAAACGTGGCATTGGAAGCAGAGGCAATTTCAGGAAGGGTATGGTTAAACTATATTGAGCATGTGAGACCAGATTTCATTGGGAAACATTTCAAGGGGTATTAGTGAAAAATGTATAAAAGTTTCGGAAAGGAGATCATTTTTAAAGAGACTGTTTGCCCATATATCAAGGGGAGAGTGGTTTACTGCTAATCTAGGCCTGCAGAAATACAATAAAGAGCTGGATCACGATTATGAAAGTTAGATTGTGACCCCTAAATATTTTAAATTGACTACTTTTAATTTGGAGTAGGGATGGATTTAATTTACCACTACCTGGTAAATAGAGAACAGGGCTCATCTCAATTTACTTTAACCACTTAAGGACCGCCGCACGCCGATGTACATCAGCAGAATGGCACGGCTGGGCACTAGGGCGTACAGGTACTTAAGAGCCCAGCTGTGGGTCGCAAGCGCGCCGCCGCCGGCGCGCTCACGACCCGGTCCTCTTCTCCGTGACCGTCCCCACGGGAACAGCGGACCCGATCGCCGCTGGTGTCGGGTCACAGAGAGGAAGAACAGGGAGAGGAAAGTGTAAACAAACCTCTCCCCGTGCTTCCAAGTGAGCCTGTCACTGATCGTCTGTTCCCTGTCATAGGGGACAATCAGTGACGTCACACGCTAAGCCACGCCCCCCCCACAGTAAGAAACACATATCAGGGCACACTTAACCCCTACAGCGCCCCCTCCTGGTTAACCCCTTCACTGCCAGTGTAATTTTTACAGTAACCAGTGCATTTGTATAGCACTGTTCGCTGTAAATTGACATGTCCCAATATAGTGTCAAAAGTGTCCGCTGTGTCCGCCATAATGTCGCAGTCACGATAAAAAAAAAAAAAAAAAAAAAAAGCTGATCGCCGCCATTACTAGAAAAAATTAATAAGAAAAATGCAATAAAACTATCCCCTATTTGGTAGACGCTATAAATTTTGCGCAAACCAAACGCTTATTGCGATTTTTTTTTTACCAAAATATATGTAGAACAATACGTATCGGCCAAAACTGTGGAAAAAAAAAAAAGAAGGTTTATATATTTTTGGGGGATATTTATTATAGCAAAAAGTAAAAAATATTGCATTTTTTTCAAAATTGTCGCTCTATTTTTGTTTATAGTGCAAAAACTAAAAACCGCAATGGTGATCAAATACCACCAAAAGAAAGCTCTACTTGTGGGAAAAAAGGATGCCAATTTTGTTTGGGAGCCACATCGCACAATTGTCAGTTAAAGCGACGCAGTGCCGAATCGCAAAAAGTGGCTAGGTCTTTAAGCTGCATAATGGTCCGGGTCTTAAGTGGTTAAACTCAAAAAAAGGATGGAAAAATCACTAAAGAGGTGTAAAAGTTGAAAGAGTGACTGATAAGTATCCACCAAATAAGTCAGGATGTCATCAGAATATAAGGAGATAATTTCCCCTAAGAAGTTGACTTAGAAACTCTTGATCTGGGGGAGTCTCAAACTAGGGTTCTTGGCAAATGCAAAAAAGGAAAGGATAATGGCACAACCCTGCCTGGTTCTCATTTGAATTTTGCATTGTTCGGACATCACTATTCTGCTCATTCAGGCCTTTCCCTAGCAGACCACTGCGGAATAGTGTTTTTTTTTTTTACTTTTATCAATTGTAACAAAAAATGCCCGACTATTGGCAAGGTTGGTATTTCACTTTTTCTCAGGACATGGAATTCTCTTTTGACAAACTGCACATGCATATATGGCACACATAGCCAGATTTTTGCCAGGAAGGCAACCCGTGAGCATCTTAAGGGTAATTAGGCACTGTGGAGATAATGAATATGCAAAAGTGTGTACAAGCCAACATCAAGTATCCTTGGTGTCACTGAACTGTAACAGGATGCCATAGCCAATTACGGATCACACTGTTTTGGGGTATTTTTCTGAAAAAATATAAAAATAAAATATTTCCCTTAATAGCAGATATACAGATGTTTATCAAGGCCCAATGGGAACTTAAGGGTTTGTGGAATGATAGTTTTGTTAAATGCTCACTCAGTTTCCAGATCATGCATGCACAAGTGTAGGTAGTTTAACATTATCTTCCTATTTATCTGTGTATCATGCTGGGTTTGTCATTCTGCTTTTGAAAATGACTCAAGGATTTCAAAGTACGATTGATAGAAATCAGGTATTTTTCTTTGGTGGAAGGAGCCGGTACGGCGTTCCGGTGTCCTGTCAAGAAATGCCCCCCATCGAAAAATGCTCGGCTGAAACTGCGCATGCGCAGAACGGAGCCTCAGAACAGCTGAGTTTACGATAAGCTGTTGTCTCGCGTTGCCGAGGCACGTTCATGTAGGAGAGGGGCGGATATTTACATGGGCAGTGCTGGGGGCGGAATTTTTATCGATGGCCAAATAAATCTGCTAAAGAAATCTTTATCCAATATAGAAAAAGCCGCCCTTCAATTGACTAAACACGCCCCGCAAGCGTTCAAAATGAATAGCAGATAAAGATTTATTTTGCAGATTTCCTTGGCCATCCATAAAAATTCCGCCCTCTAGCACTGCCCATCATTGAAAAATCCGACCCCTTCTTGCAAATATCCGCCCCTCACCTACATGAATGTGCCTCGGCTCGTTTTGCGGCTCCGTGCGGTAAATGCGCAGTTAGACCTGGGCACTATTTCGATAGCCGGGCACTTCTCAACAGAACACCGGTGACTTGTTGTTCTGGTTCCCCTATCTGTATGGTTCCAAGCTCAACTGCGCAGGCGCAGCCGAACAGCTGTTGAAGCTCGGAGATTTCCGTCGGCTTGGCTTGCGCCTGCGCAGTAAATAGGGAACCAGAGCGATAGGAGGAACCATAGTCTCGGCAACTGTGGACGCGCTGGCCCCCGATGCTTCATTACACACGCTGCTTTCCTATTCATACAGCAAGGGGCGGCTCAGATGTCATATTGTGCAGTGCGATTTGTTTGTTTATACACGACACTCTATCCAGCCCCTTGCTGGATAGAGCGTTGTGGATAAAGAAACAAATCGCACTGCTCATTATCACATCTGAGCCGCCCCTTGCTGTATGAATAGGAAAGCGGCATGTGTAATGAAGCATCGGGAGCGAGCACGTCCTATCGATATGCTTCCCCCCCCTTGACTGCGCAGGCGCTGCCGAACAGCTGTTTAAACTCGGAGATTTCCGTCGCCTCGGATTGCGCCTGCGCAGTCAAGCTTGGAACCATACCGTTAGGCGGAACCAGCTTGGCGGGTCACCGGCACCTCTGCCAAAAGACAAACAATTTCAAACAGCTGGGCATGTTCCCAGCTTTTCTGAGGCGGGTGCCAACCATGAAGTGAGCCGGCGGCCGCATATTCTAATGCAGTTTCTGTAGCTCCAACTGCAGCCCGAGGGAAACCTGCGGAGTGATGATAGCTGCACTCCGCCATTCCAGATATACCTGCTGGATGGGAGGGGGGCTGCCCATCTAATGCTGTTGTTGAAAGGGGGGGGGCTGCCCATCTACTGCTGATGCTGAATGGGGGGGGGGGCTGCCCATCTACTGCTGATGCTGAATGGGGGGGGGCTGCCCATCTACTGCTGTTGCTGAATGGGGGGGGGCTGCCCATCTACTGCTGTTGCTGAATGGGGGGGGGCTGCCCATCTACTGCTGTTGCTGAATGGGGGGGGGGCTGCCCATCTACTGCTGTTGCTGAATGGGGGGGGGCTGCCCATCTACTGCTGTTGCTGAATGGGGGGGGGGGGGAGCTGGTTGCCTATATACTTTTGATGGATGATGGGGGGAGAGGGGGCTGCCTATCTACTGCTGCTTGATGGGGGGGGCTGCCTATTTACTGTTGCTGGATTGGGGAGGCCGTCTTACCTTCTTTGGTGCTGGTCTGAGGGTGCAAAAGTTGGGGCAAAATGTAAAATTTTAGGGGTGTGGCTCCTAAATGGGGAGCGGTACTAGGGGGTGGAGACGGGGTGGTTCTAGGAAGTGGGTGAGGGTGGAGGCAAGTGTGACCTAGGGCAGGGGATTGAGTTCCTGCACCTTTTGTTTGAGAAAAAAAGCCCTGGATAGAATACAGATAAAAATAGAATGAGGGCAATAGAAATAAAGTCCTTAACTATATCAACAAATATCAGAAGCACAATGTAATAAGTGGGTTCTGTGTGGTGCAGTAGTTTGTCAAATGATCGGATCAGTGTACAATTTGGTAAGCAATCATGCCTAATAAAAAAGAGAAACTCTACCTTTGTTGAGAAAAGAACAATCCCCTCTGGGTGATCGATGTACATTTCAAGGATTTTAACATTGTTGCAGATTCCTACCCGTTTCTGCTCTAAAAAGGAACAGCTTTTTGTATGCTCATGCCAGAATAAAATTAAAATGTCATTTCCATTCAGATTATCAGCTGATGTACTTGCAGTGTTCTAATGAGGAAAGCTGCTGGGTCTGGCTCCCTTCAGAATTAACCCATTGGGATAACATCATCTGCAACATTTTTGTTGCAGAGGATGGCTAAAATCTGTATTTGTATCTGGAATATTTGTGTCAAAGCCCTGGTTCACACTGGTGCGATGTGGCATGTCAAATCGGCGATATTTGCCGCAAATTGTGGGCAATGGCACCGTCCTAATCAGTGCGCCGCCGCATCTGCGGCGCTGCACTGATTTCAAAAAGTAGTTTCTGTGCTACTTTTTGCAATTTCGGCCGCGATTTACATTGACATCTGTGTCAGATGTCTTTGTAATCGCCCTGAAATCGGGACTGCCAGCGAGAGTGAAATTGTGCGAGTTCAGCTGAACTCGAACGGCTTCACTCCCGCAGCCCAGTGTGAACCAGGGCTTAATGTAGACTTTTGGTAAAATCAGTAACCCCTGAGCGTGCTCCCAGGCCCAGCCATGTATTCCGGGTGCCCATCGGTGCGCCCGAGACTGACATGGCCTGGAAGAGGGGAGGGAGCCGAGTAGACATGCATCCGCACTCCTACCCTTCTACTTGCTGACCCTGAAGCGAGTGTGTAATCACTTTGGGGCCCTCGCGTCACTTTCCCCAGCAAGTATGGCTGGGGAAGAATCTAATGTAGTATGATCTGCACAGCATTAGATTCTCTGAAGGACAGGTGAGACATCATGAATCCATTAGACTCTCTATGCCTCATTAGAAGAGAACCTGTCATTAGAAAATTCTCACATGGGGACTTTTATGTGATAAAAAAATTAAAAAGTGTTATTAAAGTCAAGTTTTTTTTTTTTAAAAATAACAAATGTGTCATACTTACATGCTTTGTGCAGTGGTTTTGCACAGAGCAGCCCTGACCTCCTGTTCTCAAGTCCCATGCCAGCTCTCCTGGCTCCACCCTCCTGCCAAGAGCCCCCACAGCAAACAGTTTGCAGTGGGGGCACCCAGGCAGGCTCGCTCCTGAGCTGCTGCTCTGCGTTTCCATTCAGACATGGAGCCGCAGCTTGGCCCTGCTTCCTCTCTCTTCTCATTGGCTCACTGGCTGCGATTGACAGCAGCAGGAGCCAATGGCTCAGCTAATGAGGAGAGAGAGTCTCTGGAGAGCCGAGACTTTTGTGCACATCACTGGATTGTGATGGGGCTCAGGTAAGTATCCAGGGGGCTGCTGCACCCTGAGCCTTTAGAACCACTTGAAGAATATAAAAAAATGTTAAATATTAAAAAAAATAAAATTATAGTCATATCCAAGTATATAAAAGCCCTCCCCCTCCCAAAATAAAAATGTTTATGTTCATATGTGGGGGCCTAAAAAACACCTCTTGGGCACCTATGCACAAAAACATCGATTGAGATACATGTTACATATCGTGTTACATAATCGCCATGCACGCTGGAGTGAGAACAAGAAGACCGCTCCAAAAGTCCTGCTAGCCGCTTCTTTACAGCGGTAAAGGAGCGGTGTGTTCACCGCTCCTTTACCGCGGGTGCCCATCGAAATCAATGGGACACCACGGTAATACCGCCCACAAACCGCGGCAATAGCCGCGGTTTGCGGGCGGTATTAACCCTTTTTCGGCCGCTAGCGGGGGTTAAAATTCACCCCCCTAGCAACCACATACCGCGGTAAGAACGACGATATAGCAGCACTGCAAATCGCGCTGCTATACCGCCACCGCTCCTGCCCGCCCCAGTGTGAAAGGGGCCTTAGTGACCCTGATCAACCATGAACTAAAGGCTGGTTCTCATATGGAAATGGACTTGCCAAGTATGTCCCCCCCTCCTCCCCAACGGCTATTCTCCTTAAAAAGGTTTGGAGGGCTTTTTCGGGAGGCCTTGTCTGTTGAGGGTCCTTTGGGATTTACTCCTGTGTGGAATAACCTTGAAAACCCAGAATTAAAATAAACTCCAGGGATTATCTACATGGCCACAAAAAGGGATTTGGTTCTTCCCACTGATATACTGTATATATGGGTAATATACTAAAATCTTTTGCACAGCTGTGCGCTGAATTTTCACTGCCCTCAAAATGTTTTCACCAATATCTCCAACTCAGGCATGCTCTGCAGACACAAAAAACAAAACAAAAAAAACACACACTTTCTTTGACAGTGATTACCTCTCCTCTGTTGCTGGAGAACATTCAAGCAGATGCAAGGAAGGGTTTAATATCTAAAATATATGCAACTCTATTGTCCTCTATCCAAGATCCGGCTTCTTTGAAGTGTAGAGCAAAATGGGTGGCCGACTTTGGAGACATTGATGGGGACCAGTGGGATATGGCATTGGAATCGATCCCGGTCGTCTCTATCTCGACATCTCATAGGCCAGGGCTCGACAAACCCCGGGTGCCAGGTCGCAATTGCAACTAGAATTAGCGACCTGGGGCACCTCCCGTGCGATCGCGTCGGCCTGTAATTTAAGCCGCAGCTTTGCGGCCTTCTGCAGTCCTATGCTTCCTTCTGGAATCTGGCGCCCTCTTGTGGTGGCCATTGGTATGACAAGACAACCAGCAATGCTAATGGAGCTTCCCTGCCTGTTTTCACTGCCCGACCATCTCCTTCCCTTTGAAAAAAAAAAAAGGTGTGCGTGTGTGTGTGTGTGTGTGTGTGTATAGATACACACACAAATAAAGATTATAACATGTTTGGGGGTTCCAACAACCTATAGAATAAAATGGCAGTGGTTGCAATACTTTCTGTCACACCGTATTTGCGCAGCGGTCTTACAAGCACAATTTTTTGGGAAAAAATACTTTTTTTTTTTAATAAAAAAAATAAGCCAACAGTAAAGTTAGGCCAATTTTTTTTATATTGTGAAAGATAAATGTTACACCGAGTAAATTGGTACCCAACATGTCACGCTTGCGTCCGCTCTTGGAATAGCGACAAACTTTTACCCTTTAAAATCTCCATAGGCGACGTTTAAAAAAATTCTACAGGTTGCATGTTTTGAGTTACAGAGGAGGTCTAGGGCTCTACTGATCGCGGCGATACCTCACGTGTGGTTTGAACACCACTTTCATATGCGGGTGCTACTCACGTATGCGGTCACTTCTGCATGCGAGCTCGGCGGGACAGGCGCGTTTAAAAAAAATTAATTTTTCTTATTTATTTTAACTTTTATTTTTAATTTTTTCACTTTTTTTTTTTTTCTTCAAATGACTTTTTTTTTTTTATTGCATTTTAGTGTAAATGTGAGACCTGAGGTCTTTTTGACCCCAGATCTCATATTTAAGAGGACCTGTCATGCTTTTTTTCTATTACAAGGGATTTTTACATTCCTTGTAATAGCAATAAACGTGACACAATTTATTTTTTATTTTTTAAAGATCAAAAAAATTGTGTCACGTTTATTGCTATTACAAGGAATGTAAAAATCCCTTGTAATAGAAAAAAAGCATGACAGGTCCTATTAAATATGAGATCTGGGGTCAAAAAGACCTCAGATCTCACATTTACACTAAAATGCAATAAAAAAAAAAAAAAGTAAATGTGATAAAATCTAGCTAGCTGCTACCATAACAACGGTATTCCTCTTCAAAGACAGGACGTATATAGTCATCCTGCGGGAGGGAAGCGGTTAATTAAAATGAATTTAGTATTGGTCATTTCCCTGCTTGGCCCCTTTGACACGGGCTGTCTGATCAGGTTCGCCTGTCAGTTTTTCAGGCAGACCTGATCGGACCCTTGGCGGGGATATGGCGGTCTTGTGTACCTCCCCCCCCCTCACCCCCCGTGCCTCCCCTTCAATCCATTTATTCCATATATTATTAAATTTCTTTTTGTTACCTCTTTTGGTGTATATAAATTCTTCTTTTCTTATAGTGTCATTTATTACCTCCTCCCATTCTATTACTGTAGGGGAGCTTACTGCTTGCCATTTCTGTGCAATAAGTTTCCTTCCCTGGAACAGGCATCTCCTTATCGCTATATGCTCGCCCTTTGAGGGTACCCTCTCTTCCACCAAACCCAGCACGCATAGCCTCGCCTCCGGCTGCAGTGATGTGCCAAATACTATATTAATCTTTTCGACTATTTGCTTCCAATATTGGTACAGCTTGGGGCATCTCCAGACCATATGTATTAGGTCTCCTTTATCCTGTCCACATCTCTGACATCCTGGGTCTGGTCTCCTGCCAAATTGGAACATTCTTTGGGGCGTATAGTATGCCCTATGTATCAGATATAGCTGGGACATATTCTGGGAGGGGGACATTGACAATTCGGGGCCTATTCTCAATATTTGTTCCCATTGGTCTTGTGAAATTGTACCCACATCCTTTTCCCATTTCTCCCTAATTTTATTAGCCATGATCTCACTTCGGTCCGCCCTTTCTAGGGAGTCATAAATGGTTGAGATTACTCCTCTTGCATTCTCAGTATTTACTAAGCTTCGGAGAATGGCCATGTTATTCCATTCCGGTATCCTATTTCCGAATTGTGCGTTTAACGCATGTCTGATTTGTAGATATCTGTAAAAAGATCTATTTGGGACCGAGAACTCCTCTCTTATTTCTTGAAATGTTTTTATTCTGCCGACAGCAAATATTTGTTCCAATAAGTGTATCCCTAATCGGTCCCACGCCTCAACCTTTCCCATGATTTTGAGTTCTTGTAGGTTGCTATTATCCCAGATAGGGGAAAATTCAAAGAAGCCTGTGTATCCTAGAATCTTCTTCCCCTCTTTCCAACATTTGACCATTAATTGAACTGTGGGGCATTTAGAATGAAATGAATCTGCCTCTACTGCCTCAACTTCCGTGTCACGACTTGTGTCATTCAGGACTACACTTGATCCTCTCTGATTACTGCTCCTCATATGCTGCAACTGGGCCGCTAAGAAGTAATATCTGGGGTTCGGGAGGGCAAGACCCCCCTTCTCCCTTGGATGTTGTAAGGCTCGGAGTGAAATCCTCGCTATTCCCCCCCTTCCAAATCAGTTCCCTGAAAACCCCTTCTATCTTCCTAAACCACCGTTTTGAAATCCATACTGGGGAATTATGTAGGATGTATAAGATTTGCGGCATCCACACCATTTTTATCAGGTTACTCCTTCCTGCTACAGATAGGGGAAGCCGGTTCCAGAACCTGCATTTTTGTTTCATCTTTGTCAGTAATGGCACTAGGTTTCCCCCTATATAGTGCCCAGGGTCCTTTGTCATGTTTATTCCTAGGTATCTTATCTGGGACACTACCTTCACTTGGTCTATCTGCCCTCTCAAGGGCTCTAACGGCAAGAGTGCGGATTTCTCCCAGTTTATTGTTAGCCCGGAGAATCTCCCAAATTCCCCTATAATATTCATTGCCGTCACCAATGAGGCCTGTGTATCCCCCAAAAAGAGCAGGATGTCATCCGCGTATAATGCGACTTTCTCCTCTCCTAATTTCCTTTTGAATCCTTTTATCCCCGGAGATGTCCTTATCGCAGTGGCTAATGGTTCCATGGCCAGGTCGAAAAGCAGGGGCGACAGCGGGCATCCCTGTCTTGTCCCCCTGGCCAGTCTAAACCAGTCTGAGCACTCACCGTTGACCCTTATCTTTGCCCTAGGGTTCCCATATAATAACCTAACCCATTGAGTAAACCTAGGGCCAAACCTGTAATCTAACACCTTCCACAGATATTGCCACTCAAGGCTATCAAATGCCTTTGTGGCGTCCAGGGACAAGATTGCTCTCGCCTCTCTTCTACTGGCAACTGGATATTTAGTAATGCTCTTCTGATGTTAGAGCTGGTAGACCTTCCTGGTATAAATCCTGTTTGGTCAGGATGTACCAGTTTTGTAACTATCCTATTTAGCCTTGTTGCTAGTATTTTAGCCAGGATTTTGGTGTCAGCACACAAAAGTGATATCGGTCTGTAGGAATTTGCCTCTAGTTGATCTTTCCCTTCCTTCAATAGTGTTATTATAGTTGCCTCTTCCATGGACCCGGGCATTTTCCCTTCCTCAACCGCCCAGTTAAATACCTCCAGCAATTTTGGAAGCAGCACCTCACTGTAGGTTTTATAAATTTCTATTGGCAGACCGTCCGGGCCCGGTGACTTTTGACCCGCCATTTCTTTGGTTGCCAATTGTATCTCTCCCAGTGTCAGTGGTGCCTCCAGCTCTTCCCTATCTTGCTCTGTCAGCCGGTGTATTTTCAGGCCAGCGAAGAAGGTAACCATTTCCCCTTCTCTGTTGTTATGCCAAGTACTGCTATACAGATTCTGGTAATACCTTTTAAACACTTGCATTATTTCTGGTGTGCCTCTCTTAATTTCCCCATCCTCATCATAAATCGCCGGTATAGTGGATGGGGGGTTATCGGCCCTCACAGCCAAAGCGAGGATCCTCCCCACTCTCTCACCCTCGCCAAAAAAGTTCTGTTTCTGAAATAGTTTTTTGTTTTCCGCCTTTCTTCTTATTATTATTTTTTATATTCCTCCTGCGCTTCTAACCATTTCTTATGTTCCTCCAGACTTGGGTTACTTATGTAACAAATCTCTGAGCTCCTTAACTTTTCACTCGCCGCGAGTTCTATGGCACGCGTCTGTTTTTTAATAAGAGATATTTTTTGGATCAGGATTCCCCGCAGAAATGCTTTCAAGGTATCCCAAACTATTCCCGTTGAGGCAGAGCCGGTGTTTACTGCTATAAATTCTTTCAAACTGCCATTTATTCCCTCCAGATCTTTGATAACCTCTAGCCAGAATGGATTTAGCTTCCAATCCCTTTTATTATATCCTCTTTATTTCAAAGATCATTGAGGAGTGGTCCGATATGCTTCTGGGTTCATATACCACCTCTCCCAACTCCCCCATTGCCTCTTCATTACAGAGTACGAGATCTATCCTGGACAGAGTCGAATGTGTCTGAGTGGCAGGAGAATTGTTTTTCCACTGGGTGCTTCCTCCTCCACACATCGATCAGCCCCATCTCCCCACAAAATTGAAAAAGGGGGCTACTGGTTGTCTGTGCAGGGGGAGAGACCCACCGGGAATTTATCTATGTTTTTATTCATGGTCATATTAAAATCCCGTGCCACTATTACCGGTACTCCCGGTCTGTCCACGACAAACTCCATCAGATCCCACAGGATTTCTGTACCAAACGGAGGGGGGATATATATGCTTGCCACCACATATTCCCTTGTCTCTATCCGGCAGTGAAGAAACACGTAGCGTCCTTCAGTGTCAGTCTTACAGTGGCTGCAGGAAAACACCATCCCCGAGTCTATCAACACACTCACCCCCCTCGAGTAGGAGGTGTGTGTTGAATGGAATTGTATCTGATATTGCCTATGTTTGAACAAATTGACGGTTCCCTTATCCAGGTGTGTTTCCTGCAGACACAGTATTTTGATGTTATTACTATTGGCGTCTGCGAAAATTACCTGTCTCTTTATTGGGTCTTTTACCCCTCGGACATTCCATGAGCATACCTTAATGCCTATTCCCTGGTTAGGAGAACTATTCTCACTGTTATGCTTCGGCATCCTCCCCTACCGTTTCTTCCCCTTTTAGAATACCTCCCACCTTGACCATGTATGCCTTAGTAATATCGGGTTACACAAACGTGTTTTTTGTGGATCTACTCTTTCTAGTGCCCTATTCAACCATACCTTTCTTCTCACTTCCCCCCTTCCTCCCTCATCCCTCCCCCCACCCCCTACCCCCAAAAAGAAAAAACATATTTTAGTGAATTCAATCATCATTATGTGCCATTCACGCCAACTCCCTGCCCTCCCTTCCCCAGCCCCCCCCCCCGCCCTATTTGGGGCCCTTGTGGAGGGCCTCTACAGTGACCGGATTCTCCTTTTGCTGTGTGACCTTTCCCCCTCCCCATCCCCCCTTTTAGCACTTCCTCTGGTGTTTTTCGTATATAGTCGTCCTGCGGGAGAGAAGCGGTTAATTAAAATGAATTTATTATTGGTCATTTCCCTGCTTGGCCCCTTTGACACGGGCTGTCTGATCAGGTTCGCCTGTCAGTTTTTCAGGCAGACCTGATCGGACCCTTGGCGGGGATATGGCGGTCTTGTGTCCCTGCAAGGCAGGAAATAAAAGCAGTCACATTCGTTCTAGTCATCTTTCTGTGTAAATTTAAGATTGGTTAATTTTTATATTGAAAATAAAGCTTTGTCGGTTAAAAAAAAAAAAAAAAAACCTGGCTCCTAACTTTATTTAGCTGGCTCCTAGATTCCAAGCAAATTTGTGAAGCCCTGTCATAGGCTGTCACAGCTGTTTATACTACCATCGGACGCCCGAGAGACTGTATGACTAGGGGATAAGAGAATCTCCCCTATGCCCAAAATGTAAAGCCCAACTAGGCAACTTTATACATATGATCTGGAGATACCCTAAACAAAATTGTTATTTGACTGAAGTCATACAATATATTTCTAGCCTGGCCCAGGTACCTGTCCCAATGACCGTCTTAGTATGTCTACTAGGCGCAATAGACGAGGAAATGTATCTTATGATCACTAGACTATTGTATCTGGCTGGGAAACTTATTACTAGATACTGGATGGCAGCTACATTACCCACAGGGAAGCAATAGATAACATAAGTTAACTCCCTCCTTCTCAGGGAAAAACTGTTCTACCGACACAGAAATGCGGTCTTAAAAAGTTTGACTTTATCTTGCAGCCTTGCCCCACCTTGGTAAAGGATAGGTTATTGAGATTTTGAAAAACCTTGAGTCGGGTTGGGAAGAAAAGAAATGTTACTACCTGGTGTGTGTGTGTGTGTGTGTGTGTGTGTGTGTGTGTGTGTGTGTGTATTTAAAAAAGGTACTCCGACGAATAAAATCCAAAAGCTAAATCAGGAGCGTTTCCTACTATTCTATCAGATATAGTACCGAGTGCTAGTTCACAAGTTGTTTGTATAATGTTGACTGTCTTACACGAGTGGTGACCTGCTGATGTTCGATGTAAATTTGGTACAGCTGTAATGTCACTTCATGCATTGTCTCAATAAAAAACGTTTTGATTATAAAAAAAAAAAAAAAAAAAAAAAAAAAAAAAATTGGAACAACCACAATATTATTCTCTAGGGCAGGGGTACTGAATTAAAATTCACGGGAGGTCCGGTCAGTAAATTTTCCTCCAACTGAGGCCCGAATCGCATGTGTAGCACCCTCTACCGTAGGTAAGTGCTAGCATAGGATTTTTGCTAGGGAAACTGACAGCACAGGTAAATTTAGGCAGGTCTATGCTTTAGGCTGGGCCTGCTTGTTTTGATCTGGGGACAGAGAGTGGTTAGAGTAGCAGTGGGTGTGACCACCTGTGCTCTAGTTCTGAGGTGCCTTCCCTGCTTCCAGGGAGATTGTTCTGGAAGAAAGGCAGGGCCTAGGACTTGAGTGGTAGGCAGCTCATGTGAGGAGCCCTGACCAATCCCCACTTGGTATTGGCAGGGGGCAGGCCTCCCATATAAGCTGAGGTCACATGCCACTGGGAAGAGTTGTCGGCCGGGAGAAGTGGAGAATGGAGTACTAGACAGTGCAGGAGGCCATCCCCATCTGGGGGGGTGTGCCGATCGCGGAGAAGCCCGGGAGAGCTGTGAGGGAGCTTCATCCTTACACGGTCATGGGTGAATTCCTCATCTTTACATGGTTATCGATGAGGAGTTCCTGGAGCAAAGGCGGTCCGAACGTATGTCCAGTTAAAGTTCTCCATCATGGACTCGGGGAAGGAGAAGGTCGGTGAGTGTACCACAGTGGAGTGCTGGGTGCAGAGGCATGCCAGGAAGTCTGGGAGGGAACTTCATCCTTACACGGTCATGGATGGAGTCCTCATCTTTACACAGTCAATGATGAGGAGTCCTGGAACAGAGGAGAGACTGTGGGGAAGGTGTGCCAAATCGATGCGGCCTAAGGGTGCAGGATTTGCAAGTCGGGCTAGCTGGGATCAGTAGTCCACCAACCTCTACAAACTTTTAAATTGCTAGGCCTCCAGGGAGGGGCACTGCAGGCCTCTGGCCTAGTAACCACGCAGCAAATACAGCCAGCAAGTTGGGATTATTCAGAGTGATTCCTCTTTGTCACAATGGAGAAGATGGGACAGGATCTAATAGTTTTTCAGCGGAAGATATGTACAGAAGGTGAGAAGTCCTGTGAGTAAAAGTCTGCAGGAGTCAGTGCAGAGGAGGAGGAGGAGCAATAGTGTTATACAGGGGAAGAGACTGTAAATATTAGAAGTACATCAGTTCTTCAAGGCTAAACCAATTTGCCAATGTTCTCTAAATATGATGGCAAAGCAATATGTTCTATGTGCATCCCATATCCCCCTTATCCCAACCAAGTTATATCCCCCAATAAACAAAACAACGCAAATGACTGTTCATTGTCTCTGAGGTGACAGATGGAGGTCTGGCAGCAGGGTGATATGGTGGATGTTAGTTACCAGTAGAAACCAAGCGCTACACATGTTTGTGTGATGACTCGGATCAGCGAGCAGAAGCCGGGATTTTCCATGAAACTTTAGCCGCTGCCATTCTCAGCAGAGCTGAGAGCAGCAGGCTATACAATTCTGAGTGGCAGGCGGAAGAGGGAGCAGGCAGAGTTAAATTTTCTTCTTAAACTGATTGGATGTTAGGACACAGGGCTGTCCTAGCACCCAATCAGCTGCTGGTTAACTTGAAAAGTTAAAAAATATGTATCTCTGCGCAGTGGTGGGGTGGCAGCCGACACAGATAAGATTATTTATAAGTTTGGTATATTACTTAAAGCGGAGTTCCACCCAAAAATGGAACTACCACATTTGGCACCTTTCAGGGGGGAGCAGATACCTGTATAATACAGGTATTTGCTCCCACTGCCAACGACAGATCGCCGCAGATTCTGCGGCGATCTACGCCATGTCCAGCCCCTCCTTCGCCCCCCGCTGTCTTCTGGAGACACACAGGTCCCAGAAGACAGCAGGGACCAGTGAGGATGCCCAGTGCGACTTGCGCATGCGCAGTAGGGAACCAGGCTGTGAAACCGCAAGGCTTCACTTCCCGATTCCCTAACTGAAGATACCGGCGCCTGCACCCGGTAGCCGAGGGACAGATCGGCTTTGGGTGATGACATTGCGGGCGCCCTGGACAGGTAAGTGATCCAGTACAGTGCTCCAGAATCATCCACCACACCCCTGTGAAATGGACACTCACCAGAAAAGCTGGCTGCCATTACAGCAGCAAAACACACACTCAGTGTAGATCTGCCATCTGAAAGGCTGTTCAGCAACTCGCACCATCCAGATGTAGCTGTATTAAATAAAGTTCACCGGGAGCCAGATGAAGTCTTCATAGTGTAGTATTTATTGGAACTGTGTGTTAAAAGCCAAAATAAAAAATTAATCATAAAAACATATGACAATGGGTGCCACTGCTAACCCGGTATCGGACAGTGGCCTGACATCAGCACTAGTGTCTAATTCCCAGGGATTAGAGTAGCACCCATTGTCATATGTTTTTATGATTCATTTTATTTTGGCTTTTAACACACAATTTCAATATAAACTACACTATGGAGACTTTATCTGGCTCCCGGTGAGTTTTATTTACTACAGCTACATCTGGATGGTGCGAGTTGCTGAACAGCCTTTCCCACAACAGATGACGGATCTACAATGAGTGTGTGTTTTCTGCTGTAATGGCAGCCAGCTTTTCCGGTGAGTGTCCATTTCACAGGGGTGTGGTGGATGATCCTGGGAGCACTGCACTATACTGGATCAGATCTTCATTTTTCAAGTCTCCACCAAATTTTTGTGCACATCTTTGCACTGAACTATTGTGTTTTCACCTGTAAAAGTTTATATTGCTGATCCTATCATGGGACTCTGCATTTAAATCTACTGTTTTCGCTACATTGGTTTCACAAACTCCAAAAGCTGCAAGTGACAAGAAGAAAACAATGAAAAGATGGTCTGGCCATCTGAATTTTAAGTGGTAGTAAAGCAGGGGTCTCAAACTGGTGGCCCTCCAGCTGTTGCAGAACTACAATTCCCATGAGGCATTGCAAGGCTAAACAGTTACAAGCATGACTTCCATAGGCAGAGGCATGATGGGACTTGTAGTTCCGCAACAGCTGGAGGGCCGCAGGTTTGAGACCCCTGTAAGTAAAGTCTTTAACCTTCACGACCTTGCAATAGCCAAATGACTGCTATAGCACGTTTCCGGGAGGGAGTCTATTGACCCCCCCCCCCTACTGTGATTGTGCTTCCCGCGCACCCCCTCCGGCAAGCTTTGGCAGTGATCCGCCAGTTATCGGCAGTCCTCTCCTCACGCGCTGTCAGGAGAGTCGGTAAGCAGCAATCCACACAGGGGACATCTACACTGATAATCAGGGCACTGATCAGCAGTGTCCCGATCATCAGTGCAGCTCCAACAGTGCTGCCTTATCCGCACACATCAGTGAAGGAGAAAAACTATGTATTTATTTATTTACAAAATTTTATAATAGAAACTAAGAAAAAAAAAAACATTTTTTAACCACTTGCTTACTGGACCCTCCTGCCCAGACCAATTTTCAGCGCTGATGCACTTTGAATGACAATTGTGCGGTCATACAACGCTGTACCCAAATGACATTTTTATCATTTTTTCCCCACAAATAGAGCTTTCTTTTGGTGGTATTTGATAACCTCTGCAGTTTTTATTTGTTAAATAAGCTGTCGCTCCAGCTGTTGCGGAACTACAAGTCCCATCATGCCTCTGCCTATGGGAGTCATGCTTGTAACTGTTTAGCCTTGCAATGCCTCATGGGAATTGTAGTTCTGCAACAGCTGGAGGGCCACCAGTTTGAGACCCCTGCTTTACTACCACTTAAAATTCAGATGGCCAGACCATCTTTTCATTGTTTTCTTCTTGTCACTTGCAGCTTTTGGAGTTTGTGAAACCAATGTAGCGAAAACAGTAGATTTAAATGCAGAGTCCCATGATAGGATCAGCAATATAAACTTTTACAGGTGAAAACACAATAGTTCAGTGCAAAGATGTGCACAAAAATTTGGTGGAGACTTGAAAAATGAAGATCTGATCCAGTATAGTGCAGTGCTCCCAGGATCATCCACCACACCCCTGTGAAATGGACACTCACCGGAAAAGCTGGCTGCCATTACAGCAGAAAACACACACTCATTGTAGATCCGTCATCTGTTGTGGGAAAGGCTGTTCAGCAACTCGCACCATCCAGATGTAGCTGTAGTAAATAAAACTCACCGGGAGCCAGATAAAGTCTCCATAGTGTAGTTTATATTGGAATTGTGTGTTAAAAGCCAAAATAAAATGAATCATAAAAACATATGACAATGGGTGCTACTCTAATCCCTGGGAATTAGACACTAGTGCTGATGTCAGGCCACTGTCCGATACCGGGTTAGCAGTGGCACCCATTGTCATATGTTTTTATGATTCATTTTTTATTTTGGCTTTTAACACACAGTTCCAATAAATACTACACTATGAAGACTTCATCTGGCTCCCGGTGAACTTTATTTAATACAGCTACATCTGGATGGTGCGAGTTGCTGAACAGCCTTTCAGATGGCAGATCTACACTGAGTGTGTGTTTTGCTGCTGTAATGGCAGCCAGCTTTTCTGGTGAGTGTCCATTTCACAGGGGTGTGGTGGATGATTCTGGAGCACTGTACTGGATTCTGGAGCACTGTACAAAAAAAACACACCCTCTAAGGTTATTGTATAACCAGTACAATTCCCCCCCCCCCCAGGTTACTCTGTGCCAAGTACAACCTCCCTCCCCACCCTCCAAGGTTACTCTGTGCCCAGTACAATTATCCCCCCTCCCAGACAACTCTGTGCCCATTCCAATCCGCCTTCCCAGTAAACTCTGGGCCAATACAACCCCCCCCCCCCAGTTGACTCTGGGCCCAGTACAGCCCCCTCCCTTGTTAAACCTGCGTCCAATACACCCCCCCCCACCAGTTCTCCTTGTGGCCAGTACAACAACCTCCCCACCTTCAGTTAACACTGTGCAGTACAATGACCACAGGTCAGTCTGATAAAACTGCGCCATACAGCCACAGTTCTGGAAACAGGAAAGGCATGTTTGTGTCACATGCATTGTTGTCTCAGTTTTTAGAACCCATAACAGTATAATGTTTCAAGGGCATCCACCTTCTATAAAACTAGGTGTGACAAAAAATAATTTACAGCAGACAACCCTAAAATAGGGTGTCACTGCTGTAAAACATTATATCGGAACAGAAGTTAAGAACCTTGTGTCATATACATACTATAAAGTTGCCAGAGAAGGCAGGCACATATTTGTGAAAAAGGTCACATAGGGGCTTCATACTACAAATTAAGGAATTAAGGCCAGCCATACAAAAGGTGCGAATCTCAGCCGGTTCAACAGGAATCGGCTGAGAATCAAACCGTTAATGGGCAGGCTGAATGTACCAAGTTGATCGATTGATCAACCCAAGTACAACCAGCCTGCTGGATTCTCTTGTGATTATCGCTAATGGCTGCTATAGCCACTAGCAATAATCACGGTCTTCTCCTGGCAGGGAAACCGCCCCCCGCTAGGAGAAGACAATTGCTCGGCAGGGGGATTCCGGTCAACACTGCGTTGATGGGGGAATCATGAGAATTTATTTCCTGCAACCCGTGGTTGCAGGAAAGAAATTCACACCGTGTATGGGCAGCCTAACTGTGTGGCCACAGAGACCACAACAAGAGGCCCAAAAGCTGAGCCAGTCTACAGCAGAAACAGCCAAGCAGATACCCCACAAATGAATAAGGAATTATTTATATCGGTGCATGATTTTCTTAGTTTTTATATATACCGTATATACTCGAGTATAAGCCGACCCGAATATAAGCCGAGACACCAAATTTTACCACAAAAAAATAAATAAATGGGAAAACATATTGACTCAAGCATAAGCCTAGGGTGTCCATCTGCATGCCTCACTGTGTCCATGTGCCTCACTGTGCCCAATCTCCAAACCCGATCTCCTGCGCTGTGTGACTAGACTGACGTTTAGCATGGGAGTCTATGGAAGGGGCGACCGGCTTTGGAGAGGAATAAATAAAAAATATCGGTGCTCCCCGGCCGTAGGTCTCCTGGACAACAAACTTTACACACTTGTAGATGAAGAGTGGGGCTACATGTGCGCCAAGTTTGGGGTCCAGGGGACTTACGGCTGGCCAGGATCAGGCACACAAAGATGAACACAGACTCGAGTATAAGCCAAGGGGGGCATTTTCAGCACAAAAAAAAAGTGCTGAAAAACTTGGCTTATACTCGAGTATATATAAAATACCCATTAGAAAAATGTTGTGCGTATTCTTTTTAACAAAAAATTTGAGAAATCTGAAGACTGACATTACGGACGTTCTTCTGGAAATACAGATTTCCATACCAATACTGCTTTCAGTACACAGCAAGTAAACTTAAAATGAATTTGAATGTTTATTGTGGGTGCGTGACTCTTTTAATAATATTAGTTATTCTTTGCACAGCTAACAGAATACTGTTTTTTTGTTATTTTGTGAATGAATAAGGAGGGGAGGAGAGGCAGATATAGGAAACAAACACTTCTATTTATGAGAGCAACAACTCTACTCTCAGCTAGCTGCACCATTCTGTGTATACAAATGTAGGAATTGGATAATAAATAGAATCAATCTGCACAGTTACCGGCCCTTTGCCCTGGTTCACACTGGTGCGTTTTGACATGAGATTTGGCATGCCAAAACGCATGTCAAAACGCCGGTATTTGCCGCAAATTGCGGACAATGGAACCGTCCTAATTGGTGCGACGCCGCATCTGCGGCTCTGCACCGATTTAAAAAAGTAGTTTCTGTACTACTTTTTGCGATTTCAGGCCGCGATTTACATTGACATCTGTGCAGAAACCTGCACAGATGTCCCTGTAATCTCGGCCGAAATCGGGACTGACAGGCAGGAGTGAAATTGTGCGAGTTCAGCTGAACTCGCACGGCTTCACTCCCGCAGCCCACTGTGAACCTGGGCTTTTACACGGACTCTGCTAGCTCAGCGGCAGATCGCCCCGTTGATCCCCGCTGAGTCGGCGGATGACAGGTCTGTCTCTGGTCACTGTGCTGAGACGAACCTTTTTAGAGCCCCGCTGTTCTCTATGGGGAGATCGGATGAAAAACGGACAGCCTGTCTGTTTTCATCCGATCCACTGGACGGATGGAGAACATATCGCCATCCGCCTGTTTGGAGCTGATCTTGTCAGATCGGATGGGAGCGGACACATAGAAGTCAATGGGTGGCCCACTCGGATCCTGAAAAGCGGACAGGCGGATCCGAACAGGCCGATCGTGTGAAAGGGGCCTAAAACACCTGCCCAGAAGCGATTTGTTTATATTTAAACTGTTGCTCCTAGGAACAACCATTCCTAAAGCCCAACTTCAGCCAAACCTGGATTTTCATTATGTCGGGAAAGGGTTTGTGCCACTATAAGGCTTTTGTTGCCGTTTCTTTATTGGAGAGATTTGCCCTCTGCAATTTGTCCATCTCTCTGTTGAAGACATTACCAAAAAAAAACTGTATGTATATTCAGTGTGAAAGCAGCCTTAAAGCATTACTATTTCTCCAATTAAACAGAAAAGTGCACAAAAAAAAATAAATCCTGACCTGTTAAGTGTCAACGGACACAGATCTAAATTGCGTATAGCTAGAAGAAATAAAAAGAAACAAAAACAAAACACACACACACACACACACACACACACACACACACACACACACACCCCTAAAACCTGGCTTAAAAATGTAAAGGATTTCCTTTAACATTTTTACCCAAAATAAGAATCTCCCTTTCCCATCTCAAAAGGTTGGAAGATATGGATTCTTTTTTGCAGCGAGCCTCACGCATTTTTGAAATGTGTGACTGCTCCCCAGTATTCTGGGTACCATTAAAAAAGTATGTGTGTGTTTTGGCGCATTCTTCGCATGTTCCCAGCGCACCAACCTGTGAATGGGGCCTAACTGTTGCACTTACCTAAACCTCTGCAGGGCTTGACAAACCTCGGGCGCCAGGTCGCCATTGAGACTAGAATTAGCGACCTGGCGCCTGGGGCAGCACAGCTGGGGTATCCTGTGTCTCCGTCCCCCCCCCCCTCCGCGCCGCGGGATCGCATCGGACGGTAATTGAGGCCGCGGCTTTGCGGCCTTCTGCAGGCCTATGCTTCCTTTTGTGGTCTAGCGCCATCTTGTGGTGGCCGTTGGTATGACAACCAGCAATGCTAATGGAGTTTCCCTGTCTGTTTTCCTTGCCATCTCCTTCCCTCTAATTAGAACCCCCAAACATTATATATATTTTTTATTCTAACACCCTAGAGAATAAAATGGCGGTCGTTGCAATACTTTCGGTCACACCGTATTTGCGCAGCGGTCTTACAAGCGCACTTTTTTTGGAAAAAAATACACTTTTTTAAATAAAAAAAAAATAAGACAACAATAAAGTTAGCCAAGTTTTTTTTTTATACTGTGAAAGATAATGTTACGCTGAGTAAATTGATACCCAACATGTCACGCTTCAAAATTGCGTCCGCTCGTGGAATGGCGACTAACTTTTACCCTTTAAAATCTCCATAGGCGACGTTTAAAAAAATTCTACAGGTTGCATGTTTTGAGTTACAGAGGAGGTCTAGGGCTAGAATTATTGCTCTCACTCTACCGATCGCGGCGATACTTCACATGTGTGGTTTGAACGCCGCTTTCATATGCGGGCGCTACTCACGTATGCGTTCGCTTCTGCGCGCAAGCTCGGCGGGACAGAGCGCTTTCCTGGCTCCTAACTTTTTTAACTGGCTCCTAGATTCCAAGCAAATTTGTCAAGCCCTGTCTTAGTGGTCCATCAGGATTTGTGCTTACAAAATGATATATCTGGAGGAGCGAGTGGTTTTAATTGAAAAAAGTATTACATGATTTTCATGGACAATAAATCAAAACGCAATAACCACCATGCACAAACCGCTATGCCTTTGTAAGCCAATTATAAATGGTGGAATGGCTCAATATATGGAGGACACCTAAAGGAGGAGGAGGGCATCTGACAGCATAAGGTGTTCTAAAATTGTATTGTATGTTCCCACACACACTGATCAGACATTTCAAAAATGATTGTGCCTATCCGAAAAGGATCACATGCATGTGGTTTGGCTTCCTGACATAAATAAAAGGGATGGTTGGATAGCACACATAGTTGGAATGAAGTCACGATTATACAGCAAGAACAATGTGTACTCAGAGCAGTATCTAACATAACAGAGTGCAATTAGCAAATACAGTACCATACCAATCAATAACATCAGACGTTTCAAAATCCTTTTGGAGGTCAGACACATTTAATGGTGGCCATACAGGCTTCGATTCTATTACCCTAT
Organism: Rana muscosa; assembly: GCA_029206835.1. Taxonomy (NCBI): domain Eukaryota; kingdom Metazoa; phylum Chordata; class Amphibia; order Anura; family Ranidae; genus Rana; species Rana muscosa. The sequence goes on along the minus strand of CM055122.1, from coordinate 655,693,562 downwards.
CAATGTACGATACATTCAAAATGATCCAATCTGCAAACATAAATAGGAATAACTTGGACTCGTTTTAGAGCAGGATTCGATCAAACTATATGTCGGCCAGGGTGAAAAATTATAATTGATCGCTTTGCATCAATCAGCAGCACTAAGATACTTTTGTCATGAATCCAGTCATTATTCAGGCGATCAAATTATGAGATTGCATGGTGAAAACAGGGATGCAAGCAATAGTTAGAAGATACGATCGGAATCCAATATCCTGTGTATGGGATATTGATTAAATGGGTTGTACATTATAGGATTGATTATTCCTATCTGGAGCGATGGATCATTTATTGAAGTGCATGTGATCCCTATAAGAAGGAAAGAAAAGGTAAAAAGATCCAAGGGTAGAGAGTGCACACGTGTCAGAGGTCATAAACTGACACATAAAACACAATACAGGGTGTAGTAGTTTCCCACCCACTTCATATATTGTCCTGGAAAAATGACCAAAATTACTTACAAACTGTAAAAGGAAACAAAGAAATAGCACACCTCCCTAGCCTGGCTGGTCAGGATTGACATTTCATTGGTGAACTTTGCATACGATTGCTCTGTGATCTATGAGATCATCCCCAAACGGTAAAGACACGGTATTATAGGCACCCTTGTGGTTAGAAAAAGGGAAGTCTGAAATGAAAAGAAAGTTCTTCGGCCCTTTACTTACAGTATAGTTGTTGTAAATGCTCACTTCCCAAAACATACCACTGTGCCATATCAACCTTGCTTAGCTCAAATGCTACAAACTGCAAATGAATCCCAAATAAAATACCTTATTAAAGCGGAGGTTCACCTGATTTTTTTTTTTTTTTTTTTAAAAGCCAGCAGCTACAAATACTGCAGCTGCTGACTTTTAAAAAATAGGATTTTTATAACAGCTTACCTGTAAAATCCTTTTCTTGGAGTACACCACGGGACACAGAGCTAGTCATTACATAATGGGTTAAGGGTCACCAGCGGTGATTGGACACTGGCACAACCAATGGAAGACAGTTCCCCTCCATATAACCCCTCCCATCAGGGAAGTACCTCAGTTTTGTAGCAAAGCAGTAAGGTTCCCATAAGAAGGGGGGGACCTCTGTGTCCCGTGGTGTACTCCAAGAAAAGGATTTTACTGGTAAGCTGTTATAAAAATCCTATTTTCTTTATCGTACACCACGGGACACAGAGCTAGTCATTACATAATGGGACGTCCCAGAGCAATGCTCATATGAAGGGGGGGGGGGGGGGACACAGATCAAAACAGGCCGCTTGCGGACCAGAAGCCCTATACTGCTGCCTGCAGCACACTTCGCCCAAAGGCGGAATCCTCATGTCCTTTCACATCTATTTGATAGAATTTGGAAAATGTATGGACTGAAGACCAAGTTGCAGCTTTACAGATCTGAGCCATCGAAGCCTGGTGGTGCACTGCCCATGAAGCACCTATCGCCCTGGTAGAGTGCGCCTTAACAGGAAAAGGAGGAGTCCTGTTCTTTAAACCATAAGCTTGAATAATTACTTGTCTAATCCACCTGGAAATGGTGGATTTTGATACCGCTTGGCCCTTCTTGGGCCCATCTGGTAAAATAAACAAAACATCTGTTTTACGTATCTGAGCGGTTGCTTGCAGATACACCTTTACCGCTCTCACTAGATCTAGAGAGTGTAATAATTTTTCCCCCGCCGTCCGCGGGTTTGGAAAAAAGGAAGGCAGAACAATGTCTTGATTCAAGTGAAAAGCCGACACCACCTTAGGTAGAAAAGCCGGATGGGGTCGTAGTACGATTTTGTCCTTGTGACAAATTAGATAAGGCGCTTTACAAGAAAGAGCTGCTAGCTCTGATACTCTCCTAGCAGAAGCTATAGCAATCAGAAAGGCCAACTTCCTACTTAATATAATTAAAGGAATATGGCGAATAGGTTCAAAAGGTTGCTTTTGCAACACTGACAATACCAAATTCAAATCCCATGGACACAAGGGAGTCCTAACTGGAGGATTTATCCTCAGTACCCCCTTAATGAATGTCCGAACTAGGGAGTGAGATGCCAATGGTCTCTGAAAGAAGACTGATAGAGCCGATATTTGCCCTTTGATGGTGCTAAGGGCTAAATTCATATCCACTCCTAACTGGCAAAAAGCAAGAATCCTACTTATTTCATACTTCTGAGGATTCCAACATCTGGATTCACACCAGGAAACGTATGCTCTCCAGACTCTCTGATAGATGAGTCTGGAGGCTGGCTTTCTAGCATTAATGAGCGTAGAAAGAGCCGGACCAGAGACCCCTCTCTTTTTAAAAATGTAGGTCTCAGCAGCCAGGCCGTCAACTTTAGCCTTTGTAAGGAAGGGTGGAATACTGGACCCTGTGACAGCAGGTCGTGTCGGAGTGGAAACTTCCAGGGCCTTCCTATCGCCGTTTTTACAATCTCGGCGTACCAAGGCCTCCTGGGCCAGTTTGGGGCCACTAGGATTACTGATATTCCCTCCTCCTTGATCCTGCGAAGCAGTCTTTGTAGAAGAGGGATCGGAGGGAATGCCTAGATCAGTGAGAACTGATTCCATGGAGTTATTAGAGCGTCTGTATTATTAGAGCGTCTGTCCCGTAGGCTAGAGGATCTCTCGTTCTGGACACAAAGTTGTCCAATTTCTTGTTGAACCTGGCAGCTAGCAGGTCTACATCTGGGTTTCCCCATCTCAGACATATGGCCTGAAAGATCTCGGGGTGAAGAGACCACTCCCTGGTAGCAGCTGCTGACGACTCAGGTAGTCTGCTTGCCAATTTTCCATCCCTGGAATGAAGATTGCAGAAAGGCAAGGTACATGCTCTTCTGCCCATGCCAGGATCCGGTTCACCTCTCTTTGGGCTGCCCGACTGCGGGTGCCTCCTTGGTGATTGATGTAAGCTACTGCAGTAGCATTGTCGGATTGAACCCGAACTGGGTAGCCCTGTAACCTGTATGTCCAGGTTTTGAGGGCTAGATATACCGCCCGGATCTCTAGCACATTGATGGGCAGGATCCCCTGAGTCTTGGCCCAGGTTCCCTGGGTAGAAGCCTCCTCGAATACTGCACCCCAGCCCGATAGGCTGGCATCCCTAGATACCACCTTCCAGGCCACTGGGAGGAAGGACTTTCCCTTCCGTAAATTCCTGGCTTCTAGCCACCAATCGAAGCTGTGGCGTACTTGTGAGGACAGGCGCATGGGTATATCCAGAGCTTGGCTCTTCCTGTTCCAGGAAGCTAAAATATTGCCTTGAAGTAGTCTCGAATGAAACTGGGCGTAAGGGACCGCCTCGAAGGAGGCTACCATCTTTCCCAATAGTCTCATGCAAAGGCGAATAGACGGCCTCTTGTTTGCTTTGACCTTGTGGATCAGGTCTTTCAGAGACTGTATCTTCGGTTCTGGCAGGTATACCCCGTTTTGGGCTGTATCTATGATCATGCCCAGGTACCCTATCCTTCTTTGGGCCTGGAGAGAGGATTTTTGTAAATTTATAATCCATCCTAAATGCTCCAGGTATCCTACTGTAGTGTGTACAGCGTGACCCAATCCCTCCTTTGACTGATCTATTACTAGTAGATCGTCCAGATAGGCTGTTACCGCAATGCCCCGTGTTCTTAGGTTTGCTAACAGAGGAGCTAGCACCTTTGTGAATACTATGGGCGTGGTGGCTACACCAAACGGCAGAGCCACAAATTGAAAGTGGCGATCTTCTACCGCAAACCTTAGGAATCTTTGGTGAGCGGGGAGGATGGGTATGTGTAAATGTGCGTCCTTGATATCTATGGGCGCCATGAATTTTCCGCCCTTTAAAGTGGCGGCCACGGATCGGATCGTTTCCATTCGAAAATGGCGATCGTTCAGGAACCGATTTAGGGATTTTAGATCCAGGATGGGTCTGACATCTCCATTTGGCTTTGGAATCACAAAGAGGTTTGAGTAAAAACCTGAACCTCGCTCTTTTTGGGGTACGTCTGTAACTACCCCTTGAGCCATTAAGTGATTCAAACCTTTGAAGAAGGATTCTCTTTTTTGTGGATCCTTGGAGAGTCTTGAACCTCGGAATTGAGAAGATGGGATCTCTCGAAATTCCAGTTTGTACCCTGAGGATATTGTGGATACTACCCAATTGTCCTGGATTTCTGACCACCAAGTTGCTCAGAACTGACAAAGCCTTCCTCCCACTCGGCCGAGCGGGGGCGCCCCTTCACTGAGAGGCTTTGGGGCTTGCTTATTAGCTCTTGCACCCCACGGCTTCTTGTTCTTCTGAGCTTGCCCCTTGGCTTTTGTGGGCGGCTAAAACAGGCCGCCGCCACTGGTTGGAGTCAGATTTCCCGGGAGCTGGGGAGAGAGCGTTTAAAACAAGATCTCTTGTTTTTCTTTCTCTCAGGTAAAAGTCGTTTTACCACTTGATCTTCTGTATATATTTTTCTAAATCTTCCCCAAATAGGCGTTCGCCATGGAACGGGAACTTGCCAACAGCTTTTTGCATGGGGTCTCCGCTGACCAATGCTTAAGCCAAAGTACTCTGCGCATCTGTACCAGCTGGAGTGTAAGGCGTGATGCCTGTATGATAGAATCTCTCATGGCATCCACTGTGAAGCATAAGGCTTTAGGCAAATTTTCCCAATTTCTAGCCTGCTCTGAAGGCAGTTCCTTCAGCCCCTGCTTTACCTGTTGGCTGATGACCTGACCCATACCGACTGCTGCTACTGCAGGTTGGGTAATTGAGCCGGCCAAAAGGAAGGAGGATTTCAACTTCCTCTCAGAAGGATCTTTTAAACCCTTGTACATTATCCACCGGACATGTCAGGTTTTTACCCACACAAGAAATAGCCGCAACCACCGCAGGCAGGCTCCATTTCCTTAAAAAAAAATTCTCCCCCATAGGATAAAGAATGTTAAACCTTTTTGGAGGTGAGAAACGCTTATCTGGATGTTGCCAGTTTGCGTATATTAGATCCTCTAGTAACGGATGAACCGGGAAGGAGCATGCACCTTGCAGGGATCTTAATGACCCTAGGGAGGAGACAGGTAATTCCGTTACCTCCGCAGAGGTTAACTTAAATGCACTGCTATAGCATTGTACCTGTGACCTTAAAATCTGGCTCCTCATCCTCTGCTGATGTAGCCTCCTCCTCCTCATCCTCCTCCCTCAGGTACTTCTGAAGGGAGGTCTAATACTGGAAGAGACCTGCTTCGCTTATTGTCCCTTTTTAGAGGACTTAGCGATTAAGGTAGCAATTTTTTCCTCCAGATTATTTAGGGCAGCTGATAAAGTGTCCTCAGTGACATATACAGGCCCAGGCTTCACTGGGGAAGCCGCCATACCTGACAGAGGTAATGGCTCATCCTGAACAGGTGCATTTAGCAACACAGGAGAGAAAGGTACCGAGTCAGCACAGTTAGAGCCTCCTCTCAGGCGGTGGTGCTTTCTTATCTCTTTTTGTCCGTATTACTTCCCCTGGAAGGCTTACTGTTTAGACAAAATACAAGGTACCTAAATGCATATACTACCGTGTTTAGTTTAGCAAATACATTAAGTATGCAACTTTTAACACATAACTATGCATAACATGGATGTCTTCTAGGAAGTACCCAATCCAACCACATGGAGTCTTACGTCCCTGTATAGCTGCTGTGTTTCTCTGCCAGGAATAAGAGAACTAACGAGCTTGCTTGCTGCTGCAGTGCTTCTCACACTGACAGTCTTTTAAATTTGGCGCCGTTTCTGTGCCTGCGCGCGCCACGTGCCCGCGCACGCCTTCGCCCCCCCCCCCCCTCCAATAAAGCGCGCTCCCGCGCGCAGCGCGCAGCCCTTAGCGCTATGGCGGTGGCCATAGTGAGAGAGGACTCTCATCAGCCCTTGTTCCCACTTACCTGCATCTGCAGGTGTCTGGTCGGCCACCGAAAGGAGGATCGGGGTGCCCCAGCAAGCTCAGCAGCGGAGGTGACGAGCAGTGTACTTCGCCGAAGCCGACACTGAACAGAGTGAGGTGAGTATATTCAGCTCTTTACTCCCCCCAGTGGTGGAAAAAAAAGAAGACATCCACTTTTTGAAAAAGGTCCCAACCTAGTTATGGACCTTCTAATCTCACCTTATCCACGCCGCAGGTTTTTCTGCTGAAAGATTTCAGACAGATACCAAACTTCACCCTTCACGGTGGGCTATGTGTGCCAACCTTCAGGGATATGGGTTCCTATTTAAAGGATACCTCTCCCCTGGGCCTTGTACAAGACTCTTACCAGGACTTTATAGCGAAATAGCGAAAGTGCTGGATCTTAGAGCCCAGTCCTCCGAAGAGAGACATTACAGGCGACGCCTCATGGATGAGGCCCGGATCCCATCCAGATTCAGCTCATTTGTAGGCGTCTTGGATGGATCCGAAAGCATAGCTCTTTTACCCCCAGAGGGTCTCTTTGGTAGAGCTTTCCTTTAGCACCTCCTAACGCGTCCAACACCTTTCGACACTGGCGAAAAAACTGAGGTACTTCCCTGATGGGAGGGGTTATATGGAGGGGAACTGTCTTCCATTGGTTGTGCCAGTGTCCAATCACCGCTGGTGACCCTTAACCCATTATGTAATGACTAGCTCTGTGTCCCGTGGTGTACGATAAAGAAAATGGACACTTACCTGTCCAGCGGCCCGCACAGCATACTAGCTCATTATGTGTCACTTACCTGAGATCGAAGCCCCCAGAAGTACGCCTCGGTCCGTCCACCGCCATGTTCTCTCGTCGCTAGTTCCGGGTATCGCCACTCCGTCGCTCTGATTGGCCGGAGTGGCGATGACGTCACACGCAGGCCAGCAGGGTCCCATTAATAAAACCGGCAATGACCCTGGCCTGCTAGTGCGCATGTGCGTGACGTCATCGGAGCTATTTCTAAAAGCAAAATATCTCCTTAACCGTGTAGGTTAAGGAGATATTTCATGCACCTACAGGTAAGCCTTAATCTAGGCTTACCTGTAGGTGCATGTTGTCAAAGTGGGTTTACAACCACTTTAAGAGTTTCAATTTGTATGCAATCAAGCAGGCCCTTGCACTACATGGTTATGGTAAATCTGAAGACAAAAATCTGCAGAAAATCTAAATAGTGTGTATGGGACTTTAGTACTTGGTGGCAAAACCCTTGTTGGCAATCACAGAGGTCAGACGTTTCTTGTAGTTGGCCACCAGGTTTGCACATATCTCAGGAGGGATTTTGTCCCACTCCTCTTTGCAGATCCTCTCAAAGTCATTAAGGTTTCGAGGCTAATGCCGCGTACACACGACCGTTTTTAATGTCATTGAAAAAAAAAAAAAAAAACGGCATTTTTCCTGGACGTGATTTTTCGTGTTTCCTCTCAAGCCTGCCTTGCCTACACACTATCGTGGAAAAAAAATGTTCGAGTAAAGCGCGGTGACGTACAACGGCACTATAAAGGGGAAGTTCCATTCGGATGGCGCCACCCTTCATGTTAGTAAAGTTTGTTGGACGATTCGCGCTTTTCAGCCCGTTACAGCGTGACAAATGTGCCATCTCCATTACGAACGCTAGTTTTACCAAAACGAGCGCTCCCGTCTCATACTTGATTCTGAGCATGCGCATTTTTTGAAAAATTAGAGCATGTTCCAATTTTTTCCATGGCCGTTTTTCACGTCGTGAAAATTGCTCTGAAGCCCACACACGATCATTTTTAATGACCATTTTAATTTTTTTTATTTTTCTCGTCATTAAAAATGGTCGTGTGTACACGGCATGACTCGAACCTTCAACTCCCTCCACATATTTTCTATGGGATTAAGGTGTGGAGACAGGCTAGGCCACTCCAGGACTTTAAAGTGCTTCTTCTTGAGCCACTCCTTTGTTGCCCTGGTTGTGCGTTTTGGGTCATTGTCATGCTGGAATACCCATCCATGACCCATTTTCAATGCACTGGCTGAGGAAAGGAGGCTCTCGTACAAGATTTGATGGTACATGGCCCCGTCCATCGTGCTTTCGATGCAGTGAAGTTGTCCTCTCCCCTTAGCAGAAAAAACCCCCAAAGCATAAATGTTTCCACCTCCATGTTTGACAGTGGTGATGGTGTTCTTGGGGTCATAGGCAGCATTTCTCCTCTAAACACGGCGAGTTGAGTCAATGCCAAAGAGCTTGATTTTGGTCTCATCCGACTACAACACTTTCATCCAGTTCTCCTCTGAATCATTCAGATGTTCATTACCAAACTTCAGACAGGCCTGTACATGTGCTTTCTTGAACAGAGGGACCTTGCGGGTGCTGCAGGATTTCGGTCCTTCACGGCGTAGTGTGTTACCAATTGTTTTCTTGGTGACTATGGTCCCAGCTGCCTTGGAGATCATTGTCAAGATTCTCCCGTGTAGTTATGGGCCGATTCCTCACCGGTCTCATGATCACTGAAACTCCACAAGATGAGATCTTGCATGGAGCCCCAGGCCGAGGGAGATTGACAGTTATTTTGTGTTTCTTCCATTTGAAAATAATCACACCAACTGTTGTCACCCTCTCACCGAGCTGCTTGGCGATGGTTTTGTAGCCCATTCCAGCCTTTTCTAGGTCTACAATCTTATCCCTGACATCCTTGGACAGCTGTTTGGTCTGGGCCATGGTGGAGAGACTGGAATCTGATTTATTGCTTCTGTGGGCAGGTGTCTTTTATACAGGTAACAAGCTGAGATTAGGAGCACTCCATTTAAGAGAGTTCTCCTAATCTCAGCTCAGTACCTGTATAGAAGACACCTGGGGAGATAGAAATCATGCCATTACCATTAAAATTATAGAGACTGCCCTTGCCAAAGGGCAGGTCTGATAGGAAGTAGCTTGAATGCATCCGCTTTGGATAACCACGTTCCCCTGCCCAATTGTAGAATAAGCTGGATAGCCAAATCCACAGATGAATACTTTAATGAAAACTCCTCCAAGGTGAATTGAGACTAGGGATACGAGATGAATGAGGCGCAGACAAGTCATAAATGAATCGATATTTATTGAAAAACTTGCCACAAACCACCCACATGCCGAATGGTGGTGAAATAAATGGACCAATCACAAATTCTTTGGAGACTTCTGCCTCCAGTAATTCATCAATAATAGAAGCATGGCTGTCTGCTGACAATAAATTCCTGCATTAAAAAGACTCAGTTGGCAGCGTAATTAGGCCTGTGTGAAATCCCACTGAAAATCCATCCAGCAGAAACTGTCTGAAGGCCGGGAATGGGTGACTTTCTAAACATGCTCCTAGAAAGGATACATTGACTTGGCTTAGTCATGATGAACTAAAGGGCTTGACCAGACAGGAGAACTTGGGGTGCGCTCTGAAACAATTGGAGCAGAAATGCAGGAGCCTGCATTGAGTGTAGTTGCAACCGGAATGATTGAAAAATTGTTGCACACTTGAGTCTTACCCAGGTAATGGATGGGCCTACCGAATTTGTCCACATGCCTAGAAAGTCCTGTAGAGGAGCCACCGGCCGCATGCTTGCTGGTCCCTTTATGACCAGAGGGGTCAAATATTGGACACCACCCTGAGGTATGTGCAGGCTGACTGACAATTAACGCACACAGGGGATTTCTGGTTAGCAAAATGCCTCCAAAAAAGTTCCATATCAATATTACTCCAGCACATTACTACCTGGAACTGCGCCCAAGTGGCTGCCACCTTCGCAGAAAAAGACAGACGGTAATCATAAAAAATGCACCCACCGTACTTGTGCGCCAAGTCCACCACTTTATGTAAATACAGGTCTAATTCCACCCTCCCATCAGGACTAACAGCACAAATAATATCTCTGAAAATGCCAACACAAATTCTGCCACACTGAGTTTGCGGTTACGTCTAGGGTCTTACGTTTTGAGCACTACCGAGACCTCCCCGCAAGCATAAGACTTGTTCTCTGTAACATCCTGAGATGCTATCAGAAAAGAGGCCAGGTTCACATCTTTCCCTTCCAGAATATATATCTTTCTTTCTTCGGGTCCAGCATCGGCTCGGTTTTCTGGTTCCCGTGGTTACAACCAACGAGCATCACTTCCGGGTTCTTCGTCCAGCAAGGGAAATCCTCATGGGGCATCGCATCTCCCGCACTCATCGCAGTGCTGCAGGTATCATCCGGGGAAGTAACGGGCGGGGGCCACCTGCATCTGGTCAGTCGGGTCAGGGTCGCTGACCAGGAACCAGGAAACCGAGCCGACGCTGGACCTGACAGGGGAGGAGGGAGAGATTACAATCTTCTATATTCTACTACTATTAAAGTGAATCCAAACCCAATACAAAAAAAAAAAAAATTCATATATTACAGCTTGCTAGTCATAGATGCAGTAGCTGCATTAGTTTTTTATTTTTTTTTAAGCTTCTTTTGCTTTATTTTACTTGGCAATCCTGCAGATAGCCACCAAGGGAGTTATGTCACTCCTCCACTGTTTCTACGGAGGGAGCCATGGCTGTCAATGTTAAGCTGAGTCCACACTATACGTTTTGTTTTTTCCGTTTAACCCGCTCGCTGAACGAAAAACAAAAATTACAGATTGCCCTACCAACATAAGTGATGCTAGTGCGCTGATCTCCTTGCTGAGCTATTGTGTTCTGACTGTTGGACCACCCCCACCAGAATACACTGATCATCACACTCAGCCATTGGCTGCAAATGCTGTTCACATGTTTTTCCAGCATGCATATTTGACAGAATCCAGGCATGAGACTGGCTTCTGTCAAATAGGGAGCTGTACATACAGGCCGAAAGTCAGCCGGTTCCTGACGAACCAACTGTTTTCGGCCCGTGCGCAATCCAGCCTAAGCTGCTCTCCTACTATGGACTGCAAACATGTCTGTATCTATTCATCTCAATTACATAGAGAGGTAAAGCAATTAGGAATTTTAGGACCAGTTCACACCGTGAATTGCGCAGGAACATGCGGTGTGTTCCTGTGCGATTCACGTGCGATTCAGGTGCAGGGTGATTTCAGTCCATTCGTTTGGCCTGAAATCATGCATGACTGCACCAAAAGTACTGCAAACACTACTTTATAAAAATGCACCCCAACCAGATTGCACGGTACTACTGTACCCACGCGATCTGGTGCAGGCAAATGCACTGCTTTTCCAACCTGCATATGAAGTGTCGTTAAGACTGACACCCGCTGCAGATCGCAAGTGCAGTGCGTTCTGGTGTGAACTGGTCCTAATAGAAGAAAGCTATGGAAGATATTCTTCTGTGCAGCTCACAGGAAGTGACATGGACTTTGCATTTCTGGCAAAATTAACAGGTGTTTTCTATATTTGCTAAAAACGTTCTTAGCTTAGTTTAAAAAAAAAAAAAAAAAAAAAAAAAGAGAAGAAGAGGAAAACACAGACTGTAAGCCACACTATACCGTATTGCACTTTTGTAGTGGAGATTAGTTATTCTTTAAGGAAACATTTTATTGCTTTCTGTGCTTATTGGGGAAATCTAACGTCACTTCCTATTTTGTCATTTATTTTTGCCACATTTTGGCAGTTTAATGTCAATTTTCAAAATGATCCATTCTTTTGTCTATTCTCAGCTGATATGTTACTGCATAAAACTCCTGTGACAGCATGCATTCTAACATTTTTCTTAAACCATGAAAATATGTGCTTACTGGCACCCTACCATCTCATGTTCACAGCCTTTACAATCCCCCCTTTCTTCTTTGTTTACTTATGTTTCCATGCTCATGTTCCCAAGACATCTAAAAACGGTCTTCTGAAGGACCTTTTCTATTGTGTGTCAAAATAATCAACCGTAACGCACACAGGGGTCATACTTTGGAGTTTTAAATGAAAGAGTGTATTTGCAGCAGTTATAATGAGATCTTTGTTTACAGCAAATTCAATTAACACTTAACGCACTTATCACTGAAAAATCAAGTTTACTTAAAAAAAATCCAAAAGTACATTTCTAGTGTTGTTTTTAAGAAGTGAAAATGTTATGTAGCGGGGTCCTCAACTTAAGGGAAGTGTTTTGGAGGTAGTATGCCCAAACACCCCAATTTGTCAGGGTTTACAACCATTTTTATCCGCAGGGAGAGTATTGGTGTACAGTTCCCTGTGGCCTACAGGTGGCGCTGCTATAGTAGGCTAGGGTTGAAACACTAATACAGGGCTGTGCTTTTTGTGTCCCCTCTCGGCAAACGTACGGTAGGGCGGGGTTAACCTGCTGTGCGAGGAGATAAAAAGGGGCAGACGCTGCCTGGTCAGTTAGTCAGTCGGTGGGGTCCTACCCCTGGTTCTTGTTCCAGTCCGCCCTGGGCACCCTAGGCCCAGGGGCGGGTGTTCTCTGTTCAGGTTCTATCCTGGGCATCTTTAGTCCCAGGGTGAGGTACTACTCTGCTATTCCTGTCCGTCCTGGGTGCATAGAATTGGGAATTGCAGCAAAGGCCTGGGCCCAGCACCTTTGGCTGGAGCCCATCAGGGATCGAGGAGTCTCAGGGTGCCGCCTTGCGAGAGGACCCGTATCTGAGTAGAGGAGGCCGGGTGAGGAACCGTTCCGAGGGACTGATGCGGTAGTCACGGTGAAGGAAAGGGTCCCGGTAACTCTCCGGAGGGATGTCTTCTTCCTAGGCCAAGGTCAAGTTCACCAGGTCTGTGATAGAGGACTTGAGTAAAGCGTGAGTGTCATTTGGCTGCTAGTCTTGTCCTAAGTACACTACCCATTTGAGGCCGAGTCTGTTCAAGAAGCCAACAGTGAGGTGACTGAGATTGTGCCTGGACCTCTCCCCACATCTTGTACTGTCCTTTTTCTTGCTCCAACCTTTGTTCCTATCAAGAGACTGTTATTTGCTAAGAGAAGAAATAAACTCTCTGTTGGAGTTATAGCAAGTGTGGACATTCTATTCACTGGGGGAAACAAGTACTCAAATCTGTTATCCACAGAGGTGAGGAAACCATTTTCTGGCTCAACTGTGAAATGACCCACCAACAACACCGCTCAACCTCTTGATACGGGAGGGTACGGGCTTGTGGCATGGTGTGCCCCTTCTTCCTGCGAAGAGCCGAAGAACAAGGCAGGTAAAAGGGGGTCTGTGTGCTACAGTTGCTTTTCCATGATTAAACTAGTGATAGCATAGTCTCAGGAAGAACTAAAAACAAGGAATACTTCTGTATGTCATTACATCTGCTCATACCAGCCTGTCTCAACTTTTTTACTTTGAAGGAACAATTGAAATAATGTTCAGCTCCTAGGGAACCCCCCCCCCCCCCCCATGAAAATGTAGATCTGAAATTCATGGTATGCAGGGTTAGTTGGGTCCATAGTCGATGGGCACCATACCACCTCGCCAATATCTTTTGTGATCAGTAAAGCTTCATGCACATTATCTGCATTCAGAGCATTCGTCCATGGGATACACAACCCCTGAGGCATGTATGTATGAAGAAATAAATATCTCTCTCTCTCTCTCTCTCACACACACACACACACACACACTTTTTATTTTTTTTCACATACAATATTTGCGTTGCAGATTATCAAAACGCAAATTTTCAGGAAAGAAATAAAACAAACACAATATAATACCCACTTTTGTGGTTTTGGTAAAACAAAGTTACGCCAAGTAAAAAGATACCAAACATGTCACACTTTAACCACTTCAGCCCCAGAAGGATTTGCCCCCTAATGACCAGGCCATTTTCTGCGATACTGCACTGAGTCGCTTTAACTGACAATTGTGCGGTCGTGCGATGATGTACCCAAACAAAATTGACGTCCTTTTTTTTTCCCCACACAAATAGAGCTTTCTTTTGGTGGTTTTTACTCACCTCTGCGGTTTTTATTTTTTGTGCTATAAACAAACAAACAAAGAGCGACAATTTTGAAAAAAAACAAACATTATTTTTTTACTTTTTGCTATAATACATATCCAAAAAAACAAAAATGTATTGATCAGTTTAGGCCGATATACATCCTTCTACATTTTTTATTTTTATTTTTTACCAAAAATATCGCAATAGGCGTATATTGATTGGTTTGTGTGTCTACAAACTATGGGATAGATTTAGGGACTTTTATTCATTTTTTTATTGTTTTTACTAGTAACAGGGACAATCTGCGATTTTTAGCGGGATTGCGGCAGACAAATCTGACCCCAAATTACACTTTTTGGGGACCAGTGACATTATTACATTGATCAGTGCTATAAAAATGCACTGATCAATGTAAAAATGACACTGGCAAGGAAGGGGTTAACACTAGGGGCGATCAAGGTGTTAACTGTGTTCCCTGGGTGTGTTCTAACTGTAGGAGGGCGGGCTGGCATGGACATGACAGTAGATCTCTGTCATGTCTATTGTCAGAATAGGGATCCGCCTTGTTTACAAAGGCGGATCCCCATTATGCCTCTGTACTGGGCATTCACAGGTAGACATCGAGTCTGCTCGACCCGCGGGCACGCTACCGCCTGCGTGAGCTACCGTATAGCTACGGGGTTTTAGCGCAGGAGAGCCAACCTGCTGCTGTATGACGACGGCGGCTGGTTGGCAAGTGGTTAAAATGCATACACCTGTAGAATGGCACCAAACTGCAGTACCTAGAAATCTCCATAGGCGCTGCTCCTTGAATTATTGCTCTTGCTCTGAAGTTCATGGCGATTCCTCACACGTGTGGTGCAATCATTGTTTACATAAGCGTGCAGGACCTACGTGCAAATTTGCATTTGCGTGAGCAGAGGGAGACAGGGCTCTTTAATTTTTTTTAATGTTATTATGTTTTTTAATTTTTGTTACACTGTACCTTTATTTTATTTTATTTTATTTTTTTCTATCAACTTTCCTGCTATCACAAGGGATGAACAACAGCCCTTGTTATAGCATTGACTGCGACAGGTCCTCTTTTTGGAGAGATCTAGGGTCTATTAGACCCCATATCTCCCCTCTGGCCTCAGTCTACACCCTGTTACAAATTATTATTCCAATGATATTTCAGTGTCACAAAGATTAAATATTTTGTTTTTTCCGTTTAACTCATGGATGGCATTGTGTCTCTGGGCTCTTTTGATCACTGAAAACAATCTGACACCTGTGATAATTAGATTGCCAGGTTAGCCCAATTAAAAAAGGAAAAACTACTTTGGATCCGACTTTGCCCTGCGACTTGAAGCCGACATATGTCCGACTTTCAATGAACGGGATTTCGACTTGGATCCCCGCCAAAAGCAGGCACTGTGTTTGGTATGAATCTTGAGGGGGAACTCCACGCCAAATTTTAAATAAAAAACCGGCATGGGTTCCCCCTCCAGGAGCATACCAGGCCCTTCGGTCTGGTATGGATTGAAATGGAAACCCCCTACGCCTAAAAAAACTGTGTGGGGGGTCCCCCCAAAATCCATACCAGACCCTTATCCGAACACGCAGCCCAGCCGGTCAGGAAAGGGGGTGGGGACGAGCAAGCAACCCCCCCTCCTGAACCGTACCAGGCCGCATGCCCTCAACATGGGGGGTGGGTGCTTTGGGGCAGGGGGCGCCCTGCGCCCCCCACCCCAAAGCACCCTGTCCCCATGTTGATGAGGACAAGGGCCTCTTCCCGACATCCCTGGCCGTTGGTTGTCGGGGTCTGCGGGCGGGGGGCTTATCGGAATCCGGGAGCCCCCTTTAATAAGGGGGCCCCCAGATCCCAGGCCCCCCACCCTATGTGAATGAGTATGGGGTACATCGTACCCCTACCCATTCACCTGGGGGAAAATTGTCACCTCTGATCAGTCTTTGCAACAACTAAGGGGCAATTCACACTGCCCCACCATTTACATCGCAGAGCAACAGGAGTGATTCATCTGCATTGCCGGTGTTCCGTCAGATTAGGCGACCCGTCAGAATTGGCAACGGAAGTGACGTTTTGTCGTCGCCATCTTGCTACACCCTGCACTCGTCTATAGTAACGATACACTGAGAAGGGGGCAAGCAAACTTGTTACACCCACCAGAGTTTTGCATTTCATTTCACAGTTATTTTTAACAGGAAACGGAGCATATAGTATTTAGAAATCCCTCGGACAGTTTACATGTTGAATTATAAAAGCAGCGGTGTTCTGTCACATTAGCATACCTGTGAGATCAGCAGGTCTGCCGCTGCTTTTAAAATGCAACATGTAAACAGACCGTCAGATTTCGAAATACTCTATTTAAACTTAGAAGCTCTGTTTACTGTTAAAAATAACAGTGTAATGCAAAACTCCGGTGGGTGTAAGGGTCCTTTCACACGGGGCGGATCCGTGCAGATCCGCCCCGTGAAGCTCCGCTTGCTCAGCGGGGATCGCTCCGTTGATCCCCGCTGAGCCGACGGATGACTGGGCGGTCCCCGCACACTGTGCAGGGACCGCCCTGTCAGAGCGCCGCTCTCGCCTATGGGGAATCGGATGACGACGGACCGTAGAGTCCGTTGTCGTCCGATCCGCTCCGCCGACGGAAGGAAAAATAGGGTTTTCCTCCGTCACACTTTGGCGGAGCGGATGTCAGCGGACATGTCTCCGCTGACATCCGTGCTTCCATAGGGGTACATGGAGGATCCGTTTCAGGTCCGCCTAAAAAACTGACAGGCGGACCTGAACGGACCTCCGTGTGAAAGAGCCTAAGAAGATGTCCGCTTTCTCCCTTCTCTTTGCATCATTAGAGTGGAGAAGTGTGGGGTGTAGCAAGATGGCGGCGACAGAACCTCACTTACGTTACCAATTCTGACGGGTCGCCATATCTGACAAAACACCGACTGGCTAAGTGGTAGTGTGGTACACGATTCAGCGCAGCGCACCCTCTCCCTTCTTTTTTGTTTCATTTAAACAAAACTTTATGTGAAGTGTACAAAACGTACACTTTATACACTGCGCCGCCTGACATTGCAGTGAAATTTGGGCCGGTGCGCTGCAGTGTGAATGGAACACATTGTTCCTGTGTGTCCCTGCGGTGACAGACATTTACACTGCAGTAAAATGTCTGTCACCTCACATAGTGTGAATTGGCCTTAAGAAAAAAAAAAAAAAAAACGGATGTAGACTGATGTAAACTGAACTAAGGTGAAGATTGATGTGCAAACTGAACTGAAGATTAATGAGTAAACAAATATTCTGTGAAAAAAATCAACGGAAGGAAACTGGCCACACACTGCTCAAATTTCATCAGATTCCTACTGGCTTGGCACCACACCTTTCAGTAAAAGTTGCTTTTTAGGGGTCTCCAAATTCTCTAAACAAAGGGCCAATTTACTGTATATAGGCAAGCAAAGGGCCACAGGCCGCACTTTGGAGACCACTGATGTATTACCAGAGCTGGGCAAGGGTGGGGGAAATTTGTCCATCTGTGCCGTTAGCGTGGATGGAGGAATCTGTTCATGCTGAACAAGAGAAATCTATATGTATATGGTCATCTTTGGGCTGGATTCACATATATGCAAATTGGATGCGTTTTAAACTGCATTCAATTCTCACAACATATGAATGTGACCGGCTCTCAATGGAGCTGGTTCACACATGTCCGAGGGTCTGGTTTCAGAAAGGGTCCTGTGCATTTTTTGGTCCGGTTCAGATGCGAATTCAGGCAAAAATTTGCACCTGAATCCCACCTCAGCCTGGGTTTACACATATGCGATTCAGGAACCAGCGTGATTCCAGTGCGGCTTCTAGAGTTGCCACCTCATCCCTTTAAAGTGGAAGTAAACCCTCCTATCATTTTCAGCCAAAGAAAGCTGCCATCTTGGCCTCTTTTTAATCTTCAACTGCCATGATGATGCACATGTGATCAGTTATGACACCAGCCATTGGATGGTTTGACAGTTTGGTTGAGAGCACAACCAATGTGACAGTTACATTCCCAGCATGCCGGGAATGTAACTGCTTTTTGAAACTGTTAAAATTGTTGGGTTTACTTCCGCTTTAAACCCGAACACATATGAATTACACAGGTTTTGAGGCTAATTGAATGCAGATAAGGCACCAAGTGAGTTAAATGACCACCCTAATCAGCCACAGAACCTGTGTAATTAATATGTGTTCGGGTTTAAAGGGATGAGGTGGCAACCTTAGCGGCTTCCCGCATCGCATCTCCCCTGCAGGCAGTTCACACTGCCATCTGCAAACCGCTGCGGGTGTCAATACAAAGATATCGGTTCGCAGTGCAAACTGTGAATTCAGACAGGAATCGGATCGCATGGGTGTAAACACAGGGAAGGTTCCTGCACCTTTTTCGTGCAAATCCAATATGACTGTATGGCTGAATTTGCATCGCATGTGATCTGCACAGCAATGCGGGTGCGAATCACATGCGATGTCTGTGTTCGCAATAGTGTGAACTCGGGCTGAACCAGTGCACAGAAACGCACCGCCGAACCCCAGACTGCAAAACGCAGCCGCACATGCGAATCCAGGCTTAGTATAAAATAAAAAAAGACTGTATAAAGTTCTTTTGCACTAAACCATAGAACTACATGCAATGGCAGTTCCTCTCCTCTTGTAGTTGCTGTGTTGTAGTAGTAGTAGGGTGGGGCAGGATCACGTTATTTTTCTTCCAAATACAGAAGATTGTAGCTAAGGAGTTCATACTCAGATGTAAAGTACATGTCACTGCCCTGGTAGGGCCATTCTCCAGTAACTACACATTGCTAGCCCTGCTTCCCTTCTAATCAGAGCAGAGAGGAGGAATCAGCCCCTGTCTTCCTGTCTCAGAAGCTCACACTCCTTTCCTGATTTCCTGTGCTTGGGAAGACAACAGGTTATAATGATAGTCCTTACCGGAGAAGGTTGCTGGGATGGAGGATCTGTGTGTCTCTGTCTCCCTGGAGTGGGGCTCAGCTGTGTGTACAGACGACGTAGGAGTAGAACAACCACCCCAAAGCCTTGTGATCAGTGTGCTAGAAACTACAAGTAGGAAGTAGCCAGTGACTCAGGCTGCCCTTAAAGTTGCAGGGTGAGTTTTGTTCCTGTAGTTGTCAGTGTTCCACTCCTACTTTGATCAGCTGCTTACACTGAACACACAGGAACTTTGTATGATTTCCCAAGCACAGCACAATGAAAGCTTCTAGACCAAACAAAAGGAAGGGCTTGTTAAAGATATAGTCCCTCTTTTGGTAAAATTCGAGAAATAAATCCATATGTATATTTAAAAAATGTGTATGTGTTACATTAATGCATTGAAGCCTGCGGAGTATTGCAACCGTAATCCGTGTGTCCTGGGTGCGATGCACAGGCTCTTTCATTGTTTACATCCCAGTGCCAAGGTCCATCCATGGACTATAAGCGTGGTGATGTCACTGTACTTGTGATCCATTGTTATTTACAAGTCCCTCTGCCATAGTGGAGGATGAGACTTGTAGTCTTTCCGTTCACAGATCCCTGTTAAGCCCGGGTACACACTGCCCGCGAATTAGGCACGACTTGCATGCGACTTCTCTAACAGAAGTCAATGCAAGTCGGACAAAAGGTAATGCAGGAACCCTTTTCTAAAATGGAGCGACTGATGTCACACAGATTAGAACGGTTCCATTGCACAGAATGGGGGTCTAACTTCTGATGCGACAAGTGCTTAGGGTTGCCACCTCATCCCTTTAAAACCAAACACATATTACTTACACAGGTTCTGTGGCTGATTAAGGTGGTAATTAAACTCACTTGGTACCCTATCTGCATTAAATTAGAATCAGAACCTGTGTAATTCATATGTGTCCTAGATTAAAGGGATGAGGTGGCAACCCTACAAGTGCTTCAAAGTCCAAGCGATTGTCACATAAGTGTGAACCGGGCCTTAAGGATAAGTTCACCTTTGGGAACATGTTACATGTTTCACCCTTAAATTGGGTGGAACATGTAACATGTTCCCAGTGCTGCAGCCGCTGCCCGCGGTTTCCCATACTAGCTGCCAGACCCCTTTCACACTGAGGCAGTTTTCAGGCGTTTTAGCGCTAGAAATAGCACCTGAAAACTGCCTCCCATTCATTGCAATGGGTGCTTGCGGGGCGTTAGAAAAAAACCTGCAAGCAGCATCTTTGCGGCCCTTTTGAACCATACCAGGCCACATGCCCTTAACATGGGGGTGGGTGCTTTGGGGCGGGGGGGCCTCTGCGCCTAGAGTTGCCACCTCATCCCTTTAAACCCGAACACATATTAATTACACAGGTTCTGTGGCTGATTACAGTGGTAATTAAACTCACTTGGTGCCTTATCTGGATTTAATTAGCCTCAGAATCTGTGCAATTCAAAGGTGTTTGGGTTTAAAGGGATGAGGTCAGGGCTCAAGGCCTGCGGGAACGCGTGGGAATGGCGTCCCTGCACTTTTTTCACAACAGGAACGCCGGTCCCTTTGCAGGACTCGAGCAGGCAGCAGTGGGGTGAGCGGGCGGCGGGCGCGCTTCACACAGCCGAAGAGTCCGGTCCGCGGCGGCGGAACGAGGGACAACACTTCATGGTGGGCATAGCTCAGGCTGCCTGCGTCCAATAGCAGGCTCCAGTCGGCGATGGCGGCCCCAGCGCATGGCGGGAGTTGTAGTTCTCCCACACAGCACAGGCACACAGACTTCAACTTGGCCCTCTGGTGCCTGTGCTCTGCAGAGACTACAACTCCCAGATTGCACTGCAGGGCACTCAGAGAGAGAGAAAATCACGTGTTGCTTCTCCTGCTGCCTTTAGTACTGTAGGAGGACCAAGTCACAGAGGCAAGGAGCAGGTAGGTACATTTACTACATGCTGTCTGTCTGTACTGTACCCATTCTCTGTCTATTGGTCTCATCATCATTGTCTGTACCCTGTCACAGTGGCAACTTTTGATGGGCACAGTGGTGGCATTTGATGTGGCAGCATTTGATGGGGCACAGTGGCGGCATTTGATAGGCACAGTGGCTGCGTTTGGGCACAGTGGCAGCATTTGATGAGGCACAGTGGCAGCATTTGATGGGGTACAGTGGCAGCGTTTGATGGGGTACAGTGGCAGCGTTTGATGGGGCACAGTGACAGCATTTGATGGGGCACAGTGGCAGCATTTGATGGGGCACAGTGAGGCTGCATTTGACGAGCACAGTAAAGCTGCGTTTGATGGACACAGTGGCTGCGTTTGATTGAAGATTTTTTTTTTTTGGTGGGGGAGTGGATCTTGGGTGGGAGTTCCCACACTTTTTTCCCCAGGACTTGACCCCTTGACCCCTGCAACCCTATCTGTGCCCCCCCCCACCCCAAAGCACCTTGTCCCCATGTTGATGGGGACAAGGGCCCCTCCCGCAGCTGTCGGCTAAAAAGCTTTACAAGGAGATCGGTAATCACAGCTGTCCCTCCTGCTGCACCGATCATCCCCAACTGTTCCCTGTATCCTCCTCCTCCAGCCCCCTCCGTGTCCTTCACGTCCCCTTCTTCACCGGCTCCCTGGATCCTCCTCCAGCCCCCTCAATGTCCTTACCCCACCCCCCCGTTCACCAGCTCCCTGGATCCTCCTCCAGCCCCTTCCATGTCCTTCACCCCCCCTTCTTCACTGGCTTCCTGTATCCTCATCCAGCCCCCCCCTTGTTCACCAGCTCCCTGTATCCTCCTCCAGCCCTCTCCATGTCCTTCACCCCCCCCTTCTTCACCAGCTCCCTGTATCCTCCTCCAGCCCCCTCCGTGTCCTTCACGTCCCCCTTCTTCACTGGCTCCCTGTATCCTCCTCCAGCCCCCTCCATGTCCTTCACCCCCCTTCTTCACTGGCTTCCTGTATCCTCCTCCAGCCCCCTCCATGTCCTTCTCCCCCCCTTCTTCACTGGCTCCCTGTACTCCTGCCCCCTCTGTGTCCTTCACCCCTCCCTTCTTCGCCGGCTACCTGTCCTCCTCCGCCCCTCCCCCTCGTCCCCCGCAGCCAGCTTCCCTCCTCTCCTCTCCCGCCGGATGTGGGGATTTGTCAAGATGGAGAGCGGAGGAAGGGACCAGTCATTTACCAGCCCCTGCCTTTTCTGAATTGGACACAGTGAGCGAGATCGCTCCTGTGTCCTGTGAAAACTGAGCAGAGTAACCTGTGTGTTACTATGCTCAGTTTATGAATGGACAGGAGCCGCTGTCTCCTGTCTGTTCATCTTCACTGCTGAGAAAGACACTGGGGAATCAACATCACAGCCACATACTCCCCACCCCTTCCCCAGAAGCACTGTGAAAAAAAAATAAAAAAAATGATTTAACCACTTAAGCCCCGGACCATTTTGTAGCTAAAGGACCAGGCCACTTTTTGCGATTCGGCACTGCGTCGCTTTAACTGACAATTGTGCGGTCGTGCGACGTGGCTCCCAAACAAAATTGGCGTCCCTTTTTTCCCACAAATATAGCTTTCTTTTGGTGGTATTTGATCACCTCTGCGGTTTTTATTTTTTGCGCTATAAATAAAAATAGATCGACAATTTTTAAAAAAATTCAATATTTTTTACTTTTTGCTATAATAAATATCCCCAAAAAATAAAAAAAATATGTTTTTCTCAGTTTAGGCCGATACATATTCTTCTTCTACATAATTTTGGTAAAAAAAAAATCGCAATAAGCGTTTATTGATTGGTTTGTGCAAAAGTTATAGCGTCTACAAAATAGGGGATAGTTTTATGGCATTTTTATTAATATTTTTTTTTTTTACTAGTAATGGCGGCGAACAGCGATTTTTATTGTGACTGCGACATTATGGCTGACACATCGGACACTTTTGACACTATTTTGGGACCATTGTCATTTTTACAACGATCAGTGCTATAAAAATGCACTGATTACTGTGAAAATGACACTGGCAGTGAAAGGGTTAACCTGTGGGGGGCTCTGAAGGGGTTAAGTGTGACCTAATGTGTGATTCTCAATGTGTGGGGTGTGGCTTGGCGTGTGACGTCACTGATCGTCGTTCCCTATGACAGGAAACAGACGATCAGTGACAGTCTCGCTAGGAAGCACGGGGAGAGGTTTGTTTACACATACCTCTCCCTGTTCTTCAGCTCTGTGACCCGATCGCGGGACACCGGCGGCGATCAGGTCCGCGGGTCCCGCGGGCGCTGTCACGTAGCTCAGGACCGGGTCGCGCGCGCGACCCACGGCTGGGCTTCTTAAAGAGGACGTACCTGTACTTGCTTGTGCCCAGCCATACCATTCTTCTGCCGAAGTATATGTACAGGCGGCGGTCCTTAAGTGGTAAAGAAAATAATAAACAAAAAAATTGTAAAAAAAAATAGAGAAAATAATAAAAACTACTAACACACTGCTCTACTGACACTGTCCACAACCCCCCCCCCCATCATTGTGAACAACAAAAATAAAAAAGTAAATTGTAAAATAATTGAATAAATACAATTGTAAAAAAATAATAATAAAAATAAAGAACTACTGACACCGTCCACTGCCCTACTGACACCATCCTGCACATACTACTCACTGCTGTAAGTCATCTCAGACTCTATTAAACCACACCCAATATGTAGCACGGTTTAAGCCACGCCCACCTCCCTGAAATTAGTTTGCCACCTCCCTGAAATTAGTTTTTGCAGGTTGGGATGTCCGACATCGTACCCCTACCCATTCACCAAAAAAGTGTCAAAAAGTAAGAAACACAGTAAACAGTGTTTGACAAGTCCTTTATTAACCAGTCCCATACCAGGCCATAGACAAATGACGCCGGCAGGAACATCCCCTCACTCCGGGGGGACATCATAAGATGTCCTCTGGTTCTAGCCCCGGAGCATGTGACTGTGACGTCATGAGAAGCCTATATAAATCGATGTGGAGCGAACAGCCAGCATTACAGCGGGAGGAAGCGACGAGTCAACATCGAGGAGGAGAAGAGGGAAGAAGACGGCGACGGCGACGGAGAAGACCGGCCCCTCCACTAGCAAAAGAGCTGGAAGAAGATAGTGGAGGCCCGGCAGAAGGAAGAAAGAAAGAACCGGAGAGCGAGGGAAGAAGGCGACGGAGAAGACAGGGCCCCGCTAGCAAAAGAGCTGGAAGAAGATAGCGGAGGCCCGGCAGAAGGAAGAAAGAACCGGAGAGCATGGAGACGACACCAGAGACCCCCGAAGTCGGAAGAAGACCCCCGGAGCTGTGTAATAAATTACTTTAAAAACCTGTGTGTGTTTTTTTTATTGACATTCTTTTCCACCAGGTGAAGGGGTAGGGGTACGATGTACCCCATACTCATTCACATAGGGTGGGGGCCGGGATCTGGTGGCCCCCTTATTAAAAGGGGGCTCCCGGATTCCGATAAGCCCCCTGCCCGCAGACCCCGACAACCAACGGCCAGGGTTGTCGGGAAGAGGCCCTTGTCCTCATCAACATGGGGGCAGGGTGCTTTGGGGTGATAAGCCCCCCCTGCCCCGAAGCACCAAACCCCCCATGTTGAGGGCATGCGGCCTGGTACAGTTTAGGAGGGAGGGGGCCGCTCTCTCGCCCCCCCCCCTCTTCCCCTGCGGCCTGCCAGGTTGCATGCTCGGATAAGGGTCTGGTTTGGATTTTGGGGGGACCCCCACGCAGTTTTTTTGGCGTAGGGGGTTCACCTTAAAATCCATACCAGACCCAAGGGCCTGGTATGCTCTTGGAGGGGAACCCATGCCGGTTTTTTATAAAAAATTTGGCGTGGAGTTCCTCCTCGAGAGCAGCAGAGCACAAGTCGCATGCCAAAGTCGGATCATGCAAGACTGCAGTCCGACTTTGATCCAACTTCAATGATAGTCAATGGGCTGAAGTCGGATCAAAGTCGGACCAAAGTAGTACAGGGAGCATTTTCAAAGTCGGACCGACATGTGTCGGACCACTTAAGACAGCTCCCATAGGGAAACATTGATTTTCACACGTCATGCGACATGAGCTCCCAATGTCGAAGCGTTTGTCGCCCCAGTGTGAACCCGGCCTTATTCACAGGGTTTAGACATTTTTTTAATTTCACCTGTCACTGTTTGACCAATGCTCGCCTGTCCTTAGGCGGATTCGGTGTTATTTTGGAGTCAGTTAATATTTGCAATATTTATTTTAATTAGAGTTCATGACATGTTCCTTTGATCTTAGTCTGTCATCCACTTAGACCCCCGCGGTCATCTCAGTGGGAGGTAGCGCCACAACCCCCGATTTTCTCACCTTCATACACTTATTCTCCTTAGGGAGTTTTTTAGGGGGGGCTGCAACCTATATGTAACATATCTAAGCGCGGAATCTTACATTTAAACATAATACTGGGAGTATGCTATAGGCCCCCTAACCTGAGAGAGGAGGGGGAGACGGACCTCCTATCCCAATTTGGATTAGCAGCAAGGATGGGAAGTGTTATAATGGGGGATTTTAAATATCCAGACATAGACTGGGTGGAGAGAACCACACATACGTCTAATGCCCCATACACACGATCGTTTTTCATGCCGTTAAAAATGCCATTAAAAAAAAATGGCCATTAAAAATGATCGTGTGTAGGCTCCAGAGCATTTTTAACGACGTGAAAAACGGGCATTAAAAATTTCGAACATGCTCTCTTTTTTCACGTCGTTTTTCATGTCGTTTTTTTTAACGACGTGAAAAACGATAGTGTGTATGCTTTAACGACGTGAAAAAAAATGCGCATGCTCAGAATCAAGTATGAGACAGGAGCGCTCGTTCTGGTAAAACTAGCGTTCGTAATGGAGATAGCACATTCGTCACGCAGTCACGGACTGAAAAGCACGAGACTGAAAAGAGCGAATCGTCGCTCAACAAACTTTACTAACATGAAGGGTGGCGCCATTCGAACGGAACTTCCCCTTTATAGTGCCGTCGTACGTGTTGTACGTCACTGCGCTTTGCTTGATCGTTTTTTAAAATGATCGTGTGTACGCAAGACAGGCTTGAGAGGAAACATGAAAAAAAACGACGTGAAAAACGGCAAGAAAAAAAATGGCAAGAAAAACGATCGTGTATATGGGGCATAAGGCTCGCCAGTTCCTAAATGTCTTGCAGGACAATTTCGTGGGTAAGATGGTAGATGCACCAACTAGAAACAAGTTGTTACTAGTTTTACTGGTTACCAACAATACAGACCTGATCACGGATGTGGAAATATGGGGCAATTTAGGAAACAGTGATCACAGGTCAATTGGCTTCAGTATAAATCACACAAATAGGAAACACAAGGGGAACACAAAGACACTGAATTTCAAAAGAGACAATTTCCCTAAACTACGAACCTTGCTAGAAGATATAAATTGGGATAAAATCTTAAGCCTCGTACACACGACCGAGTTTCTCGTCCAAAACCGACAAGAAAAGTGCCGAGAGAGCTTTATTGTCGAGAAAACCGTTCGTGTGTATGGTTTTACGACGAGAAAACTGCCGTGAATCTCGATGAGAAAGATAGAGAACCTGCTCTCCTTTTTCTCGTCCGGATTCTAGATTTTCTCATCGTGTTTCTCATCGGCCTGTTTTGCGACGAGAAAATGGTTTGTGTGAATGCTTTTACGACTCTTCAAAAAGCGCACATGCTCAGAATCAAGTATGAGACGGGAGCGCATCTTCTGGTAAAACAAGCCTTCGTAATGGAGATAGCACATTCGTCCCGCTGTAAATTATTGCATCGTTTAAATGTTGTGCATTTAAATCTTCTTTAGAATGTTACAATAATGAAAACTAATGAACTTGTTTTGCTGCTGATATTCACACAGAGTTCTGACTATCTATTTTAAACCTTTTCATGCTGCTCTTAAGAAGATTTAGCTGTATTATATCATGCAAGATCTTCTGAATATTTTAATGTTTAAATTTTTTTAGACAGATGTTAATTTTAATTTGTCTATGTTTTGATAGTGATCTCCTTTTTTTTTTTGTGTCGAGTTTACACCCTATTTTTTTTTTATAACACCTTATATGATATTTTTTTGTGTTATCTGTCCCTTTTATTTTTTTGGTTCAAATGTATCTGCCTACTCCAAAGGGAAATAAATAATTATTATAAAAACACATAGTCAAGTATGAACTTTAAAAAAAAAAACATTTATTCTGGTATAGAACAAAATAAACAGAAGGCAGCGCTGAAGAACCTGCTGCCATTTGTGCATCCATGGGACCCCAGAGCACACATCAACCCTGTGTGGACACTAAAATTGGGAGCTTGAGAAGCACAACAGTTGTGAGCACAATCTGATGCTGGCCTCCCAGAGGTCAGGAACAGCAGCAGGTGATATTCATGTCCCAAGTCTGTGGTACTACAACAGGCTGCCTTCTGTCCGACCACAATGAAGTAAGGCCATCACTTCCTGGTCTTCTTGGCAGCCTTCCCTGCAGCCTTCCCTGAAGCCTTCTCTGCAGCCTTCCTTCTGCGTGTGGCTGGAGGCTGGGCCACTGGAGGGGTACTCCTGTCAGGAGGAGGAGAAGGAGGTGGAGGAGAAGGGGGTGGCGGAGAAGAAGAAGGTGGAGGAGGAGGAGGAGGAGGTTGAGGTTGGGAAAGCTGGGCGACCTCACATATGGCCGTATTGGGGGTAATTCTCTCCATCACCCCCTTGTTCAGCGAGGTGATGAGCAGGGGCTCGCATAGGAGGCGTTGCTCCATGCTCATCACCTTGAACTTGGCCTCAACTAGGCCGGCAATGGCCTCTTCAGGGGATGTGGGCTCCTGGAGGGTGGCATGTGCCTCTCTAATAAGGGCCATTGCTGCCTCACTTGTGTTCCTGTCCCTCCTGCTTCTTTTAGGAAGGCGGATGGGAGGCACCTGCGATCTTGTGCTGCTACTCGGGCCGGCCACCTCCTGGCTCACACTGGGCCCTGCCAACTCCTGGCTCACACTGGGCCCTGCCACCTCCTGGCTCACAGTGGGCCCTGCCACCTCCTGGCTCACAGTGGGCCCTGCCACCTCCTGGCTCACAGTGGGCCCTGCCACCTCCTGGCTCACAGTGGGCCCTGCCACCTCCTGGCTCACAGTGGGCCCTGCCTCCTCCTGTCTGACAGTTTCCAGACCCTCCTCCTGGCTAATTTCATCCTGTGTATGAAAAAGGGACATAGTTTTATTTTTTGGTTTATTCTTTTCACACAAATTTGAGATCATGAATGTAGCAATTTGAATGTAAATCAAGAGAAAAGACAAATATTTTTAGGACCACATCAGATTTCATTTTTTGCCCCCAATTTATGGCAGACTAATGTCTATAGATATTGATTTCACTTTTGTATCCCAATTTATTTTAGGATTTTCATATTGGCTTATTTTTCCGGCTTTAATTTTCTCACAATACATTTTCATTAAATACTATACCTGGCTCCAGATGTCCAAATCAGCTTCTTCCAGGATGGCTGCCTCCTCTTGCTCCAGAGAAGGCTCAGGTTGGCTGCGGGGAAGTCTTGGGGGAAGACTGGACAATGATGGCCTTGCCTCAATGTGGTCATCCAGAAAGGACATCCTGCTGTAGTACCACAAATTCGGGACATAGACATCATCTGCTGCTGCTCCTGACCTCTGAGAAGCCAGGACCTTAGAGCGTTCAGTCTTGTATGTGCCTCTCAAGCTCCCAATTTTAGTGTCCACCTGTTTTGCTGTTGCTGTGGGCACCTTGGTCTGCACAAATGGGAGCAGGGTCTCCAGCGCTGCTTTCCTTACACCTTTTTTACGATGTCTGGGGTTTTTGGTTTCCCACAGAGCGGGCAGCTCCCTTACCCGGTCTATAAATTCCGCAAGGAATTCCTTATCACTGATAAACACATTAATTTTGGGTCTGCAAGCCAAAAATAATCACAAAAAAATAATGTCAGTCACACAGTCTAACCTCCTGTAAATCTTATTCACCATATATATCCTCCAACATTCTCTAGACAGTATAGGCCACCAATTTCACAAAGTCTCAAAATCACATACCTTCGTTCGCACGTCCGTCACTTTTACTCCTCTCTCCGCACACCGAACGTAGTATAGTCACATGTGTGTTTGCTATATGTACACCACGCATGCGTAAAACTACGCACACGTCGCTCCGCACACGCCCATGACGTTCTAAGTAACATCTTTTCCCCGCCCCTTCTCTTTCGGCGCGCAGACAGATATGGCGGATTCACAGCAGGTGTCTGCTAATTCCTCAAATAGCAAGGAGGAGACAAGCCCGGAGACTGAGGAAACGTCACGATCAAGGAGGAGATTCAAGGCATCTAATATGTCTTACGCGGAGATGGCGGAGATGGTGGACATATTGCTAAAGTCGGATTATGACGCAAAGCATGGGTCATATAGCAAACCTAATCGAAGGAAGGCCAAAATCATGAAGAAAGTCGTGAAGAGTCTGAAGAAGAATTTCGGGGTGAAACGATCAAACGAGCAGCTCAGAAAGAGGTGGTCTGACCTCAAACTGAGGGAGCCGGAGCAGTTAAGGAGCATTAAGAGAATGCTTGAAAAAAGTAAGTACTTTTTCCCCATTTTTCCTATTATTGTATTTCACAACTTGCATGTTGCTCCATGTTATTGCATTTTTCTATTGTACCTTACAAAATGTCATCGTTTGAACTTGGTTTGGCACAGTAATCGTTCGTTACAGACACATTGTTCGGCCACTATGCACGATTTTTTTAGATTTTACAGGGTTAAAATATTTTACACAGCTGCCTGATTTTATTCATTAGTTGTTATTACATTGTTGGCTAGATGATGTGTTTGTAAAGAGAATGGAATGCAAACTTTAATCAGTGTAAAGGAGAGGACACTCGGCAGCTGGTTCCACATCTGTACTTTTGAGCACTATAGTGTGGGCCACCAGAACCACATTTTTTGGGTGCCCCACACAGGTGCATCAGTGAATTTTTGTGGTGCCTCCATGTGTAAAAATTGACAGCCAAAGGTGAATAGTAAAGTATATAGTTTTTCAAAATAATGTCTTCATCTTGAAATCCCGCCCAAACAGACACTTGTACCCCACTTCCAAGCAATGTATCATGTTTTTATTATTTTAACAAAATTTCTGTGTGATAACTATACCTTTTGTTTGATTCTCATAGGGGAGAAAAGACTGGGAGGAGAACACTCCGGGGAGCACAAGAAACCCACACCTTCTAAACAACCACAACCTCAACAAGACCCACAACCTGAGGATGTTGAGGAAGTTGAAGAGGTGGAGGAAGGAGAAGTGCAGGAAGGAGAAGTGGATGACGTGGTGGAACTTGTCACCACAACAGGTCAGTATCTGTCACCACAGCTTCAGGTAAGAGATGTAGGCCTGCAGAGTTATAATACCTTTTTGTATTTTTTAATAGGGGATGAGAATGTTGGGGTGAACGAAAGTACGCGTTTCTCTGCTGACAGTGCCCTACGAATCATACAGCAAGTGATGGAATGTAGCACAGAACTGGATAGAATTAAGCAAAGAATTAATGTGATGGATCAAACCTTTAAAGACATCCTAGATGTTTTGGGGAGAATTTAATAAGGCAACAAAACCCCCATTTTTGTTTGGAGATTGTTCTTCCCCCTTTTTTAAGCTTTTAGCCAATCAATCAAGCCAAAATTTGAATATGCACACAGTGTGTCAACATGTGCCATCTGCGGGGGACTTCCGGCCGGATGTGAGTGAGGCAGCACGAGTTCTTCTGTAGCTCCGTTACTCCTGTCTACTATCCGGGTCTGTGGAGTGCCTGAACCGGCCACTGTGATACAGCTGCACGGGGGAGAGTGCCCTGACGCTGCGGATGTCTCCCTCGGCTTCAAAGAGGCTTAATAAGGCAAGTAAAAGCCGTCCTCAGCAGCGCTCCGGGAAGCACACTGCTGCTAGCCCTGCCCCGCCATCTTGTCTCCCTCACTAACGGAGCAGCGTGCCAAGCCAGCCAGAAAGAGGATGGATCAGGCTGGAGAGGCAGAGGTGAGGGATCCGGTGTTCGATCAGGCCCCAGTTGTGGACACAGAGGCTATCACTGGGCCGATTCTGGCCACGATTAGTGCCAGCAAAGCAGAACTTATGGGGCGTATTGACCACCTCTCCTCAGAATGCAATTTGATCAGGCATGACTTGGACAAAATCCGGGGCCGCCTGACCACAGTGGAAACGCGGGTGTCTGACGTGGAGGACACCTCCCAAGACCATGGTGCACAGCTTGCTGAGCTCCGAGACCAGGTCAGGGCGTTACAACACAGGGCCATAGACGCAGAGGACCGCCAGAGGAGAAACAACGTTCGGGTAGTGGGGCTCCCCGAGGGGGCTGAGGGGGACAAACCAGAGAAGTTGGCGGAGCTCCTCTTCAAGCAGCTGCTGTCCCTGAAAGATCTCCCCCCTACCTACGTGGTTGAGCGTGCTCACAGGGTCCCCACTGGCAACAGGCCCCAGGGAGCTTATCCCAGACCTTTCCTGGTTCGATTCCTGAACTATCGGGATAGGGACATGATACTCACACAAGCCAGACAAGCTCAGGAGCTGCGCTTTGAAAACACGCGGGTAATGCTATTTCCAGACTTCTCGGCGGCTACGCAACAGAAGAGGAGATCATTTAATGAGGTCCGTAAAAGGCTACGGGAGAAGGAGGTCAAGTACAGTATGTTGTACCCCAGCAAGCTCCGGGTTCAGTACAAGGGATCGGTGAAATTTTTTGAGCATCCGGAGGAAGCCTGTGAGTGGATGGACAAGGAATTCTGAGATCCATGGGTCTGCCTGCTGTATCACATCTGGACTGGTATGTTTGGTTGGGCACCCCCCCCCCCTAGTTAATCTACACTATGTTGCTTCGGATGTTTTCCTGAGAGTAAAAAGGGGGGGGGATCGTGGCTGTGGCGGGAACCATGGCAGCCCGCTTAGGCGCAGGTATCCTCCTCATGATTTCAGCCTGGGCTCTAAATGGCGTCCATGTGTTTCAACCTTGATAAACTGACCTATGATTGCCCGAAGGGACTTAAGGGTCGTTTTTGGATTATGTTTCTTTCTCAGGCTGCTTCATTGGGGCTCTCATCCAATATGGCGAAACTGGGTCATTTCACCTTTGCGGGTGGCCACTTTAGATGTTTATTTTTTCTCCCCTTGTATTTCTATCCTTTTTACTGTTCTTTATTGCATATGTTGGGACTGCACCGGGGGCCTTTTTTACATGCAGCTATTGCCCATTAGGATTGCCACTCCAATATATTCTGAAAGGAGTAAGCGGAAGTTGGTAAGGATTTTCAACGGAACTGCCGAACTTTCAGTCGCAGCGGCGGGAAGTCACCGCAAGTTTTTTGTTTTTTTGTTCAGGGTATATGCTACTTACCGGACTGGGGATGTTAGTTTCTGGTATAAAAGCAGGGGTGGGTTTGGTTAGAGTCACAGCTCGATATATGGGGTCACATTTTGATTGTGTAATGGTTGCTCTGGAGGTTTGTGCTGAATTGGGGGATCCTTCCCCTAAGTGGAGACTATCATGTATTAGGTATTATACATACTTCTGTCATGGCGAATGAGATTAAAATAATCTCTTGGAATGTTCGGGGCCTGAACCACAAGTTTAAGAGGGCCTCGGTATTCCAATAACTAAAATTGTTTTGACCACATGTCATCTTCTTACAGGAGACGCATTTGGATGGCGGTAGAGTGCTTTCCCTTCACAAACCTTGGATTCAAAGGGCACTGCATTCGACCTACTCCACCTTTGCTAGGGGAGTCTCTATCCTAATTAGTAGAACTGTGCCTTGCACGATTCACCAGGGGTTTTCTGATCCGGGTGGTAGATATGTGGCAGTGGCTATGGATATGTGTCATAAAGCCATGGTAGTGGTGAACATTTATGTACCTCCACCATTTAAGAATCAAATTTTGTATGACTTGTTGTCTAAACTCGCACCATATGCTCACCTTCCTATTCTAATGTTGGGAGACTTTAATGCTGTCCTTGATGCGGCGTTGGACTCTTCCAATCCAGGTAGGGTGGATTCTGCAGATCTGAATGATTGGAGAGATGTAGCGGATCTTACTGAGTTATGGCGTTGGAAACATCCAATGGACAGATATTTCTCCCATGTGTCAGCGGCTCATGGGTCGGCGGCCAGAATTGATCTGGCCTTTGGAAACAATTTATTATTGTCATATGTTAAAGAGGTTGCTTATCTGGCTGGGGGTCTGACCGATCACAATCCCCTTGCTGTTACCCTGGCTTTTGGGTCAGGGGCGAGGGGGGGTGGCTGGAGGCTCTCACCTGGATGGTTGCAAAATGAACAGGTTTCGGCCCAGCTGGATGAGACCATGCGGTCGTACTGGTCTTTTAATGCCGGTTTGGCGGACCCTCACATTGTATGGGACGCATATAAGGCAGTGGCAAGGGGGGAGTACATCTCTGCTGTTAAAAAGGTACGGGTGCAGGATAATGAGGAGAATGAGCTCTTGCAGCAACGGGAGAGGGAGAGTGCGAGGGCTCATGCGGACCTTCCTATGGAGGCTTCGTATGAGACCTTGTTGGAGGAGCAGCGAGCTTTATCCACACATTTCACGGGGCAAGCGCGGGTGGAGATGGCAAAAAGGGCGCAGACTGTATTTGCAGAGGGCGACAAGAATGGGAAACTCTTGGCCATGCTGGTCGCTGACTATCACCCGCTGACTAACATCCCAGTTATTAGAGACAGAGGGGGGTTTCTAGTTGGGGAACTGGAGGGTATTTTGCAGGAGTTTGTCCGTTTCTTTTCCGCTCTCTACTCCCCTGTACCGTCCTGGGACCTCTCGGCATTGGATGCTCTTTTAAGCAGCCTGCCCGTGCCGCGTGTGGCGGAGGATGACATGAATTTTTTGGATGCCGAGATCACGGTAAAAGAAATTCAGAGGGCAATATTCACTTTCCCCCCGAAAAAAGCCCCTGGGCCGGATGGTATTCCGGCCGACTTCTACAAGATTCATGTTGAAATAGTAGCCCCTAGGCTTAACTGCCTCCTAGCATACTGCCATGAACATGACACATTGCCTGACTCTATGCTAGAAGCTTATATGGTCCTCCTGTTAAAACCAGGGAAGGACCCGACAGACTGTGCCTCCTATCGACCAATATCCCTGTTGAACATGGATCTTAAGATCTTAACGAAAATATTAGCACTTAGACTAGCCAAGGTACTCCCCTCTATAGTAAATATAGACCAAACAGGGTTTATGCCGGGTAAGTCAACTGACACTAATCTGAGGAGACTGTTTACCCACTTACAGATTAGCCCCAGGGATAGTGGTTCAAGAGTCGTGGTCTCCATCGACTTCGAGAAGGCCTTCGACTCAGTGGATTGGCAGTACATGTTTAGGGTCCTGGAGGTCATGGGATTTGGGCTAGGCTTGTGCAATTCGTTTCGTAACGAATTGAAATTCGTCCGAATTTAGCAACTTTCGGACATTCGGAAGCATTCGAATTTCCGAACAAAGCAATTACGAATAAGACCGAATCCGAAATAAATTATACCGCAAATAGCGAATGCCCGAATGTCTTCGGCATAATTCGTTATGAAAAAGTTACGAATGTACGAATCCATACGAAGCACAATAACACTCACTCTGCTCTGCTCTCTGCTTCTCCCACACCGTGCTGAACTCCCTCTCAAAATGGTGTACAGGGGCGGAGGTTATAGCCTCATGTAAAAAACGAAAGTAAAATACGAGATTTCGAATCCATTCGAAGCACAATAACACTCACTCTGCTCTGCTCTCTGCTTCTCCCTCACCGTGCTGAACCCTCTGAAAATGGTGTACAGGGGCGGAGCCTATAGCCGCATGTTAAAAACGAAAGTAAAATACGAGATTTCGAATCGTTACAAATAACCGCAATGTATTTAGAAAAGTACAAATCCATTCGAAGCACATTAGGCATAATAGGCAGCGTCGTTGTGAGAGAGACACGGAAAATTACGAATCAACGAACCCAAAAAAAGTTACGAAAGTAGGAGTTGTGTCCAGAATCAACGAAAAACAACGTACTCTACCGAAAGTACGAACCCAAAAAAAGTTACGAAAGTAGGAGTTGTGTCCAGAATCAACGAAAAACAACGTACTCTACCGAAAGTACGAATTATAAAGCAACAAAAAATTCAACGAAAAATGTCGCTTGCAAAAATACGAATGAGTCCGAACACGAAAAATCCCGTCTAGCAAAATTACGAATGATTACGAATCAACAGGACCGGAAAGAAACGAACCGAAACGGAACAAATTTTTCCGTTGTGCACAAGTCTAATTTGGGCCACGGTTTAGGAAATGGGTGTCCATGTTGTACAGGAGTCCGAGAGCGGCGATCAGACTGGGAACTTCCACCTCTGATTTTTTTGCGGTGGGGAGGGGGACTCGGCAGGGGTGCCCGCTCTCCCCTTTCTTGTTCTCCATAGCCCTGGAACCATTGGCAGTGGCACTAAGATCCTCCAAAGACATTAGATCCATCCGGGTGGGTACAATAGACGAGACCCTGGCGTTGTACGCAGATGATCTACTGTTGTTCCTGGAAGACCCGGCATCCTCTCTGCGTGCGGCCCTGGGAATCATTGATCATTTTGCCACCTTCTTGGGCCTCAGGGTAAACTGGGGTAAATCCTCCATACTCCCGATAGATGCCGGGGCCAGGGGTATGGCTGACACAACCTTACCACTACAGTGGGTCACGTCCCTAAAATACCTGGGAGTGCAAATCACTGCGGATGTGCAGGACTACCTGACCCTAAACTTGACACCATTAATAGCACTCCTAAAACAAAAGGTGCAGATGTGGGTAAAGCTTCCATTGTCCTTGATAGGTAGGATTAGCTTGCTGAAAATGAAGTTCCTCCCTGTCATACTATACTTTCTGAGGCATGCGCCTATCTGGGTTCTGAAGTCGTACTTTCGGAAAATCGATAGTATCATTTCCTCCTTTATCTGGGCTCCCGGGTCCCCGAGGATAGGGTTCAAA
Source organism: Rana muscosa (assembly GCA_029206835.1). Taxonomy (NCBI): domain Eukaryota; kingdom Metazoa; phylum Chordata; class Amphibia; order Anura; family Ranidae; genus Rana; species Rana muscosa. The sequence goes on along the minus strand of CM055122.1, from coordinate 655,657,789 downwards.
ATACTACAAGAACCTGGGGATCGGGGGGGACTGGCGCTGCCAGACTGGCAGAAATATTACCTAGCGGGACAGATGGTCTTTGCTCGTAGATGGCTAACGGCTGAGGATGGGGATGCCGCTACGGTATTGGAGGCGGCTCACTTAGGAGCCTATGATAGTCTTCGTTTTGCGCTATTTAGAGGCACCAGGTCAGAACTGCCCCTAACAATAACTATGAAAGCCACCATCAAGGCGTGGGAGGTGGCGGTGAAATTAGCGTGTCCTAGTTATGGGGGATTGTCACCCTCGACTCCCTTATGGATGAATCCGACCCTATCAGAATTTTTTCACTTACCAGACCCTATGATTTGGGCGGTTAAAGGGATAAAAACATTGGGGGACCTGACCTCATATGGAGAATTACTAACCTTTTCCCAATTACAGGTGAGACATGATCTACCCAACTCATACCTGTTCAGGTTCCTGCAGGTTCGCCATGCCTTCCTGGTACAGTTCAGAGAGAGGAGGGTGGAATCACTACCCTCGTCGCTTGAAACCTTGCTGGCGGATGGAGAGCTAGCTAAGACGCTCTCGGTGTCATACAAGGAATTCTTTAAGGCAACCCCCCCGGCTCTCACTAGGTGTAGAGAGAGGTGGGTGGCGGAGGTTCCGGAGGTACAGGGGGAGGACTGGGATGAGTTATGGATACGACCGTTTCAGCACCTGGTATCCGCCAGGGACAGGCTGATCCAATTTAAATTTCTACATAGAAGCTATTATACCCCGGCCAGATTGGGTAAAATCTTTCCTGAGACCACGTCGGAATGTTGGAGGTGTTCTCACTCGCCTGCGGACGCAGATCACATTTTTTGGCAGTGCCCCCTGATACAAAGATTTTGGACCGATGTCACCTCTTGTCTTGCTGAGTTGCTATCGGTACCAATACCCATGACTGTGAGGGTTTGTATGCTGGGCCTGGTTGACGAGGTTGTACCAACCAGGGCAATGAGAACTATGCTGTCTGTAGTACTCTTCTACGGCAGAAAAGCTATCTTGTTGCATTGGAAAAAACCTGGTGCGCCAAGTGTTCCCTTCTGGAAAGGCCTGGTTAACTCCATGCTGCCTTACTACAGGGCCACATATGAAGCGAGAGGATGTATGAAAAAGTTTGATAAAGTGTGGCACTCGTGGTTAGATTCCAGTTCCACAGTGGGTTGATGGAGGTAGTTTTATGAGGGCTGGCGGTGGGATTAGAGAATCAGGAGTGGGTAAGTCTAATGTAACAAACGGACTGTAAGCCTTTACACTATTTTTCATTATATATGCTATTATTCCCTTGCAAATCTTTGTGTCCATCTTTTATTTTTCCTGTCCCCGTTCTCCTCCTCCCCATAGGGGAGGAGGGGAAGGGGTCTCAAAGCCAGGCTATACTGACTAGGAGCTGCACAAATGACTTCCTATGGGCTATGATATGGTTGAAAGATCTTTTCAGCTTTTGAGCTGTGACTCTGGAGTGGGGGGTGGGAGGGCATAGGGGGGGGGGAAGGGGTTAGTTTGTCGGTCTATGTTAGACAGATTGGCCATGTTGGTCGTGAATGGATAGTGTCTAGGACACGTCCAAATGTTGTATGTTTGATATGCATTCAAAAACAATAAAAATAATTTTCAAAAAAAAAAAACATGTGCCATCTGCCATCAGGGGATATCCATGTACGTGTTTTGGGGGTGCAACCCCTTCCTCGTATCTCAAGTAGGTGAAATGAAGAAGGGGTTGCACCCCCAAAACACGTCCATTGATCACCCCTGATGGCAGATAGCACATGTTGACAATAGGGATCAGGAGTCTAAAATCCCAAGTTAAAATGACTTCAAATTGTGCGCATGTTCAAATTTTGGCTTGGCCAGGGGTGCCAATACCCCATATTAGGACGGCCAGATAGAGACATATTTTGTGTAAGTGAATGTCTCATATTGCCAAGAGGTATCCAATGTTGTAGTTTGTTGAATGCTACTGATGGTTTTGTATTTTCTTAAAAAAAAAAATGCCGGTTTCTGGCCAGCCCAAAAAAAATATATACATACTGTTCTATTTACCATGTGTGTGAATGTGCACAGAGTAAAATGTTTGAACAACAAAGTGTAGCTTCTTTTTCAAATACGCTCTAACCTTATTTGTGTATATTTTTGTTGTTCCTAGTGAAATGGTTGGTATTTACTAAGGGAAAATACACTTGGCACTACAAATGCACTAAGACAAACTAGGAGACATGAAAAAACAAAAGTTAAAAGATTTAATCATATTTTTATTTAGTTCTTTCTCCAAGCAGATTTAGACATGGCCTGGCATAGGAATTGCCCCCCCTACCCGTGAAATATTCCAGATATTTCTGACGAACCTCACGGGCATTTTGGGGGGGCAAGCCAGGACGGCCAGATTCTAGGCCCGGCAGGGTATTGCCAGATGAAAGTCCTGCCTCAGGCAATATTGAGGCCATATAATTTGGTGATTTCCGGATCAGAAAATGATGTAGCACACAGCAACAGAAAACAACATAGTTAATCTTGTACTCCGCCAAGTGAATTGGAGTCATAAAAAGGCGGAACCGGCTGGCCATTATCCCAAAGGCATTTTCTACGACTCTTCGGGCCCTGGCCAGCCGGTAGTTGAACACCCTCTTCTCTGGGGTCAGGGTCCTCTGGGGAAATGGCCTCATGAGGTGCGGTCCGAGTCCGAAGGCTTCATCAGCCAAAAAAACAAAGGGGAGTCCTTCAACATTCCCTGCATCCGGTGGCAATGCAAGGTCGTCACTCTGGAGACGGAGGGCAAACTCCGTCTGCCTGAAGGATCCCCCATCGGACATCCGGCCATTCTTCCCCACAGCCACATAGAGGAATTCATACCGTGCTGACACCACCGCCATCAGCACAATGCTATGAAACCCCTTGTAGTTGAAGAAGTAGGACCCAGAATGGGGTGGTGGCACGATGCGGACGTGCTTCCCGTCAATGGCTCCACCGCAGTTGGGGAAGTCCCACCGCGTGGCAAACTCCGATGCCACAGTCTGCCATTCCTGTGGCGTGGAAGGAAGCTGTGGGGTCAAACAAGATAAAAAAATATTAGTACTTTTGCACATATCATTGCAAGCAGATTATACTAAAATACATATTTCCGTTTAATGTGTTTTTAAAAAGTATAATGGAAGGCTCAAGTATCATATTCATCACCCCCTCTGATGGTTCATTATAATCAAATTTGGGGGGGGGCTAGATGTGTTTGGCCACAGGATAGCATTGCAGTGGCGGTGCGTCCAGAGTGGGCGCTGGAGCGCTGCCCCCTCTCTCCTGCGCCTGTCACTCAGAACAATACATAGGTTCATGCCTTGCATTAACCTAGGTATTGTCAATGCCGCCCACTATTCAGGCGGATGGCCCCCTGTTGAGCGACGGCCATATGAATAACAGCGGCATTTTTTGGGTGAAAATTGCTTTCAGAGCCAGGGGGTCAAATAGCCTTGGCGATTACAGCCTGAGGGATGTAATTGGCTTCATAAAAGTTAACCAGGGGACGCAGGGGGCGGGGCATTCCTTGGGTAAACACTGACAGGCTCCTCTGCCAATCATGTTCACCAAGTCTGTTTACCGGTAACCTGATTGGCTGATGCAACATCTAGGGCAGGAGAAGACATCAAGGAGAGAAGAAGGATGGCGCTGACCAGAAGAAGGTAAGTGCAGGGCTGGGGGGGAACTGGCTGCATTGGAGGGGGCAAACTGGCTGCATTGGAGGGGGCAAACTGGCTGCATTGGAGGGGGCAAACTGGCTGCATAGGAGGGGGCAACTGGTGGCATTTAATAGGCACAGTCGCAAAAATGGAGGAAGTTTATAGATAAAATTTTGGGGTGGCCCCCCAAACATTTTGAGCAGCAGTCGCTACTGCTGGAAAGGTTAGTGAAGTGAAATATGCATGGAGGAGAAAAAAGGGGCATTTAAAAGCTTCCAGCATGCATGAGGACAAAGGGGACATTCTCAGCATATTACAATCATGGTAATTAGGGAAGGATGAAAGAAATACAATACATTATCATACATGAAATACATAAAATGTGATGTAAAGGGAGAAAACTTACCCTAATATAGTCCTCCTGCAGGACTTGTATAATGGCAGAACAGGTGTCTGGGATTATGAGGCCCAGAGCCTGGGGGGAGATGCCTGTCGTGAACTTCAAGTCCTGAAGACTTCTCCCTGTCGCCAGGTAGCGTAACGTGGCGATGAGCCTCTGCTCAGCACTGATGGCTTCCCGCATTAAGGTGTCCTGCCTGGTAATATAGGGGGACACCAAAGCCAAAAGGTGCTGAAAAACGGGGTCAGACATCCGCAGAAAATTCCTGTAGTCCTCAGGATTATTCTCCATGATCTCCCGCAGCAGAGGCATATGGCAGAATTGGTCCCGCTGGAGCAACCAATTCTTGGTCCATGAACTCCTCCTCACCCCGTTCATGGACTCGTCTTGGTCCAAAACAAGCAGACCAACACCAAGCGCCCACACAGCACGAACTCGACGACGAGAACGTACCCGCGACATGGCTAGGAAACGGTCGTCAGAACGTAGTAAACAGAACGCACTTCAGAACAGCAAGGCCTATGAAGAACGAACTGAAATTCAGAAACGAACGGGCAAGAACGCACTGTAAAACAGATACAACCTGCCTACACGCCCTGAAAGACAAGATACGAACCCACAAGCACAAACTGAACCGCAGAAAATGAACTGAAAGCACAAACTTTTACTTCACACGCGGTAACACGAGATCAGCAAAAGCAGCCCAAGGGGTGGTGCCAGGGAAATTGATCTTCCCCTTTATACTGCCGTCGTACGTGCTGGACGTGACCGCGCAGAACAACGACGAGATTTGGAATTGTCAGTGTGTACGCATGGAAAGCTTGACGAGAAACTCGTCAAGGTTGACAAGAATCTCGTCGAGAAAAACGACGTGTTTTTAACGACGAGAAACTCGGTCGTGTGTACGAGGCTTCAGAAACAAAGAACATGGAACAGAGGTGGGTTTGTTTTAAGAGCATATTAAATAAGGGCATTAGCCAGTGCATCCCATTGGGAAACAAATCTAAAAGAGCGAACAAAAATCCTGGATGGTGTAGCGGTACCCCCGTAAGGGCAGCTAATAGACTCTGTACCCCATTGCTTACCTCGACTGTGCAAATCCTCTCTTACCTCTGACACCTTGGGTTCCATCCTGTCACAGCTGTGATAGTAAATAGAAACTCACACAATATCAATGAAGCAAATCAGATATGTTTACTGAGAGGAAAAACACAGAAAATTGCATAAGTAACTCAGCTTACTCTAAAGCCTAGTACACATGACCGAGAATCTCGTCGTAAAAAAACCTGTTGTTTTTCTTGACGAGATTCTTGTCAAGCTTGACAAGATTCTTGTCAAGCTTTCCTTGCATACACACTGTCAATTCCAAATCTCGTCGTTGTAAAGCGCGGTCACGTACAACACGTACGACGGCAGTATAAAGGGGAAGTTCGATTCCAATGGCACCACCCCTTGGGCTGCTTTTGCTGATCTCGTGTTACCGCGTGTTAGTAAAAGTTTGGGGAGAGACGATTCGCGCTTTTCAGTCTTTGTGCTTTCAGCGTGACAAAATGTGCTATCTCCATTATGAACGCTAGTTTTACCAGAAGGAGCGCTCCCGTCTTTTACTTGATTCTGAGCATGCACGATTTTCTAAGACTCGGAAAAGCATACACACGACCGGTTTTCTCGTTGGGAAACAGGCCGACGAGAATCCCGACGAGAAAAACGAGGATCCTGATGAGAAAATAGAGAGCGGGTTCTCTATTTTTCTCGTCGAGATTCCCGCCAGTTTTCTCGACGAGAAACCATACACACGAACGGTTTTCTCAGCAAGAAAGCTCAGTTTTCTTATCGTTTCTTGACGAGAAAACCGTTCGTGTGTACGAGGCTTAACAATGAATATGCCCCATATATTATTATGCATGAGAACTTATCAAGTGGACAGAGGAGTAAATACCCAACACTATATCTCACGTGTCGTATCTCTCCCCTCTGTGTCCTCAACACACAGACCAGCAAAATAAACCCAACTAATATCCTATAGGGTGGCTCCCTGTAATAGTTCAATGCAACATATGCAACTGAGCAGAGGAAGTTGTACGCAAAAGAGAGGAAAAAAAATTGTTCCTTTTAGTTCCAGATATCTTCAGCTAGCCCGCGTTCTTTCTAGTGCAGTAAATTGTAATCCAAGATGCAAAAGGCAATAAGAATGAACTAAACTGCATCTTATCCAAAGAAATGATAAACAGTGTATTTGTCTTTTATATGTAACAAAAGGGTGTCCCCAATACTGATTATAAAGCACAAAGAGTGTATTGACCCCAAGCGCCTGCTGTGTGTGGCCTGTGTAGAAGTATATTCACATCCGTGGAACTACAAGTATTACCAGCCAGTCTGTATAAGTATTACTCAGCAGTACTGTTGTTATCTATTACAAGGGCTATGCCCGCTCACCACTATAAGCCCTGGTTTACATTGATGCTACTTTGAAATCGCACTACTTCACTTCAAGTAGCGCAATTTCTAAAGTAGCAAGGTCAGCGCGATTCAGGTGCCCCGTTCCCCTATGACGACGTCTATATGAGACAAAGCGTACGTCGGGAGGTTGACGTGCTGACATCATCGCCTAGTGGACGGGTTGTCTGCATGCCGGCTGGCTTTCCTACTGCTTTTATGGATGTTTTATTCCTCGTTCTTGTAAGTGCAATCTTTTATACTAAATAAATGTGCATATTTTGCTGTATTACGCTATGCAAGTGCTTTTTTCCATTGTGGGATACGTTTGAGGAACTCCGTGACTGCCTGGTGTGATATCCTACTCAGTCTGGTTCTCCTATCATTCTCTTGCTGCTGGAGGTGTTACTGACCAGGAGTGTGACTGCTTGACAGGCTTTATCTAGCTTGCTTTCCGGTAAGCAAGCATTTCACTTGGTGGAGGTGCACGCGTGTTGCTGGTGGATTACATAGATGTACTTCTCATCACTCTGTCACTGTGGATTTTAAGGAGTTCCTCTTTTCACCATAAGGATTTTTAGATCACTAGTCATTTTTATTGATTGTTTATTGATTATTCCTTCAGGCCTACACTGTATGTTTATTTATACATTGCACATTTACCCATGGTATTGCCTTTATATTCATTTTTTTTATTACATTATTGCCTTCATATTCATCAATTTTTTGATTACATTAATGTGTTTTCATACAACATTATAGCGCAGCTTTCTCCCTCTTTCTTTTTGTTTATAATGTGCTATCTCACGTTCTAATCTGCAGCTACGCTTTCACATTTAACTCAATAATTTTTCCACATCATTATTTTTATTAGTATTGTCATAATTCACGGTGTGAATTTAATATTAGGGAGCCCGGTATTTTTTCAATTTTTTCATATATTCCTCTTTTATCTGTAACAAAAGGGTGTCCCCAATACTGATTATAAAGCACAAAGAGTGTATTGACCCCTAGTGCCTGCTGTGTGTGGCCTGTGTAGAAATAGTTTCACTTCCGTGGAACTACAAGTATCACCAGCCAGTCTGTATAAGTATTACTCAGCAGTACTGTTGTTATCTATTACAAGGGCTATGCTCGCTCACCACTATAAGCCCTGGTTCACACTGATGCTACTTTGAAATCGCACTACTTCACTTCAAGTAGCGCGATTTCAAAGTAGCAAGGTCAGCGCGATTTCAGGTGCTACTTGATAGACATCTGTGTGTCTTCATACACAGATGTCTATTGAAATCGCACCTGAAATCGGCAAAAGTAGTGCAGGAACTACTTTTGCAAATTGGTGCGGCGCCGCAAAATCGGTGTCGCACCGATTGGAACAGTGCCATTGCCGCCGATAGGCTGCGACTTGTCATGCGATTTGATCTCTCAAATCGCATGAAAAATCGCTCCAATGTGAACCTAGGCTGCATGTCAGATGAATGAATCAGATGAAAAGAGGGTTCTAGACGAAATTCTCTGTCTCTGTATCTTTGTCCTGTAGAAATGCCGGCACCACGCCACACGGCAGCTCCCTGTAGACTGGATTGCAGGTACCCCCGGATGGTCCGGAACACATGCCGGTCCGCTGTACTGGAATAGCGATGCTGTCCTCAGAGATGCCTCTGGGGCTGGCTATCCAACTCCCCGCTGTGTAGGCCGCAGATTCTCAGCACTCCCTGTCACACAGACCTCCTGCTGGCACGGTCAGAATGGCGTCCAGAGAGAGCGAACCAGGCTGCACCAGCCCTTTTTATTTCCTCTGCCAGCAGGTTGTTCTGTGCACACAGAATTTTGTTACCTGTAGTCCAGATTAAGCCTGCTAACAGTGTCACTTCCTCATCCCGGACTACATGTTCCATGATGCTTTGCTCTGGGTCTTCACACAGGAGAAAAGAACACACATAGAGTCCAGCATGCACTAGAGCAGGGGTCTCAAACTGGCGGCCCTCCAGCTGTTGCAGAACTACAAATCCCATCATGCCTTTGCCTATGGGAGTCATGCTTGTAACTGTCAGCCTTGCAATGCCTCATGGGAATTGTAGTTTTGCAACAGCTGGAGGGCCACCAGTTTGAGACCCCTGCACTAGAAGGAGCCAAACCCATTATAACAATACAGAAACTGTCCCTTAATAATAAGCATAGTAGCAAACCTTGGCTACAATGGCTTAACTCTAATGTAAAAATGCATATAAAAGCAAAGGAGAAGACCTTCAAAAAATACAAGGCTGAGAGATCATTAACAGCATTCAGACTTGACAAAGAATGCAATAAGATAAGTAAGGGTGCAATTAGGGCAGCTAAGATAGAACATGAAAGACACTGAGCGGAGGAGAGCAAAAAAGAATCCCAAGAAATTCTTTAAGTATTGTGACAGCAGGAAGGTAAAGTCACCTGGTTGCATCCAGGGGGGTAGATATATTTCTCCCAGATTCAGGCTTTATGCCGACTTATACAACTAGGGAGGGAGTTGATGAAGCCCAGCTGAGGCTAGTGGGCTCATGGATGACTCATACCTCTAGGGAGAGGGCTGGGCGTCGTGCAGGCAGGGAGTTGATGAGACCAGCTGAAGCCTGTCAGTTCGTTTAAGGCCTCTATAAAAACTCCCAGATTCATTAGGTGTTTGCTCATGCCTGGAACCAGACCTGTGTGGACTGTCTAGGGAGAGTGAACCCCTGTGCGGTGAGAAAAAGCCTGTGTGGCTATTTGTTTGGACATTGACTAAACCAGGGACTTAGGGACTAGGACAGCACCAGGCTGATCCCAGTTGTTAGTTAGGAAACCTGCATGTTTAGTCAGAGGTCAAGCTGACCAGGATTTATTTTGTTTATGTTTCTTTTTGGCTTTGCTGTGTTTTTGTCACTGTACATAGAGAAATAAACCGCACCTTTTGATTTTGAAAACCACAACCTCCGTCTGCTGGCCCTGTTTTTGTGTGGGGAGCCCAACCAGGGGGTCACACACACCCGCTACCGAGTTAACCCCCTCACAGTTGGTGGAGAACCAGTGGCAGTTTTTTTAAGCCAGCATGGAGGAGATACTGAAACAGCTGGCTCTAGCAAATGCCAATCAACAGCAGACAAATGCAGGTTTGCAAAGGAGCCTTGCAGCCCAGCAGCAAGCTCATCAACAGAGCCTTGCAGCCCAGCAGCAAGCTCACCAACAGAGTCTGGAAGCTCAGCAACAAGCCCAGCAGCAATCTGAGGCCCGCTTCATAGACCTGTTACAGAAGCAAGAGCAGAGACTACAACAAATGGAAGCAGTAATGCAGCAACGTCCGCAGACCAGTGAGGAAAGCCGTCCCACTAATACCGCGTCCTTTGGGGTGAGTCGTTTATTGACAAAAATGACTGGAGAGGATGATCCAGAGGTATTTTTGACCACATTTGAAAGGACTGCTGAAAGAGAAAAGTGGCCTGAGGAGCAGTGGGCTGGACTGGTGGCTCCTCTGTTAACTGGTGAATCGCAGAAGGCTTACTATGACCTAGAGCCTGACCAAGCAAAAGACTATGTGATGCTAAAAGCTGAAATATTGGCAAGGCTGGGGGTCACCCTGGCTGTCCGGGCTCAGCGTGTGCATAACTGGACTTTCCAGCTTGGAAAACCCCCCAGGTCTCAAATGTATGATCTCATTCACCTGAGCAGGAAGTGGCTACAGCCAGAGACTTTGTCTGCACCAGAGATTGTGGAACGTGTTGTAATGGATCGGTTTTTGAGAGCTCTTCCTACTGCCATCCAAAAGTGGGTAAGCCATGGAGACCCAGAGACGGCCGGTGGTCTGGTGGATCGTGTAGAGAAATACTTGGCTACAGAGAACCTGACGGCCTCTTCCAGAGACTCTCGGACTTTCCACCCTAAGACCAGATCATCCCCAGGGGCGGATAAGAGGATTCCAAGGGGTGAGGGTGGAGAGAGTGAGAGGGTGGGAGCTCTACCCAAAGTTTGGCGAGAACAGCCTGGGAAGTCAGGGGCTCAAGAGGCAGCCAAATGGATTGTTTGCTACCGCTGCCGGCAAGCGGGACATATTGCAGCAAATTGCCCGGTTGTGGAGGAACCCATGCAATGTGACTTTCTGACGGACCGACGTCAGTCGCTGTGTGCGACAGTCGCATGCACTGCCATTCGGGGAACTGAGAAACATTTATGCAAAATGTGTATTAATGGTAGAAATGTTGTGGTATTGCTGGATTCAGGTAGCCTTGTGACCCTGATAAAGGCTGAATTAGTTAAAACAGAGGTCTCTGGGAATAGCAAGGTAGCTGTTATTTGTGTGCATGGGGACACCCGAGAGTATCCAGTGACTACAGTGTGTTTCGAGACCCCCAAAGGTACCCTCTCTCATCCAGTGGGGTTAGTATCTCAATTACCGCATGATGCCATTGTGGGAAGGGATTTTCCGAAGTTCTGGGAACTGTGGGATGATCCTGAGCCCCCCACTGGTGCCCCTATGTACCAGGAATGTGATAGCCAGAACTCCTCTGAGAGTGGTGAGGACTCTCCAGAATTTCCCTTGTCAGTATTGGCAGGGGAGACTCAAGAAACTGGAGAGGAGCCCACCTCCTCAGACGAAAACCTACCGTCTATGGAGTTTTCTGATCTGGAGGTTCACAGGGAAAATTTTGCCACAGAACAGTTAAAAGACCCCGCCCTAATAAAGGCACGGGAAAACGTAGTGGAAATAGATGGCGAGTTAGTGAACCCAGATAATACCTGCACTTACCCATACTTCAGCGTAGAGAAGGACCTACTGTATCGGGTGGCAAAAAGGGCAGAAGAAACCGTTGAGCAGCTTGTGGTGCCCAAACCTTACAGGAAGTTGGTGTTGGAGTTGGCCCATGGGCACATTCTTGGAGGTCATCTGGGGACAGAGAAAACCCGAGAGAGGGTATTACAGAGATTCTATTGGCCTGGGGTGATGAAGGACATAGAAAATTATTGTTCCTCCTGCCCTGTGTGCCAGAGGTCGGCCCCAATGCCACATTTCCGTAGCCCGCTGGTCCCTCTACCCATCATTGAGGTCCCGTTTGAGAGAATCGCAATGGATTTGGTAGGTCCTATAATCAAGTCCGCTAGGGGGCACCAGTACATATTGGTTATAATGGACTATGCCACCCGTTATCCAGAAGCGATCCCTCTCAGAAATACCTCGGCCAAAACCATAGCCAAAGAGCTATCTCTTGTTTTTAGCCGGGTGGGTATTTGTAAAGAACTGCTTACGGACCAAGGTACACCCTTTATGTCCCGGGTTATGAAAGAGCTGTGTAAATTGTTCAAAGTGACGCAATTGCGTACATCTGTGTATCACCCCCAAACCGATGGGCTGGTTGAAAGATTCAACAAAACCCTAAAACAAATGTTGAAGAAAGTGGTGGATAGAGATGGAAGGGATTGGGACTGTCTACTTCCTTATTTGATGTTTGCTATTAGGGAGGTGCCCCAATCCTCTACGGGATTCTCCCCCTTTGAGTTACTGTATGGGAGACACCCAAGAGGGCTGTTGGATATTGCCAAGGAAACTTGGGAAAGTGAGAGTTCTCCCCACAGGAGTGTGATTGAGCATGTCGCCCTGATGCAAGATCGAATTGCACAGGTAATGCCCATCGTGAAGGAACATTTGGCCCAAGCGCAGTTGGCACAGCAGAGAGTGTACAACCGTGGAGCCAAGACCCGTACCTTTTCCCCGGGGGATAGGATATTGGTACTTGTCCCTACGGTTGAAAGTAAATTCCTTGCCAAATGGCAAGGCCCCTACGAGATAATGGAAAAAGTGAGCGAAGTGAATTACAAGGTCAGACAACCAGGAAGGCGAAAGCCCGAACAGATATATCACGTTAATCTGTTGAAAGCCTGGAGGGATAGAGAGTCCCTAGTCGCAGAAACTTGGTCACCAGCTCAAACTGGTTGCGTGATTCCGGAGGTTGGAATAGCAGCCACCTTGTCACAACCCCAACAACAGGAGGTTAAGGAGTTTGTGCTTCGCAACAAAGAGGTGTTCTCTGAGCTGCCGGGACAAACATCTGGGGTAGAGCATGATATTATTACCCCGCCCGGTGAAAGGGTGAAGTTAAAACCCTATCGGATCCCAGAGGCCCGACGGGAGGCAATACGGGAGGAAGTACAGAAAATGCTGAACTTAGGGGTGATAGAGGAGTCCCAAAGTGATTGGTCTAGTCCCATTGTGTTGGTGCCTAAACCGGATGGGAGCTGGCGATTTTGTAACGATTTTCGTCAGTTGAACAAAGTTACAAAATTTGACACCTACCCCATGCCACGTATAGATGAGTTGATCGACCGGCTGGGAACAGCCCGATACATGACGACTCTTGACCTCACAAAAGGGTATTGGCAAATTCCCCTGGCCAAGTCGGCCAAAGAGAAAACCGCATTTGTAACCCCAGACGGGGCGTTCCAATATAAAAGAATGCCGTTCGGGTTACAGAATGCGCCGGCCACATTCCAGCGGAAAATGGACCAGATACTGAGGCCCCATCGGAAGTATGCTGCGGCTTACCTGGATGACGTAATTGTCCATAGCACAGATTGGGCCTCACATCTGCCAAAAGTGCAAGCAGTCCTAGACTCTATCCGGGCAGGAGGAGGCCAAATATCTTGGGTACACCATTGGCAGGGGAGTGATAAAACCCCAACTCAACAAAGTCGAGGCCATCCAGAGTTGGCCACGTCCCAACAGCAAGAAGCAGGTACGGGCCTTTCTGGGAATCGCGGGTTATTATCAGCGCTTCATTCCCCACTTTGCTTCTAAGGCTGTGCCCCTAACCAACCTGACGAAAGGGAAAGGGTCGGTCATGATTAAATGGACCCCCGAGGCTGAGGCAGCATTCCAATTCTTGAAACAAGCCTTATGTAGCCAGCCAGTGTTGTACTCACCCGACTTCTCTAAAGACTTTGTCGTACAAAGTGATGCGTCAGATGTGGGGTTAGGAGCAGTATTGTCCCAGGTCTGGAACGGGGAAGAGCACCCAGTCATTTACCTCAGCAGGAAGTTGAAGTCCCATGAGGTAAATTACGCCACGGTTGAAAAGGAGTGTTTAGCGGTGAAGTGGGCTCTAGATTCCCTTCGGTACTATCTGCTAGGTAGGCACTTTGACATGGTTTCGGATCACGCTCCGTTAAAGTGGATGGCTCAAAACAAGGAGACAAATAGAAGAGTGAATAGGTGGTTCCTGGCCCTACAGGAATTCAACTTCACAGTAAAGCATCGCCCTGGCGTTCAAATGGGGAATGTGGATGCTTTGTCTCGAGTACATGAATGCCTGATTGCTGGTGTTCCAACCCCAAGGTTAAAACAAGAGGGGGGGGTATGTGACAGCAGGAAGGTAAAGTCACCTGGTTGCATCCAGGGGGGTAGATATATTTCTCCCAGATTCAGGCTTTATGCCGACTTATACAACTAGGGAGGGAGTTGATGAAGCCCAGCTGAGGCTAGTGGGCTCATGGATGACTCATACCTCTAGGGAGAGGGCTGGGCGTCGTGCAGGCAGGGAGTTGATGAGACCAGCTGAAGCCTGTCAGTTCGTTTAAGGCCTCTATAAAAACTCCCAGATTCATTAGGTGTTTGCTCATGCCTGGAACCAGACCTGTGTGGACTGTCTAGGGAGAGTGAACCCCTGTGCGGTGAGAAAAAGCCTGTGTGGCTATTTGTTTGGACATTGACTAAACCAGGGACTTAGGGACTAGGACAGCACCAGGCTGATCCCAGTTGTTAGTTAGGAAACCTGCATGTTTAGTCAGAGGTCAAGCTGACCAGGATTTATTTTGTTTATGTTTCTTTTTGGCTTTGCTGTGTTTTTGTCACTGTACATAGAGAAATAAACCGCACCTTTTGATTTTGAAAACCACAACCTCCGTCTACTGGCCCTGTTTTTGTGTGGGGAGCCCAACCAGGGGGTCACACACACCCGCTACCGAGTTAACCCCCTCACAGTATATAAACAGGAAAAAAGGGAGGACAGACCATATTGGCCCCATAAAGAATGAGGAAGGACATCTGGTTACAAAGGATGGGGAGATGGCAAAGGTATTGAATTTATTCTTCTCCTCAGTCTTCACAAGGGAATCGGGGGGCTCAGTCTTCACAAGGGAATCGGGGGGCTTCAGTAACCAAAACTGCAGTGTTTGTCCTTGTGACACATCACTGGAAGCACCCTCATGGCTAACAGAGGACAGAATTAGAAATAGACTTGGGAAACTTAAAACTAATAAATCACCAGGACCAGATGGCTTGCACCCAAGGGTACTTAGGGAACTCAGTCAAGTAATTGCCAGACCATTGTTCCTATTTTTTACTGACAGTCTACTGACTGGAATGGTACCAGCTGATTGGAGAAAAGCCAATGTAGCACCAATGTTTAAAAAAAGGGCCAAAACACATCCCTGGGAATTACCGATCAGTTAGCCTAACATCAATAGTATGCAAGCTCTTGGAGGGGATGATAAGGGACTATATACAATATCTTAGTAATGAATACTGTACCATTAGCAGTAATCAGCATGGATTCATGAAGAATCGTTCTTGCCAAACCAGACTATTAACTTTCTATGAGGAGGTGAGCTGCCATCTAGATAAAAGAAGGCCAGTAGACATGGTGTATCTGGTGGAACCAGTCCAAAAGTACATTTAAAAAAATGTTTTATGTAATTTAATAGGTAAGGTTTGGAATAAATAATAGGATTTTTTAAAACAGCTTACCTGTAAAATCCCTTTCTTGAGAGTACATCACGGGACACAGAGACTTTGATAATTACATAGTGGGTTAGATAGTCACCATCAGGTGATTGGACACTGGCAACCCTAATTACAAGGCGAGTTCCTCCCCTATATAACCCCTCCCATATGGAGAGCACCTCAGTTTTGTAGCAAAGCAATAAGTGTCCCAATGTATAATCCGGAAGTGGGGCGGGAGTTCTGTGTCCCATGATGTACCCTCAAGAAAAAGATTTTACAGGTAAGCTGTTTTAAAAAATACTATTTTCTTGTTCATACATCACGGGACACAGAGACTTAGATAATTAACTAGTGAGATGTCCCATAGCAATGCCCAAATTGAGGAGAGGGAGACACAGATCAGAAAACACAGACTGCCATCGGACAAGAGGACCTACACTGCTGCCTGCAGTACACTGTGCCTGCAGGCGGCATCCTCATGCCCTCTCACATCCATTTGGTAAAATCTAGTGAATGTATGGACCGAAGACCAAGTAGCAGCCTTGCAGATCTGAGCCATGGAGGCCTGGTGATGCACTGCCCATGAAGCACTAACTGCTCTAGTCGAATGCGCTTTAACCTGAAAAGGAGGAATCTTCTTTTCCAAACCATAGGCCTAAATAATGACTTGTCAAATCCACCTTGAAATAGTGAACTTCGACACTACCTGGCCCTTCCTCGGCCCTCTGGCAGAATAAATAGACAATCAGTCTTTCGTATCTGAGCCATAACTTGCAGATACATTTTTACCGCTCTTACAACATCTAAAGAGTGTAGCTTCTCTTCTTCTGCGGACTGCGGATCTGGAAAAAAGGACGGTAGGATTACATCTTGATTCAGATGGAATCCTGAAACCACTTAAGGTAAAAAAGCTGGGTGAGGACGCAACACCACCCTGTCTTTATGAATGATCAAATATGGCTCTTAACAAGAAAGAGCTGCTAACTCCGATACCCTCCTTGCTGAGGATATGGCTACAAGAAAAAACTGTTTCTTTGTCAAAAGAACTAAAGAAGCATGGTGCAATGGTTCAAAAGGTTGTTTCTGTAAAACTGATAAAGCTAAATTTAAGTCCCATGGACACACAGGAGGCTTAACCGGCAGATTCAAGCGCAGCACTCCTTGGACAAAGGCCCGGATCAGGGAATGAGAGGCAAGCGGTCTTTGAAAGAATACCGAGATCTGGCCCTTGATAGTGCTCAAGGCCAACTTCATTTCAAAGGCCTAATTGAAGAAAGGTAAGAATCCTGCTAATGGCATACCTTCTAGGATGCCACCTCCTGGATTCACACCAGGAAACATATGCCTTCCAGATTCTGTAGTAGATGAGCCTGGAGGCCGGCTTCCTGGCGTTAACCAGAGTGGGTAGGACTGGGCCCGAGAGCCCACGACTCTTCAGAATGTGGATCTCAACAGCCAAACCGTCAAATTCAGACTTTGTAAGGCAGCATGGAATATTGGACACTGTGAGAGTAGATCTGAGCGGAGCGGAAGAACCCAAGGGTTCCCCTCTGCCATCTTCACAATCTCAGCATACCAGGATCGCCTGGGCCAAGCCGGGGCTACCAGAATCACCGGCTTTCCTTCTCTCTTGACTCTCCGGAGCAATCGTGGGAGAAGCAGAACTGGAGGGAACGCATAAATCAGAGAATACTGATCCCATGGAATTGTTGAGGCATCCGACCCTTGTGCCAGCGGATCACTTGTCCTTGATACGAAGTTGTCCAGCTTTGTGTTGAACCTGGAGGCCAACAGGTCTACATCTGGGGTACCCCATTTCCTACATATAGCCTGAAAAATGTTGGGGTGTAGAGACTATTCTCCTGGACTCAGCTGCTGGCGGCTTAGAAAATCCGCCTGCCAATTTTCTACCCCTGGAATGAAGACCGCAGACAGACAGGGAACATGCCTTTCTGCCCAAGAAAAAATGTGATTCACCTCTTTTTGGGCATCCAGACTCCTGGTGCCCCCTTGGTGATTGATATAAGCCCCTGCTGTGGCATTGTCGGACTGTATCCGGACAGGACAACCCTGCAACCTGTAAGTCCAGACCCTGAGGGCCAGATGAATTGCCCGAATCTCCAGAATGTTGATGGGCAAGAGCTCTTCGGCTCTGGACCATTTTCCCTGGGCAGAAGCTTCTTCCAGAACTGCCCCCCCGCCCCAGCCTAAAAGGCTGGTGTCTGTGGTTACGATTTTCCATGTAACCTAAATAAAGAATTTTCCCTTTAGCAGATTCTGAGGAAGCAACCACCAATTGAGGCTCTGTTGAACCCACGGTGACAGGTGCATTGGGAGGTCCAAGGCTTGAACCTCTCTGTTCCAGGCAGACAGGATGCTGTTCTGCAAAGGTCTTGAGTGAAACTGGGCGTAAGGAACGGCCTTGAATGAGGCCACCATTTTCCCTAATAACCTTATGCATAGACGAATGGAGGAATTTTTCCTTACTTTGATCATACGGACCAAATCCTTTATGGCTTTGGCCTTTGACCTGGGTAAGAATACCCTGCTTTGGGTCTTGTCTATGACCATGCCCAAATACTCCAGCCTTCTTTGGGGCTGTAAGGAGGATTTTTCTAGATTGAGGACCCAGCCTATGTACTCTAAATCAGTGTTACTCTTTCGTCCATGGACCGACACAGCTTCTCTATTGACAAAGTGGGTATTATCCGTTAATTAGGAGTGACTAGGCAGAAAACTTGTAAAAAGTGTTGCATCACACCTTCTACAGTACCGCCCAGGGGGTGGACCCTCTGGGTATATCCCCTCAGTCTGCATCTCGCAGATCAGTTTTTTTCTGTCTAGCAAGGAGTAGGACATGGCTCCCTTTGGTCCGGGGGAAAAAGATATTTTTTTGCTACATTTTTTTTGTTTCCTGCGATCTTCAATCAATTGCCGACTGGGTGACAGGCTGGATCCTTGATCCTTGTAGTCTCCTCAGTTTTGGCCATCGAGCGTGTGCCGACCCTAGCTACGCGCTGGGTTTTCCACGACATGCCCGTCGCTCCACGGGTGGCCGGTGAGCCTACGCTCCAGGGCCTGCATCGGACCGCTCAGCTTCGGCTGACCTTACGGCCGAGTCGCAGCAGCCTGGCTGGTGAGCCTAAGCTCCAAGGCTTGCATCGGACCGCTCAGCTTCGGCTGACCTTACGGCCGAGTCGCAGCAGCCTGTCCGGTGAGCGTCGCGCTCCAGGGCATACATATGATCGTCCCCTTGGGTCCAATCACAGCATGCCTGGCCAACAGTCACCTTCCGTGCGCGGACGATTATCTGTTTGGAATGTCTTCCAGCATGATACATGCAGGATAGGTAAGTAAACTCCCCTGCCTCGGCTGGGTGATTTGGCTGGACATTCCTGGAGAGACCAAGTAAGTGGTTGTGGCCCCTTTCTTCCCTCTCTCCCTGCTTTTCCCTCCTCCCTGGGCTTCTAGCTAAAGGTTTCTTGGTGCTGGGGGTCACCTAAGTGGTTCCACTATAGTGGGGCTGGCTGTAACTAACATTTAAAAGAAATGTCATTTCTGCTTACCTGTATGTGCTTTCTCCTCCATGCTGTCGGCGGCCATTTTGCGGTGGTCCATGCCGGCTTCGGCCTCTAGTGACTGCCCGGCGGCCATCTTCCTGTGGTTTCGGCGCCATTTTCTTGTAGTTCCACACCCACTGGCCTCTATCAACTGATCGGCGGCCATGTTTGTAATGATCCACGCTGTATGTAATATATTGCCATTCGGCGGCCATCTTTTTGTGGTCTACGGCTGCTTTGGCCTCTATCTTCGGCTCGGCGGCCATTTTCTAAGAGCCCACATTATCTTCCATACAGACGTTTGGCGGCCATTTTGCGAGAGTCTCCGGCCTCTAGGGTGCATTACACTGGCGCGAGACATTTACACAGGAAGCACTGATAAAAGAAGCAGACTGACACAGCAGTGGTGGGACAGCATCACAGGCGCAGAACGGCAGCATAGCGGTACCGATCCAGGGTGGTGAATCCTCTGGGTGACCCAGCATCTCTGCAGCGCAGGAGGATGGCCTATTGATATCTTGCCTGGAGCCCTGTGGGTGTCAGCGCGTGGTCAGCATGGCATCTGAGATCTGAGCCAGATGTCTTCTCCCCTGAAACACCAGATTTAGCAGCTGGTGCCCCTGAGGTGTCTATGAACGCTATAACGGCAATCCTAGAGGCGTTTGCTTCCAGGGTAGAAGCAGCACACGGCAATACAGGGGTTAGTAAACGCCCCCGTCCCCTGCAAGCTTCTGGGGATAATTCTGATGCAGAACCAGGTCCAGCTACGGCTCATGGCCCAGATTCTGACGCATCAGAGACTGCAGACTGTGACCGGACAGTGAGGATGTCTCCAAGTCCAGGTCAGTACGCGAGACGGCTTTGGTATCTGACCTTATTACTGCAGTGTGGGATACGCTAAAGTTGGAAAATACTGCAGAAGCAGCAGAGACTCCGGTCCACTTTGGGGTTTCATAAACCTGCCTGCACTGCTAAGGTGTTCCCTTGTGTCTTATTTTGTTTCTGTTTTTTATTTTGATAAGGGTCTTTACAGCCCCAAAGAGGTTTGCGATACTGTACCCCTTTGAGGAGAGTTTTCTGAAGATATGGACCTCTCCCCCTATAGTGGACCCTCCGGTGTCCAGACTTAAGAGCCACCACAATTCCAGTAAAAGGGGTTCCTGTTTTCAAGGACCCTGTGGATAAGAAGGCTGAAGCACTCGCTCGCTACCTATACTCAATGGTAGGCTCGGCAGTACGTCCGGCATTGGCAGGGGCCCAAGTGTCTCAGACACTTACTAAATAGGCAAGATTGCTACTCCAGGGGTTAAGGAGCGAGATGCTCCTCCTGATGAGATAACATTGGCCGACCAGTTGGTCCAGGGCCTTAGGTTTGTCTGTGAGTCAGACATGGATACTATTCCCCTGCTGTCAAAAGCTTTGGTTTATGTAGTACCAATACGCCGCCTGATCTGGCTAAAGGGCTGGTCCGCGGATCAGACCTCCAAGAAAGCCCTGTTGGATCTGCCTTTTAAGGGCGACAGACTTTTTGGGGCCTCTCTGGATGACATCATCAAGGATGCCACAGGAGGTAAAAGCACTTTGCTTCCTCAAACTAGCAAGGGTAGGGGCCACGCCAAGGGCAAGGGCCCTCCTTTACTGCACGCAAGCAGTTTTTTCGTCCCCCTAGGGTGACAGGGAAAAGACCCAAGGCCGACAAGGCGCCTGCCCAAGGACAAAAGCGTCCTTGGTCCCGCAAACCCAACAAGCCTGCGGACAAATCTGCGTCCGCATGAAGGTCCGCCCCCACCCAGCTCTCGGGTGGGGGGACGTCTTCGCAAATTTGCAACTCAGTGGACAGCTCTAGTCTCCGACAGGTGGGTTTGCGAAGTAATCTCCTCAGACTACAAGATAGAATTTCTCTCTTGTCCACCGGACAGATTCGTCACCTCCAATCTCCAGCTACTACCGACCCGTCGGGAGGCCCTGTATGGGGCGGTCCAGGGTCTACTGGAACGCGGGGTAGTTATTCCAGTTCCAGAACAGGAACGGGGTCAGGGTTTTTACTCAAATCTGTTCATTGTGCCGAAGAAGGAGGTGGTTCGTCCAATCTTGGATCTCAGAGCCCTCAATTGCTTTGTGAAGGTGCAAAGATTTCGGATGGAGTCGGTTCGATCTGTAGTCACGGCTCTCCATCCGGGGGACTTTCTGTCCTCCTTGGACATCAAGGACACATACCTGCATGTCCCCATATACTCCAGACACCAGAGGTTTCTGCAATTTGCTATCGGGAAGAACCACTACCAGTTTAGGGCCCTCCCGTTTTGGCCTTGACTGAGCACCCAGGACGTTCACGAAGGTGCTCGCTCCGATTCTGGCACTTCTAAGACAGCGGGGTATCGCTATCATGGGCTACTTGGACGACATTCTACTGAAGGCCCCTTCAAGCTCAGAATTATAGGTAAGCGTGTCCATTACCTGTCAGACTCTTCGAGACTGTGGTTGGATACTAAACACGCAAAAGTCAGTATTGGTGCCCACTCAACGCCTAGTGTACCTGGGGTTGATTCTGGATTCCTCAGAGGCAAATGTATTCCTCCCTGTGGAGAAGTTGCTGTCAGGGACGTGCTGGGCTTGAACCTGGGACCTCTTCTGTGTCTGGCATTGACTCTTCCAGCGGAGCTATCTGAGATGCTGGACAGTTCCCTGCCTGATCTGCTGGATAACCTATCTGATCCATTAGACTACTCTGCTTGGTGTCTGATTACTGTTGAACTCTGAACCCCTTGCTCCTCCCATGTACTTCCTATAAAAGACATTCCAGAGATGTTGCCCCTTGCGGTTTGATCTGCTTCTGTTCCCTGAGTTCCTGATTCTGTGCTTGTATCCTGTTCCTGTGTTTGACCCGGCTTCCTGACCACGCTTCTGTCTCCAGTCCTGACCTCGGCTCGTTTGACCCTGCTCAGTTATCTGCCAGTCTGCCTGTTGCCAAGATTCGGCCTGGACTTTGACTACTCTCTGCCTGCCACTTGTGATGTTTACCTTGATGTGTATGACCCGGCTTGTCTGACTCTGCAAACCTGCACCAGCTTACCTGCATCCTCTGCTCTGCAAGCTGCACACGCTGACCTGCATCCTTTGCAATGCAAACCTGCACCTGCTGACCTGCATCCCTGCTCTGCAAACCTGCACCTGCTGACCTGCATCCCTGCTCTGCAAACCTGCACCTGCTGACCTGCATCCCTGCTCTGCAAACCTGCACCTGCTGACCTGCATCCCTGCTCTGCAAACCTGCACTTGCTGACCTGCATCCCTGCTCTGCAAACCTGCACTTGCTGACCTGCATCCCTGCCCTGCAAACCGGCACCTGCTGACCTGCATCCTCTGCTCTGCAAGCTGCATCTGCTGACCTGCATCCGCTGCTTCCGGAACCAGCCGTTCCAGTCTCCACTCGGCTCCACCACGCCAAGCAGTGAGGATCAGACAGGCACCCTTACCTCACCGTGCTCTTACCACCACTGTCCCCACTCCAGTGGTCTCCGAGCCGGGGTTGTACGGGAGGTCCCTCTCCGCACGTCAGGCTCACACCCAAGGTACGTTACAGTTGCAGACCCTCCGGGCTGCAGTACGGCAGCTGACTTCCAGGAATTGGTCGTCACTCTGTTTTTTGTATGCGAGTGTTAGGCCTCCTGGTAGCTTCCTTCGAGGCGGTCCCATATGCTCAATACCACACTTGAGTTTTACAGAAGGAAGTTCTGTCCAGATGGAACAGATGTCCATCATCTCTGGATTATCAAATCCGAGTGAGCCACCTAGTCAGGAGATCCCTGGTATGGTGGCTGACAGCACCGGCTCTAATGGCCGGGAAGTCATTTCTTCCGGTTTACTGGATAGTGATCACGACGGACGCCAGCCTTACAAGTTGGGGGGGAGTCTGGGGTGTTCAGTCGGCGCAAGGTCGCTGGACCCCAGAGGAAGCCCTCCTGCTGATCAATGTCCTGGAAATCCGGGCGATCAGGCTGTGCCTCTTCAAATGGTCTCAGAGGCTGCAAGGGCGTCCAGTCAGGATCCAGTCAGACAACGCCACAGCAGTGGCATATGTCAATCATCAAGGAGGAACAAGAAGCTCAGCTGCAGCATCGGAGGTCGCTCGCATCCTGAAGTGGGCAGAGAGGAGCGTACCGGCATTGTCGGCCGTGTACATTCCGGGTGTGGAAAACTGGCAGGTGGACTACCTGAGCCGCCAGATGCTGGACCAGGGAGAATGGTCCTTACACCCGGAGGTGTTCCAACTCCTCTGCCAAAGATGGGGCACACCAGACGTAGATCTTCTGGCTTTCTGACTCAATCAGAAGGTATTGAGGATTGTGGCCCGGTCAAGAGACCCATGGGCAGACGCAACGGATGCGTTGGTGGCATTGTGGGGTCAGTATCGGCTAATCTATGCCTTCCCTCCCATGAGGCTCCGTCCTCTTCTGCTCCACAGAGTGGAGGCAGAGGGAATTCCAATGATCCTAATCGCTCCAGATTGGCCTCAGCGTCCTTGGTACGCCGATCTAGTACGTCTGGTAGCAGATGTCCCCTGGCACCTACCACTACAGAAGGACCTGCTATCCCAAGGTCCCATACTCCATCCTGCTTTACGGTCACTGGCTTTAACAGCATGGCTGTTGAGAACCAGGTACTGAGAGACCGGGGCCTGTCAGATTCAGTAATCTCTACTATGAGAAGTGCTCGGAAACCGTCCTCTAGGAAGGTTTATCACTGCACTTGGAAGGCCTACATCTCCATGTGTGAGGAAATGAAATGGCATCCGCGTACTTATTTGGTTTCCAGAATCCTGCTGTTTTTACAGCATGGGGTGGACCAAAGGCTTGCCCTAAGTACTATTAAAGGACAGATATCTGCCCTGGCTGTCTTTTTTCAGCGACCCCTGGCGACTCACTCTCTCGTGAGTACATTTGTGCAGGGGGTTCGACATGTGGCCCCTCCGGTCCATCCCCCGCTACCTCTGTGGGACTTGAACCTGGTCCTCTCGGTGCTTCAGAAGGCACCGTTTGAGAATATTAGAGATATTCCCCTGTTGACACTTTCTCAGAAAGTGGTCTTCTTGGTGGCTGTTACGTCAGTTACACGAGTCTCTGAGCTGGCAGCCTTGTCCTGCAAGGCTCCCTATTTGATTTTCCACAAGGATAAGGTGGAGCTGCGGCCGCAGCCTTCCTTTCTTCCGAAAGTCGTTTCGGCTTTTCATCTCAACGAAGACCTTGTACTTCCATCCTTGTGTCCTCATCCGTTGAATCCTAAGGAGTCGGCGTTGCATTCCTTGGACGTTGTCCGAGCTTTGAGAGTATACCTATTTGCTACTTCCCTGTTCAGGAAGTCAGACTCACTGTTTGTTTCGGTGGCTGGTCCGAAGTAGGGCCAAGCAGTCTCGTCAGCCACCATCTCTAGGTGGATCCGACAGATAGTAATCCAGGCTTACGCCTTAAAGGGTCAAGCGCCCCCCTTTCCGGTCACGGCGCATTCGACCAGGGCAATAGGTGCCTCTTGGGCTTCCCGACATCAAGCGTCTGTTTCCCAATTATGTAAAGCGGCGACTTGATCGTCCGTTCACACGTTCACAAAATTCTACAAGGTTGATGTAGGTGCATCTTCGGATGCCTCTTTCGGCCGCAACGTTTTGCAGGCGACTGTTTAGAGTTGCAACTCCTCCGTTGGAGGAGTGCTGTTTTGTGTTTGGGGTGAAGTTTATTTTTATGCTGTTACCACCCCTCGTTTTTTCTCTGACACTGCTTTGGGACGTCCCACTTTGTCAATAGAGAAGCTGTGTCGGTCCATGGACGAAAGAGTAAATAGGATTTTTTACTCACCGTAAAATCCTTTTCTCTAAGTCCATGGACCGGCACAGCACCCACCCCTCCTTTTAAGTTTGTACTGCTTTTTGACTAACTGATCTGCGAGATGCAGACTGAGGGGATATACCCAGAGGGTCCGCCCCCTGGGCGGTACTGTAGAAGGTGTGATGCAACACTTTTTACAAGTTTTCTGCCTAGTCATTCCTAATTAACGGATAATACCCACTTTGTCAATAGAGAAGCTGTGTCGGTCCATGGACTCAGAGAAAAGGATTTTACAGTGAGTAAAAAATCCTATTTTCTCAACTCCAGTCCTCAAGGCGACCCAACAGGTCATGTTTTCAGGATTTCCCTCAGATGAAACGGCTGTGGTAATTACTAAGGCAGTGAAACTGATTAAATCACCTGTGCGAAATAATGGAGAGGCTAAAAACATGACCTGTTGGGGCACCTTGAGGACTGGAGTTGAGAAACACTGCTCTAAATACTCCACTGTGCTGTGCACATTGCAGACTAGGCGTGCTACAAACTGATCTATGAGCAGCAGATCGTCCAGATAAGCTGTTACTGCTATGCCTCATGCCCTTAGCTTCGCCAGGGGCGGGGCTAGCACCTTTGTGAACACTTGAGTTGCGGTAGCCAGACCGAACGGTAGGGCCACAAACTGAAAGTGGCGCTGATCCACCGCAAACCTTAGAAATTTTTGGTGAGTGGGAAATATTGGCACATGTAGATATGCATCTTTGATGTCCATTGATGCCAGGAATTCTCCTCCCTGAAGGGTGGAGACCACTGAACAGACAGACTCCATGTGGAAGGAGCAAATGTTCAGAAACTGATTTCAGGTCTTTCAGATCCAGAATAGGTCTGACGTCCCTGTTTGGTTTTGGGACCGTAAAGAGGTTTGAGTATAACCCTGAGCCTTGCTCCTCTGGTGCTACTTCTATGATTACCCCTTGGGCCAACAGGCGCTCCAGGGCCAAAAGTAAGGGCCTCCTCTTTTCTGGATTCTTGGAGATTCTTGATCTCAGAAAACGGGATGGCGGAAGTTCCCGGAACTCTAGCTTGTAGCCTAGAGATACAGTGGGGGTGACCCATTTGTCCTGAACCTCTTCCCGCCAGGCGTCTGCAAACCGCAGCAGCCTTCCCCCCACTCGGCCGAGCGGGGGCGCCCCTTCATAGGGAAGTTTTGGGGTTCTGCTTAGTGGATCTTGAACCCCAAGATCTTTTCTGCCCTTAGGCTTGGCCCTGGGCCTTTCCCCTAGTATTGGACAGGGGAGGCCATCGCCACTGTCTGGAAGTCAAAGCTCCAGGGGCTGGGGAAAGAGAACGTTTAAATGAGGGACGTTTACTCTTCTTCTTAACCGGTAACAATGTGGATTTGCCTCTGGTAATCTTTTGGATATATTTGTCCAAATCATCCCCAAACAGGCATTCCCCATAAAATGGGAACGCCGCCAAGTATCTCTTGCAAGAAACCTTGGCTTCCCGATGCTTTAGCCAAAGGGACCTGGGCATGTGTACCAGCAGGAGATTTAGGCGAGATGCTTACTGAACAGAGTCCATGATCGCATCAACCGCAAAACACAGTGCCTTAGGAAGGTCTGCATAAACCTCAACTTTCTCTTCAGCAGTGGCGGTGCGTCCATAGTGGGCGCAGGAGCACCGCCCCCTCTCTCCCCTGCACTGTCAACAATACATACATTCATGCATTGCATGAATGTATGTATTGTCGCCGGCGCCGCTGCCATCCACTATTCAGATGGCCGGCCCCCTGGCGAGCACCAGCCATCTGAATAACAGCAGTTGGTTGGTTTTTGGAAGTGTCTATCAGAGCCAGCGGCTCTGATAGGCTTCTCGATTACAGCCTGTGGGCTGTAATCGGCTTCCAAATAGTTAACCAGGGGTTAACACTGATTAACACTGACACGCGTCTCAGCCAATCAGGTTCACCGGGTCTGGTTACCGGTAACCCGATTGGCTGAAGCAACATTGAGGGCGGGAGAAGACATGAGGGAGTGTGGAGGAGGACGGCGCTGACCCGAGGAAGGTAAGTGCCGGGCTGGGGGGAAACTGGCTGCATTTGATGGGGAAACTGGCTGTATTTGGGGGGAAACTGGCTGTATTTGGGGGAAAACTAGCTGCATTTGGGGGGAAACTAGCTGCATTTTGGGGGAAACTGGCTGTATTTGGGGAAAAACTGGCTGAATTTGGGAACAAACTGGCTGCATTTGAGGGGGCAAACTGGTGATGTTTGGGCACAGTGGCTGCGTTTAATGGGCACAGTGGCGGCAATTGATGATTTTTTTTTCAGTTTGTTTGTGCCCCCCCCCCCAAAAAAAAATTTGAGCACCAGCCGCCACTGCTCTGCAAGGAGGAGGTTAACCACCTGTTTCACTTGTTCCTTGAGGAACTGGCACATGCCATTTGCTGCAACTGCAGATTGGACAACAGCACCAGCCATAGAGAAGGAGGCTTTAAGCAAAGATTCTAGCTTTTTATCAGTTGGATCTTTGAAGCCCTGAGCATTGTCCACGGGACACGTCAGGCTTTTATTCACACAAGAAAAAGCCGCGTCTATAGCTGGCACCTCCCATTTCTTGTGGGTTGTATAAAAATAAGAGGTCGCTAGTACAGATGTTACACGCTATGGTTTGGATAGCATAAACAATAAGTGAACAACGTGCTTAACAATTTAAAACGTGCTTAACAATTTAAACCAACAATTGTAAGGTGCATATAATATTCTAGAGTATAAACAAGGTGCAATTAAGGACAACAACCTGGATGAATATAGCACAATGAAAGTCCATAGAGGGTATAAGGTGATTGAAATCTTTAACCCGTCACCATGGAAGACGATCTTGTGAAAAAACACACACCCGGTGAGTAAGGTAAGTAGCCTACTTACCAACTGATTGTGACCCCTTTAACTAAAAAGGCAGGTCATATAAAGCTTGGCTGATTGGTAATGGACGAATCAATAGATGGACTGGGAGACACTCCGCTGAAGAGATCAGTGTATTATGCCTGGGGGACACTCCGTCTCATATTTGATCAGAGAAAAAATAAAAAAGGCACGGCCATAGCATGATACCATTTCTTGGTAAATCCTTCCTCCACTGGATAAAGGAGGGAAAACCTCTTAGGAGAGAAAACAGTTTATCTGGGTGAACCCATTCATCATACATCAATTTCTCCAACAAGGGATGAATTGGGAAGCTATATGCAGCCTGTGGGGATTTCCGGGATCCCAAGGAGGAAACAGAGGACATGGCAGCCTCAGCAGAAGGCAATTTGTATGTGGTACGCACCATCTCTGTATAATATTGCACCTGCATCTTAAGCGCCTGAGAGGTAGAAGAGATCTTCTCCTCATCCTCTGAATCCTCAGACTGCTTCTGATATCCATCCCTAGATAGGGATATCTCATCACCAATAGTTCATCTGATAAGGAACCCAGAGCAGAGGAAGGGGATCTACCCCGCTTTCTGACACTTTTTAAGGAGGTTGCGATTAATGTAGCAATCCTTCCTTCCAAGCCATCCAAAGCAGCTTTCATAGTATCTTCAGTGACATATACAGGAGCTGCAACATTAGGTGAGGCTGCAAAGCCTGACAGGGGTACAGATTCATCCTGTGAGGCTGCTACCAGTCTGTCAGGAGGGGGGGGGGGGGGTTGGTAATCTGCAGGCATGCTAGACGGGGATTTCTTAGTGCCTCTTTTACCTGCCCCTGAAACCCTCTTATGCATAGTACACATGTACGGGATTCCCGGCGGTAAAAAGTCCGCTGGGAATCCCGAGGGAAAAACAGAAAACCTGCTTTGTAAGTTTTTCCCCCTACACACGAGAGGTTTTCCCGACAGGAAAACTGCGATGGAGCTTTTGGTCGGGAATCCCAGCCGTGTGTATGCTCCATCCCAGTTTTTCACATAGGAAAACTGCCGGGAAAAAGACCGCCTAGATTCCCGGCGGTAAAAAAGAAAGCTGGTTCCCTTTTTTTTATCCCGGCAGTTGTCTCGTCGGGAAAACTGCGATGGAGCATACACACGGCCGATTTTCCCGGCCAAAATCTCTTTTGGCAGTTTTCCCGATGGGAAAAACGGTTGTGTGTGTACGAGGCATTACTGGGAGACATAGCCCTAAGCTGCAAAGCAGAGGCACTAGTACAAGTGCAACCACTGTTGTGCTCTTAGTTTTACAATACATATATATATTAGCTCACTGCACAACCTGATGCCGTGTAGGTGTCTTAGGTATGCCTGGATTCGTTCCACTGAGATGCTTACAACCCACAGCCATGTGTCCCACCGCTTTACAGAAGGCTCTGGCGTGCTGGGCTTTTAAATCATGCCGCTTTGGCGCCTGCGCACTGAGCAGTGTTGCCAACCGTACGTAGATTTACGTACAGCCCGCGATTTAACCCCTTTTTCGGGCTGTACGTAAAAGTCCGTTTATGGGCACCGGCGCCCATAAAAAAGATGGCCGCGAGCCGGCCATACAACTGCGCATGCGCCGTTCCGAATGCGCCGGCCGAGCGCATTCGGAACTCGGCCGAGCGGCGGCGGCGCACACGCAGTAACGTGATGGCGCCGCTGGCGCCATTTTTGAAAAGGCCACAGTGGCTGGCGGCAGTGGCGGGACACCTGAAGTGAGTGCATGCCATGCACTCATCATAGGTGGTCTGTGGAGGACTCGGAGCACTGACAGGGCCCAGCCAGGAGTGTGGAGGACGGACTCAAGGTCAGTGAAACAGGGGGGGATACAAGGGGACAGCGTCATCAGTGTGCTGTATCCTCCTCTGGTTCCTGTGTCCCTTTCACCTCTTCACAGGTCAGGGCAGCACAGTGCTGCCCTGACCTGTGGAGTGGTAAAAGGGGCACAGGAGGAGGACACAGCACACAGATGATGTGCAGAAGTAATATGGTGGTGTCCGCAGCCTCTGTTCCCCTCCTGTAGTGTGTCCGCAGCCTCTGTCCCCCTCCTGTAGTGTGTCCGCAGCCTCTGTCCCCCTCCTATAGTATGTCCACAGCCTCTGTCCCCCCTCCTGTAGTATGTCCGCAGCCTCTGTCCCCCCTCCTGTAGTATGTCCGCAGCCTCTGTCCCCCTCCTGTAGTATGTCCGCAGCCTCTGTCCCCCTCCTGTAGTATGTCCGCAGCCTCTGTCCCCCTCCTGTAGTATGTCCGCAGCCTCTGTTCCCCTCCTGTAGTATGTCCGCAGCCTCTGTCCCCCTCCTGTAGTATGTCCGCAGCCTCTGTCCCCCTCCTGTAGTATGTCCGCAGCCTCTGTCCCCCTCCTGTAGTATGTCTGCAGACTCTGTCCCCCTCCTGTAGTATGTCCGCAGCCTCTGTCCCCCTCCTGTAGTGTGTCCGCAGCCTCTGTCCCCCTCCTGTAGTGTGTCCGCAGCCTCTGTCCCCCTCCTGTAGTGTGTCCGCAGCCTCTGTCCACCTCCTGTAGTGGGTCCATAGCCTCTGTCCCCCTCCTGTAGTATGTCCGCAGTCTCTGTCCAGTGTCCACCTCCTGTAGTATGTCCGCAGCCTCTGACCATCTCTTGTCTTTTATCATGTCTACAGTCTCTGAGGGGATCCTAGAAAGAAGTCAAGGGTGGAAGTGCCGCCGGGATGGGGGTTACGGCCCGGGAAGAAACAGACGTGTGGACTGGGGAGAGGAGATCAGAGCCACCAAGCTGGAGCCGTCTGACTGAGCCCCACACTGTGCACCTGAGAGGAGGTAAGTGACAGTGCCGCCAGGCCATTCTAAGGGGGGGGGGTCACTGATGTAAGCAGGTGAATGAATACAATAATGTAAGGGGGCACTGATATAAAGGTTTCCCCCTTATATTAATACCCCCCCCCCTTACCTTAGTGTATTCACTCTGCGGAAGGTGAATACACTAAGGTAAGAGCCCCCCTCCACATCAGGGTTCCCCCTTACATCATGATCTGCAGCGTTCCCCTTTACATAAGAGTTCCCTTGCACTGTAAGGGGGCATCCTGCAGACTCTGATGTAAGAGGGAACTCTGTGCTGGCCGGGTTATAGTAACCTGACCTTCATGTAAATTGAGAAAAATGTTTTTTTACTTTTGTTTAACTTAAACACATTGATAAATAGCATTAGCTGTGTGTTTATAGTTCAAATATTGATATTTGCACTGTTTAGCACTAAAAACAGTGATTGTAGGTACTTTTTTGCAGCGTCAGTAAAAAATGCGGCTCTGCCAGCAATTTTCATGATTTTTGCCAGTAAGAAATTGCTGCCGTACAGAAATTTTGGCATCCTTGCCAGTAAATTTCACTTCAGGGGGTTGGCAACACTGGCACTGAGCATGTCCCTTCGACAGCATGTAAGTATACACCAGGTATGTCACTTACTCCCTCTGGTGGCGGAAACCAGGTAAGACATGCAACTACTCACAGAAGATAATATTCAAAAAATTATCTTCACTTTCCTTATCCCCGCAGCAGGAAAACTGCTGAGAACAACAGATCCAGCCTTCACCCATCACAGCGGGTAATGTTGGGCTGTCATATACCTGGGTGTATTTGAACTGGGATCTTCCTGGTCCCACAGCTGCAGCCTTACCTGTTGTGCTACGGAGGAGATCTGGGCTTTTGGAAATGTCCTTTCAGTATTAAGCATTACCTTGGACTCACTAGCCCCACCTGCTGTCAGCTGTGGACAATTTTCAATCAAAGCAGCCCATAAAAAGGAAGTGATGCTATCTATCTGTGTGGAATAGCTCCCTGGGTGTTGTGACTGCTTTTTGATCTTGATTTTCGTGCCTGAATTCCTGACTACTCTCTAGCCTGCTGATTTTGTACTTCACTGCCAGCTCATGTATGACCTTTGCCTGCCTAACCACTCTCTGGATTTCGATCGTGTACCGTTTTGCCTGATCTGTTGCCAACCTAATCTGCCTGACTACGTTTTCGCCTGAATCCTCAGCACACAAGTTCCACTTCGGACACTACCTATCACAGGTACCCTACATTACAAACGGGCCACAATGACAGTGGAACCTGCTGAGATTGTTAAGGCGATTTCACGTCAGGGACAATTGATTGGAGCTTATGAACAGCATCTTTCTTCCCTGGACACCAAGTTAGATGAACTTTGTACTATGCTTAAATCTTGTTTGCCTGCATCCTCTGCAATGGTCCAGACTCTGGATCCTACTCCTGCTACGATCCAACCCGCCTCTTCTGTACCACCCAAACTTCCCTTGCCTAACAAATTTGGTGGTGATACTGAGGACTGCAGAGGCTTTTTAAATGTTTGCCGTTTGCATTTCTGCAACAACCCTGGGACCTTTAGCACTTTGTCTGCCAAAGTGACTTTTGTAATTTCCTTGTTAAAGGGGAAGGCCCTGGCCTGGGTCTTTCCTTATCTGAAACGCAATGATCCTGTGCTGCAAGACGCTGACAAATTTCTGGCTTCTCTCCAGACTGTATTTGACAAGCCAGATAGAGCTTCTGCAGCTGAGTACTCACTCTTGGACATGCAACAAGGCACCAGGTCTGTGGCACAATATGCTATTGAGTTTCGTACTCTTGCTGCTGAGACTAATTGGGACTCAATGGCATTACGTGCAGCCTTCCGAAAAGGTCTTGCAGATCACATCAAAGACAAATTAGTCTATAAGGATTCCCCAGAAGACCTAGAGAAATTCATAGAGCTCTGTGTTCGTCTAGATGTCCAGTATCATGAAAGGTGCCAAGAGAGACTTAGAACTCGCAAGTTTCCTAGGCCAGTTTACCGTTTGGCCCCTAAATTCCAAACACCACCTCAGCCAGAACCTGAAATCTCAGTTGAACCCCAGGCACCTGTGGAACCCGTGGATGTAAGCCGTCTGCCTATACTGTGGACTTAAAGGACATTTATTATCTGTCTGCTCTTCCCATCCAGTAAAAGGCAGGGTCTAACCAGTGTTGGAGGAGCTGGCTTAGACCTTACAGGTATATCCTCCAAGACCAAGATTACCGTTCCTACAATTCTCCATTTACCCTCTAAACTTGTCTCCTGTGAGGCTTTTGTGGATTCTGGAGCTGCTGGCATATTCTTGGACTACACTTTTGCTAAAAAAAATAATATCCCATTTGTTCCAAAATCTAGATCCCTGAACATTACCACCGTGAATGGACAACCCTTGGGAGATGGCATTGTAAAATTTGAGACTATGACAATCGCCCTTCAGGTAGGCGTACTGCACAAAGAGGAAGTTGTCTTGTCTCTTATTGATTCTCCACTTCTGCCCGTTATCCTTGGTTACCCATGGTTACAACAACATAACCCTTCTGTCATTCAAACTGTTTGTCTCAACCCAAAAGACTTTCTGCTTGTATGTTGGCTTTCGTGGCCGTCCCACCTACCTTGCCTCATGAATACCATGCGTTTGCAGACGTATTTTGCAAGCAAAAGGCAGAGGTTTTACCTCCACATCGTTCTTTTGACTGTGCAATTAAATTGATTCCTGGAGCACCTCTTCCCAAAGGAAGGACCTATCCCCTGTCTTTGCCTGAACAAAAATCCATGGAGGAATACGTAAAAGACAACTTGGAAAGAGGGTTTATCCGACCCTCTTCTTCTCCAGTAAGGGCAGGTTTTTTCTTTTGTTGAAAAAAAAGATGGGGGTCTTCGACCATGCATAGACTATCGAGGGTTAAATCAAATCACTGTAAAAGACTCCAACCCTTTGCCTCTCATTCTTGAACTGTTTGATGTACTTAAGGGGGCTGTTATATTCTCCAAGCTAGACCTACGAGGGGCTTATAATCTAATTCGAATTAAAGACGGGGACGAGTGGAAGACAGCATTCAACACTCGTAATGGACATTTTGAATATCTGGTTATGCCATTTGGGTTGTGTAACGCCCCTGCTGTCTTCCAACGTTTCATGAATGAAATTTTTCATGATTTCAGCAACAGTTTTGTGATCATCTACTTGGACGACATTTTAATCTTTTCCAAGACTCATCTAGAGCACATCTCGCATGTAAAGCAGGTATTGCAACGACTGAGAGAAAACCATCTTTACGCGAAGATTGAGAAATGCCGTTTCCATCAAAGCCGTATTCCTTTCCTTGGATACATTATAAGTGCTGTCGGTTTCCAAATGGACCCTCAAAAACTTTCCGCTGTCTTGCAATGGCCCCAACCGACCACTTTAAGAGGGCTCCAAAGCTTTCTAGGGTTCGCAAATTACTACAGACGCTTCATCAAAGGTTTTGCCTCCATTGCGCCCCCCCTTACTGCTATGACTAAGAAAGGTACAAATTGCAAGGTATGGTCCTCAGAAGCAGAATCGGCTTTCCAGCAATTAAAAGACATGTTCAGCAAAGCTCCAATTCTTCAGCATCCAAATCCCGATCTCCAGTACATAGTTGAGGTTGATGCCACTGAGGTAGGAGCAGGTGCCGTGCTCTCCCAGAGACAGCCTAAGTCCGGTAGAATCCATCCAGTAGCATTTTTTTTCTAGAAAGTTTTCTCCAGCGGAGATGAATTGCGATGTTGGGAATCGAGAACTACTGGCCATCAAATTGGCATTGTCTAAATGGCGACATCTTCTGGAAGGGGCTCCTAAACCTTTTTCTATCCTCACTGACCATAAAAACCTACTGTATCTTCAGACTGCAAGACGTTTGAACTCACGTCAGGCTCGATGGGCTCTGTTTTTCTCCCGTTTTAATTTTGTTCTTTCTTATGTTCCTGGGCATAAAAACAAGAAAGCCGATGCTCTTTCCAGACAGTTCGCTACCTCTGAAGAGGACCAACCTACCGAGCAGTATATAATTCCACCTCACAAAATTATCGCACAGATCTCTACGGCTCTTTCCCAACAGTTACAAGAAACCCAGAATCGTGTTCCCCAAGGCTTGAAGATACCACCAGGTCGCCTGTTCGTAGCCCCTAGCCTCAGAAAACCTGTACTCCTCTGGGCACATGATGGTATGTTATCTGGTCATCCTGGTGTCACCATCACTCTTAAGACCTTGCAGCGTCATGTCTGGTGGCCTCATATGAAATGGATGGGTATGTTACTGACTATGTGGCTGCCTGTCCAACTTGTGCTGCGAATAAAGTACCCCGTACATTGCCTACTGGACTGTTACAACCACTTTCAGCACCTCGTCAGCTTTGGACCCATTTGACTATGGACTTCATTACAGACTTACCCAAGTCCGAGGGCATGACTGCTATATGGGTCATAGTGGATCGCTTTTCCAAAATGTCTCATTTTGTGCCGCTCCCGGGATTACCTACAGCGGAAGAACTGTCTACTCGCTTCCTTTCCCATATTGTGAGATATCATGGCATACCTACCAAAGTCGTCTCAGACCGCGGATCCCAGTTTGTTTCCTGATTCTGGAGAGCGTTCTGCAAGAAACTGGGAGTAACGCTTTCACTCTCTACCTCACATCACCCTCAAACAGATGGTCAAACCGAAAGCATGAACCAGACCCTAGAAACCTATCTTCGACATTATGTCAATGCCTTACACTCCAACTGGTCTAAGTATTTGCCTTCAGCTGAATTTGCCATTAATTCCCGTTGGCACAGTGCTCTTCATACCACACCATTCTACGCAGCCCTAGGTTATCACTAGGGTTGTCCCGATACCGATACTAGTATCGGTATCGGGACCGATACCAAGCATTTGCGCGAGTACTTGTACTCGCGCAAATGCTCCCGATGCCTTGTCCGATACTTCGCCGAGAGGGCGAAGAGGGGGCGGAGAGCGGGGCGGGGGGCGGAGACCAAAGCACAGAGGGGGCGGAGAGCGAGGCGGGGGCGGAGACCAGAGCGGAGACCAGATCGCAGACGGGGCAGAGAGCGAGGCGGGGGGCGGAGACCAGAGCGGAGACGGGGCGGAGAGCGAAGCAGGGGGTGGAGACCAGAGCGGAGACCAGATCGCAGACGGGGCGGAGAGCGAGGCGGGGGGCGGAGACCAGAGCGGAGAGGGGGCGTAACCAGAGCGGAGAGCAGAGCGTGTCTTCAGGCGGGTAAGTAAAATTTCATTGTGACATGCACACAGATTTGTTTTCCTTCCGCCCTTGTGATCAAATGGTTGCCTGCCTTGTCTGTCTTTCTGCTGGTCACCCTGCTATTTTGGTCAATGTGCTCCCCCTGACTCTCCTGCCTGTTTGTTTTTCGATGCTGGAGGGGAGGGAGTTTTTTAAAAAGACATTAACCACTGAGAATGGCCCAGGGGGAGGGAAGAGCTGGGGGTGCGGGTGGGGGGGTGCCTTTGCCAATGTAAGAGGCATTCTTCCCACTGACCACCAATGTAAGAGGCATTATTCCCACTGACCACCAATGTTAGGGGCATTCTTCCCACTGACCACCAATGTTAGGGGCATTCTTCCCACTGACCACCAATGTTAGGGGCATTCTTCCCACTGACCACCAATGTTAGGGGCATTCTTCCCACTGACCACCAATGTTAGGGGCATTCTTCCCACTGACCCAATGTTAGGGGCATTCTTCCCACTGACCACCAATGTTAGGGGCATTCTTCCCACTGACCACCAATGTTAGGGGCATTCTTCCCACTGATCACCAATGTAAGGGACATTCTTCTCACTGATCACCAATGTAAGGGACATTCTTCCCACTGATCACCAATGTAAGGAACATTCTTCTCACTGATCACCAATGTAAGGAACATTCTTCCCACTGATCACCAATGTAAGGAACATTCTTCTCACTGATCACCAATGTAAGGAACATTCTTCCCACTGATCACCAATGTAAGGAACATTCTTCTCACTGATCACCAATGTAAGGAACATTCTTCTCACTGATCACCAATGTAATGAACATTCTTCTCACTGATCACCAATGTAAGTGACATTCTTCCCTCTGATCACCAATGTAAGGGGCATTCTTCCCACTGACCACCAATGTTAGGGGCATTCTTCCCACTGATCACCAATGTAAGGGGCATTCTTCCCACTGATCACCAATGTAAGGGGCATTCTTCTCACTGATCACCAATGTAATGAACATTCTTCTCACTGATCACCAATGTAAGTGACATTCTTCCCTCTGATCACCAATGTAAGGGGCATTCTTCCCACTGACCACCAATGTTAGGGGCATTCTTCCCACTGATCACCAATGTAAGGGGCATTCTTCCCACTGATCACCAATGTAAGGGACATTCTTCCCACTGATCACCAATGTAAGGAGCATTCTTCCCACTGACCACCAATGTTAGGGGCATTCTTCCCACTGACCACCAATGTAAGGAACATTCTTCCTACTGATCACCAATGTAAGGAGCATATGCTGACTCAGTACCATCTATCACTGCCATCTATCAGTGCCAGCCACCTGCCATCTATTAGTGCCAGTGCCATCTATCAGTGCCAGCCCCCTGTCAGTGCCAGCCATATGTCGGTGCCAGTCATAAGTGCCCGCCACCTGTCAGTACTCATCACTGCTGCATATCCGTGCCACCTAATCATATCAGTGCTCATCAGTGCTGCTTAATCAGTGCCGCCTATCAGTGCTGCATAGCAGTGCCACCTAATCTGTATTGTGCTTTAAAACTGTCACCTGACATTATAAAAAAGTATCGGTAATCGGTATCGGCAAGTACTTGAAAAAAAGTATCGGTACTTGTACTCGGTCTTAAAAAAGTGGTATCGGGACAACCCTAGTTATCACCCTCAGACTTTTCCTTTACTTCAGCCTTCTTCTGGTGTACCAGCAGCAGTTCATCGGGTGAAAAATATTCTGCTACATTGGAAAAATATTTGCTTATTACTACGGAAGTCAGCATGCAAGTATGCACTTTTTTCCAACAAATGAAGACGCCATAGACCTCCATATGTGGTGGGGGACAGAGTTTGGCTATCAACCAAATATGTGAGACTGAAACAACCTTCTACCAAATTGGGCCCTCAATTCATTGGTCCTTACAGAATTATTGCTCGAGTCGGGCCAGTCTCCTATCGGTTGAAATTACCCTCCTCTCTCCGGATTCATCCTGTGTTCTACGTTTCCCTCCTCAAAAAAGCAATTTTCAATCGCTACTCCAGAACGCAACAGCTACCTCCTCCTGTTCTTGTTGATGGACAAAATGAGTTTTAAGTCTCCAAGACTCTTGATTCTAGTAGACAGGGTCGTGGCCTTCGGTATCTGGTTCATTGGAAGGGATATCCTGTCACAGACCGTCCTGGGTTCCAGCCAAAGATCTGCATGCCCCTTCTCTTATTCGAGACTTCCATGCCTCCTTTCCCACTAAGCCCCGCTAGGCCCCCGGAGGGGGCCCTGTCATGTAACTGGGTGTATTTGAACCGGGATCTTCCTGGTCCCACAGCTGCAGCCTTACCTGTTGTACTACGGAGGAGATCTGGGCTTTTGGAAATGTCCTCTCAGAATTAAGCATTACCTTGGACTCACTAGCCCCACCTGCTGCCAGCTGTGGACAATTTTCAATCAAAGCAGCCCATAAAAAGGAAGTGATGCTATCTCTCAGCGCCAGTTTGTGTGGAATAGCTCCCTGGGTGTTGTGACTGCTTTTTGATCTTGATTTTCGTGTTGAACTTCTGCCTGAATTCCTGACTACGCTCTAGCCTGCTGATTTTGTACTTCACCAGCTCGTGTATGACCTTTGCCTGCCTGACCACTCTCTGGATTTGAGTTGAGTTGAGTTGAGAGGTATCTTAATAAAGCGCGGTCTTACCCCGAAGCGTCCCGTCGATCGTTTACCGTTTTGCCTGATCTGTTGCCAACCTAATCTGCCTGACTACATTTTCGCCTGAATCCTCAGTACACAAGTTCCACTTCGGACACTAACTATCACAGGTACCTTACATGGGCCAACCTTCAGGGTTCTGGGTTCCTACTTAAAGGAACCTCTTCCCTGGACCTGTAGAAGACTCTGCCAGGAGCTTTTCGTGCCACTTAAATTAGTACACCAAAGACGGGATCCCAGAGCCCAGACCTCCGAAGAGAGACATTACAGGCGAAACCTCATTTCTTCTTTCCACGAGGCCCGGGTACCATCGATCTTGGGCGTTTAGTATTGGCCTGAGGTATGGATCTGGTTGTATCGCTCCTAGGCCTCCGCAGTGACCATTAAACAGAGCTTTGTCTTAGCACATGCTCAACGTGACCAACCACCTTAGACACTGCCGAAAAAACTGAGGTGCTCTCCATATGGGAGGGGTTATAAAGGGTATTGTAATTAGGGTTCCCAGTGTCCAATCACCTGATGGTGACTATCTAACCCACTAAGTAATTATCTAAGTCTCTGTGTCCCGTGATGTATGAACAAGAAATAGATATTTTGGAAGAATAGCCATCTTAATAGAATTTATACGACCAAACCATGATAAAGAAAGCTTTGACCATGATAACAGTTCAGATTGAGTTTGTAATAAAAGTGGAAGAAAATTTAACTCATAGACAAGGAGTAAGATCTGTAGGAATTTTTACTCCTAAATATTCCACAGCTACTTCTTGCCAGTGGAAAGGAAATAACGATGCTAAAAAAGAAACTTCATCTGTGGATAATGAAATGTTTAATAAGTCGGATTTAGTTAAATTTACCTTAAAGTTGCTTAGACGTCCAAAGAAATTGAATAATTTTAAAATAAACGGGATACTTATCTTTGGTGATGTAATATAAAGTAAAACGTCATCTGCATAGAGTGAGGTTTTGTAGTCTATCTCATAATAGTGATCTGCCTTTACACACACATGAACTTTGCAGCTGTAACAGCTTCAACTCTTCTGGGAAGGCTGTCCACAAGGTTTAGGGGAGTATCTATGGGAATGTTTTACCACTCTCCGAGAAGCGCATTTGTGAGGTCAGGTACTGATGTTGGACGAGAAGGCCTGGCTCACAGTCTCCGCTCTAATTCATCCCAAAGGTGTTCTATCGGGCTGAGGTCAGGACTCTGTGCAGGCCAGTCAAGTTACTCCACCCCAAACTCGCTCATCCATGTCTTTATGGACCTTGATTTGTGCACTGGTGTGCAGTCATATTGGAACAAGAAGGGGCCCACCCAAAACTGTTCCCACAAAGCATCATGATTTAAATCACTAGTAAAAAGGCTTGCTTTAAATCAACTTGATTTAAATCATATTATTTAAAAAAAAAAAAAACAAGAAATAAATCATAATTTTTAAAGAGCAACTATCATCTCTGTCCCGCTGTGGCTTCTCCTCTGACCCGCTGTTGACTCACTGACAGTCCCGTTCACTTTAATGGGACGGCTGGTGATGTGACAGTGACACAACAAGGTGAGGGATGTGGTGGCAGCAGGTGAGTGGATGCCCGTTAACAGGCGCTGCCATGATGGATCTGAAATGACAGGTGCTCTTTAAATGTAAGCTCTTTTTCTTGCTGGTAGTTAGAATCTTTAATATTTGCAAACAAAATGAAGGTCTCCTATTTAGAATAATAAGCTGTCAGGTTAGTAAAACAGCGATATCAGAACCGGTTCAATCATAGGGTTTATAGTGTACATAGATTTGCAAAACGGGATAAAGGAATATTCCTAAACTTTGCTTTATCTCATAGTTACTGTGAAATTGTGTATGCATCAATGCAGTGCATGTTATCTCACCTTGCAGAGCTTGGATTCATTGAATACGTTTACCAAAAATGTAAATATTGCAGAATATACAGCCTCATGCTACATAACATAACTAAGCACCATTTCATGCTGAGTAAACTAAATGATTAATGTATCTTAAATAGAAAACTATATTTAGATAGATTTTTACTTCAAAAGCATTATAATAAAATGCATTTGATAAAAAAAAATATATATATTTTTTAAATCATTGATTTTTATCCACCCTGCCACAAAGTTTGGAGCATGAAATTGTCCAAAATGTCTTGGTATGCTGATGCCTTAAGAGTTCCCTTCACTGGAACTAAGGGGCTAAGCCCCTTCTGGAAAAATAGTCAAACATTCCCATAGACACAATCCTAAACCTTGTAGACAGCCTTCCCAGAAGAGTTGAAACTGCTATAGCTGCAAAGGGTAAGACAACTCAATACTGAACCCAACAGACTAAGACTGGAATGCCATTAAAGTTCATGTGCATGTTCAAAGGCAGGCGTCCCAATACTTTTGACAACATAGGGTATACATACTGTACACACAGTATAATAATGTATAACTGGCAGTTGCCTTGTGAGCTTCTATGACCTGAGCCAGGTAGCTGTTATGAAATGTAGCACCCTTGCGTAAGTGTTGATATATGGACGCTACATGTTGGATATAAAATATGCATTAGTCTAGTCTAGGAAAATACTGGTATGGAAATAAGCCTGGGAGACCGCTTACTCGGTCTTTACACCCTTGCTCATCTCCTTATACGAGTATCACGTTGCCATCAGGGTAAATCACTTCAGACCCACTCACTCTCCAACAGGCTTCTATGACTATTTTGCTGCATTGTACAATCTTGCTCCGCCATTATCTCCTGTAGACTTAAGCCCCGTACACACGGTCGGACTTTTGCCCAACAAACTTCGTTTTGAGCAAGTTGGACCAACAATCCGACCGTGTGTACGCTCCATCGGACAAACTTTTTTTGTTTGGTTTTGGATTTCATCGGACAAAAGTTGGGTCTGCAAACGGACAAACTTTTGCCCAACAAAAGTCCGATGGAGCAAAGTCCGACCGTGTGTACAGATAACCATCGGACTTTAGTCCGATGGACAAAACAGCTAATGTTAAAATCAACCAACAATAGCAGAAGTTGACCAAAGGGTGGCAGTAAAGATCAGAAAAGAGCAGAAAAAACACGTGATGTTGTAAGAAGTTTTAAGAAAGTTTGCAGAAAAGTCCAAGCGTGTGTATGCTATGGGTGTTCCCAACCAACTCCGTTCGGACAAAAAACCACGGAAAAGTCCGATGGAAGTCCGACCGTGTGTACGAGGCTTTAGACTCTTTTAGTCGCCACATACAGTAATATGTCCAGGAAACTGCTATTCCCAAACTCGATAAGGATAGTGGGAATGCTTTAGATTCTCATTTCCTACTTGAGGAACTATTAGAAGTGATTACCAATTCACCGTCGGGTAAAAGCCCTGGCCCTGATGGATTCACATCAAAATTTTACAAGACTTATACGGAATACATAACACTGTTTATGCTCCGGGTGTTTATTAGCATATCCGCCACCAATGGCTTCCCTTCTCAGACACTTGAGGCTCATATCACACTACTTCCTAAACCGGATAAGGATCTGGGGCTTTGTTCAAGTTATCGCCCTATATCTTTAATTGTGGTAGTTGTTTAAATCTATGTCAAATCGATTGCTTCATTTCTTCAACCTCTGATTCCGAGTCTGGTACATACAGACCAAGTAGGCTTTGTTCAGGAGAGAGAAGCCCATGATAACACGCTTAAACCCTTATTGCTTATTGATTATGCCCAATCAGCAAAAATACCAGCTTGCCTTCTCTCTGTTGATGCAGATGGTGTTAGCTGGCACTTTTTGGAACAAACGTTGCAGCAGATAGGACTGGGGCCAGTTTTGTTACAAAAAATTATGGCACTCTATGTTAAACCAAGTGCCACAATACGGAATAACTAATCATTTTCTCTGAGTTCTTCAATCCAAAATGGTACTCACCAGGGTTGTCCACTGTCTCCCCTCCTGTTTGTTTTGGTAATGGAACATCTGGTAACAGCAATTAGACAAAATTCTTCTATCACTGGTATACCAATAGACAGACAGGAGGCGAAGTTGGCAGTGTTTGCCGATGATCTGTTACGCATGTGTCTATGCCTTCTATTTTGTATGAATTCAAGTGTTTTGGGGCCTTGAGTAATTTAAAATAAATCAGATAGATACTTAATGCATCTCTTTTACCACATCAAGTTCAGGCCCTTGGGAATTACTTCCCATTTCAAATTTGCACTTAAACGCTTAAATATCTAGGTATTAGAATCCCATGCAGCGTACAATACAAGATCTTAAGAAGTACGAACAAGCCCAATATTCATGGTTTGGGAGGATTAACATCTCAGAAATGGATATACAGTAGTTCTGTGTTTTCTTTATCTCTTTCAAGCCCAACCTATTGTGGTCCCCCGCTCTTTTTTGTTAATTTATTATCAGCTTTCACAAGGTTTATTTGGGGATGCAATAGGCCTAGACAACAGAGGATAATTCTATCTCTTCCTAAAGCAAAAGAAGATGCAGGGGCACTGGACTTATATTACTACCACGCTGCAGCGGTCCTAACCAGGTTAGTGAACTGGTTTCACCATTACCATCTTAAACAATGGGTTCAAATAGAACAGTTGATTGCCCCTTATGATCTCAGGGCACTTCCCTGGTTGGATATTTCTGCCCGTGAATCACTTTCTTCCTTATCCTTCCTTGCAGCGCACCTACTGCCTGTGTGGGATAAACTGCAAGTTCAAATGGGACTTTCCCCCAAAGTGGGACCGATGACTACCTTGTTTGGTAACCCATGGTTTCCCCCGGCGGTGGCTCGGGCATGTTTTCTGTCATAGAGCAAGGAATCGAAAGTAAAAGGATAATACTGCGCTGGAAATAATGTGAAACGAAGCTGCCAACACTGCTGGTACAAAAAGCTAGTGATATCGAAAATTAAAAGTGTAGCGCTAACTAAATAAATATGTATAAATGTGAAAATATACACAAAAAAACTGAATATGATAATATAGTGATAAACACGTGTATCACCCAAAATAACGTGCTGGGTGACTCCAGTGATAAAGTCCTCAAATTATATTAACACAATTATGCAAATATATGCAAATTAATGTCCATAATAGGCAAATGAATGTCCATTAGAAATGGAATCCATAAAACGAAGGTGATGAAGATCAGTCCAGAGAGAACGTGATGAATCAAAACGTGAAATTGTAATCAACAGTCTTCTGTTTGTGAGAGAAAGTAGCCACCACCAAAGTGAATAGAGGAAGGCTTACCAGAAGTTATGGATTTGGCGGGGCATAAGCCACCCAAATCAAATAAACTTGAAGAGTGTGAACACTCAAACATTAAAAAATAGAGATGTGATGTGAGATCCGCCACCAAGTATATGTTGAGGAGGCTTACCAGAGGTCTCGGATTTGGAGAGGCATACGCCGCCCAAATCTGAGATTGCTTAGGGGGTTAATGGACGCCACTGGAGATGGTCTTGAGTGGAGGGGTAGTCTGGAGTCAAAGGGGTTTAGCACTTCAATCAGACGGGACATCCAATAACACAAAACACCAATTCATGTGGGGACTCGGTATCCAATGCATATGTGTGGAGATAGAAAAGCTCACATAGCATAATTCCGTTTGGAAAGAATTTAATAAAAAATCATACAATGTAACACTCACATTTAAAGATGGTCTAAAAGCATGGATGCAGGTACAAGAGCGATGTATATGGACAAATCCACCCGACTAGTTTCGACTAAAAAGTCATCATCTGGGGTATGGACCTTGTCCCACAAACATCGCAAATTTATGAACATATTGACCTCCATGACCCAGGAAGCGGACCACACATGGTTCACTTCCTGTTTGATATATGTCATGGATGGTCACAATACTTATGCACAAATCTATGACTGTATCTCAGCATGATGCAAAAAAAACAAAATAACAAAGAAAAGGCATTAATAGTAATAATAGGGCTCTAAATCGCCTTACATACTGGCGCTATCCAAGCCTCGTTTTCAATCCCCTGGTTACTCGGCAGGAAGCAGGCTGTATCCAGGCCTCGCTATGAGAACGAGGCATGGACTCAGCACCCGCACGTCACTTCCGCCGTAACCACGAGGACCGGAAGCGGCAGCCAAGCCTCACTCTAAGTTGAGACGTTAGGCTGCCTCTTGCCTCAACTGCGTCACTCCGTCGAGACACACATACAGGCATAATTAAGGCGTCTATTGGTCAATCCGCCCCTGTAAAGGGCGTGTACCTCGTCCCTTCTAAAGGGGAAGGAGTGTATCTCCGACAGGGTGCGCAGATCAAATAAAAGGCGTTAGTGTAGGATAACTATTTAACAAATATAAAAGGTATTGATACCATACATATATTATACATGATTGAAAGTGGGAAATAATGCATATGTGACAAAACAGCCTGCATTTAG
Source organism: Rana muscosa (assembly GCA_029206835.1). Taxonomy (NCBI): domain Eukaryota; kingdom Metazoa; phylum Chordata; class Amphibia; order Anura; family Ranidae; genus Rana; species Rana muscosa. The sequence continues at coordinate 655,613,038 of CM055122.1, read as the reverse complement.
TAATCCAATCAGATCATACATAGTGCACATAATGTGCACATAGAGGTACATATAACACATCCAGAGATGTAAATGTGTGTATTAAACGCTAATAAAATAAAAAATGAATGTGTAAATGTACACACATAAACATGTTTTAGAAAAACATATTTTAAAAGGTTTAAAATCAGTAAAAAGGAGAGAGAAAGAAAGAGAGGTCGTATAATTTTAGAGTGGTCAGGACGCATTAATAAAGGAATTAATGTCCCACTCGACATTCATTCCTTGTGGCTGATAAGTCTGAAGTTCATATATCCAGAATGTTTCTAATCTGGATACTCCTCTAGTGGTTGCTCCTCCCCTCCATGGAGCAACATATTGATCTATAACTAGAAACTGGGTGCCAACAGGGTTACGGGCATGGTATTGCCGGTAATGTCTGGGGACAGTATGTTTAGTACTTCCAAATTTTATCAGATTCACATGTTCGGATACTCTAGCGGTAAAAGATCTGATCGTTCTGCCCACATACTGTTTCCCGCATGGACAGGTCAACAGGTATACCACATGGGTAGTGGCACACGTACAAAAATGTTTAATGGGATAAACTTTATTGGTTACCGTAGATCTAAATTCCTTAGTTGGCCTTCTTCCACATGTGTTGTGTTTACAAACAATGCATTTTTTACAGGGATAGTACCCCATCCAGTTGTGAAAAAAGGTGGGTTTTATAGGTGGGTTGATGATATTCGATGCGATTTGATTCTGAAGGGAGGGTACTCCTTTATAAATAACTTTGGGCTTTTCTGGTATCAATGTGCCCAAAATCCTATCATTTTTCAATATCCCCCAATGTTTTTCAAAAATGGTTTTTATATGTCTGTATTGAGTGGAAAAGGTAGTGAGAAAAGACCATTTGAAAGTATCCTTTCTTTCTTTAGGTGGTCTAGCTTCAAACAATGTGGGTCTTTCAATATCAAGCACCTGTTTAAGGTCATTATCTATCTCTACCAGATTGTACCCCTTCTCCAGAAATCTCTTTTTGAGCACATTGGCTTGTGCCACAAAAGTTTCGGTTTCTGTACAGTTCCGACGGAGACGTAGGAACTGACTCTTGGGGACCGACTTTAACCAAGATTTGTGATGGCAACTAGTCATGGGTATAAACCCATTCCTATCAGTAGGCTTGAAATAGGTACTGAATTTGAATTGTTGTTCAGATCTTTCAATCTGTAGATCTAGAAAATGTATCCTAGATTGACTAGATTCGTACGTAAGAGAAATACCTCTATCGTTATCATTCAACAGACAAAAAAAGCCATCTAGGGTTTCTAAGGTGCCGGTCCATAGGAGGAGGATGTCGTCTATATATCTGGCCCAAAACAGGAGCCGAGGCATTGGATACCGAGTCCCCACATGAATTGGTGTTTTGTGTTATTGGATGTCCCGTCTGATTGAAGTGCTAAACCCCTTTGACTCCAGACTACCCCTCCACTCAAGACCATCTCCAGTGGCGTCCATTAACCCCCTAAGCAATCTCAGATTTGGGCGGCGTATGCCTCTCCAAATCCGAGACCTCTGGTAAGCCTCCTCAACATATACTTGGTGGCGGATCTCACATCACATCTCTATTTTTTAATGTTTGAGTGTTCACACTCTTCAAGTTTATTTGATTTGGGTGGCTTATGCCCCGCCAAATCCATAACTTCTGGTAAGCCTTCCTCTATTCACTTTGGTGGTGGCTACTTTCTCTCACAAACAGAAGACTGTTGATTACAATTTCACGTTTTGATTCATCACGTTCTCTCTGGACTGATCTTCATCACCTTCGTTTTATGGATTCCATTTCTAATGGACATTCATTTGCCTATTATGGACATTAATTTGCATATATTTGCATAATTGTGTTAATATAATTTGAGGACTTTATCACTGGAGTCACCCAGCACGTTATTTTGGGTGATACACGTGTTTATCACTATATTATCATATTCAGTTTTTTTGTGTATATTTTCACATTTATACATATTTATTTAGTTAGCGCTACACTTTTAATTTTCGATATCACTAGCTTTTTGTACCAGCAGTGTTGGCAGCTTCGTTTCACATTATTTCCAGCGCAGTATTATCCTTTTACTTTCCATTACCATTTTCACAATTTCATATTGCCGCAGGAGATCCTTACTTAATTACATTCTACTGTTATTATTTAATTATGGACGTTTTTGACTATCGCGCTTCGCGGATAGTAAATACGGAGGGTGTTTTTGTTGTCACAGGTAATGACACCGAAATAGCAGGTCTATTTCTGAGGTTAAAAAACATCATGGTGTCAGAACTCCATCTCCAATGGGACCTTGTTTTTCTGGAGCAATATGTTGCAGAAAACATGGTACCCCGGAGTCTTAGATGGGATGTACACCCGCAACAGGGAGAACTAGATCTGGATTCCTGGTCTAAATATTTCAACGATGCAGGGACCAAATTTCTCAATTTTCTTATTGCCAGGAAACGTAACCGTCTCTTGGCTTTAGATAGAGAAATTAAGGAACTGAAGGATGGACTACTTGTATTTAAAAATACAGTTGAATATAACACTCTGTCCTCTAACCTTCAAACTTATCTCATCAAGGAAGATAAGGACCAGAGAACCAAAAAACACAAAAAATACTCACGTGACATTGGTGATTATAAATCTGGGAAAGTGTACAGCTGGCAGAAACCGCCTACATTGGATACAGCCATGGAGGTTAATTCCTCACATGCAAGTAGTGCGGCGCCTCCAGTTGTACACCTTAATCAACCCAAACCTTCTATGAATAGGAGTCAACCACCTGGTGATCGTACACAAGGTGGGGTCCCCCATAATACCCATACCCCTAAGAATACCCAAAGGGGAAGGGGACATAGCTCCAATAGAAGAGGTGGAGTAAATCATAGAGGTAATCATTCCAATTATGATTACAACCAACAATATTATGAAAGAGAGAGGTCACACCAAAGGGGATCACCATCCAACTTTCATAATAACTCTCACTCTTCCCAATATGGATATCCAGTCACATCTACTCACAATAGATTTTTTCCTCTTCAGGATCAATATGACGACAGAGTATATCCTTATCCCAATGCTGAGTTTGACCGATCTCCATATCCTAATCCTCATCCCTCTCAGGTTTTTCGGGAGGACCCCCCAAGAAGAAAAAGGGGTCCCGAAACAAGAGAGGGACCAGAGGAGGGAGGAGGACACAAAGGAGGAAAGAAAAGTCGAACATGACCTGTCAAGGTGTGTTCAACTTAAGCAGTGTCACACTTTCCAAAGAAGAAAAGATGGTCTTGGATAAGGGCCTTAAATTTGCCCCACCACGTAAACTGAATAAATTTAACACTTTTGTAGATATACATAAGTATGTTAGAAAAATTAATATTCAACGCTATATTACCTCAAATCCAACTAGAAATATAGCGAGAGCAGCTACGTCAGGTACTGTTCACTCAGGGTTGGCTAATCCTTCCCTTTTCAACCCTCCCAATAAGCTTGCTCCAGCTCTCAATATGTTTAGAGATTTAGTCCTTCAGGATTTGGCTAAATTACCCATTAAAAAGATTTCTAATAATCCTATACCTAGTCAGGGCCTAAAAACTCTATGTGACAATAAAGATCTAATCATACGCCCCGCTGACAAAGGCGGAGGCATCGTCCTGCTAGATAAAGCAAGTTATATGGCTGAAATGTATAATATTCTGAGCGATCAAGATACTTATAAGGAAATACATACTAATCCCACCATTAAATATAAAAAAGAGTTGACTAGTCTCATCACTAGAGGATTTGATTCTAAAATTTTAAATTCAAAAGAGAAGTCGTTTCTTGTTCCTGTGGCCCCCAGGATTCCAATCATATATTATTTACCTAAAATCCACAAAGATCCCCTCCATCCTCCCGGACGACCTATCATTAGTGGAATAGACTCCATCACTTCGAGGATAGGTAGATATATAGATTTCTTTTTGCAACATTCCGTTAAGACCACACCTTCCTATTTGAAGGATACTAAGGATGTTATTCAACGCCTTATGTCAGTGACCTTCGAAGGCGAGCTCATTATGGCCACAGCGGACGTGGCGTCCCTATACACCTGTATCCCACATCACAGAGGCATGGAGGCGTCACAGGAATTTCTTAATAGGGACCTCACGTTGGCAGCTCCACAAGTCAAGTTTATTATGGAATTATTAGAATTCGCGACGCATCACAACTATTTTTGGTTTGATGGACGTTATTTCCTTCAACAGAAAGGTGTAGCAATGGGGGCGAAATTCGCACCTAGTCTGGCCAATTTATTTATGGCCAAGTGGGAGGAGGATGTCGTCTATGCCCTACAGGAGCCTCGGCTCCTGTTTTGGGCCAGATATATAGACGACATCCTCCTCCTATGGACCGGCACCTTAGAAACCCTAGATGGCTTTTTTTGTCTGTTGAATGATAACGATAGAGGTATTTCTCTTACGTACGAATCTAGTCAATCTAGGATACATTTTCTAGATCTACAGATTGAAAGATCTGAACAACAATTCAAATTCAGTACCTATTTCAAGCCTACTGATAGGAATGGGTTTATACCCATGACTAGTTGCCATCACAAATCTTGGTTAAAGTCGGTCCCCAAGAGTCAGTTCCTACGTCTCCGTCGGAACTGTACAGAAACCGAAACTTTTGTGGCACAAGCCAATGTGCTCAAAAAGAGATTTCTGGAGAAGGGGTACAATCTGGTAGAGATAGATAATGACCTTAAACAGGTGCTTGATATTGAAAGACCCACATTGTTTGAAGCTAGACCACCTAAAGAAAGAAAGGATACTTTCAAATGGTCTTTTCTCACTACCTTTTCCACTCAATACAGACATATAAAAACCATTTTTGAAAAACATTGGGGGATATTGAAAAATGATAGGATTTTGGGCACATTGATACCAGAAAAGCCCAAAGTTATTTATAAAGGAGTACCCTCCCTTCAGAATCAAATCGCATCGAATATCATCAACCCACCTATAAAACCCACCTTTTTTCACAACTGGATGGGGTACTATCCCTGTAAAAAATGCATTGTTTGTAAACACAACACATGTGGAAGAAGGCCAACTAAGGAATTTAGATCTACGGTAACCAATAAAGTTTATCCCATTAAACATTTTTGTACGTGTGCCACTACCCATGTGGTATACCTGTTGACCTGTCCATGCGGGAAACAGTATGTGGGCAGAACGATCAGATCTTTTACCGCTAGAGTATCCGAACATGTGAATCTGATAAAATTTGGAAGTACTAAACATACTGTCCCCAGACATTACCGGCAATACCATGCCCGTAACCCTGTTGGCACCCAGTTTCTAGTTATAGATCAATATGTTGCTCCATGGAGGGGAGGAGCAACCACTAGAGGAGTATCCAGATTAGAAACATTCTGGATATATGAACTTCAGACTTATCAGCCACAAGGAATGAATGTCGAGTGGGACATTAATTCCTTTATTAATGCGTCCTGACCACTCTAAAATTATACGACCTCTCTTTCTTTCTCTCTCCTTTTTACTGATTTTAAACCTTTTAAAATATGTTTTTCTAAAACATGTTTATGTGTGTACATTTACACATTCATTTTTTATTTTATTAGCGTTTAATACACACATTTACATCTCTGGATGTGTTATATGTACCTCTATGTGCACATTATGTGCACTATGTATGATCTGATTGGATTACTAAATGCAGGCTGTTTTGTCACATATGCATTATTTCCCACTTTCAATCATGTATAATATATGTATGGTATCAATACCTTTTATATTTGTTAAATAGTTATCCTACACTAACGCCTTTTATTTGATCTGCGCACCCTGTCGGAGATACACTCCTTCCCCTTTAGAAGGGACGAGGTACACGCCCTTTACAGGGGCGGATTGACCAATAGACGCCTTAATTATGCCTGTATGTGTGTCTCGACGGAGTGACGCAGTTGAGGAAAGAGGCAGCCTAACGTCTCAACTTAGAGTGAGGCTTGGCTGCCGCTTCCGGTCCTCGTGGTTACGGCGGAAGTGACGTGCGGGTGCTGAGTCCATGCCTCGTTCTCATAGCGAGGCCTGGATACAGCCTGCTTCCTGCCGAGTAACCAGGGGATTGAAAACGAGGCTTGGATAGCGCCAGTATGTAAGGCGATTTAGAGCCCTATTATTACTATTAATGCCTTTTCTTTGTTATTTTGTTTTTTTTGCATCATGCTGAGATACAGTCATAGATTTGTGCATAAGTATTGTGACCATCCATGACATATATCAAACAGGAAGTGAACCATGTGTGGTCCGCTTCCTGGGTCATGGAGGTCAATATGTTCATAAATTTGCGATGTTTGTGGGACAAGGTCCATACCCCAGATGATGACTTTTTAGTCGAAACTAGTCGGGTGGATTTGTCCATATACATCGCTCTTGTACCTGCATCCATGCTTTTAGACCATCTTTAAATGTGAGTGTTACATTGTATGATTTTTTATTAAATTCTTTCCAAACGGAATTATGCTATGTGAGCTTTTCTATCTCCACACATATGCATTGGATACCGAGTCCCCACATGAATTGGTGTTTTGTGTTATTGGATGTCCCGTCTGATTGAAGTGCTAAACCCCTTTGACTCCAGACTACCCCTCCACTCAAGACCATCTCCAGTGGCGTCCATTAACCCCCTAAGCAATCTCAGATTTGGGCGGCGTATGCCTCTCCAAATCCGAGACCTCTGGTAAGCCTCCTCAACATATACTTGGTGGCGGATCTCACATCACATCTCTATTTTTTAATGTTTGAGTGTTCACACTCTTCAAGTTTATTTGATTTGGGTGGCTTATGCCCCGCCAAATCCATAACTTCTGGTAAGCCTTCCTCTATTCACTTTGGTGGTGGCTACTTTCTCTCACAAACAGAAGACTGTTGATTACAATTTCACGTTTTGATTCATCACGTTCTCTCTGGACTGATCTTCATCACCTTCGTTTTATGGATTCCATTTCTAATGGACATTCATTTGCCTATTATGGACATTAATTTGCATATATTTGCATAATTGTGTTAATATAATTTGAGGACTTTATCACTGGAGTCACCCAGCACGTTATTTTGGGTGATACACGTGTTTATCACTATATTATCATATTCAGTTTTTTTGTGTATATTTTCACATTTATACATATTTATTTAGTTAGCGCTACACTTTTAATTTTCGATAGAGCAAGGAATCAACCCGCCGAATATCTCAAATTCTTTGCCAGGGAATTCTCCCACGGCTGTCAAAACTGATTCCTGTACAACAGCAATCAATTACACATTGGTTGGAATATCGGCAATTATTGTCCTTTCTATCCTCCTTCTCCTCAAGAGATGCCCTTCTTTTACAATATACTATTCCAGACCACACTCTCTGCGGTTTATAGGGTTCTTATTATAAAGCTCCATCCTCATCTTCCAGATTTCATGAATAAATGGACTCTAGACTTAAATGTCCAAATTAAATTAGAAGAGGGGGAGAAATCGTTTTCCCCGTACCCACTGTATTACATTAGGAGCTAAGGCACATGAAACGAACGTCAAGCTTCTCTCCCGTTAGTACAGATGTTCGACGTTGCTTCATCAGATATACCCAATTGTCTCAGATTTATGCTGGCGCTACCAGTCCACCAAGGATTCACTGCTGCTTATCTGGTGGGAATGTCCACCTGTCCATGATTTATGGGGTGTAATTCTTCAACTCTATACCTGGGCAACTGGGGTGACTGTCCCCAACATGCCACAAATTACTTTGCTATCTATCTTGCCTGGCTCCTTTTTAAAAGCATCAAAAAAAGCCTCCTCAGACATTGGTTGACAGCAGCAAGAGCGGTCCTACTGCGCCATTGGCGAATGGCACATGCTCCCCCTCTGAGTGAGTTGTAGAGATGGACCATATCGAGAGGATGGAGACACTCATGTCACATGAACCGGACACATATGAACAATGTTGCCAAATTTGGCTCCCTTGGAAGTTGCATGGGGAATCCCCCAAAACGCAAAATATACTCAAGGGTGCACTGTAGGACCTGAACCCGGTTTAGAGCTGGGATAAGCGAGTTGTTATCTGTCCGAGTGCCCTCCCCTGGTCGCCTCATTTTCATTTATACCTATTTACTTTTTTTTCCTTTCTTTTTTTGTAGCGTTTTGTCATGTTTTGTCTGGTTTAGTCTAGTTATGTTTTGCTTTGTATGTGATGTGTCCTACACCCCAAAGGAGTTGAAGATGAGGAGTAGTAAACTATTGACTATAATCTTTTTTTTTTTTTTGTTAGATATAGCTACTCTCTCCAGGGGTTCAATATTATGAGTAGTGCAGTATACCATTCTACTTTCCCCCATCATTTATAGGTTTCTGTACTGGAAGACCGTCCCCAATAGTATTTCAGTTAATCTATGTTATATTTGGGTAAGGGTTCTTGTGGGCTGTTTATATGTCTCATGTTCCGCAGTCCCAACCCTACGCTGCTCTCTTGCTTCTGGATAGGCCCTCAGATAGCCTAGCAGCCAGATGCCCCCCAGCATAGGCCTCAGGTTTCCGGCCTAGCAGCCTGGGGCAATACGAAACATGTCCACCCAGACAGCCATCCAGGTGGCACAGAACTCCGATCACCTGACTCCACCCAAATAAATAGGTTCTCCCAGCAGGCCAAGGGACCCAAGAAAATCCTTGCCCATTGGCTGCGACACCCCATTCATTCCTAATCTGTTCTTGCAACGCCCTTGTCTTATCTAATGTCACCAGATACCCGGCCACCTAGCAACAGAAGAGAGAAGTGCAGCAATTCCAGAATTACGGTGAAATCAATTGGCCTCCTAGCAATTGGCCAAGGCCACTACCACTTGGCAGATACATTTAAGAGCAACCCTGCCTAAACATTAGGGTGCTTCACATATAATCCACATGATCCATAAGATGAGGTATTGTAAGTAACAGTTGTGACCAGAACTGTGTGGACTGCAAAAGAGGAAACCAAACGCATGTAAATTGAATAATAAGTTTGTTAAGAAAAGTGAATATAAATAAACACACCACCAATGCCAGACTGTATACAACAAACCAACAACAAGACGGTGACCCACAAACAACAACAGGCTACACAAGAAAGAACAAATAGAAGGGGAATACCGTAAACGTTGCCATGCCAGGGTCATACACAGGAGATCAGCAGATGGGGACAAGGAGCAGGACAGGGAGAAGGTGGACAGGATCAGGCTGCAGGGCAGGGATACAGGATAACAGGGTCACAGGAGGGATAGGAGGGACAGGATCAGGATCAGGTACAGGATCACAGGAACAGATCAGGGCTCAAGGCAATACCAAGGCAGTGAGTGTAATCAACAGCCGGTTATATATACACACACCTGCGATCAGCCTCAGGTGACGCCTGATCACAGGAGGTGATGTCGACTCCACACTGTGAGGAGACACCCGCTGGTGGACATCAGTAGTGCGGCCCAAAGATCTAACAGTACCACCAGCAGGTGAAACCTTTGACAACTCAAGACTGTCAGGAGACACCCGCTGGTGGACACCAGTACTGCGATCCACAGAACCGACAGCGCCACCAACAGGTGAAACCTTTCCTGACAGTAGCCCCCCCTCAAAGGAGCGACCTCCGGATGCTCCAACTAGTTGTAACTGTAAACAGTCCATGGCATCAAGCTGGGCAGCGGGCAGAAGCAAATCAAGCTGGGCATGTAATAAGTCCATGGTATCAAACTGGACAACGGGCGGAGGCACATCAAGCTGGGCAACAGGCACATCGAGATGGGCAGTGGGCACATCAAGCTGGGCAGCGGGCGTCGAATCATCCGACTGGAGAGCAGGTGCTGGATCATCAGACCGAACAGCGGGCACTAGAACAACAGACCGGGTGTCAGGAACTGGATCTTTAAGCCGGGCATTAGGCATCAGATCATCAGACCGGGCAGCAGACACTGGAACATCAGGCCAGGCAGCAGACTGGGCGGCAGGCTCTGGGTTATCTGGCTGGACAGCAGGCTCCGGATATCTGACTGGGCAGCAGGCTCCGGATATCTGGCTGGGCAGCAGACACTGAAACATCAGGCCGGGCAGCGAGCACTATATCAGCAGGCTGGGTAACGGGGACCAGCTCAATAAGCTGGGTAACAGGCCCCGGCCCAGTGGGCAGGATCACGGGCACTGACTCCACAGGCTGGGTCACGGGTCCCGACTCCACCGGCTGGGACACGGGACACCGAAACATCAGGCTGGGCAGCAGACTGGACGGCAGGCTCCGGATCATCTGGCTGGGCAGCAGGCTCTGGGTCATCTGGCTGGGCAGCAGGCTCCGGGACATCTGGCTGGGCAGCAGGCTCCGGGACATCTGGCTGGGCAGCAGGCTCCGGGACATCTGGCTGAGCAGCAGACACTGAAACATCAGGCCGGGCAGCGAGCACTATATCAGCAGGCTGGGTAACGGGCACAGGCTCAATAAGCTGGGTAACAGTCCCCGGCCCAGTGGGCAGGGTCATGGGCACCGACTCCACAGGCTGGGTCACGGGTCCCGACTCCACCGGCTGGGACACGGGACACTGAAACTTCAGGCTGGGACACGGGACACTGGCACGACAGGCTGGGGCACCGGCACTTCAGGCTGGGGCACAGGCATTTCAGGCTGGGGCACAGGCACTTCAGGCTGGGGCACCGGCACTTCAGGCTGGGGCACCGGCACTTCAGGCTGGGGCACAGGCACCGGAACTTCAGGCTGGGGCACAGGCATTGGAACTTCAGACTGGGACACAGGCACAGGAACTTCAGACTGGGGCACAGGCACAGGAACTTCAGGCTGGGGCACAGGAACATCAGGCTGGGACACAGGCACAGGAAAATCAGGCTGGGACACAGGCACAGGAACATCAGGCTGGGACACAGGCACAGGAACATCAGGCTGGGACACAGGCACCGGAACATCAGGCTGGGACACAGGCACCGGAACTTCAGGCTGGTACACGGGCACAGGAACTTCAGACTGAAACATGGGCACAGGAACATCAGGCTGGGCATCAGGCAGAAGGTTGGCAGGGTTATCAAGTTCAGGATCAGCTGACATGGAGGCAGACTGGAGCTGGTCGGTTGGCGTGGAAGCAGCCTGTTATGTTAAACTGTATTGATTGGTTTATGTCATTCCCGATATGACCTCGAATAGCCTGCTTGTATAGAGTGTATTCATATTTGGGTCGGGGTGGTCATGCTTGCCACCCAACCGCGAGACTACCTATTCTCCGACGAGGATGGTACCCTTGCACTTAATTCGCCGGATGTTGTCTCTGGCAGGGGTTATTCCCCATACCTTCGTTCATGAGTTAGGATTGATTTATGTTGGTTGTTTGGGCCTAAGGCCTATGCTTATATTTTATTGCTTTTATTTTTGTTTTTCTGCTTCTCTAATGCCTTTTCTTTTTTTCCCTTCCTCCTTTTTCTTCAGAGCCTCGAGTCGGCACCCTTCCCTTATGTCATGGTCTGAGAGGTCACCCAACCGAACAGCCTTCATTTTCGGGGCCCTTCCCGCTTCATTCACTGCGCAAGGTAAGAGTGCTCTGCCCTACCACGATGGCTACCACATATAACACAGACTACTCGATAGTTAGCCATAATGTACATGGATTTAATTCCCCTGCTAAGAGAACTAAGGCCTTCCAGTTTTATTATAAACAGAAGGCTGAAGTCCTGCTATTACAGGAGACTCATTTTTGCAACGTCTCAGCGCCCCGTTACCTTAATATGAAGTATCCACTGTTTTATTTAGCAGGGGGTCGGGAAAAAAAGGGCGGTGTAGCCATCTGCTTTTCGAAACGGACCCCCTTTACCCCCATCACTATTGTTAAGGACAAGGGCGGTAGGTATATTATGGCAGTGGGGCGGCTCCATGACCAGGAGGTGTCCTTTATATCATACTATGCCCCGAATACTGGGCAGCCGGAATTCTTTAGCAAAATGCTGAAGATTCTAATGCCCAAAGTCCAGGGTCAGGTCATTATGGGGGGTGATAGCAATATTCCCTTGGACAGAATTATGGAGAAATCGGACTCCTCTAAACCAATATTGAAGCGCCCACCGACTGGCAGCAGCAAGGTTGCACGTCTGTTTCATTTACATGACCTCATTGACGCCTGGCGAGAAAATAACCCTACGGTCAGGGACTTTACACACTTTTCGCAGGTCCATCATACTTACTCTAGGATAGATCACGTTTTAGTACGCACGCCTTTGCTCCCATTTATTAAGTCAGTTAAGATCTTATCTACCCCTTGGTCTGATCATTCCCCGATCAAACTCTCTACTACAGGGCTGTGGACTAAATCTAGACCCTCCCCGTGGAGACTTAATGTGAGCCTGCTGAATGACCCTATAATCTTTTTAGAGATTCAAAAGGAAATACAGGAATACTTTAGACTTAATAAGGCATCAGACACATCCCCCGCAATTAACTGGGTGGCCCATAAAGTAGCGATTCGGGGCATATTGTTACAAGTGGCGGCCAGGGTTAAACGCAATAGGGAACAGGCAAATAAGCGTCTTGAAGCAAACTTAGACGACTTACTTAGCGAACAGTATAGGAATCCCCTGGTAGATATAAGGCATAAAATTGACGAGGCTCGATTAGCACTCAATCTTAGCTTGACTACACAAGCGGAGAAACATATTAGCTGGTCTAAACACAGGTTCTACACGATGGGGGATAAGCCTACCACAATGTTAGCTAGAAAGCTGGTTCCTCGACCGTACACTCCGACTTTGCCTAAACTAAGATTATCCACGGGCCTTACCTCCCAGAACCCTGAACGGATAATTGGAGAATTTCACAAATTTTACACTAAGCTGTATGGAGCACAGGACAAATTAGATCCATCCGGAGCGAACACATTCTTTCACGACTTACAGCTGCCTAAATTGACACAAACCCATGCGTAACTGATGGACGGTGCTCTTACAGAGCCTGAAATCAGGGCTGCAATCAAAACCTTGCACCCTACTAAGGCCCCTGGGCCAGATGGATTCCCGGGCCACTACTATAGGAAGTATCAAGATCTTCTAGCCCCACATCTCTGTACTTACTTTAATGACCTGAGAAGCGGTAGTGAGCTCCCCTGCCATGAAAATGTAGCCTATATAAGTGTTATCCCAAAGCCGGGGAAGGATCATGGAGACTGTACCAATTACCGCCCAATTTCCTTGATCAATACGGATCTAAAGATCCTGACCAAAATACTGGCCCAGAGACGTAATACTTTTCTTTAGTGTTATATTCATCCTGACCAAGCAGGTTTTGTCCCGACAAGACAGGCATCAGACCAAACCCGCCGCTTAATTAACCTTATCTCGGTGGTTCAGTCTGATTGGGACGGAAAGGGGACTAGGAGGGGGATGTTACTTTCCTTGGATATCCAGAAGGCGTTTGATTCAATCTCCTGCGACTATCTATTTGATGTACTCACTCGCTTTGGATTTGGGGGACGCTTTCTGGGTCTCCTTCATATATTATATGATTCCCCTAGTGCCTCGCTAATGCTCAGAGGATATACTTCCCAAACATTTCCGATCAGGAGAGGAAGTAGACAGGGTTGCCCGTTGTCACCGTTATTATTCGCCCTGGCGATTGAGCCACTAGCGATCAAAATTCGCGCATGCAGAGATATTCAGGGCATTTATTGCGGAGACTATGAACACAAATGTTTACTCTTTGCGGATGACTTGTTGCTGACCTTGACCTCACCGATCACATCCCTGCCTAATTTATATGCTATTTTGCAACCTTTTTCCAACATCTCTGGGTTGGCAATCAACCATAGTAAGTCAAGGGCACTGAACTTATCTTTGCTAAGCTCCACCCAGGCAACACTTGAAAAATCATTTCAATTCCGATGGGAATCCACAGCTCTCCCTTATTTAGGCATACAACTAACCTCATCTGTCGGCAAGTTGTACAAAGGGAATTATCCAGCCCTTTTCAAACGGCTAACAGAAGACTTGGCTAAGTGGCAGGTTCACCCGCCATCGTGGTTTGGCAGACTTCACTCAATTAAAATGAATGTTCTACCCCGCTTATTGTATTTCTTCCGCACCTTGCCAGTCTCATTGGCCCGTGAAGACCTTAAACGATTTCAGAATAAAGTTCTACAGTTTATTTGGGGTGACAAGAGGCCCAGGGTGAATAGGAGCACTTTATACGCGTTGAAGCGGAGAGGAGGACTTGGTCTACCAGACTTCTTAAAATATTTTTATGCTGCCCAGGTAGCACAACTCACAAAGTTTCACACCCAACGGGCACAGGCCATTTGGATGGCTATGGAATCTTATTCTTGCCGTCCCAAACCTATTTCCCATATTTTATGGCTCCCTATCAAGGAGCGACCTCCTATACTTTGCCCTACTTTATCCATGTCATTGGAAATATGGGACAGACTCTCCAGATCTCATAAATTCAAGTCTCCTCATTCTCCGCTGGCACCTCTGCTTCAAAACAATGCATTCACCCCGGGTCTCGCCCCACTAGCGTTCGAATGGTGGACTAATAAGGGTTTCATGCGTATTGCAGACCTTTGTAATCATAGAGGTATGCTGTCCGAACGGACTATGACTGACGGGCATCAAATGCCCCCAGCAGAGGGTTATAGGTTTGCCCAGATCTCACATTATGTACAAACCTTGGCTCGTAAGAGCGACCTAGCAACCCAAACTCCCATGGAACATTTATGCAAAAATTATGATAAAATCAAGGGACATTTATCTGCTATATATTCAATATTGCTGAGCGCATCGACAAAGCTGAACTATATGATCCAATGGGAGACCGACTTGCAGGAAACCCTGGATCTGGACGAATGGCATAAGATAGCCGAGACGGCATCACGTTCGCTCATCAACACTTCAATAATTGAGGCCAATTATAAGGTTCTGCTGAGGTGGTATATGGTGCCGGTCAGACTGGCAACTTTTGTTTCAGGGGCTACCCAGCTGTGCTTTAGAGGATGTGGCCAGGTGGGCACAACCTATCATATTTGGTGGACGTGCCCAAAGGTTAGGAAGTTTTGGATCAGGGTGTATAATTTTGTTTACTCCCTTACCCAACTAAACCTGACTAAATCAGCTAAGCAAGCACTACTGGGGGGTGGAGATGTGAAAGCCTCCAAGTCCTGCAAGAGGCTTTTGACATTTATATTTATTTCAGCCAAAATCACCATCGCTAGGAACTGGAAATCAGCAGCTCTACCATTCGAGCAGCTTAAAGGCAAATTGTCTTGGTTGATGCTGAACGAACGCTTGACCGCATTGGCCCAAGATAAAATGAAACTGTTTCATAAAGTATGGGACCCATGCCTTTGTTACATAACAAATGACCCCAGGATGTTTGCAGCTTAACCTAAAGGGTTAGGTTGGGGTGTCCGGGTGCTGAATCGGGGCTCCTTCCCCCCCTCCCCCCCATTCCCCCTTCTCAACTGTTCTTTCCTCACTCTGTCTCCTCCCTTCTATTCTTTGCCTCTGTTCTCTTTTTTTATTTGTTTATTTTTGGAGTCGGATCCAGACCTTAGAGGTTTGTGCGGCTCCCTGTTTTCTAAGCTCCTACGGGATCATTGTCAGTCTGATCTGGCCTCTGGGCTGCCCGCACGGCCAGCGGAGTTGCGCCCCCCCGATAGGCTGATGGGAGGACGGCTCTTTTGGGCGGGCGGTTCAGATAGGATCTGGGATGTGAAGAGGGGCCAACGGCTCTGTGGAGCATTGGATTTATGTGAGCTATTAAGTGGCGATAATTTTTATTTTATTTTTATTTATTTTTCTTTGCATGGACCCCTACACGCAGAGATCTTCACTATGTTGCCCCGAATGTTGATTGTGACTGTACAATGTTATGATGCGACTTTTATACATTTTGTATGACAAAACTTGAATAAACATATTGAAACACAAAAGCCACACTAGAGACTCCACCTGATCACTACTGAATGGGGGAGAAAAATCGTCAATGCCCTTTGGAATGCTAGACAAGGCTAGCTCTGCACACACCTGAATCAGGGGCTGAACAGTAAACCACCCTGAGCAACCAGACAATGGGCCAGACAGATACAATCTAAAAGCTGATCCCTGGCCCACTCCTTCTATACCAATCGGCAATAATTATTATCCTTCAATACCAGTGAGGCAAGGTAAACAACTATTTATGACTGCATCTTAGCAGCAGCAACAGAACCACAATGGCTACTCTGTGCAGCCACTTCTGGTCAGAGATGACCTTGGTATCTGTCAGTAACAGGTGTGACCAGAACTGTGTGGACTGCAAAAGAGGGAACCAAAATGCATGTAAATTGAATAATACATTTATTAAGAAAAGTGAATATAAATAAACACACCACCAATACCAGACTGTATACAACAAACCAACAACAAGACGTTGATCCACAAACAACAACAGACTACACAAGCAAGAACAAATAGAAGGGAAATACCGGAATCGTAAACGTAGCCAGGCCGGGGTCATACACAGGAGATCAGCAGATGGGGGCAATAAGCAGGACAGGACAGGGAGAAGGTGGCTGGGATCAGGCTGCAGGGCAGGGATACAGGATAACAGGGTCACAGGAGGGACAGGATCAGGTACAGGATCACAGGAACAGGTACAGATCAGGGCTCAAGGCAATACCAAGGCAGTGAGTTCAATCAACAGCCGGGTATATACTGTATATTTATATACACAAACACCTGCGATCAGCCTCAGGTGACGCTTGATCGCAGGAGGTGATGTCGGCTCCACACTGCCAGGAGACACTCGCTGGTGGACATCGGTACTGCGATCCACAGAACCGACAGCACCACCAACAGGTGAAACCTTTCCTGACAGGTCTATATGAGATGTTGTATGAAAAGGACTTTAAGTATATAATGTTATCTATATACTTGCAACTTACATGATTTATTTATCTTTTTCTGTAAATTTATGTACAGTAAATTACTACCTGAACTACATATTCATCCTTGAAAAAGTGGACCTTATTCCAACAAATGCACTGAAAGAATATCGGCATATACAGGACTTCTTTCTAATGTATAGAAAAATTCTGTAATGGATCATGTATATTTTTGAAGCTGAATGTCTTGCGATCTCTATTTTAACAAGAGCATAATAAAAAACAAATTTTTTGTTTTAAATTTGGTGTTTATTTGCAAAGTGCAAACACACCTCCTACTTCTTATTTTTTTTAACGTTAGCCAGTGTGGGGATATTGTATGCAAGGCAGTGAATGACTTCCCCTGACCAGTCTCTCCCTTTCTTGAAAAATATCCTTAGTGCTAGTAAGGTCTGAAAAGAACTGGGCATGGGACTACTATGCGTTACAAAAACATTTAATGTATTTGTTTTCGAAGCATAAAGATAACAAATGTGAACACAACAGTTATATTTTTATTATAGGGTCACTAAAACACAGTATATACCTAGATAATGTCATCTTTTATTGTACCTGTTCCCATATTTTATCGTTTTGGTTGAGGAAACAATATTTGCTTAGTAGCTACCGAGAGTTCACCAACTGTTTCTGCTTTGCTGATTTGGTACCTGCATTTCATTGCAAGCACGGCACAAAAGGGAGTATGAGAAGGAGGCAAAATATTATTTATATTTTGTTTCCCCAGTAGCCATACAATTAAAACCAGCAATGTTTTTGAAAAGGCACAGCTTACTGCCTATAACAGTGGGTCTGGTATTTTAAGTGCTTCCTGAGGGGGCATCAGACCTCAGGAATACTCCCAGGATTATCAATTCACTCCTGTGGAAAGTTCAGCCTCCAGCTCTGAACAATACATATATGTAGCGGTACCCCCTTAGGGACTGATAAGTGATGTGGCCCACCTGTCACCCTGCCCGGCATGGCATTCACTTCCCAGACACTCCAAGACAATGAACAGTCCGTTGGCTTTGTTTTGTTGTTTTATTGAGGGAATTTTACTTGGATGGGGTATGGGAAATATGGGATGCCCAGTAGAATAATAGCAAAATTGCTAGGGTGTCATGATCAGGGGTCAGGCTCAAAGACCAATTGCAATAGCAATTGCAGAACTACCACTGATTAGCAGGATAGGTACACAGGCAGTCACCCTGGCAGATGACACAGGCTCACCTGAGGTGTGGAGTCTAAGTACTAACCGGTGTTCACCAAAACTCCTGATGGTGGAGATGGATTTTGCTGTGTGTTAGTACCAGGTCGCAGTCCTCAGGATCGCCCCACCAGGAGGTGATCAAGTCGGGGTTCAGTAGCGGATGAGCAGGTAAGGATCAAACAGAAGCATGGTCAGTAAACAAGCCAAATGGTCAGTAATGAGTAGTTGCAGGTTGGGATCAGGCAGAAGCGTAGTCGAGGAACAAGCCAAGGGTCGATAATGAGCAGTAGCAAACATGGACAGCAGCAGGGAAGACAGGAGCGAGATACAGGCTGGAGATAGCACAATATTCTGGCAAGGAGGAAGTGCAGAGACATGGCTTATATCAGGAAGTTCATGGGAGGAGCAAAGAGTTCAAGGTTCAGCTGAAATCAAGGTACAAGGCAGGGTTGTCTAAAGGATCTGACAAGGCACTGTCCAGCATCTCAGATAGCTCAGTGAGAAGATTCATTGCCAGACACAGCTGAGGTCCCAGGTTCAAGTCCAGATCCTGACAGTACTCCCCTCCTCCCAGGACGTGCACTGGACGTCTTAGAGCCTGGTTTGTGAGGGAACCTCTGGTGGAATTCTCTTGTTAATCTAGGAGCATGAACATTCTGCTCATGCTTCCAAGAGTTTTATTCTGGCCCATATCCTTCCCATTGAACCAGATATTGCTATTTGTTCCTATAGATGCTGGAATTAAGAATTTTCTCCACCACATATTCTTCTTTACCCTGTACCTCAACAGATGGAGGGGGTGGAAGAATTCTTCCAGAAAAAGTATTTTCGTGAAATGGTTTGAGTAGCGATATGTGAAACACAGGGTGACTCTTCATACTGGCTGGAAGTTTTCGGTGAAAGGCGACTGGGTTGATCTGGGCTGAGATCTGGAAAGGTCTCACAAACTTGTGTCCCAACTTTGCAGATGGAACATGAACCTTCAGATTTTTAGTAGATAACCAAACTTGATCACCCACATGAAAGGTAGGAAGTGCTCTGCAATGTCTATCTGCAGCCTTCTTGTAACTTTCCTGAGCTTGCCTCAAAGTCTCGATCAATTTCTCCTGGATCTCCTGTAAAGCAGGTCATCTGTTGGTAACAGCAGGAATCGGAGTTGAGATAGGGAGATCAGGGATAAAAGCTGGATGATGCCCGGTATTTAGGAAAAAAGGGGTCAGAGGTGGAGCTATGTTTAGAACTGTTATAAGCAAACTCCGCTGTAGGAAGATAGTCCACCCAGTCATCCTAAAGATAACTAACAAAACATCAAAGGTACTGCTGTAACGTTTGTTTGGTCCTCTCGGTCTGACCATTAGACTGAGGATGAAAAGCAGACGATAGATTAAATGTTACTCCTAGAGCTGAGCAAAAGCTTTTCCAAAATTTTGAAGTGAACTGTACTCCTCTGTCAGAAACTACATCTTCTGGAATTCCATGTAGTCTAAAGACTTCTCGAACCATCAACTCCGCAATTTGTTCTGCAGTGGGTACCCCCTTGACCGGTATAAAGGTGAGCAATCTTAGTGAAGCGGTCAATAACAACCAAGATAGTGGTAATTTCTTTAGAGGGGGGTAAATTCGACCACAAAGTCCATAGGAATTGATCCCCATGGTCTTGATGGGACAGGGAGTGACTGGACCAACCCCAAAGGAGAAGCTCGGGGTATCTTATTGCGAGCACAGATCAAGCATGAGGCTACATAACCTTTGACATCTCTTTTGTACCCAGGGCACCAAAAGGAATGGGATAAAAGTTCCTCTGTCTTAGAAACTCCAAAATGTCCAGCAAGTTTGGAGTCATGAACCAACTTGAGGACTTCAACCCGAGCAACTTCAGGTACATAGAGGCGATGTGCTTAAGTCCAGAAGCTGTTTTTGTACTCAAGGATGTTGTCCATAGGAGGATTTTTGAGGAGTGGGTCATTCTTGTACCCTTCCTTGAGGGGACTCAAGAATGCTTTAGAACTTGTGGCACCTAGAAAGTTCTTTTGATTGATTGATTGATTACTTGTATAGCGCTACAAATGCGAACTGAATCGCCTCAAGGCGCTTGCATCCAGTGACGTCCTGTTCCATTAGAAGAGGTGGGTCTTAAGTTTTTTCCTGAAAGCTCGATGGTTTTCTTCCATGCGGATATCAGTGGGTAGAGCGTTCCATAGCCGCGGTCCTTGGACTGCAAATCTTCGATCTCCTTTCCATTTGTAACGGGATTTCGGGATATGGAGGAGGTTTTGATTGGTTGACCGGAGAATGCGTTTGGGGGAGTAGTGTTTAATTTTCTCGCATAAATATTGCGGTGCGTTTCCTTGTGTGCACTTGTGGGTGAGGCAGAGGGTCTTGAATGTGACCCGATCCTTTACGGTTAGCCAATGCAGGGTCCTCAGTGAAGGGGTGATCGATTCCCAAGGTTTTTTCCCTGTTACCAGTCTAGCTGCCGTGTTCTGGACGACTTGTAGGTGCGAGATCTGATATTTAGGTAGTCCTATGTAGAGGGAGTTTGCATAGTCGAGTCGGGAGTTGATAATTGTACCAACTACTACTGCTGTGTCCTCTTCCGGGATGAAGGGGATGAGTCTCCGTAACAGACGGAGGAGATGGTGTGATCTGCTGACTACTGATCCTATTTGTGCATCCATCGACATCTCTGAGTCAAAGATGACTCCGAGACTTTTGACTTTTGTGCTCGGGGTAATGGTCTGTCCAAGAATGGTGGGTGGTGTCCAAGACGTCTTTGTTTTTTGGTTTGCGTGGAGGAGAAGAAGTTCTGTTTTGGAACCATTGAGTTTGAGGGAACTCTCAGTCATCCAATCATCGATCAATGTGAGGCACTCTTCCAGTCCGCGATATTGGTCTTTTTTCCCGGTGATACGAAAGTAGAGTTGGGTGTCGTCAGCATATGAATGGTAGCGCAGATCCTGTTTGCTGATGATTTTAAGGAGGGGGCGGAGGTAGATGTTGAAGAGCACGGGTGAAAGGGGTGATCCTTGAGGGACTCCGCAAGAAATTGCGCGAGTTTCAGAGGTGAAGGCTCCTAGTTTCACTGTCTGGGAGCGATTTTCTAAGAAGGATGCGAACCAGTGAAGGTCAGGGTCTGCGACTCCTGCTACTACTTTAAGGCGGATGAGTAGAGTTTTGTGGTCTACTGTGTCGAACGCTGCACTGAGATCCAGCAGCACCAGAAGACATGATTCTCCATCATCTGCAGCTTCGAGGGCGTCGTCCCATATTTTGAGAAGTGCCGTTTCTGTGCCATGGCCTGGGCGGAAGCCTGATTGTAGTGGGTCTAAGAGTTTGTGGGTGTCCAATTGGAGTTGTAGTTGTTGTACTACTGCTTTCTCCATGATCTTTGAGATGGTGTTGAGGCTTGTTACCGGTCTGCGATAGTTTGGGTCTTTAGGGTCGAGGTTGGGTTTCTTTAGGAGGGGTTTGACTATGCCTTGCTTGAGGGAGATCGGAACAATGCCTTCTTTGAACGATTGATTTACGAGATGTGTTATGGAGGGTGCTAGAATGTCGGTACATTCTTTCAGGAGTTTTGTAGAAATTATGTCATTCGGTGATGTGCTGTCTCTGAGACTTCTGATGATGTTTTTGGTGATGTCAATGGTGATCGGGACCAGCGAAAATGGAATCAATTGTATATTCATTTCCTCTTCTTGTTTAGCCTGAGTGAGGTTGGGTGTTTTTTTCTTTTGAATCATTTCTCTAATGTTTTCGATTTTGTCGATGAAAAAATCTGATAGTTCATTGCAGAATTCTTGAGTTTCGTTTGTTGGGGGGTCCAAACAGGTGGGGTTCATAGTTTGAGCGACAAGTTTGAAGAGTTCGCGAGGTCGGTTTAGGGCTTTTGAGATGGTGTTAGAGAAATGTTATTTTTTTGCTTTGAAGATCGCTTTGTGGTATTTATTTGTGAGTGCTTTATAGTTAGAGTGGTTTTCCTTTGTTGGGTTTCTTCTCCAGGTTCCTTCAGCTCTTCTATGTTCTTGCTTCAGTAGCGTCAGAGTGTCATTAAACCATCCTGACTTATTTCTGCGGATGAGTGCTCTGCGTCTTGGAGCAACTGTGTCCGCTGTTTGTAGTAATGCTTTGTTTAAGGAGTTGAGTGTTTGTTCCGTTGAGTGGTTGTGATTTGGCGTTCCTATTTTTTTTGATAGCGTAGTTTTGAAGAGTTCAAAGTGTAGTTTCTTCTGAGATCTTGTCCAGTGTGTGGTTATTGAGTGTTTCGGTTTTTGGGGGATGGTGTTGGTGGTGATTTCAAATTTGATAGCGTGGTGGTCTGACCATGGTAACGGTATGTTATCCATTGTGTGGACATCCATATTTTGTTTGAAGATGAGGTCAAGAATGTGACCCGATCCATGCGTAGGGGCATTTATCAGTTGCTGGAGTCCTAGTTCTTCCAGTTGGCGATGGGGTCCTGAGTGGAGTTAGCCCAGAGGTTGAAGTCCCCAAGTAATAGAAAGTTTTTGGTTTTCAAGGTGTATGTCGAAATGAATTCGGTGAAGGGTGTGAGGAGATTTGCCTTTGGTCCTGGTGGTCTGTAGCATAGCAGTATGTGAATGGTTTCTTGAGGTGTTGTTTGAAGATGCAGCGTGAGTGTCTCCATAAAAGGTAGTGAGTTCTGTAGAGTTGGTTTGGTGAAAGAGAGGTGAGATTTGAAGATCACTGCTAGGCCTCCTCCTCTTTGTCCTCTTCTATGCTCGGTTAGGATGGAGTAGTTCTCAGGCACCAGTTCTGTTAGGATGGTGTTACAGTCAGGTGTTAGCCAGCTTTCCGTGATAAAGAGGCAATCTATGTTGTTTTGGGTGATGAAGTCGTGGATTTCCTGTCTGTGCTTGACTGCAGATCTCGTGTTGATCAGGGCGCATGATATGTGTTGTAGTGGAAGTGGTCCCTTCGTGTTTTTGGTGGTCGATTGTCGATTGATCCTTAGCAGTTGTTCTTTTCGAAGTATTTTTTGAGTGGAGGTTGGTAGTGTTGAGGTGGTATTCCTTAGCCTGTGGAGGGTGTCCGCTGAGTATTTAAAATTGCACATGATGGAAAAAAAGCAGGGGTTGATGGCGATGGTGAATGGGGCCCCACTGACCTAAACCAGGCAGGACTGTGTATTCAGAGTTGTCTTCCCGAAAAGGCCCAGACAACATTCGTGATAAGGCATCAGCCTTGCCATTCCTTGACCCAGGTCGATATGAAATAATAAAATTGAACCTGGAAAAGAACAATGACCAACGTGCTTGTCTAGAAGACAATCTCAGAACAAATGGATTCCAGATTCTTATGATCTGTGAGAACGGTCACAGGATGCTTAGCACCTTCCAGCAAATGCCTCCATTCAGAAAATGCTTCCTTAATTGCCAGTAACTCCTTATTCCCAATGTCATCATTTATTTTGGCTGAAGACATTAAACGAGAGTAAGCGCAAGGATGAAGCTGCATCTTTTCACCACGTCCTTGAGAGAGGATAGCTCCCACGGCAAAGTCCGAAGCATCCATTTCCACTAATTCCATATAGATTGACTATATCCCCTTGTATGCAATATTTTCGCCATATTAACTGTGATTATAGAAGTTATTTATGTGTACTATATATGTACCATGACGACACCTTTATATGTTCCTTATTTCCGGGATACTGGTCCAAATATTGATATTAATCTATTATATATTTACCACCATGTTGTGCACGGATTAGAATTATTATTCTGATCACCGTATATGGAGTAATAGTTATCATATAATGAACTACATATACTGGTTTTTGTAATAGGTTGTTTTGGCCAATAAGCACTACACCAAACACTGAAAAGTTTTTCCATATTGACATGAATAGATGTTCCCCCCAATCCATTAAGAAATATGATGTATCATATAAGTATTACTGCTTGTTTTGATACACGTCCTTGAAGATTAGCATTTATGACACTATATATGTCAGGTAGGGCGCTGATCTCGTGTCAGGCATTGTGTCTGATGCTGCGTGAGGGCGAGGATGACGGGAGATAGTCTGTGATCATGATGGCTAGACTCACAGTACACTACACGCCCCAGGTTGCTTTGCGGCTGGTCGCGCTGCCATGACGTCATGACGTAGTGACGTAGCGGCGGTGATAGGGGAGTGTGGTACGGCCTCGGGGTGAGACTACATTTCCCAGACTGCCGTA
Organism: Rana muscosa; assembly: GCA_029206835.1. Taxonomy (NCBI): domain Eukaryota; kingdom Metazoa; phylum Chordata; class Amphibia; order Anura; family Ranidae; genus Rana; species Rana muscosa. Next base: position 655,588,646 of record CM055122.1, on the reverse strand, counting down.
TGAGTGACGCTCACGCTGGGACGGAGCGTCACGGGATGCTGACATACCTCTGCACACCGACGATCATGGTCACATGACGGATGACGTGGCGAGGTCTTTTTTAGCAATCTCTTCCCTATTGGCTCACCATTTAGGTGATAATATCTAATACCCTCTATGATTGGACAGAGGGATCCCGGAGATTTGGGATAGAAATTAGATCACAACTGTTTCAAATTTATGATTACTCTTCTTATATATAAGCGTGGAGGTCAGTGGGCTTGTTGTATTTCCCAGTAGATGTCTGTTAAGACGAAACCGGTCGGATAATACACCAGCTCCAGCTGACTTGACCACACTGTCTTCATTTTTGTACTGCTGTGCTGTGGAGTGTCGTGGCTTTTCTTATATTTGCTTTTTATATATTTGCTTTTTAAGAATTTTTACCGAGTGTTCACATTGCTTGAACTTTAAAACGGATGTTTTAATAAATCATTTTTGGATTTACACCATGTGGAGAATCTTTTCCCTGTTTTTCATGGCTATGACCTATTGAGGTGCTTTGCGACTTGGGATTGGATCGTTCTTGATAAAATAGAAGTGCTGCCAGCTCTAAGAGGAGGCCTTCTACAGACTCCGGTTGTCGCTCCCCTGTCTCTGAAAGAGACAAAGCCTGAAAGATCCATCCGCCGTACGGCGCATTGGATCCATCATAGCTGGTAAGAGTATCCCTTTCTCCTTTATGGATCCATGGTGAAGGCACTCCCGGGTGAAAGTATATACCTAGTGGTCTACTACATCCAATATACTTCCCGGTATACGGATAAGGTTATCCCAAGTTCTTCAGGAGATTCTTTGCTGGAACTTTCCTTCAGTGTATGACCAATATATTGGCAGACACTCATCAAAGTTACCCCATATGAACTTGACACCCATTATATAAAAGTTTTGTTTGTTTTGTTTGTATATGCACGATATAGCTATTGGTTCACCACCTGCTGACTGTCAGTAGAGACAGGTGGATGAGGCATCGTTTTATGCTATATGGTATTTTCATGTAAAATTGTATATTATGCACATGTCACAGGGTATATTTATCACTACATTGTGTTCAATTTAAAATTTACATATACCTATTTCAGTATATTGCACGGTTGAGGTTATTCCTCATCATCCATTGGCGCCACACTTTTTAAATATTTATTTAACCTTTTCCTGTCTGATTTTGAGTGGTTGGCTGCACATAACAAGTTTTCTATTATAGGATTGGCGCAGTACTACACACTTTCTACATTTACACATTTCCACTATATAATTCAGGATTGGGATGTACCAATACTGGTGCAGAAGTAAAAAGAGCTTTTAACTTTCCAAAAGCAGCCTGTGCCTCAGGTGACCACACAAAGGGCACCCCTTTCTTTGTTAGCTGGTTAATTGGAGCTATCACCTTAGAGAAGTTCCTTATGAATTTTCTGTAAAAGTTGGCAAACCCAACAAATCGTTGGATTTCCTTAATGTTTCCAGGGGCAGGCCAATCTACCACTGCTTTAATCTTCTCGGGATCCATGCTCACTCCATCTGGAGAAATAATATACCCTAAGAACTGGATCTGGGCTTGTTCAAACTCACATTTCTCCAGTTTAATGTAAAGTCGATTTTTCACTGTCTTTGAAAGATTAGGCAGAAATGTTTGCGGTCTCTTCCAGGTTATCAGAAAAGATAAGGATGTCATCCAGATAAGCAATGACAGATTGGTCCAACAGATCTCGAAAAACATTCTTTATGAAGTGTTGAAAGATCGCACAGGCATTGCAGAGACCAAAAGGCATGACCAAGGACTCAAAATGTCCATATCTGGTTCTAAAGGCAAATGTCCATATCTGGTTCTAAAGGTGTTTTTCCATTCGTCTCCTGGACAAATACGAACCAGGTTATATGCCCCCCCGTAGGTCAAGTTTTGTAAACACTTTGGCAGAACGAAGTCTTTCCAACATTTCTGAGATCAAGGGGAGTGGATAACGGTTTTTAATAGTGACATTATTCATGTGCCTGTAATCAATGCATGGACGCAAGGTGGAGTCTTTCTTTTCAACAAAGAATAGGGCTGCTCCTGCAGGAGATGTTGAATGTCTAATAAAACCCTTCTCTAAATTTTCATCAAGCCACTCCCTGAGCACTTTTAATTCAGGTTCTAACAGATTAAAAAGGCGGCCGAAAGGTATTTCGGCCCCTGGGAGCTGCTCAATGGGGCAATCGTATGGTCGGTGAGGAGGTAATTGATCTGCATTTTTCTTATCACAGACATCCCGGAACACATGGTATTGTGGAGGCAAGTTGTCATATGACTGGGTAGTTACCACACTAATGCCTCGTACACACGACCTGTTTTCCCGGCAGGAAAACTGCCATGAGAGCTTTTGGCCGGCTGTGTGTATGCTCAATCGCAGTTTTCCCGGCAGGAAAAAAAAAAGAGAACATGTTCTCTTTTTTCCCGCCTGGATTCCCGGCGGTCTTTTTCCCGGCAGTTTTCCTATGTGAAATACTGCGATGGAGCATACACACGGCCGGGATTCCCGGCCAAAGCTCTCACCGCAGTTTTCCAGATGGGAAAACCTGTCGTGTGTACAGGGGGAAAGTTACAGAGCAGGTTCTTGGTTTTCCCCTCGGGATTCCTGTCTGGCTTTTTACCGCCGGGCATACCGTACGTGTGTACTAGGCATAACTTGCAATTCCTTAACCAGCAGAGAACTTGTTTGGTAAGATTCCCTACAGTGTTCCTTGCAGTGGGAGGAATTGTGAGTGGAGAACCAAGGAATGCCCAAAATGACGTGAAATTTGGATGATGTGATCAACTGAAAGCTGATGGTCTCACGATGGTCAGCCTCAAACTGGGTTACCAGAGGAAATGTTTTTTGGGTAACAGGTCCTGAGGATAAGGATGAACCATCAACCGTCTCCATCTCAATAGGAGTAGATGTATTTCTGGCTTGAATGTTATTGCAGTGGGCAAAGTCTATGTCCATAAAGTTTCCTCGAGCCGAAGAGTCCAGAATAAAAAAGGGTAGAGAAAAAGGAAGCGCCACCTAAGTGCAGTATTAAAAGATTATTTTAATGACACAAATATCAATCACACTTACAGGAAAGGAAGCAAAGGAAGGCTCATCTGTAAAGATCCTGTAGTCCTTGTACCGGGTCCATGGGCTGCACAGGTGTAGAAGATGCAGAGTAGGAAACAGGAAATACAAAGGCTCATCTGTGTGTCAGTGGTCCGTAGGGAAGCCTCAGATCCGGATCCGTTTTTCTATGCAGAGATGGAAAGCTGCAGTCGTTGTTGCTGCTCAGCCTGGAGCAAATCCTGTGGCCATCAGGAAGAAGCTGGGGCTGAGGTCAAGGGTCACGGGATCACTTCCGGGGGAGGACTCCACAGAGTGAGAAGGGTTGGATAGGCAGGTTACGCGCTCGGAGCCACTGCTCCTTCTATTGGCCTGATAGGAAGCTGGAAGGACTGGTGCTTTTAAGCCTGTGCTGGAGCCGTGGGACTACAGGTCCCAGCGTGGACCAAAAAGCAGCAAGAGACTAACTAAATAAAAAAAAAGGGCTACAGCACCTGGTATTCCCAGGCGGTCTCCCATCCACGTACTAACCAGGCCTGAGTCCTAGGGTGCCCACGTGTCCCAGGTTGCCCGGGATCGTCCCTGATTGGAGATTTTTGTCCCATGTCCCGGGCAGCTCATTCCGGGACAATACAGTCATCCCGGAATGAAAAAAAATGAAAAAAAACAGTGACCAGTCCGCTCCGCCTGTCCGTCGCCCCCACCACCTTATAAATTTTATTACACTGATCGATGATAACATAAACACAGGCTGCAGCTGCCACTGCCAGTCTGGTTGCTAGGCTAGGGGCCGCTCCACATCTAGCAACCAGTGACGTCAGCTGAGCTGGGGCCTGTCAGTGTAGGCAGTGAGTGCAGTGTGCACCCGCCCGGCCCACACTACGCTGAGTCTGAGAGCAGCCAGCGCGCGCGCCTCCCTCCCCTCCGCATCCACCAGCCAGTCCAGAGCCAGCACAGAGTGAGTGACCGTGACGCTCACGCCAGGGACGGTGACCACTCAGAGAGAGCCACTCACACACTCACCTGTGCACAGCGTCAGCCAGCCAGGCCAGCCTGAGCGAGCCTCGTCGTCTCGACTAGTCCTCCTCCTCCAGTGACGAGTCGACCGACCAGAGATAGCACAGAGAGTGAGTGATGCGGCTGACCTGACGCCAGTGACCAGACAGAGCCACTCTCCTGTGCAGCCAGCCAGTCAGCCTGAGCCTCGTCCGAGTCCTCCTCCAGCCAGGCTCCTGCTCCTCCCGCCCACGTCAAGGTCCACAAGTTTGCAGTCAGTACCAGCAGCCTGTCTGACTTCCAGGACCAGGACAGGTTGGTGTACTCACTGTACTGTCTGTGTTACACTCACACTTTGTCCCCCTCCGTTCTGCTGCTGCTGTCGCCCCCCTCCATTCTGCTGCTGTCCCCCCCACCATTCTGCTGCTGTCCCCCTCCGTTTTTCCTACGTCTCCCCCTCTGTTCAGCTGTCCTGTCCCCCTCCGTTCTGCTGTCCCTCTCCATTCTGCTGTCCCCCTTCGTTCTTCCTCCGTGTCCCCCCCTGTCCATCCCACGGTCCCCCTGTCCATCCCACGGTTCCCCTGTCCATCCCACGGTCCCCCTGTCCATCCCGTGGTCCCCCTGTCTATCCCGCGGTCCCCCTGTCCATCCCACGGTCCCCCTGTCCATCCCGCGGTCCCCCTGTCCATCCCACGGTCCCCCTGTCCATCCCACAGTCCCCCTGTCCATCCCGCGGTCCCCTGTCCATCCCACTGCCCCTCTGACTACTCTGCGGCCCCTCTGACTACTCTGCGGCCCCTCTGACCACTCTGCTAGCTCTACAGGGCTGTGGCAGGGAGTGAGCAAGCAGTAGTGGAATAGGGCAGCCATGAGGTGGGTGGTGTGCTCTGCTTTTCCTAACATTCACCTGGCATGGATTAATGGCCATCACTCCTCAGGACTCTCTGCAGTGGGGCACTCTGGAGGTACTATCTGTGTGCCTCCAGAGTGCTCCCTTACTTCCTCCCCTTACTTACTCCAGAGTGCCCCTTTACTTTCTCCAGAGGGCACTCTGGAGGGGGATGTAAGGGGGCACTCTGGAGGAGGATGTAAGGAGGCACTAAGGGGGCACCCTGGAGGATGTAAGGGGGCTCTGACTAAGTTAGTACCGCCAGACTGCCCCCTTACATCCCCCTTACAACCTCTAGGGTGCCCCCTTAGTGCCTCCAGAGTGCCCCTTTACTTTCTCCAGAGTGCCCCCTTACATCCTTCGGAGTGCCCCACGACCAAGTCATCTAAGACTCTCTTTAACAACACCCCCTTTAAGCCAATATCTGGCAAAATTTAAGACATGTCCACCGTTCACCACGATGAGCTTTGCGCGCCATATTGTTGTTCCTGTTGATGCCTAGGGCCCACTTTTGATCTTGCACATGGGTCCGCTGATTTCATACGCCCATGCCCCAAAAATCGGGAAAAAGATGTCAAAAATCAAATTTTTTTTTTGGGGGGGGGGGGGGGGTGTCCCTGAATGGCAGTTTAGAGATGTGGTCACCCTAGGCCTGACCCTGCTTAGCTTCACAGATCAAACGAGATCGGGCGCTTTCAGGGTAATATGGCCGTGGGCAATAAATAAGCGGACTGACAAGGAATATAAACTAAGTACAATAATATGAAGGGGCATATTGGTAAAAACACTGGGATATAAAAGGACTACACGTATGTATAAAATATGTGTTTAACCACTTCCCTACCCAGCCATAGTCATATGACGTCCACAGATGGGATCTCCGATCCTGGGTGGACGTCATATGACGTCCTCGGCTTTGTGGGGGGATATCTGAATGATGCCTGCAGCTAGAGGCATCATTCAGATATCCTTTTGTTGTGCCGGCGATTCTGTGCACCATAAGATCGTTCTTATAGGTGGCGGGAGGGGACATCCCCCCCTCCCGCCGCCATCCGGTGCTTCTCCGGGCTCTCCCGTGCCATTGGGGACCCGGAGAGAATCGTCCGGCGCTGGTGGTCGGTTACGTGACGAGCATAGAGAGACTGGTGACCAGATGGTCACCAGTCATCTCTATGATCGTCGGAGGCCCGGGCGCGATGTGATGACGTCACGCCTGGGTCCTCAGATGTAAACAAAGCCGCCATTGCGGCTAGTAAGTATGAGATCAGTGAAAAAAATTCACGATCTCATGCTTTCCAGCCTGGAGGAGAGATGTGGGGTCTTATTGGCCCCACATCTCTCAATAAAGAGGACCTGTCACACACATTCCTATTACAAGGGATGTTTCCATTCCTTGTAATAGGAATAAAAGCGATCAAAAAAAAAAAAAAGTAAAATAAGTGTAAAAAAAAAATAAGTAAAAAAAATAAATAAATAATAAAAAATAAAATAAAACGCCCCTGTCCCCAAGAGCTCGCGATCAGAAGCCAACGCACACTTAAGTCCCGCCCACATATGTAAACGCCGTTCAAACCACATATGTGAGGTATCGCCACGTGCGTTAGAGCACGTGCAACAATTCTAGCACTAGACCTCCTCTGTAACTCTAACCTGGTAACCTGTAAAAAAAATTAAAGCGTCGCCTATGGAGATTTTTAAGTACCGAAGTTTGGTGCCATTCCATGAGTGTGCCTAATTTTAAATCGTGACATGTTAGGTATCTATTTACTCAGCGTAACATCATCTTTCATATTTTCCCAAAAAATTGGGCTAACTTTACTGTTTTGTTATTTTTTAATTCATGAAACCATTTTTTTCCCAAAAAAAGGCGTTTGAAAAATTATTGCGCAAATACCGTGCAAGAAAAAAAGTTACAATGACCATCATTTTATTCCCTAGGGTGTCTGCTAAAAAACATATATAATGTTTGGGGGTTCTGAGTAATTTTCTAGCAAAATAATGATGATTTGTACAATGTAGGTGAGAACTGCCAGAATAGGCCCGGTATTGAGGTGGTGAAAAAAGCCCGGGGTTGAAGTGGTTAAAATATATAAAAAAAAGTTTAAAAATACCATCATTAGACTATTATAGTTTAAAAACACCATCATTAAACTATTATAGAGGACACAATAGGAATGGTATGCTTACATAAAGCAGTGACCCAATATTATAGGAAGCCTAATCGAAAGAGTTTACAACACACATAAGAGGGAAACTAAGTGGCATAAAATATCAATATAGTAAATTAGCAGCAAAATATAATATTGAAAATGGGCCAAAATGTGTGAGGAAATACTATAGCCATAGTCACAATTTCGCAGCTAGTGCTAACCATGGTAGCAGATCAGACAGAAAGTCTCCATAGGGAGAAGAGATGGAGAAGGACATAAAGAGATCTGGATGATTCGCCACTTGTAAATATGTGTATGTCCATACAAACACACATACATATATAAAAATATATATAAATACATATAACTATATGTATAAATATTTGATAATGATAATAATAATAATAATAAATAAAAAATAATAGATACATATTAATATAAATGTGCAAAGGTACGTATGATATATATATATATATATATATATATATATATTGTGACAGCAGGAAGGTAAAGTCACCTGGTTGCATCCAGGGGGGTAGATATATTTCGCCCAGATTCAGGCTTTACGCCGACTTATACAACTAGGTGGAGAGTTGTATAAGCCCAGCTAAGGCTAGTGGGCTCATGGATGACTCATACCTCTAGGGAGAGTGTGGGGCGTCGTGCAGACAGGGAGTTGATGAGACCAGCTGAAGCTTGTCAGCTCATTTAGGCCTCTATAAGAACTCCCAGCTTCATTAGATGTTAGCTCATGCCTGGACCCAGACCTGTGTGGACTGTCTAGGGAGAGTGAACCCCTGTGCGGTGAGACAAAGCCTGTGTGGCTATTTGCTTGGACATTTAAAACCAGGGACTTAGGGACTAGGACAGCACTAGGCTGATCCCAGTTGTTAGTTAGGAAACCTGTATGTTTAGTCAGAGGTCAAGTTGACCAGGATTTATTTTGTTTATGTTTCTTTTGGCTTTGCTGTGTTTTGTCACTGTAAATAGAAAATAAACCGCACCTTTTTTTTGATTTTGAAAACCACAACCTCCGTTTGCTGGGCCTGTTTTTGTGTGGGGAGCCCATCCCGGGGGTCACACACACCCGCTGCCGAGCTAACCCCCTCACAGTTGGTGGAGAACCAGTGGCAGTTTTTTTTAAGCCAGCATGGAGGAGATACTGAAGCAGCTGGCTCTAGCAAATGCCAATCAACAGCAGACAAATGCAGGTTTGCAAAAGAGCCTTGCAGCTCATCAACAGAGCCTTGCAGCTCAACAACAGAACTTCGCAGCCCAGCAGCAAGCTCATCAACAGAGCCTTGCAGCCCAGCAGCAAGCTCACCAACAGAGTCTGGAAGCTCAGCAACAAGCCCAGCAGCAATCTGAGGCCCGCTTCATAGACCTGTTACAGAAGCAAGAGCAGAGACTACAACAAATGGAAGCAGTAATGCAGCAACATCCGCAGACCAGTGAGCAAAGCCGTCCCACTAATACCGCGTCCTTTGGGGTGAGTCGTTTATTGACAAAAATGACTGGAGAGGATGATCCAGAGGTATTTTTGACCACATTTGAAAGGACTGCTGAAAGAGAAAAGTGGCCTGAGGAGCAGTGGGCTGGACTGGTGGCTCCTCTGTTAACTGGTGAATCGCAGAAGGCTTACTATGACCTAGAGCCTGACCAAGCAAAAGACTATGTGATGCTAAAAGCTGAAATATTGGCAAGGCTGGGTGTCACCCAGGCTGTCCGGGCTCAGCGTGTGCATAACTGGACTTTCCAGCTTGGAAAACCCCCCAGGTCTCAAATGTATGATCTCATTCACCTGAGCAGAAAGTGGCTACAGCCAGAGACTTTGTCCGCACCAAAGATTGCGGAACGTGTTGTAATGGATCGGTTTTTGAGAGCTCTTCCTACTGCCATCCAAAAGTGGGTAAGCCATGGAGACCCAGAGACGGCCGATGGTCTTGTGGATCGTGTGGAGAAATACTTGGCTACAGAGAACCTGACGGCCTCTTCCAGAGACACTCGGACTTTCCACCCTAAGACCAGACCATCCCCAGGGGCGGATAAGAGGATTCCAAGGGGTAAGGGTGGAGAGAGTGAGAGGGTGGGAGCTCTACCCCAAGTTTGGCGAGAACAGCCTGGGAAATCAGCGGCTCAAGAGGCGGCAAGAAGGATCGTTTGCTACCGCTGCCGGCAAGCGGGACATATTGCAGCCAATTGCCCGGTTGTGGAGGAACCCATGCAGTGTGACTTTCTGACGGGCAGACGTCAGTCGCTGTGTGCGACAGTCGCATGCACTGCCATTCGAGGAACTGAGAAACATTTATGCAAAATGTGTGTTAATGGTAGAAATGTTGTGGTATTGCTGGATTCAGGTAGCCTTGTGACCCTGATAAAGGCTGAGTTAGTTAAAACAGAGGTCTCTGGGAATAGCAAGGTAGCTGTTATTTGTGTGCATGGGGACACCCGAGAGTATCCAGTGACTACAGTGTGTTTTGAGACCCCCAAAGGTACCCTCTCTCATCCAGTGGGCTTAGTATCTCAGTTACCGTATGACGCCATTGTGGGAAGGGATTTTCCGAAGTTCTGGGAACTGTGGGATGATCCTGAGCCCCCCACTGGTGCCCCTATGTACCAGGAATGTGATAGCCAGAACTCCCCTGAGAGTGGTGAGGACTCTCCGGAATTTCCCTTATCAGTATTGGCAGGGGAGACTCAAGAAACTGGAGAGGAGCCCACCTCCTCAGACGAAAACCTACCGTCTGTGGAGTTTTCTGATCTTGAGGTTCACAGGGAAAACTTTGCCACAGAACAGTTGAAAGACCCCGCCCTAATAAAGGCACGGGAAAACGTAGTGAAAATAGATGGCGAGTTAGTGAACCCAGATAATACCTGCACTTACCCATACTTCAGCGTAGAGAAGGACCTACTGTATCGGGTGGCAAAAAGGGCAGAAGAAACCGTTGAGCAGCTTGTGGTGCCCAAACCTTACAGGAAGTTGGTGTTGGAGTTGGCCCATGGGCACATTCTTGGAGGTCATCTGGGGACAGAGAAAACCCGAGAGAGGGTATTACAGAGATTCTATTGGCCGGGGGTGATGAAGGACATAGAAAATTATTGTTCCTCCTGCCCTGTGTGTCAGAGGTCGGCCCCGATGCCACATTTCCGTAGCCCGCTGGTCCCTCTACCCATCATTGAGGTCCCGTTTGAGAGGATCGCCATGGATTTGGTAGGTCCTATAATCAAGTCCGCTAGGGGGCACCAGTACATATTTGTTATAATGGACTATGCCACCCGTTATCCAGAAGCGATCCCTCTCCGAAATACCTCGGCCAAAACCATAGCCAAAGAGCTATCTCTGGTGTTTAGCCGGGTGGGTATTTGTAAAGAACTGCTTACGGACCAAGGTACACCCTTTATGTCCCGGGTTATGAAGGAGCTGTGTAAATTGTTCAAAGTGACGCAATTACGTACATCTGTGTATCACCCCCAAACCGATGGGCTGGTTGAAAGATTCAACAAAACCCTAAAACAAATGTTGAAGAAAGTGGTGGATAGAGATGGAAAGGATTGGGACTGTCTACTTCCTTATCTGATGTTTGCTATTAGGGAGGTGCCCCAATCCTCTACGGGATTCTCCCCCTTTGAGTTACTGTATGGGAGACACCCAAGAGGGCTGTTGGATATTGCCAAGGAAACTTGGGAAAGTGAGAGTTCTCCCCACAGGAGTGTGATTGAGCATGTCGCCCTGATGCAAGACCGAATTGCACAGGTAATGCCCATCGTGAAGGAACATTTGGCCCAAGCGCAGTTAGCACAGCAGAGAGTGTACAACCGTGGAGCCAAGACCCGTACCTTTTCCCCGGGGGATAGGATACTGGTACTTGTCCCTACGGTTGAAAGTAAATTCCTTGCCAAATGGCAAGGCCCCTACGAGATAATGGAAAAAGTGAGCGAAGTGAATTACAAGGTCAGACAACCAGGAAGGCGAAAGCCCGAACAGATCTATCACGTTAATCTGTTGAAAGGATGGAGGGATAGAGAGTCCCTAGTCGCAGACACTTGGTCACCAGCTCAAACTGGTTGCGTGATTCCTGAGGTTGGAATAGCAGCCACCTTGTCACAACCCCAACAACAGGAGGTTAAGGAGTTTGTGCTTCGCAACAAGGAGGTATTCTCTGAGCTGCCGGGACAAACATCTGGGGTAGAGCATGACATCATTACCCCGCCCGGTGAAAGGGTGAAGTTAAAACCCTATCGGATCCCAGAGGCCCGACGGGAGGCAATACGGGAGGAAGTACAGAAAATGCTGAACTTAGGGGTGATAGAGGAGTCCCAAAGTGATTGGTCTAGTCCCATTGTGTTGGTGCCTAAACCGGATGGGAGCTGGCGATTTTGTAACGATTTTCGTCAGTTGAACAAAGTTACAAAATTTGACACCTACCCCATGCCACGTATAGATGAGTTGATCGACCGGCTGGGAACAGCCCGATACATGACGACTCTTGACCTCACAAAAGGGTATTGGCAAATCCCCCTGGCCAAATTGGCCAAAGAGAAAACCGCATTTGTAACCCCAGACGGGGCGTTCCAATATAAGAGAATGCCGTTCGGGTTACAGAATGCGCCGGCCACATTCCAGCGGAAAATGGACCAGATGCTGAGGCCCCATCGGAAGTATGCTGCGGCTTACCTGGATGACGTAATTATCCATAGCACAGATTGGGCCACACATCTGCCAAAAGTGCAAGCAGTCCTGGACTCTGTTCGGGAAGCGGGGTTTACGGCTAACCCCAAGAAGTGTACCATTGGGCAGAAGGAGGCCAAATATCTTGGGTACACCATTGGGAGGGGAGTAATAAAACCCCAACTCAACAAAGTCGAGGCCATCCAGAGTTGGCCACGTCCCAACAGCAAGAAGCAGGTACGAGCCTTTCTGGGAATCGCTGGGTATTATCGGCGATTCATTCCCCACTTTGCTTCTAAGGCTGTGCCCCTAACCAACCTAACGAAGGGGAAAGGGTCGGTCATGATTAAATGGACCCCCGAGGCTGAGGCAGCATTCCAATTCTTGAAACAAGCCTTATGTAGCCAGCCAGTGTTGTACTCACCCGACTTCTCTAAAGACTTTGTCGTACAAAGTGATGCGTCAGATGTGGGGTTAGGAGCAGTATTGTCCCAGGTCTGGAACGGGGAAGAGCACCCAGTCATTTACCTCAGCAGGAAGTTGAAGTCCCATGAGGTAAATTACGCCACCGTTGAAAAGGAGTGTTTAGCGGTGAAGTGGGCTCTAGATTCCCTTCGGTACTACCTGCTAGGTAGGCACTTTGACATGGTTACGGATCACGCTCCGTTAAAGTGGATGGCTCAAAACAAGGAAACAAATAGAAGAGTGAATAGGTGGTTCCTGGCCCTCCAGGAATTCAACTTCACAGTAATGCATCGCCCTGGCGTTCAAATGGGGAATGTGGATGCTTTGTCTCGAGTACATGAATGCCTGATTGCTGGTGTTCCAACCCCGAGGTTAAAACAAGAGGGGGGGGTATGTGACAGCAGGAAGGTAAAGTCACCTGGTTGCATCCAGGGGGGTAGATATATTTCGCCCAGATTCAGGCTTTACGCCGACTTATACAACTAGGTGGAGAGTTGTATAAGCCCAGCTAAGGCTAGTGGGCTCATGGATGACTCATACCTCTAGGGAGAGTGTGGTACGTCGTGCAGACAGGGAGTTGATGAGACCAGCTGAAGCTTGTCAGCTCATTTAGGCCTCTATAAGAACTCCCAGCTTCATTAGATGTTAGCTCATGCCTGGACCCAGACCTGTGTGGACTGTCTAGGGAGAGTGAACCCCTGTGCGGTGAGACAAAGCCTGTGTGGCTATTTGCTTGGACATTTAAAACCAGGGACTTAGGGACTAGGACAGCACTAGGCTGATCCCAGTTGTTAGTTAGGAAACCTGTATGTTTAGTCAGAGGTCAAGTTGACCAGGATTTATTTTGTTTATGTTTCTTTTGGCTTTGCTGTGTTTTGTCACTGTAAATAGAAAATAAACCGCACCTTTTTTTTGATTTTGAAAACCACAACCTCCGTTTGCTGGGCCTGTTTTTGTGTGGGGAGCCCATCCCGGGGGTCACACACACCCGCTGCCGAGCTAACCCCCTCACAATATATATATATATATATATATATATATATATATATATATATACACACACACACACACACACACACACACACACACACACACACATATATGTGTGCATAAAGGCACACACATATTATCTGTAAAAATCACATGAATACATAAAAAGGAGGGAGAAGAAAAAGCATCTATACAGAGGAGAGCAGGATAGGAGTTGGATTCATAGAAGTGTATGAACCTCAATCTCCTCGTTTAACCCCCCAGGGGCCAAAGTGCCCAAGGAATATATCCAATATGTTTCTTGCTGACACAGGCGTTTATACCGCTCAGCGGCGGTGTAGGTGACAGGGATGGACTCAACCACCCACACCCTGAGGCCAGCTGTTGATTGGCCGTGGTGGGTGAGAAAGTGCTTGGGAACACTGTGATGGTCACGACCCTTTTCGATAAACCGCCTGTGCTCGCCGAAACGTGCCCTAAGTGCCCTAATAGTCCTGCCGACATAGAAAAGTCTGCACGGACAAGTAAGGCAGTACACGACATACTCTGTGGAACAGTTATAAAATTCTTTCACTTTAAAAGTTTTCTGTCCATGGTGTACGAACTGACAAATCAGACAGAGGGGTTTCTTACACTGGTACATCCCTCTAAGGGGTACGAGGACTAATCATGATGGAGTAAGTTGGGCTGGCTTACTTTTACTGGGTGCAATTTTACTCTTAATATTTCTACATTTTCTATATGCCACTTTGGGTTTAGTATCAATAGTGGTTTTTAGATGGGGGTCCTCGACTAAAATGGGCCAGTGTGCAGCTAAAATCTTTTCCATGTGTAGCGGGGTGTTCAATTTAAGGGTAGTGTCTGAGTGGTAATTAGGCTCAGACACACTGATTGTTAGGGTTAATGGACCATTTCTGTTCATGGGAGATAGTGTTGGTGCACAGTTCCCTGTGGCCTAGGGGTGGCGCTATCGCCATGGGCCAGGGTTGAACCACCAATCCAGGGCTGCACCTTTTGTGTCCCCTCTCGGCAGTAGTACGGCGGTGCGGGGAACCTGCTGTGCCTGTCGGGAGAGGGTAAAAAAAGGGGTGGACATCTTCCGTTGGAGGTTCGTCTTCATCCACGCCCAGGCACCTTCAGCCTGGGTGTGTGTGGTTCGTCCGCGCCCAGGCGCCTTCGGCCTGGGCGTGAGGAGGGTCGTCTCCGGGTGCCTTAGGCCCGGAGGTGGAGTTCCTGTTCCATCCCAGACACCTTCAGTCTGGGGGGAGGTACTATTTTGAAGGCCCGGGGCCCAGCAACCTTCGGCTGGGGTCCGCTAGGGATCGAGGACTCCCAGGGTGCCGCCTTGCGAGGGGACCTGTATCTGAGATGAGGAGGCCAGGGAGGTAACCCTTTCCGAAGACCCAGCGCAGAGTTGTGGTGACGGTGAGGGCCTCTGGTAACTCTCCGGAGGGATGTTTTCTCCTTGACATGGGCCAAATACTTTAAGAAGGAAGTTCACCAGGTCAGTGGCAGTGACCCTACTCTGAAGGTCAGTGGCAGTGACCCTACTCGTTCAAGTCAGTGGCAGTGACTTCATAGGGCAAGGCCCTATTCACCAGGTCAGTGGCAGTGACCCTACGCTCCAAGTCAGTGGCAGTGACTTTATTCACCCGGTCTGTGGCAGAGACCAACCTCACGGTCTGTGGCAGAGATCGTGCGCCAAAGCTGTTTGAGAAACCTAAACAGTCTAAAGAGTTAAGCTACGTTTGTGCCTGGACCTCCTCCACACCTAAGCTGTCCTGTATCTTTGCTCAAACCTGTCTGCTCGCAAAGAGGCTGTTTATTATCCTGTGTGAAATAAATGTTCAGTTGGACTTTCAGCTAGTGTGGACATTCACATTCCTGGGGAAAACGAGGACTTACATCTATCTATCTGCCTGCGAGGAGCCTAATTAAATGCAGGTTGGGGAGAGGTGGGTGTGCTACACATGTTTTTGTACTTATCATGGAACTGCGGGTGTCAGGGAACCAACAGCAGGAGAAGGACTTTAGGACCCAGCATCTCTGGCAGGAGAAGGACTTTAGATCCCAGTATCTCTACAAGCAGGTCACATGGGCCTATATAAGGAAGTCTGCTAGTGTCTGCATTTTCTGGATTATCGTCAGCTTCTTCTGTGTTCCTGTGTCTTGCATCTCCTGCCTGTTTGATCTCCTGTGTACCAAACCCGGCTTGCCTGACCTGCTCCTGTTGACTTCCTGGCGTATACCTGACCCTGGCATGGCTAACGGACTCCGCTTACCTTGTCTTCTGTGCTAAGACTCAGCTCTGCTGTGTTCTCGGACTGTCTTGCTGTGTTTGACCCCCTGGCCTGGCTTCTGACTCTGCTATCGGAACATTCCACTGGTCCTTACCCTTTGGACCTCCTAAGCACGCCTGCTGTCCTGCAGTATGCCTGTCCTACCAAGTTCCTGGCAACCAGCACTACCTACCAGGCAACCCGTGCTTCTGTGGGCACCACACCCCCTGTGTCATCTTCAGGGCTGTGCTGCACTCGGCTGCAAGGGGCACCCTCTCTGCTACTCAGCCTCACATCAGAGACTTGACAGCGTGATAAAACGTGTAGGTGGCTTAGTAATGGATGGTAAAATACGTGGGCCTGTGGGTGGGTTGCGATAGTCGTTAAAAGCATCATTAATCAGTGCTTTAGGATAGCCTTTCTGTAGGAACTTCTGGAAAAGCAATTGGCCGTGGGCCTCATAATCAGAGTCTCTGGTACAGTTCCTACGTAGATGACAGAACTGGCTGCGGGGAATGTTATTGACCCATCTAGGGTGATGACAACTATTATAATGGATAAATGGGTTCCCTGCAGTAGGTTTATTAATTTTTTTTGCATAAATAGTGCCATTCTCGTGACAAAGCTTAAGATCTAAAAATGCTAGAGTATGTGGATCAGCCACATGAGTAAAGGATAGGCCCAAAGTATTGCAATTACAGTACTGTACAAAGCCATCAATATCGTCGGCAGTGCCATCCCAGATAATCACTATGTCGTCAATATATCGACCATAGTATATTACCTGGGCGGCAAAGGGATGGTCAGCTGCAAGGTGCATGCTCTCCCAAAACCCCATCGTGAGGTTGGGGTAGCTGGGGGCGAAGTTGGCCCCCATAGCTGTGCCATGGACTTGTAGATAATGAGTACCCTCTGACTCAAAATAGTTGTGTTTCAAACAGAAAACTAGGGATTCCAATATAAAATAAATTTGCCGAGAATTAAGAAGAGGGTCTTTAGCTCAAAAGTGTTCAGCGGCCCTCAGACCTATATCGTGTGGAATCGATGTGTATAATGATGAAACATCAAGAGAAAGCCACCAATAATTTTTCTCCCATGTATAATGTTTAAGCATATCGAGCAAATGTGGTCCATCACGTATATAGGAGGGAAGATCCTGTGCCAAAGGCTGGAGAAATTGATCAATATAAATAGAAAAGCAACTAGTGACACTTTCCATGGCCGCTACTATAGGGCGGCCCGGGGGATTAATACGATTTTTATGGACTTTCGGTAGATGGTAAAAATAGGGCACTTTGTAAAAATTCTTAATTAAAAACGAGGCTTCAAATTTGGAGATAACATTTGTCCTTGAGGGCTTGATTGGCAAGTTGGGTAGCTTCAAGCGCAAAATGTGATGTCGGGTCACTTGGAAGTTATAGGTAAGTCTTACTGTCAGACAGTAGTCTGCGTGATTCACGGGCATAGTCGGTTCTATCCTGAATTACTATGCTGCCCCCTTTATCAGCGGATTTAATAACAATCGCTTAATTTTGAGTCAGTTTGTCTAGGGTCTTATGGTGAGAGATTGGACTTCGAATAAGTGTGTTTGGAATCGGCTTTGCACATTTTGATAAGATCTGCATATACAACCTGGTAAAAGGTTTGTAAATAGGGTCCTTTATGATAAGTGGGATTGAAAATTGATTTGGCCCGCAATGTAGTATGTCTAACTGGGGGTGAGGTAGGACAATGCTGAGTAAGCCACTCCAGGTCTGCATTGGAGTTTTCAGCATATAATTCCTCTAGTAGAGCAAGTGCAGGCAGGCCTATATCTTCGAGGGTACAATCATTAATGATAGATGATGTCACATTAGCTGCTTCCAAAAGTGGTACATGTTTAGAGGCTTGTATATTAAAATGTCTCTGGACAGTAAGATTCCTAATGAACTTATTAAAATCTTTAAATAATGTAAACGCATTAGGCTGCATAGTGGGAGCAAAGGTAAGTCCTCTACTGAGGAGGGAGGTGTCATAGGGAGTCAGTTCAGCACGTGAAAGGTTATATATTTTTAAAGTTTCCGCATTTTTTAAATATATTTTAAACATATATTTTATACATACGTGTAGTCCTTATATATCTCAGTGTTTTTACCAATATGCCCCTTCATATTATTGTACTTAGTTTATATTCCTTGTCAGTCCACTTATTTATTGCCCACGGCCATATTACCCTGAAAGCGCCTGATTTCGTCTGATCTAGGAAGCTAAGCAGGGTCGGGCCTGGTTAGTACCTGGATGGGAGCACCAGTCCTTTCAGCTTCCTATCATGCCAATAGAAAGAGCAGTGGCTCCGAGCGCGTAACCTGCCTATCCAACCCTTCTTACTCTGTGGAGTCCTCCCCCGGAAGTGATCCCGTGACCCTTGACCTCAGCCCCAGCTTCATCCTGATGGCCACAGGATCTGCTCCAGGCTGAGCAGCAACAACGACTGCAGCTTTCCATCTCTGCATAGAAAAATGGATCCGGATCTGAGGCTTCCCTACGGACCACTGACACACAGATGAGCCTTTGTATTTCCTGTTTCCTACTCTTCATCTTCTACATCTGTGCAGCCCATGGACCCGGGACGAGGACTACAGGATCTTTACAGATGAGGCTTCCTTTTCTGTAAGTGTGATTGATATTTGTGTCATTAAAATAATCTTTTAATACTGCACTTAGGTGGCGCTTCCTTTTTCTCTACCCTTTTTTGTCTACCACAGAGTCAGCTCTCTGAGGACAGCAGCCGCTATCCACCAGCCATATTATCTGCCTTTTAACCCTTGAACTGCCTGTTACCATTATTATTTTAAACAGACTCATTGCTATATCCCCATTTACTTATGCACTTTGTGTTTGCGCTAACAGTTACCTTTTCCATTGTACAAGAGTCCAGAATAGCAGAGCAGGGGATTTCACGGCCCTCAGAAATAAGCTTAATAGAGATGACAAAATGAGACAGTGGAAAATTTACTTTATTTTCTTTGAGAATCAATGGGGAGACTGGGTAATAGAGTTTATTTGTTCAGGCAGGATCACATCAGTTGCCGCAATTGTTCTTCTAACATTGTTAGGACAGTTAACTGTGTAATGCCCAGAGTCCCCGCAATATAGACAGAGGTTTTCCAAACGTCTTCTTTCTTTCTCCTGAAAAGAAATGGATCCCTTAATTGCATCAACCTGCAAAAGGTTCAGCTGTGTCAGAATCTGGAGAAACTCTTGGATCCTTCTGAACAAATTGACTAGCAGAGAAACGCATGCCACCATTGCTTCCAAACATTTCCAGCCTCTCCTTCCTCCTTTCTGTAAGCCTCTGATCAACTCGGATACATAGTTGGATGAAGGCTTCAAGATCATTAGGAGTCTCTACTCTGGCAAGCTCATCTTTTACCTGTTCAGAAAGCCCTTGGCGGAACTGACTTTTTTGCGCTGCTGGGTTCCAAGTGGCATCTGCCATCCAACGTCTGAATTCAGCTGTGTACTCAGCAACGGAGCGTTTACCCTGTCGTAAACTATGCAACTTTGCTTCAGCCGTAGTGCAGCGGTTGGGATCATCAAAAACTTGATTCATCGCATCCTCGAAAGTCTGGAAATTATTCAGCATGGCAGTGTCTTGTTCAATATAAATGGAGGCCCAGGCTAGAGCTTCCCCAGTCAGGAGGTTGATAACAAACATTACCTTCTGTCTTTCAGAAATGAATGCAGTGGGTCGCATTTGGAAATGGATGCGACACTGGTTAAGAAAACCTCTGTAATGGTGGCGGTCTCCATTAAACTTGGGTGGGTGAGGCATATGTGCGTTAGTATCATCTCAGGAACGTAGGTCCAGCAATTGTTTCGTCAGAGCACGGATCTCTTTGTGTTGCTCCTTCACCACACCTTCCAGTACAGCAAATTTTTCTTGGTAAGTGACACCGAACTCCTGCATCTCTGCAATTTGCTGCCTGAACGGAGCCACAGCATTTGCTATAGCGGCCTCCATGTTTTGGGCCAGAATATTCTGTCACGATCAGGGGTCAGGCATTGAAGACCAATTGCTGTAGCAGTTGCAGGACTACCACTGACCAGCAGGATAGGTACACAGGCTCACCTGCTGCGTGTTAGTACCAGGTCGTGGTCCTTGGAATCGCCCCACCAGGAGGTGAGAAAGCCGGGGTTCAGTAGCGGATGAGCAGGTAAGTATCAAACAGAAGCGTGGTCAGTAAACAAGCAAAAAGGTCGGTAACAAGTAGTTGCAGGTTGGGATCAGGCAGAAGCGTAGTCGCGGAACAAGCCAAGGGTCGATAACGAGCAGTAGCAAATATGGACAGCAGCAGGGAAGACAGGAGCGAGGTACAGGCTGGAGATAGCACAATATTCTGGCAAGGAGGAAGATGCATGGCTTATATCAGGAAGTTTGTGGGAGGAGCAAAGAGTTTAAAGTTCAGCTGAAATCAAGGCACAAGGCAGGGTTGTCTAAAGGATCTGACAAGGCGCTGTCCAGCATCTCAGATAGCTCAGTGAGAAGATTCATTGCCAGACACAGCTGAGGTCCCAGGTTCAGGTCCAGGTCCTGACAGAGGGACAACTATGTATACTATTTGTACACTTCTCCAGACACCTCCTGCACAACTCTTGCTTACAGATTATTGCTCTCTCTCTCTCTCCCCAGGAGCAGCTAGCCCATGGTTAGGCCTTAAGGCTCAGCCAGGCCTTAAGAATTGCCCTTTGTAGGCAGGGACTGCAGGCCCCTATAGTAGCAGAACAAATGGAAAGTCTCCTTTGTGCTAGCTGTCCTAACAGTTGGACTACTGCTCCCAGTCAGCCCTCATGGCTGCAGCTGCCAGACTTCACTGCCCACAACATCACAGTCCACACTACTGGCTCTGAACAAGAAAAAGCACACTGCTCCAGGCAGAATCAGGTGTAAGGTAGATCACAGGTGCAGACCTCGGCTCACCACCGTGGAAGACGAATAAAACAAGAAATTGGTCGCACACTGGAACTCCAACTTATCTTGATGTCATCTTTATTGTCAACAGGGTCAGACAGATACAGGCAATGGTAGACGCGTTTCATAAGCAATAGCTTGCTTGTTCACAACAAATGTGACACTAAACAGACAGACTTTTTAAAGGAGTCCGCCCAAATTGGGCTACACCCAAAAACACACCTGGCTCTAATAGTACCACTGGCTTTGCATCCAGCACAGACTGCGCACTCCCAGTCCTCTGGTGTGCCTCCACAGTCCTCCTGACTGTGCACGTCACTCACCAGGTGGTTCCCTTCTGAAGACTTGCCTGGCAGTACTAGCTCTTGCTGTCCTCTCTGACTCCTCCTGTGCCTCCTGTTCAGATCCAGTTCTTCAAAGGCTCTGTCCTGCACCCGATTCCCAGGCAGTGTCATCTTAAGAGCATTATAGGCCCCCGGGCAATACGGTACACTGGGGCCCTGTCTACACAATCACGCACAAGAATTTTTTACTGACAAAAATCATGACATTCACTGGAAGAACCACATTTTTTACTGGCACTGCAAAAAGGTACCTAAAATTACAGTTTTCAGTGCCAAACAGTGCAAATGTCAGGATTTAAACTATAAACATATATATCGTGCTATTAGCAATGTGTTTAAGTTAAACAAAAGTATAAAAAAAAAAAATCTTCATTGACATGAAGTTTAGGTTACTATAACCCAGCCAGCACAGAGTTTCCTCTTACATCAGAGTCTGCAGGATTCCCCCTTACAGTGAAAGGGAACTCTTATGTAAAGGGGAACGCTGCAGATCATGATGTAAGGGGAAACGCTGATGTAAGGGAGGCTGTGGTGACCAGAGACCACCTTATATCAGAGTCCACTGCTTTCTCTTTACATCAAAGTTCCCTCTTACATCAGAGCAACAGACCACCCCCCGATCTCTTTGTGCAAGCTGCACAGTCAGCCAGACAGCCACTCACCGTACGACACCGACCAGGGCACTCCGTGTCTGTACTGGCTGGTGGCTGGGCAGGTTGCAGGCTCACGAACACCGGCACTGCCGACAGGGGTCCGACTCCGCCACACTCTGCTTCAAGCCTGCTGTGCTGTCTGCTCTGACAACTCTACTCTGTCCATTCACCCTCAGCTCCTCCTGCTTTTTTTTTTTTTTTAAGTCTGGCGGGTGTGGCTAACGTCATCATCGGCGGACAGACAGATGCAGCACTCGTGGAGGATCGGATCTTCTCGGCGATTTCCGCAAACTGCGCATGCACAGTTCTGACCCGCCGCTTCCCACCATTTTTTACTGGAGTCGCTGGGCAGCTGGTGGGGCCCCCCAGGCAAGTGTGGCCCCCGGGCAACTGCCCAGCGTGCCCAATGGAAAAGATGGCCCTGTTCCCAGGCCCAAGGTCACACCTCCCTGCCCCTAGAGCTCCCTCCAAGGCCCCGACAGCCTAGTACTCAATCCTCAGTTCTTCCACCCGACAACTCCTCCCCAGCTGGGCTGACCCTGGGTATTTCAAGGATGCCTGCTCCCTGACAATCCTAGTTGGGGATTGGTCAGGGCTCCCCAGACAGCTCCACCTCTCTTCCCCTCCTCTTCTAACAGCAAAGTGATGTGGTCTGTGAGTCATAGCTGCTACTCTGAGCCACTCCCAGCCCACACAAACCAAAAACAAACAGGCCTAGCTTCCAGCTAAGCCTGTTTAAATTTGCCTGCACTATCAAAAATCCAAACCTCTAGCACCTACCTATGTAAAGGGTGCTACATATAGTTTGGTTACAGACAGCTAGGTCTCATTTTGTCAGGACCTGAGCTTGAACCTGGGACCTCTTCTGTGTCCGACGTTGACTCTTCCCACTGAGCTATCTGAGATGCTGGACCGCTCCCTGCCTAATCTATTGGACAATCCTATCTGATCCATTGGACAACCCTGCCTTGTGTCTTGATTGCTGTTGAACCTTAAACTTCCTATATAAGCTTTGTCTCAGCAGTTCCTCTTTGCCAAGTTATTTTGATTTTTCAGCCAGTGCCTTGCTCTCGTCTTCCCTGCTGCCGTCTGTATTTTGCTACCACTCGTGATCGACCCTTGGCTTGTTCCTTGACTACTCTACTGCCTGATCCCAACCTGCAACTACTCGTTACTGACCTTTTGGCTTGTTTACTGACCACACTGCTGTTTGATCCTAACCTGCTCATCCGCTACACACTCTTGTAGGGCAAAACTGAGGACCGCGACCTGGTACTAGCATCTAGCTAAATCCATCTCCACCATCAGGAGCTCTGGTGAGCACTGGCTAGTACTTAGACTCCGCACCTCAGGTGAGCCTGTGTCATCTGCCAGGGTGACTGCCTGTGCACCTATCCTGCTGGTCGGTGGTAGTCCTGCAACTGCTATAGCAACTGGTCTTCAAGCCTGACGCCTGATCGTGACACATTTGCCCACAAAAGAGATTTGAATTTAAATTCCGCCTTTCATTTTCCACACTGTACTGCAATGGTCAAAAATGTTTAATTGCTGGTTAATTTAAAAGACATTTTATACATAACACATACTGTTTGTAAATACATTATTTCAGATTATTTCAATATGAAAGGGAAAAAAAGGCTTATTATAAGCAACATTTTGTAATTATTTTGATAAATAACACAAAGTGTTTGAAAGCTGGCAAGTTATTAAACATGACATTTTCTTACATCTGGCTTTGTTTCTAAAGCACAGTAATTGCAACAGTTGTTTTGTGTCAAGTAAAATTAATACTGATAACACATCTACCATAATAACCAATACAGTAAATTGTGGCGCTAAATATAATTAACATTAATCATACAAACATCACCAAGTGATTAAGTGAAGTCAATACAAAAATATTACTAAAAGTCCAAATAGTTCATACAGTCCTCAATAAAATGAAAAAATAAAATTCAATGAGTATAGTTGTGAACTAGGGGTCCTACTTGACAAACTCATCCACCACACCACATGTCAGTTGTGACACCGCTCCCCTATAGGTGTCAACTCACCGGATAATTTTGCCTCACACTCTCATGCTCGGCAAATAAGTGACAACCCATTAAGGGTTAAAGCGAGTTCATATCGATCTCCGATCCCTAATGGTGATCCCACAGGCAATCCACATGTGTGAAAACGAAAATTCTCCAATAGTGCAGTATCGTTTAACCAAAATGTATTAAAATGAGCTAAAAACCTTCAAACATTGCACTTAAATTATGCACAGTAAAACACGCATGTATTGTAGATCTAATGCAACAGCACTTGACTGGCATATCGTGGTCACAGCGAACCCAGCGTGTAATGGACAGAATCTCCCCCCCCCCCACCGAAATCATCTCCGCCAGAAGTCACTTTCTGTATTACTTCCGATATTACGTCATGTGTCACTCCTGGTTGCCGTACAGCCATTTCCAACACGTTTCGTCATTACGACTTTATCCTGGGATTTTGGAATCCCAGGATGAAGTCGTAATGAAGAAATGTGTTGGCAATGCAATGCAATGTTTGAAGCTTGTTTTTTAGCTCATTTTAATACATTTTGGTTAAACAATATTGCACTATTGGAGAATTTTTGTTTTCATACATGTGGATTGACTGTGGGATCACCACTAAGGATCGGAGATTGATATGAACCCTTTAACACTTTATGGGTTGGCGCTTATTTGCCGAGCATTAGAGTGTGAGGCAAAATTATCTGGTGAGTTGACACCTATAGGGGAACATTGTCACAACCTGCACGTGGTGTGGTGGATGAGTTTGTCAAGCAGGACCCCTCGTTCACAACTATTCCCATTTAATTTTTGTTGTTTCTTTTATTGAGGACTGTATGAACTATTTAGACTCATATTGATATTTTTGCATTTTAATATTTTTGTATTAACTTCACTTAATTACTGGGTGAAGTTTGTATGATTCATGTTAATTATCTTT
Organism: Rana muscosa; assembly: GCA_029206835.1. Taxonomy (NCBI): domain Eukaryota; kingdom Metazoa; phylum Chordata; class Amphibia; order Anura; family Ranidae; genus Rana; species Rana muscosa. Next base: position 655,564,192 of record CM055122.1, on the reverse strand, counting down.
AGCGCCACTATTTACTGTTTTGGTTATTATGGTACTGTAGATGTGTTATCAGTATTTATTCATTTAAAGTGGAAGCTGCATTGGTATAGTACCCTTATTCACTTTTTATTTGACTGTGGTGCATGGTTGGGACCTATAGTGTAGGAGGGCCTGGCATTTGGACCCTGTGCTTTAAGTAAAATTAATAGTTATTAATCATAAGAACAATATTTATTTTTAACATAATTTTAAACTGAACCCTGTAGTTGTCATAACTGCAAAAATCCACAAGATGGCATATGTAGCTAAACTGTGTTTGATACTGATAGTCAATTCAAACAAGTGCTTCCAAAATACTCTAAACAGTATTCTAGTAATATTTTTTTAAGAATTTCCTCACTCCAGAGAGTTGACATGTAGCATGTCCCAAACTGCTGGAAAGTTGAATCCTCCTTCCCCTGCTTTCTATGTTATGAAAGTCACGATACAGATTACAGATGAAGTCATGTGCTGATTCAGGTAAGTGTTTTGGAGGGGGTGGATGAAAACAAGTGTTCTTTTTTTTTTTTTACTTTAATGCAGGGAATCCATTAAGATAAAAAATCACCTAGACGTTAGAACCCCTTTAAGATACACAGAAAGACCGAGGCTCTAGCTGCTAGGAAATCCATGCTCCCATCCACCCCAGAATGTTATGTAGATATACATCCAGTCATTGGGGGAATTCATTAAAGTTAGTCAACCTAAATTAGCTGTTATTTATAGAAAACCTTGATGTGTTTCACAGCAAAGTGGTTACTCATAGGTGTATTATTATGAGTAAGCCCTAAAAGTGAAACTTTCACAGCCTCAGTCCCACTATAACCCTCTCTCTTTCCAGCAGCTTAGCTAGTGTCCATCCCACTGCTGCTCCTGCTCCTAAAGCACCATATAAATCATCTGGTCTTCTACTGTCTGCCTACAGAGACTTGGTCACTTCCAGCCACCTATGGCCTTCATTAACACCAGCTGATAGGATTTGTGCTTAGTTGCTCTCTGCTACGCAGTGAAAAATGTCTTCTCAAAGATGCAAAGAGAACTAATTCACTGCGATGGGTGATGCCTGTCCATACTCTCCTACAGGTTTGAATATCCTTTAAAAGAACTGACACCTGTAATATAAAAACTGGGTCCTCTATTACTTCAGTGTTGACCTCTTTGGAAGCCTTTTTAGCCCTGTTGGGTAAGGCTGAAGCCTCCCCCATATCCTCAAGGATCCCTGTGTCCACTTTGGACTTTTTTGTCTGTTTATGCCCTCTGTACTGGGGGTGGGAGGAGGGGGAAGCTCTGTACTGGGGGGGGGGGGCTGGGGGCTACTATGAGAAGACTGCTCACTGGGTTGCAAGAGGAGAGATTGCTAAGGTCCAAGCAGGGGTCAAGGCAGGTGGCAAGTAATAATGTAGTAAGGTATGGGCAGAGGTAGTGGTAGATGGAAGGCAAGGTGGAGGCAGGTGACAGGAAAGACAGTAGTCAGATCAATCCAGTTTGGCATCAGGCAAGCAAGCAAGGCTGGGGCTTAAAGCGGAGGTCCACCCTGAAAAAATTTTTACATAAAAAATCCAATAAAAAAAAAAAAAATTATAGAAAAAAAAAAAATGTATACTCACCCTAAATGCCTGTTGCTATGCAGAAGGCCCCTAATCTGCCTCTAATGTGCCTCTTCTCGTCCGCGGTGGGTCTCCTTCCGCTTCCTCTTCTTGTGAATGGGGCGCGCTGCCTTCTGGGAACTGTGTGTATCTCAGGAGGCAAGCCGCCCATTCACAAAGTGCCGTGCGAGTGGCCCATGCGCAGTAGGAAACGGGCAGTGAAGCCGTAAGGATTCACTGCCTGTTTCCCTTAGTCAGGATGGAGGAGCCTGACAGCAGCGATCGACCGCCGTGGCGGGACCGACATCGCGGGCGAGTAGGACAGGTAAGTGTCCTTATAAAAAGTCAGCAGCTACACTGTTAGTAGCTGCTGACTTAAAAAAAAAACTGGCTGCACCTCCGCTTTAAATACCCTCCTTTTCAGAAAACACACCTAGTGTGGACAATGTGGGGGGATGCATGCTGCACAGATACTCTGGGCATTCTGGAAATCCTGGAGGTCCTGGAAAACCTAGAAATATGATAGAAACCGTAACAGCAACAGCCTCAACACAGGGGGTCAGTCTAAGGCCTCATGTGCACTGCAGCTGGTAAACTGACATTTAGGAGCATTTGAGCATTTTTTTTCAGCAGCCCCTGAGCTCTCCTTAATGTTATCTCTACACTCAGGCGTTTATTGTAGATTAGAAGTAGTTGAGGTTAGAAGCATTTTTTTTAAAGCAAAAATTTGCGTTTAGGACAGTAGTTCAGACGCATTTAAAACGTCAAATGCTTGTAACAGTGTGTAAACGCATCTAACAGCGGTAACTCATGATTATAAGTGTTTTCGTTGGTTACTAGCTGTCAAGTTCCAGCGTTCAGAAGAGGTTTTCAAACATCCTGTGTACATGAAGCCTTAGAGGTGTATTGACTCCCTCCTTAATCTAATACCCCAGTAGTAGCTCCTAAGTAACAACTTCCTTCTTAATCTAATACCATTGTAGCTCGTGAGTAATGACTCCCTTCTTAATTTAATAACTCTGGCCAAAAAATTCAAAGTCATTGATCTTCTACATGCTCTGTTTAGCCTTTTGCATGAAAGTGCACCCCCACTTCTTTAGGTGTGGAGCTTTTTGTTCATTTAGCTAGGTCCCAGGGCAATGTACCTTCCCAGAGTTTAGATGCTGAATATATCCCTGATAGTTATCAAGCAAATGACTGAAATTGACAGTTTGCTCAGCCATCCCTCATCAATCTTCTTCAAGAGTGGTTTCTGTCTTGAACGCTCACTTTTCCATAAAGTTAGGCTTCATATCCTTGGGTACTGTTGAGCTCTTTGTGGTTTTTACTAACCTTCTTCCTTACCTCTCTACCAAGAGATGTCCTGTTTCACAAAGATCATATGACTCTTGTCTGGCTGTTTTTCTTGCTGATAAGGATCTGTTCATTCAGCATCAGCCAGGTGTACCTGCTCCAAGTTATGGATCTGATGTTTACCCTAGTGGCATCTTCTAAAATCCCCATTGCAAAACACTTAGAAGCCCCTCCTGGAATTGGGAATGTTTTCTTGCAATCCAATTGCCTCTGCTAAACCCTAATTCTGTATGCCTCACATAGAAATGTCCTGTCCTGGGTCTTTTGCTGGTGTATTTGTTTAACCAAAGGCTGGAGTTCGGGTTAGGCCCACACTAAAGAAGTCCCCTTCCAGTGAACCTTTGCCCTCTTCTTTGCCTTTCCAAAAACTTGTCACTTCCCTTCTGGGTATTTGGGGTATTTAGGATTTACTCTTCTATCATGATCTTCCCTTCTCTTGGAGCTTTCAAACACCATCCGCTTCTCTTTTGGTGTCAGGATGTCTGGACTCAAGGAGAGACATCCAGATGATCCCTTTGTACAGGATACCGCTTTGTGGTCTCTGCCTCAGTACAGGGCAGTGCATTTGAGCAAGGTCCGTGTATTGTGTGTCTTCATACCATCATCTAGTACACCAGAACAGGCACTTTCTTCGGAGGAAGAGGATTCTTCAGAACTCCACTAAATATTTCTTGAGTGTCATTTGTTTACCCTTCTTGTGACAGTACCCACTGTCTCTGTGTGTTTTGTCACAACCCTGGAGACACTTTCTTGTATGGTTAGTATCACGTACCTGGTCGCAGAGCCTGATATTGTGAGGAAGGCCTCTCTTACAGCTCTGACTCGGGGCCCCTGATTGTGTAGACAGGAGGAACAGGAGTACAGAATGGCATGAGTGCTTGCAAGTCTTGCTAGCAGTAGGGCAGATGTCATGCTGGGCAGGAGAAGTCGTCAGCCTTCCAGTGAGCAGGTGGGCAGCTGACACTGCTGAGCAGGTGGAATTTGGAGAGTGGTCAAGACAAGCCAGGTCAGCAACTAGAATCAGGATACAGAATCACAGGGTCACAGGATACACAGGAGGCTGAAGACAAAGCAGGACTGATTCTGAGCACTGGCCGAGTTTAAATAGCCTGTTTGGCACCAACATGTGTCACAGGTGCACACGAGCTTCGGCGCACACGAGAATGCCTGGCATTAGCCAGTGCCCAATTCTTGCAGCATGAAAGGGAACATGTTTTAGCCTGTGCACAGAAGTCCGTCCAGAGGAGTAATCTCGCCTATTGGCAAGCCTTTTCTTATAGTTGGTCTCTATACTTGGGACTAACATCTCGTTCAGATGTTGGTACAGTAAATTGACCAGAACTCTGCTAGATATTTTCTGATTGTTTTCAAGTAAGTGGAATTTTTCCCTCTGACACCTAATGTAAAAGGAATCCTAAATGTCCTTTACATTGACAACCAGTGGGAAGATTGACCCTCACATTATGATTGCCAAGAGAAAACATGTCAGGGGCCTTTCTTCCTTCCACTCACTTTTGATGGTCAATTGGAACAATGTGGAATTTTCCCACCATTGTAAGGAACAGTTTTCCCGTTGACTAGCAAAGTAATACCCATTTATCTTTGAATGTCCATTATTGGGAAACACACCCTACCTCTTCATTTGGGAACAATGCTGTATTCTTCCCTATGACCAACCAGGTAAGAGGCATGCTTTCCCTGGTAACTACTAATGTAAGGGCATGTTTCTTCCTACTGACCACCATTGAATGATCTCTGGGAGGAAAAAAAACCCTTAATTAGTGGTTACTGAGAAGAATTCAGAATTATTTTCATTAACCACCAAAGTAATGGGCATTATCCCACTATTGTAAGAAGTATTGTTCCTATTGTCCATGTCCACCAATGTAAAGTAATTTTCTCACTGACCAACAGTATAAGGATCATTCTTTCACTGACCAAAAACATAAAAGGATTTCTAAATGTCTTTATCATTGGCATTTAGTGGAAGAATGTCCATAGTATTGGCTGTCGATAGGAATAATGCCTCTTAAGGCCCATTCACACCAGAAAGCAGTGCGTTGCAGTAGATTAATTTTCATGCAATAAGGCGCATTGCGGCACATTGCATTGAAAGTAGCTGTAACATGCCTTACTGCATGAAAAATAGAAGTGCAAAGGGGTTACTTCTTACATTGATTTTCAGTGAGAAGAATGCCTCTAACATTGTTGATCAGCAGGGTGAAGCACACACCTTACATTGGTGGTCAGTGTGAGAAAAGTATAGAGCAGGAGTACTGTAAGTGAAACAAATTAAAATCTGCAATCTCTGTAAATGTTTCATACACGAAAATTCTCAAAAATCATTGTTGTACTTCACTTAACCTGTCCAGAGAGCAGAGCTGTGGGAGGCACCAAGCAGGTCCACTCACTACAGGCTGCAGAAAACTATAGGTGGGGGCAAATACAAGACCAATCACCCTGCACAAGGAGAGAAATGGGAAATGACTGGTCTTTGCTACAGGAAACTCCCTCATAGAAGCAAAGTATCACACTGGATTAATATAGAGCTGGCAAAAAAAAAAACACACAAAGTAAATCAAAACTCAGACGAGAATACACACCCCTTTTATATTTTGACAAAATTTGCTTATATGGTTCAACTATAAGCCAGATTAAATCTGATCGCCCATATGCTATAATTGTATGATCACTGGGGCCAGTGCAATCCACCAGAGAAGCATCCACTACTACAAAAGAGTATTGGAAACTCCTGCCAATCAGGAACCACCTTGTATTTTTGCCAGTGAATACCAGGTGAACTCTAATTGGCCAAGGTGGAGATTGTGACTTAATCTGCCCCTCCTCTTCATTTCGACCAATTACATCTCACCTAGCATTCGTTGACAAAAAGCAAGGAAATCATGAATGGCAGAGGGACAGGAGTGCCTAATGCTTTTTTGTTTCTGGCAGCAAAGGGAAGTCACTCCTACCCCACTGGAAGCTGACAGTGCTTACTTTATGTAGCAAATGTTACTGTAGTGCTACTCTTGAAGGAGAAGCTTGGTCATTTCCTGCGCCTCAAATCCAAAAACAACCTCAGCCCCACTGACACACCTGGTTAAATGAAATTCGCTGCAAGTACTTATAAAAGCATGAGAATAGATACTTTTAACTTGTAAGCTGATACCAGGAAATAGATCCAAGAACGTTTACTGGTAAATTAACTGATTGTATTAGTACAGTTTAGGGTAAATGATGGTATGAGCATAAATGAGCACACAGAGGATAGATTCAGACAGTCTACTAAACAATGTGATCTACAGGCCAAAGTAACTTAGAGTTCTGTAACACAGGACTGGAATCAACTCATAAATCAATAAAGTCAGCAATAAACAGTGCATATAAGCATCAACTGCTATGTGATTAATAATACTGTAACTAGTCTAGACTGCACTCTGGAGGTAGACTATAGCTAAGATCTATTGCAGAGCTACCCCTACTCCTACCGGCAATACCAGGAGTCCTTGTAGAGTGGATTATCTGAATAAAGAGCCATACGCCCTACCCTCTAGCTGACTAACATTGGGGCCCATCTTGTCATTGGTGCACATAAGCATAGTCCCCATGGGAATCAGCATGCAGTATCATAAGCTACTGGGTGAGCCTAATCCTTTTAAGCTTAGTTTCTGATAGCAGCGGCACATTGTGCCTCCCTGGAGTTCAACTCCCACATTCCATAGAGGCTAACCTCAAAGTCTGTAGGGTGCCTATGACTCACCAGCTCCGCCTGCTGATGAGAGGGAGCAGTGTGCTCGAATCCAGCTTGTCTACTTAGTCACAGTTTAAGTTCAGCTGCAGTCAGCAGGGCCGCTGATAGGGGGGGACCACCAGCCCTCCTGTAGGGGGCCCGGGCACACAGCAGGAGGATTGGTGGAGCAGAGAATAAAGAATGACAGTGTCTCTCACCCAGCAACTCAAAGCCGGTTTCTCGCCATCTCACTCCCGCCGGCTTTCAGCTGCTAGGTGAGAGGCTAGGTGAGAGACACGATGCTGGATTTAGGGGATGCCGGGGTGGGTTGTTATGCCCCCGCCCTGGCCGGCCGCCGCTGAGCTCCTTCCCCCGCCCCCTCCCCGCCCGCACTCACAGCTGGGATGAGGAGACGGCAGCTTGGAGCCTGGAGTGGTCAGAGAAGAAGTGCCAGTGGGAGGTGTTCTCTGTTTTGTTCTCCCCTCCTGTCAGAAGAGCGCTTGTCTTTACAGTACAAGAGACCGGATCGCTCTTACTGTAGATCTCATTGCACTGTACACACACCGCCCCCTATCCACATTTGTTGCTGCCGGGAGGTAAGCACTGCGCAGCCTTTGGAGGAGATGGGGGCGCTGTGTGTGTGTGTGTGTACAGTGCAATGCAATCTACAGTAAGAGTGATGCGGTCTAATGTACTATAAAGACCAGCACTCTTCTGACAGGACAGGAGAACAAAACACAGCACACCTCTTCCTGGCTCTGTTGGCATTGGTAAATGTAATGGGGATTTGGGGAGGGCGATATGTGTGAGGAGGAAGAATGGGGGGATATGTGCTGGGAGGAGAGATTCGGGGGGCAGGGGGGTAATTTAGAGGGGGTTGTGCTAGGAGGGGGGTTTTTTGTTTGGAAATTTGTTCATGGCGGCCTCGTCAGGTAGGCTGTACGGGGCCCCGTGATTTCTATAAGCGGCCCTAGCAGTCAGTGTTTTGACTTGCTCCTTGCAGCCAAATACCTAGTTACACTACTCTAGTGGTCATACAGGTATAGCATGTGGATGAATTGATTTAACCAAGGTGGCCTGCAGTAAGTCTGTTATGGCTAAATATTCCCTGGAGTTCTGGGTTATGTTCTCACTGAGGGAGGCTACACAACAGTCATTTAAAAAGAGGCTTCAGTTTTGCATTGAATTTAAGAATACTACATATGTGTAAGGAAATAGATTAAATGGAACATGGAGAAAGGATGGAGAAGGATCATGGGGTCCTAGTAGTATTGTACAGATTATTGAAATTATGCGCTTGAAGCTTCTTGAAAACGGCTTTTATGGAGGATGTTAGATTATGTTTTACAGCATTAAAAACATCAACAGGAACAAGGAGCATACAAGTACACTGAGCATAGACAAAACGTACATCCTGTGACTACATTACTATAGAATACACATTATAATAACGTAGTGCCACCTACTGGTATAGATAGGTAAAATGCATATATATATTTAGTTCACAGTACTTTACATTACATGCTGTTGTCCTTCCAACAAGTAGAAGACAGACTGAGCAATAGCATGCAATGCCAAGCTACAGCAAGCAAAGCCAGCAGAATATTAGCATGCATTAAAAAGGGGATTTACTCCAGAGATAAAACGATAATCCTGCCACTTTATAAAACACCGGTTTGGCCGCATCTGGAGTATTCCTGTTCAGTTCTGGTCACCAATCCTTTAGAAAGGATGTGCTAGAGCTGTAGATTCCAGAGAAGAGCAACAAATTTAATCTGGGAGGACCTCAATTACGAGGAACGACTAAAAGCACTAAATTTATTTACCCTGAAGAAGAGACGCTTAAGAGGAGATATGATTGTGATTTACAAATATCACAATGGTGACATTTTTCAGTCTCCTGCCTAGGGGGTTTTTCACTGTCAGGGCGGTAGGCATGTGGCACTCTCTTCCACAATCTGTGGTGTCAGCAGGAAATATTGATAGTTTTAAAAGACCCTTGGATGTGACTCTTAGCAAACACATATACGGGGGTATGGTTATAATGATTATCTACAGAACAAAATGCATCATAACTTCATACGCCGGTGTGCATGAGACCTAAATAAGTCAGATATATACTAGTTTTAACACTACTCATGATAACAGCACATGATTCAAAACAGTCAGTAGTTTGGTATTCTGCTGCACCCATACATGAATGTTTCTATAATTTATTATCATACGATTTTGAAACAACGTGTGATTTTCAGCCTACAGGGTTAAATTAAGTTCTGTAGAAAAAATTTAAGAAACACATATTTCCAAATAAAGCCCGTGTTCTGACAGGGTGGCAATAAGAAGAACTTGAGAAGAAACAGTATCAAACTCAGCCATATGCCAAACAGAATGAAGATCCATATTGTTAGGGCCAGACAGCTTAGTGATGTGTTAGCATGACTGCAAATGATATTCTGTCACCTCGCCTCTTTGTATAAGAAAGGCAGAAACTACTAACAAACTTTCCACAACAGCAAATTTTACATTTCTGTTATAAGTGCTATATTGGCTTCTTAGATGATGCAGAATGTAAGTGATGCATAATATGACATTGAAATGAATGCATGAGCACTTAGGCCCCTTTCACACTGGGGCGGGAAGGTGCGCTGTGGGTATAGCGGCGCTATTTTTAGCGCCGCTATACCTTCGTTTTTACCGCGGTATTCGGCCGCTAGCGGGGTGAATTTAACCCCTGCTAGCGGCCAAAAAAGGGTTAATGCAGAGGCGCATTGCGGGCGGTATTACCGCGGTTTCCCATTGCTTTCAATGGGCAGCAGCGGTAAAGGTGCGGCTAGCAGGACTTTTGGAGCGGTCCTGCTAGCGCACCGCTTCAGTGTGAAAGCCTTCACACTGAAGACTGCAGGGCACGATTTTTTCAGGCGGTATAGCAGCGCTATTATTAGCACTAAACCGCCTGAAAAACGTGTCAGTGTGAAAGGGGCCTTATAGTTACAGATTTAACAGCTTTTATTGTGCTCCCCTAATTCAACTAGTTCTATATGTACAGAGCAGCAGGCAACAATTTTCTCCGATATCTCTTAATACCAAAAAAAGTTTTACTTGTTTTTCTCTGCAGAACATAGCGACAGACAGCAGGGATACATAGTGCAAAGTAAGAAGCAGAAAATCTCTTTCCTTACTGTGTCCACTAAAACTGTTGGTCACAATTTAACCTTGATGCCTCGATTTTAGCAGAGGATACAGCTGATCTCCTTTGTGCTAAACAATACTGTATATATTTATTTACATAACCACTCATTAACATATGCTTTCTCGAATTTGACAGCAATCGCTGCTTTACTTCTTCAGATATCTTCAGTTTAGGAGATATTCACAGTACCTACAGGTCAGCCTATAATAAGGCTTACCTGTAGGTACTGTGAATATCTCCTAAACTGTGCAAGTTTAGGAGATATTCAGAGTGCATGCAGCCGATGATGTCATCGGCGCATGCGCTCTGATGGTCCGGCTTACCTTGTCAGACCTTCAGAGCCCGTGCTGTAAACAATGGCTCCTGTACACATGCACGGGAGTGACGTTTTTCAGCCACTCACAGCGCTGAAGCACGCGAACCCGGAAGAAACACAGAGGAAGATGTGAGCTATCTTAGCGATGTGCGGGCGCTGCTGGAGGGCTTCATTATAAGATAAGTATTTCATAATGAGATAGAGAAAAATAAAAAAAATAGGGGTATGGGCCCTAATCGGACTTTCAGCGGCACAGTAAACAATAGAGATGTGTAAAAAATATATATAAATGTTTAATAGAAAAAGAGAACCACATATATGACATAGGATACAAGGACAATTCAAGAGTTAAAAATCATACATATAAATACATATAAATGATGAGTACCCGAATGCATCAACGCGTTTTTTCGCAAATTCAGGAAAACAGTAATTGTAGAGGCAAGAAAGGGATCTCACTCTATAGATAAAAACAAAGACATTAATTTGTAAAAAAAATATATTGACACATTCATTTGAATAGGCATTGAAGAAAGGCCAGAAAAACAAAAATAGGCATGAGAAAACATGAATGACATAACAGAGAAAAAAAAAAATATATATATATATATATACATACATACATACATACATACATACATACACCAGCTAAAAATAATACAGATATAATTAACATCTAGTCCAAAGTCAAGTTGGACAGTTCAAAAAAAAAAGGGGGGAAGGGACACATGGAGATAGCTACCTGTAATTTCCGAGTAGACGGTATATAAGACTTCAAAAGTCACATATAGAGAAAATGGATATAAGAAGAATGTCTTCCTTTTCAGCCGACAAGCCCAAATATAGGGAGTCAAAGTGATAATTCAAAATATCAATGGGCTGGGGTCCATAACTCAGGAGGGATATATGATACAGTTCCCCCGAGTAGTGACTATCTAAAAAGAAAAGACACAAGGATGGATAAAAATAAGTAAGGAAAAAAATAAAAATATATATAAATAAATAAAAAAATTATTATAATAACAAAACAAAGAATGGATCAAAAAGACCAAATCTGAAGAGAACAGTGCACAAAAAGCATAATTAGTTACTATTAAACTGGACAGGCCTATTTCATAATGAGCTAGTATGCCTTTGTCCTACAGGTTTTTTTTTTTTTGGGGGGGGGGGTTCTCAGGGTTTACAACCTCTTTAAGAGGTTCCTGATTGGTTCCCTTATCTTTAGGGATCTCTGGGCAGCAGAACTGATTTTACAGACTGTATGTCTGACTAAGTTTGCCCTGAGTCTCATTTGAGATAGTTAGAGGATAGAGGAGGGAAGAGTCATAATTTCATTCAACAGAGAAAGGAAGGAACACCACTCACCGACCAAGTGCATGAATATGTGGATGAATGTGGCCTCAACCAGTACTGCTCCAGCCATGGCCTCTGACATGTTTGGCCCCACACAACCTCTGTGATCAAGCCCTGGTGTGCGGGGCGAAACATGTTAGAGGGCATGGCTGGAGCAGTACTGGTTGAGGCCACATTCATCCACATATTCGTGCACTGGGTCAGTGAGTGGTGCTCCTTTCTTTCTCTGATGATGCTTCTATACCCCTAAATGGTGCACAGGCGCCTGCTCCTTCCACTGCAACCGGCGCATAGATCTTCTTCTCAGCTTAGAGTAACACTGTAAATTATACCTGGATCATTTCATTCAAGTTTTTATTTTCATCTGTGACTCCATTAAAGAAGTGTTCCCTCGCTTTTTGTCCCTGTGGCCATACAAGAAATGGGGTTTTGGGCATCACTGAGGCACAAAGGCAAGCTGTAAGGTAGGTTAAATGTGTCCCAGTACCAGAAGACCAGTCCATATGCATGCACGTGTTTCTAAGCATAAAGTCACTGCCCGATGTATATCAACATGCATGCACAGACCTCTTGGCGTGCAATATAAGCAGCATATGAAAGGGCACACAGGTAGGCGTGTCACTGTTATTGGCACCAAATGGCATATTTAGCCATTTACCTGTGGCTTGACCTACTGCTTCTGCCTTCCCATGTACAACCAGGCTTGCCTTTGACCTGTCTCTGGATTCTTATCTGCCCATTGTGACTTTGGCCTGTGCTTTGAACTCTGCATTCTGCCTTCTGATTCGGTACCTCACTGCACAGCTGTTAGACCCCTTTCACACTGGGGTGGTTTGCAGGTGCTATTGCGCTAAAAATAGCGCCTGCAAACCGCCCTGAAACAGCGGCTGCTGTTTCTCCAGTGTGAAAGCCCGAGGGCTTTCACACTGGAGCGGTGCACTATCAGGACCGCTCCAGAAGTCCTGCTAGTCGCATCTTTGGAGTGGTGAAGGAGCGGTGTGTATACCGCTCCTTCATCGCTTCTGCCCATTGAAATCAATGGGACACCGCAGCTATACTGCTGGCTGAAAATGATAGGAGGGTTTACTTCCACTTTAACTGACCTTGGCCTGTATCCTTACACTGTCTCTGCTTTATGTTCTTGTACCTTGCTGTCTGGCTGTTGCTGACCTTGGCCTGTGTCCTAATGCTGTCCCTGCCTTCTGTTTCAATACCTCACTGCCCAGCTGTTGACGATCTTTGGCTTGTGTCCGGTTTTGTACCTGTCTGCTGATTGGGAACTACCTTCTGTCCTGCATCTGGTTCTTACCCAGTGGTCCAAAGTCATCTGTCCCTCACACTCAATGGCTGGCACTGCCTGCAACATGAGTCCTCATGCCACTTTGTATCCTCATATCCCCTGTCCTTACTATCAAGGGTGTTGGTCACGAGATGCAAGAGAAGCCCCCTCTTCAGCTCAGTCTTCACCAGGTACATGACACAAGGACAAAAATACAATATTGTCAAAATTCTAATTCATCTCCAAGCTTTTTTCAGTAACATGGTTGGGGAGATTTGCCATCACTTGAGGAAATCTGCACTGTAGGGGCACAGACTGCAAAAAAACCCAAAAAAAACTGAAGGCCTAAACTGTCCCAACTCTATCCAAAATAAGGTAAACCATTTGGCTGGATTTGGGCTTTAACCTATGGACTGCTCAGAATGTGCCCCACACATCATGGTGGAGCATGTTTTAGTGTTAATCTGCTACTTCACTTGCAAAGGAAAGCCACCCAAATCACTTCTACTTTTCTGTTGGCTATAGAATTCTAATGGCTTTAAGTTGCCATAGGTATACCAGTTCTTAGGCCTTGTGTGGTGTGCTGGTATCTCTGGGAAGGTGGGGGCACGCATTTTTAAGTTTAAAATAAGGACTAAAATTGAAGATTGGCACTTCCAAACCTAACCTAACCGATGGCTCGGTTCTCACTCCTCCCCGAGCCGAGCGATGCTGGCTGTCAGCCAGCATCGCTCCTGCTCTGCTCCTCCACACTCATTGGAGCGCTGAGCTGTGGAGGGGCGGGGAGTGGCCGTCTTGCATTAGTCAAGGCAGCTATCGAATCCAGACTTCCGAAGTCGGGATGACGCGCTGCCTCAACTGATAGCAGTGACGTCAGCGGAGAGCGGACTTCAGACCGCTCTCTGCTAAAAATGGGTCACAGGAGTCCAAAACGAATTGCACTCCTGTGACCCAGAGGAGAAGCCCAGCCTAAAAAGCTCAGGCTGGACTTCTCCTTTAATCCGCTAATGTATATGGTGCTAACCTAATATTTAAGTAAACTCTATATTCTGGCACTGCAGTTCTGGAACAAATTAAGATATTATTTAAATAACACATTGCCCGCATTTCTTATTGAGTGTTGTTGGCATTCAGTCTGCATGCAGAGTGGACTGATTCTGTCTGGAAGACTGAGGCTCTACGTGTCCGTAGCTTACAATAGCTAATAGCCGAGAGCAAGTTTAAGTGTGTGCCTGAGGATACTGAATCTGTTTTACCTGCATGAGGCGGGAGAACTGCATGTTCTTTCAGAGCTAATTGCTTTTATTCAAAGACAACCATCTCAAATCATGTCTGGTCTCTTTTGCTGATGAGCAATTTCAGGCTTTACACAGGAGGCTTTGTGTGCAGAGCAGACAGCGTTTGCAAGTCTTTTTAATTCTCTAGATTTCACAGAGCAGTGTGTGCTGTATGATTGAGCATCTCTTCAACAATATGGCAGTTTGATGTAGTCACGTGGCAACCAGCTTTAACTATTTCCATTGAAAATAATGATTTTTGGCACTAAATATTGTTTAAAAGAGACATACGTTTAATATTTGTTTCCTTTCTATTAAACTGCTCTGGGAGATGTCTTTGTTTTCAAAAAGATGACAACAAACCAGTAAAGCATATTATGGAATATGTCATAGCCCATAGATGTACTGACACCAACCTCCCTCTGCAGCCAAAAGCAAAAGAGGTGGCTGCTGCTTATCCCAAGGGGGAACAAAAATGACAGGTTTTTTAAAGTGTCTGACTGATGATCGATTCAAGAGTAATCAGTCGGCGGTTAGCAGTTTCACTCTATTGTCAGTGGATAAGGCGACATGTCATGTCTTGTCTGTGGCCACCATGATATGCAAAAAAGCATAGCCTTTAAGCATTAAGTAAGACAAACTGCCCGATGAACAGGCATATCTGGTACACACCGCTGAGACATCTTTTCTATTCAAGTTTCAGCCACCTTTCAGGAGAAGGGACAGCGACATATACACAATAGTGTTGCCTGTTTTTTTTTTAACTGCTCTGACTAATGTCTCTAATCATATATGCCAAAATTCAGCAAGAATAAAAATAATCTGAAAACATGTATTTTGTCAAAAGAAGGCTTTATATATTGGAAAATTGTGTTGTTTATTTTATATGAAAAACTTTATTGATAATTTGTACCACAAGCATTGTTGTTCCCTTGACTTTAACCCAATTCAAATCACTAGTACCTTAGGCCTAAATCTAAGGTTCTATTTATAAAATTCCTGGAAAGTCCAGTATAGCTCACAACTGTCCCTGATTTCAAGGGGCTGTCCCTGATTTAGAACAATGTCTCTCTGGTCCTCTTTCTTCCTCATTTGTCCCACATTTTGGTCTGATCTTTATAGTTGTTTATAAAATGCACTATTTATCTTTCAAAAAGTGTTTCCCAGTGCTAAACCTTTCATCAAATTGCTGCATTTTTTTACATTTTAAAAGCCAATATAAAGGAATAGTAGAGGTAAAAAAAGTACTCGTGGATTTAACTAATCGTTTTTTTTGTATAATTCTCCTTTAGGGGGCATGGCAAGGTGTGTGTCCTATGCCTACATACTTTTGCTAATAGGTGTCCCTCATTCCCATCTCAAAAAGTTGGTAGTTATGAGTCCAGGCACATTCATCAGTCTGTATATCATGGATATGCAATTAGCGGACCTCCAGCTGTTGCAAAACTACAAGTCCCATCATGCTTCTGCCTCTGGGTGTCATGCTTGCTGCTGTCAGAGTCTCGCTATGCCTCATGGGACTTGTAGTTTGGCAACAGCTGGAGGTCCGCTAATTGCATATCCCTGCTGTATATGGTCAGACCTAACACACCAGGGGAATGCAATGTTAAACTACACAAAACATATAGACTAACCCTGGAGTTGTAAAAAGCCCTAAAATTTCAAAAGCATGTACTGTTTTGTGATAGTCTGTGCTTGCATAGCCCTATAACTATGCACAGTCCTGACCATAGGATGTCTAGGAAGCAGAGATGTGGGATGGGGTTTTTCAGAAGTGCCAGATTCGCTTTGCTGATGGTAACCTGCTACAATTAAAAGTATGCTGTAGCAAAAGATAGTCCACTTCTATTCTATTTTTTAAACCACTACAGGCAGGGCTATCCTAATGCACTGCCCAGGGGCTCAAGGTGCATGGTTCCATTTTTTTTGCAGGGGTTGAGAAAGAATCCTCCAGGCAAAACATCTTACTACTGCTGCTGCTTGTGTGGGCGGGATGTGTACTGCTTCAATCCCTGCCTGTCAGCCTTCCTATCTAATTCATCCCATGTGATCGGAGCAATAAATATCCCATCCACACAAGCAGAACCAGTACAATGCTCTGCCTGGGAGGTTCTCCCTTAACCCCTGCAAAGTGACAGACATGGCTAGGGGGAGGTAGAGGGGAAGTTGTCATTCCGATTGTACATTTAGTTCCAGAACAGGTAAGATCTGTGACAGCAGCTTCCCTGTGCTGCTCTGCTTGAGGAGACCATTTCAGTATTATACATTACTGCACCCTTTACTGTACCTTCCTGCCCCCTGTACTGTGCCTACTTGCCCCGCTGCCCCGCTGACCCCTGTACTCTACCCTTCTGACACCCTGCCCTCTGCACTACTAACTTTTTATAATCTTTGAATATTTGTGTCGATTAGTCTTTGATTTATGGCATGTTTTCTTATTGTTTAAAATCGATTTTATTGAAAGTACTAATAAAGAAATGTTTAATTCTATCAACTATTTATATGTTAATTATTGAAAATGCCTGAAGCAGGCTGGTAGGGGCCCCAATGCACTGCTTTGCCCAGGGGCCCATGATATTAAAATGTCCCTGACTATAGGTTTACATTAAAACAGTAAAACATGATGGGTCTGTAGCAGTGCTAGCTGCATCCTTTAGTTTAAGAGTATCAACTATAAATTTTCACCCTTTTATGAATACTTTCCCTAGTTGTACATAAAATAAATGAATATTCAGCGCCACCTAGTGGATTACAGTGTCATAACCATTAAAAAGATTACATTTATCAGGGGTACACATATAATATTCTTGGGCTAAAGCTACAGTCAGGTTTATATGAGTAGTTACAAAGCTACAGTCAGGTTTATATGAGTAGTTACAATTAATGTACAAAACTAATGTGTAGATAAACCCTAACAATATTTTTTTTTCCGCGCTCCCTTTTGGTCTATACATTATTGAAAGTATTATATTTATTTGATAACTAAATAAAAATTACCTGTTGATCCTGGCAGAAACTCAGTGGGCTTTAGAAATCTCAAGAAGTGCCTTTAGCCCTGCCCAGTTCATCTCTGCGAGCTAGAGAAAACGTCCATGTTATTGAGACAAGGAAGAGGGCAGGTGTTTTCTAATCCAAATCAAGAGCTAGCAGTCTTGGGAGACACTGTTGTTCCTCAATAGATGCAGTGAAGCAAGTAAATGTTGTCACCCTAGGACAGGGGATGTATTTTTTTTTTTAGCAGGATCAACAAGTGAAACTATAGGAAACGAAGCGTGACAATGTAAACTAATGCAGCCATCCCTTCAAAGAACTGGTAAGCTTCCATATATTACATTTAGTTTTTTGGGTTTAGATACCTTTTAACATTTTGTAATGCAAGCAATGTAAAATGTAGGCACACAGAATAAAAACAACACAACTTATGTTATAGTAAGTTATTTTGTTGCACGCATTGACTGTGATATCACTGTAAAATCTCATGTAGATGGGGCTCAGACATCTCCAGATATTCTTCATCGATGTGATTTGATGCAATAAAGGAAAACTCAGGAGGGTCAAGTTGTACCGGTGGAATTGATCTACTAAAATTACAGAGTGAAAAATCTGGTGCGGCTGTACAAGATAGCCAATCAGTTTGTTCAATTAAGCTTTGGCAAAAAAAAAAATTTTTAAATGGAAACTGATTGGTTTCTATGCAGAGCTGCACCAGATTTTGCACTCTCCAGTTTTAGTAAATCAACCCTGGTGTATACATCCAAAAGACAACAGAATGAACTTTGAACTAATATTGTAAAACAGACAAACAACCAGATACATTCACAAACACTTGGATACTTTTTATCTAGTTTTATTCGCCCTTTAGGAATCTGGATCAGGGTTTAGTGGCTCAGGGCTGGGTTACTCATCCCAGCAGCTTCTCTGGTGCCTCCCCCTGTTTTCTGGGACATTGGAGAATGTTCTGGATATAGTGGGTGGAAGCTAGGAGGAGCTGCTTGGAATATTTAAGGGGCCTTAGTCAATCCCCAGTCAAGGGCTGCCAAGGGGCAGGCCACCTCATAAATAGGCATGAGTCATGCCAGAGAGGGGCAGTCAGTTGGAAGATGGAGATGGAGTGCTGAGGAGGCTGTTGGTGGCCCTTGAGGATGTCCCCTAGTCTGGAGGGGGGGGGTGACCTCAGGCCTGGGGCTCAGGGGCTGGAAGATTCCTTCTAAAACACATGGAGGTAACCCTTCCTGGAGGCATAGGAGCCAGGAGAGAGGACAGCGGGAGCAGGTCAGCATGTCTGAGAGATATCCTGAGAGTCAGCCGGGTGGGCTGGTGAGTATCCGTCTGGAGGACTGTGAGTCCTGACAAGTTCTGCAAGTATCAGTATGTACATCACAACCATCAGTGTACTGCCTGTGCCTGCAAACTTCAGTTCAGCTAAGAAGGGGCTACAGCAGCGTGCGCAGGAAAAAGCCTGCTTATAAGAGCTGTGGGTGCCAGCCAGTCTGGAAGCTTGGGGATGGAGCCACGCCCTGTAGGAGACCCAGTGTGCCCTGCTGGCAGAGAGAGAGCGGAACAAGATGGCGGACAGTACACGTGTGTACCCAGCGCTGACCTGGTTGCTTGAAATGCAGGGGGTGACATCGGTGGACACTGGTGTCCAGTTGGAGCATTGAGGGGGTTTTGCCCTTAGGATGATTGAAGGGACGCTGAGGCTGTGTGTCCTGGCTGCAGGAGACCTACCACTGTGGTTGGTACCTGGACCCAGTGCGGGCAACAAACCACTTGCCAAGCTAACGCGGAGTGAGCAGGAGCTGCTCATCTAGAGTGCGGACCTGCGTTCAGGTCTCTGCAAGGAACACCCGCGGAAGTCCCGGAAGGCTGGAGTGGGCCTTGAAGTGACTCCTGAAGGCGGGGTTGAGTCTGAGGCTGGTGACTCCCCTGCGAAGAAAAGTGACATTGGGGAAGAAAGGTGGAAATCTGCCTCAGCCTGCAGCACGGTCAGGGAGCCAGTTGGAAAACAGCTTGTCTTCAGGTGAGCCGGTGGGGAGTGTCAGTGGTGGGTGCATAGACTGGGGGTCGCCCAGACTGCAGGCAAAACTCGGGCCCATGGATGAAGAATTTGCAGAGTGGCCATCCCATAGTAGCTCGGAGGAGGAGTGGGGGCACTCTCTGGAGAAGGCGGAAGTGTTGTCCAAAGTGTTGGATGTAATAGAATCATCTGAAATGACTGAAGGATTCGTACAGGCCCCAGTTTGTGTGAGGTGGAAATTCCTAAACAGACCCTCTACTACTCAGACCAGAGCTGCCGAGTACAGGCGATGGATAGTGAGGTCCCCCAAAGCCTGTGTTCTCTTTGGGAAAGGCAAGTCAAGGTTTTCAAGATTCCAGCAGGAGGTACAGCAGAGAACAGCTCTGGAGTGGTGTCTGGACTACCCCTATGTCCCCCAAGATATCATGGACATCAATAAGGACTCCCGTATGTAGTGGGAGGATGACATGGTATGGGAATATAAAGTATGCATGTCCCCAAACCCTTGCGAGGACAGCACAGTGAGGATGCTTGGACCAGGTTCCAGGACATTCAATAAGAATGGTGGCTGGGAAATGCCATCTACAAAGATGTTAAAGCTGAACAGCCCACCAAGAGCCACTCTGTCGCTGTCAGAAGAGCTGGCGGCAACCTTAAAATACTGCCCAATCCACAGTATTACCTGTGAAGAGACTGTTCAGCTCACAGGTGGCAGAGACGGACAGCAGGGAGAGGATTGCTGCCTCTGTTTCTTTCCTTTTAGACAAGGCAGGCCTGACATCCTGACCCATTATCCAGATGGCTGTCCTGTTCCGGTTGAAGAACTTTGGGTAAGGCCTAGTATCCTGTTACTACGCTGATAACTTGAAGGGGCTCCTCCTACCAGAGACTCTTGAAAAAAAAATATACTGTTGCTGATGTTTGTTTCTGATGTCCTTATGCTCATTTATGATTATGTTCCTGGAATTTCAATAAATTGTATTTTATCCTACTTACTTGTCTTGACCTCTATGATCAACTAATTTAAAGTCCCATGGGCGACCCCTTTCTCTTGTATTGCATTTAAATCGGGATGGAGTTGTTTCATTTCAAGAGGTAGCAGCCAGACCGCCCTCTTATTTCCCAATTAACCCAGGTAGAAGACACCTATTGCCCTTTTTGGTCTGTTTGCTATCCCTGTGGTCATGTCCAGTTGAACTATCTTCCCCATTACATCTCCCCATATGTAGCAAATGCCTATTTTCATTTGCCAGATGGTGTTTGTGGTTCCTTTTCCTTCCGGGAGCTGAGATGCACAAATGGGAGGTTTTTCCCTTGCTGTTCCCTCCCCTCTACTTCGTGGAGGGGCTGGAACACCTGTGCATTGGCTCCATGTTTCTGCATCCATCGCGGGACATCCCCCAGTGGCGTCCTGCATTTGGCGTGCTGTACGTCATCATGCAGGCAGGGGGACTCTGCACCTGCGCAGTCCCGCATGTCGGCGAGCGTGGCGCAGGCCTTACCGTGGCCGTGTCATACATGGTGTTAGGGGCGTGGCCTGGCGCTCCCGCTCGGGGATTTAAGTTGGAGGGTTGACCTGGCAAACGCTTTTCCTTTCATTTCCTCTGGTTTTGTCCTCCCATACCTACGAGGTCCTACACAAGGGTAAGCTCTTTACAGATATCCACAATGCTTATCCCCTTTGGCACCTGCACTTATACTATACTATATGATTAAGAAAAAGGAGGGGGATTTTGCGCTAAAAACAATAAATATCACACATAAAACACCACTGTGTCATATAATATCACTTATATATAAAAAGTCCAATATATAATAGTGATGTAAACAGTGCAGAATAATAATATGTGCTAATAATTCAACCCACCAAAAATAAAGTGTAAGTGCATATATGAACTATCCGAAATGTGCCAAAAAAGTTCAATATTGCAATGAATACTGTTCAATAAATGTCCAAAAAGGTTTAAATCAAGGGGGTTATATTCCGAAATTCTGGATTCATTGCAATATTGAACTTTTTTGGCACATTTCGGATAGTTCATATATGCACTTGCACTTTATTTTTGGTGGGTTGAATTATTAGCACATATTATTATTTTGCACTATTTACATCACCATTATATATTGGACTTTTTATATATAAGTGATATTATATGACACAGTGGTGTTTTATGTGTGATATTTATTGTTTTTAGCGCAAAATCCCCCTCCTTTTTCTTTATCACTATGTTTATGTGTTAGGTGAACACAGATTGATTTTGCAGCAATTGACAGTTACCCCAGTCACTATTCTAATACTCTTGAGTAGCGCGAAACAAAACCCTATTCACTATACTATATGATTGACTCATTCATATACCACTATATTTTAATCATTCAGCAGTATATTCTTACTATCACATTCTGCATCTTTTCACTTCCTCACTCCTTTTTCTTCTCACCCTCCTCACATGTGCCCCTGTCCCACCCCAACTAAGATTGGGATTGGAATACAGTTTATTATTTCACCACTATACTCCCACACCATGATGACGACCAACAACAGATCTACCCATATACTCAAATGACGGTGTAGTTATTGAGCTGTACATGGTCAACTAGGCACACCCAGGGACACATTTCCTCCTTTCTTCCTTTTCTCCTCTTCTTTCCTCTTTTTTGCTGCTTCCCTTCCCCTTCCTTTTCTCCCTATTCCCACTTCTCTTTATTCATTTTCTTCACCCCTTTCTTCTCTCTGTTTGCATCCATGTCCATACTCCCATACACTCTTATATACGACATCAATAATTTACACACACCTACAGGTGACCATTGAGTTTATTATTTATTAATTAACTCAGATACATATATATCTGTATTACAGCTGTCATGTTACGTATGGCCAATGGGGCAATTCAGAACACACTCTCTGTCACTCTTTCGTCTTGCCATGGTCACCCTCCGCTGGGCCCCTGACTGGTTGTCGTGGGTCGCGCCCCTTCAGCGCCCCTACAGCTCCCAGTTGGAACATTTCCGTTGTTGCCATGCGGGATCAGCACCTTAGACCAATCAACCACAATGTAAGTATGGAGTGCCTTATAGGAGGTCACATGCTTTTCTTTCTAACCCAAAAACATCATGCAATGTGATATTTTACTGATGTTTACCATTTTTTAGATATCTTGTGCATGCATCAATTCCTGAGGAAGCAAGCAGAAACGCGTTGAGTACTAAAGATGTATATGCATACTATGTATCTTGAAAGACTGTATTGAACACATATATGTTCACAAATCATATGTTTCATGATGTCCTTATGCTCATTTATGATTATGTTCCTGGAATTTCAATAAATTGTATTTTATCCTACTTACTTGTCTTGACCCCTATGATCATCTCATTTAAAGTCCCATGGGGAACCCCTTTCTCTTGTATTAGATGTTTGTTTCTGCCAGCAGGCATAAAACACCCTACTGACAGAATGTTTGGATATATAGTAAGTTTAGTGATAGGATTGCTTGTTTGTTCTGTTTGCAGATATCGTTATAGCGGCTGTACCCCTGCTAGTGGTGGACTCTGGTTCTCTACAGTTTGCTGGGAGGGCTTACCTCTTGGGGGAGGTGCTTCAGCTAAAACATGTGCCTTATACTGTGTCTGTAATGTGAGCTACAGGGAACTGTAGTAAGTAGGAATGGGCCAAACACCCCCCCCCCCCCGGTTCGGTTCACACCAGAGCATCTCGAACAGGCAAAAAGTTCTAGCGAACATACGAACACTATTAAAGTGTTACTAAACCCACAACAGTAAAATCAGTCTGTATATGCAGCATGGCATGCTTGTTACACTGACTGTGGAACTTAAGGGGTTAATCCTCTGCATTGTGTAAAAAGGCTGTTTTATCCTGTATGCACAGATCCTCCCTCTCCTGCACTGTCTATCTGGGGAAGGCCAGCTAACACAGGCAGAGTAGCCAACCTGCACATGATCAGTTGTGTCTTTTATGCTAGAGAGAACATTTACTTGTTCTCAGAGCTAGAAAGGTCACATGATATTGACATCACACATGTGGGTGTGTATACAGGCTGCAGTGGAAATCTCCTCCTACCTGAACTCTCAGCACTGGAGAAACTGTGCAGTTTATAATGTAACCGTGTTATACAGATCATCCAAAAAGATATATAGTGGCAGTATTTTAATAAAAAAAGAAGCTTTATAAGCTGTGGGTACTGTGGGGGGGATGAATTATTTTCATATTACTGGGTTTATTAACACTTTAAAGTCTATGAGACACAAACATGAAAAAGTCCTAATTTTAAAGGCTTATATGTAAGTTAATGCCATAAAAAGTGTATGGGGACCCGGGCCCTAGGGGACATGTATCAATGCAAAAAAAAGTTTTTTAAATAAAATGATGATTTTTAAAAGGAGCAGTGATTTTAATGATGCTTAAAGTGAAACAATAAAAATGAAATATTCCTTTAGATATTGTGCCTGGGGGGGTCCCCTTAGTCTGCCTGTAAAGTGGCACATCTGTGCGATTTATAGAACATGCCGCAGCACTAATGACATTTCTAAAGGAAAACATTTAATTTAATCACTTCAGCCCGGAAGGATTTACCCCCTTCCTGACCAGGCCATTTTTTGCGATAGGGCACTGCGTCTCTGTAACTGACTATTGCTGGGTCGTGCGACGTTGTACCCAAACAAAATCGATGTTCTTTTTTTTTTTCCACAAATAGAGATTTCTTTTGGTGGTATTTGATCACCTCTGCGGTTTTTATTTTTTGCTCTATAAACAAAAAAAGATCGACAATTTAAAAAAAACAAAAAAACAACAATATTTTTTTTTTTACTTTCTGTTATAATACATATCCAAAAAAATATATAAAAAAAAATGTTTTCATCAGTTTAGGCCAATATGTATTCTGCTAAAAAAAAAGGGCAATAAGCGTATATTGATTGGTTTGTGCAAAAGTTATAGAGTCTACAAAATATGGGAAAAATTTAGGGACTTTTTTTTTATTGTTTTTACTGGTAATGGTGGTGGTCTGTGATTTTTAGAAGGACTGCGACATTGTGGTGGACAAATCTGACCCTAAGTCACACTTTTTTTGGGACCAGTGACACCAATACAGTGATCAGTGCTATAAAAATGCACTGATCACTGTATAAATGGCACTAGCAGGGAAGGGGTTAACACTAGGGGGCGATCAAAGGGTTGACTGCGTTCCCTGGGAGGTGTTTCTAACTGTATGGGGGATGGGCTGCCTGGGAGACGAGAGCGATCGCTGTTCCTGATCACTAGAAAAAGCAGATCTCTCTCTCCTCCCCTGTCAGAACGGGCTCCTGCCTTTGGCCAATCAAGGCTCTCACTGTACAATGCGCTGTGATTGGCCAAAGCATACAGGTCAGGTGCATGCTATGGCCAATCAGCAGCCATCAATGCACTGCGATCTCACAGTGCATTATGGGAAGCTCCGTGATGGGCGAACGTCCTGTGAGCACCCCATATGTTAATTTGTTCAACGAACACCCAATGTTTGAATCAAACTTACATTCAACTCGAACATTGTGATGTACATATTAAAAAAAAAAATATATATATATATATATATATATGTCTATTTTTGATACTGCCCATTTATTTGTACATAACCCTTTCCAAGTTGTTTACCTTTTCCCCTCCCTTATATTTGTTTATGGGATGCCCTGTTTTCTCCTGGGCTCAGGAGTGTGTTTTTTCCAGCCGTGGTGACAGGCTGTTTTTCTAGGGGGGTGGGGGGGGTGAGTGTAGTACCCTCTTGTGTGTTAGAATGTTAGTGTAGTTGTTAGTGTAGGAATCTTTTAGCCTGGGATGTGAATCTAGGTCAGGGTTTAGTGGCTCAGGGCTGGGTGACTCATCCTAGCAGCTTCTCTGATGCCTCCCCCTGTTTTCTGGGACATCGGAGAATGTTCTGGATATAGTGGGTGGAAGCTAGGAGCAGCTGCTTGGAATATTTATGTGGGCCTCAGCCAATACCCAGTGAAGAGCTGGCAGGGCACCTCATAAATACCTCAGCTTGGTGGGCTGGTGAGTATTAGTCTGGAGGACTGTGGGGAGAAGATAGCCTGGAGGGATAGTGAAAGGGGCAGCTGCAGCCAGTTGGGTTGGTGGTGCCTGAAGAGGTGGTGCTGGAATCAGTAGCCATAAGAGTGATGCTAGCTGGACACTGAAATTCTGCTACACAACTAAGGGGCCTCAGGTTCCTGCCTGTAAAGGGCCATGGCTTAACCTGACTAATTGACCGTTAGGTACTCTCAATGTTCCAGTTAAGTTCTGCAAGCAACTGTGTGCTAGATTGAAGAAGAGGAGCTGTACTGTACATAGAGACTATAAATAGGAAAAGTTGTCCCTGAAGTTGTTGAAGTCAAGTAGGCATCTCATAACCAGTCACGGACTGTTCTGACTTAAGTGTGCCTGTGAAGATTTGTGTGCCTGGCTGTGCAGGGTGGGGGATCCCATTATAACCCCTGTTTCTTTTTGTTTTGTTTTTTTCATCTGTGTCCCATTTCTCCGCACTTCCTGCCCCATAGCGAATTTAAGAAGTGAGGGGAAATCCTTTCAAAGTGAGGGAATGCCTGGTAGTCACCAGGATCACTAGAACTAGTGACTCCTTTGAAAGATTTCCCCTCTACTTCTGTATAGGCAAAAAACAAATACGTGTGATTTTTCCTTCACTTTCAGTGCTAAAGGTAGACAGATAGAGAGGGTGAATCTCCCTAGCAGGGGCACAGACAGAAAAAAAAATTAAAGGTGTTCTAATCCATTTAGATCTACTTTAAACATTTACATATAATGTGTCTCATGTGCGGATTTTCCATTGTGGTAATCTCACGGTAGCTTCTTTAGTTGTTTCTATGTCAAAGCAAGCTCAAAAGGTGAAGTATTATCTAGATGTTAAAAGCAACACTACATTACATCCTTAATCTCCAAAAAATCATCACTATATAGCCACTGTTTAATGTCCCTGTAATTTATTTTTCATGAAATAGTTTTTGTGTTTTTCTGCCTTCTTGTAACGTCCTCTGGGAGCTCCCAAACTCCTCTCTTTGCCCTAACTTCAATTTGTTTGGAACAAGCAGGGCAAGCTAGTTGTAGACATGTGCACCGTTCTATGCACACTATAAATCCCACTGTCCCCAGTTAATTTAGGGAGCGAGCAAAAGAGGGTGGCTTCATTGCTATATACAGTGTGTAGCGATACCCCCAGACTAAGGGAGCCGCTGGTTTGCTTTTGGGCCCTGTACACAGCACAGCCAACCCCCGGCAATCTACTCCGCCCTTCTCTGGCACAGCTAGTCTAGGGGTGGTATTTATATATAACTCTATAACAGTTTATGCACAATTCCACAATACCTTTCTTCTAGTGATAAGTTATATATTTATATATATATATATAGACTCCAATACCAGATTTGAGAAAATGTAAAAGGTTTACTTGTAGGTAAAAAAAGGTTAACAATCAATATTACATCTAACACATGCATGCAGAGCCCTGCAGCAATACTAACAGTAGTTAATTATAGTGCGCAATTAGTTCTAACACACACTAACATATAGCTTGAGTCCCCGTTAGCAATATGGCGCCCAAAAGTACTATCAATTCCCAGTCAGATAACAACAAAGGCCTAGGGAATGCCCAGGAAAAAACCAAGCATACTTACCGACCAGCTAGCTGACAACCAATTAACCTGTCTAACAGTATGCGTTAAAAACAGGGGTTTGTCCGCACGCATTTGCAAACGCATGCGTGAGCCACAGAGCCACGCCAAGGCCCCCTGGAATCTGTGGTCCTACACTAACTGTGAGTGTCCCCACAATGGAGGCACATGCATTCTGATGGTTAGATGAGGGCAGGTGGACTGAAGGGGAGCCACCCCTCCTTAAAGGTACAGGAGCACACCAAGCAACCAACATAGCACAATGGCAGCAAAGGTGTTGGTGCGCTGCTGGACCAATACAAGCACCACAGGTGAAAACAAAAACATGTCCACCGCCCTCATCTATAGCTGGCCATAACAGTAAGCAGCATTGGAAGGCTAAAGCAGATAACAACAAAGGCCTAGGGAATGCCCAGGAAAAAACCAAGCATACTTACCGACCAGCTAGCTGACAACCAATTAACCTGTCTAACAGTATGCGTTAAAAACAGGGGTTTGTCTGCACGCATTTGCAAACGCATGCGTGAGCCACAGAGCCACGCCAAGGCCCCCTGGAATCTGTGGTCCTACACTAACCGTGAGTGTCCCCACAATGGAGGCACATGCATTCTGATGGTTAGATGAGGGCAGGTGGACTGAAGGGGAGCCACCCCTCCTTAAAGGTACAGGAGCACACCAAGCAACCAGCATAGCACAATGGCAGCAAAGGTGTTGGTGCGCTGCTGGACCAATACAAGCACCACAGGTGAAAACAAAAACATGTCCACCGCCCTCATCTATAGCTGGCCATAACAGTAAGCAGCATTGGAAGGCTAAAGCAGATAACAACAAAGGCCTAGGGAATGCCCAGGAAAAAACCAAGCATACTTACCGACCAGCTAGCTGACAACCAATTAACCTGTCTAACAGTATGCGTTAAAAACAGGGGTTTGTCTGCACGCATTTGCAAACGCATGCGTGAGCCACAGAGCCACGCCAAGGCCCCCTGGAATCTGTGGTCCTACACTAACCGTGAGTGTCCCCACAATGGAGGCACATGCATTCTGATGGTTAGATGAGGGCAGGTGGACTGAAGGGGAGCCACCCCTCCTTAAAGGTACAGGAGCACACCAAGCAACCAGCATAGCACAATGGCAGCAAAGGTGTTGGTGCGCTGCTGGACCAATACAAGCACCACAGGTGAAAACAAAAACATGTCCACCGCCCTCATCTATAGCTGGCCATAACAGTAAGCAGCATTGGAAGGCTAAAGCAGATAACAACAAAGGCCTAGGGAATGCCCAGGAAAAAACCAAGCATACTTACCGACCAGCTAGCTGACAACCAATTAACCTGTCTAACAGTATGCGTTAAAAACAGGGGTTTGTCCGCACGCATTTGCAAACGCAGGGGGCCTTGGCGTGGCTCTGTGGCTCACGCATGCGTTTGCAAATGCGTGCAGACAAACCCCTGTTTTTAACGCATACTGTTAGACAGGTTAATTGGTTGTCAGTTAGCTGGTCGGTAAGTATGCTTGTTTTTTTCCTGGGCATTCCCTAGGCCTTTGTTGTTATCTGCTTTAGCCTTCCAATGCTGCTTACTGTTATGGCCAGCTATAGATGAGGGCGGTGGACATGTTTTTGTTTTCACCTGTGGTGCTTGTATTGGTCCAGCAGCGCACCAACACCTTTGCTGCCATTGTGCTATGCTGGTTGCTTGGTGTGCTCCTGTACCTTTAAGGAGGGGTGGCTCCCCTTCAGTCCACCTGCCCTCATCTAACCATCAGAATGCATGTGCCTCCATTGTGGGGACACTCACGGTTAGTGTAGGACCACAGATTCCAGGGGGCCTTGGCGTGGCTCTGTGGCTCACGCATGCGTTTGCAAATGCGTGCGGACAAACCCCTGTTTTTAACGCATACTGTTAGACAGGTTAATTGGTTGTCAGCTAGCTGGTCGGTAAGTATGCTTGGTCAATTCCCAGTCAGGCCTGACTCAAGTAAACTCAGTCTCTAGAGAAGGAATCTTCGCATGCCAGATGATCGATGGTGCACATACAGGAACAATATTTGTAATCCAACAAGGTGTAAAGTAGTAGAACTACTCCCCGGAGACTATGTGACTCAGTCCTCCAACTAGTCTCCTAACAGAAAAAGGGAAATATAACCCGATGGGCCAAGGCAGTCTATAGGCCTAATAAAGTACTCGGTTATAGCTGTGAGCAGGTGCTCTCTCACCCCTCCGGACTCGATCCCAGTCCGGGACTCCCACCGCTGTGTCTCCACACACACAGGATCTGCCACCGCCTGATCTCCGGTTCACTGACGTCCCTGAAGCAGGTAGATGTCTGTCGCCACACAGGCTCCGCAGCAAGGTGGAAGGCTCTCTGGAAGTGCGCAAGGCCCAGGCCTCGGGCCTTGCACTCGTAGCAGGTCCGCACAGGAAGTTCTCTTGCCAGCCGCGCGGTGTCCAAAGAGGCCGGGCTTAGCCTTCCCCTCCCCTTTTATACCCCACCCATGAGTCTCTGCGGCAGCCCAATGCACCTTGGGTGCCAAACGGGGTTCTGGGTAACGTAGTCCATGGGGCCTCAACGGAGACCCCGCTACAAGTATATAGTTGTAATCCATTGTTCTAACGTTGCCACCCTCTAACAGGAAGTCAGATGACAATAGCAAAGGAAGAAAAAAAGGAATTTGGGGATTTGGAGGTGGCTAACAGCAATGAAAGAATACATGCTTGAGTAGAATATTTCCTTAGACCAATGTTTACTTTAGTGACACTTTAAATATTAGGGATCATCAGCTTACTAGATATGATATTCTCATGGA
The DNA here is from genome assembly GCA_029206835.1 of Rana muscosa. NCBI lineage: Eukaryota > Metazoa > Chordata > Amphibia > Anura > Ranidae > Rana > Rana muscosa. Next base: position 655,534,587 of record CM055122.1, on the reverse strand, counting down.
CTTAACAAAACAGTGGAAAACTTGGGGTTCTGGAATGTAGAAGATAGACATCTGGGGCAATGACTTAAAAAGATGAGCACCTCTACTTAATTATATGATCATAAAATGGAAATACAATTTGAAGATTATTTGGATCATGTAATAGTGGTTATATTTGCTTTACAGCCACTTTGGTTAATGTTTGCAAATTAGTATCCTTAAGGAGAAAGTTCTCATGGGGTATACCTTTTATCTCCACAGTCAATAAACTATCCTGTACTGTACCCTGTTCCTAATGAGCTAAGTTTCACTTGATCTTCCAAAAAGTCTTGCTCCTAGTTTTTTTTGTAATGTACAATATAACTAGTGCCATGTCTGTTGAGGCATTTCTATAGCTCTGTATGCATAGCACACCATTTTATCACCAAACTGCTCAATCTACCTCATTTGCACACTGCCTCTTAACTTCTAATGAATATATGCATTATTATTCTTCAAGCTGATGCCAAAAATCATCAAGTTTCACTGTATGTCCTATACATTTATATTTGTGATAAAATTCAGAATAAAGAAAATGTCAGCTCTTTGTAACTGATACATGAATTACAGTATATGATAAAATAGTTTCATTTCAGTACATACATAAAATATCTTTATTACATTTTTAATGACATCATCCTCTTCCTTTCCTGGTGGTCTGTACTGACATTTGACAGCAGAAAATCAGTTTAACTTTAACGGCAGTAGGAAGGGTCATGTGTGGTGTGCTTGACAGGGGAGCTACATGACGCTTCTGAGTGGGTACGCTGTGCAAATTAACCATGTGTGACTCACCTATTAAAGGTTATAATAGCATTGTTCCTTTTGCCGCTTAGGAACATGATGTGCAAACACTATCCTGCTAAGTGGATTCCTGCCCAAAGGTGAATCAGGAATAACTGTAGAATACATTTAATAGTTCAAAACCTGCTCCAAGTGAATCACTTCTCCAATTACTTAATGGCCATGTTAAAAAAATATGTTTCTGGAAGGCATGGATTTTTTTTTCATTATGTGTAAAAGAAATTTGATGCACATGCCCTATTGCAACCCAAAACAAATACATAATATGAAATATAACTAATAGCTTCAGTTTTTTTGCATAATACAATGACCAAACCAGGTTATGTGGCACTTCGCTGTCATTTTACACCGTACACAGCGTTTTTGTGATAGGGAGATGTCCTGAGCACATGCCATGAGACTTCACAGTCCCAGCCATCTGTGAATATATACACCATAGGACTGAAGATACACATTCTGTATTCTGGGTCCTGCTGCATGTTAGGATGGGTTACCTTATGTGGTGCTCTGTCCTCCATATGTGTGACAATATATGAAGTTCACCTGGTGGTATCTGCCTGGACCGACTAAAAAAAACCCACTCAATCCTCTATGCTGGCTATGAGCGTTTTCTACACTGATTTATGTCTAGACACAAGAATCCCCCTGATGAACCTATAACAGCGAAACGCGTATAGTAACGCAATTGCTTTGGCCCACTAGTCTTTCTATGGATTTGTAATTTATTTCTATGATGTCATAAAATATTTCTTGGTATTGTTATGTCAAGGGGATTGGAGGTGGATTTGTGTCTGGCACTAGCAGTATCGTTATTAATCTATTTGGGCTTTAATGAAATGTCTTTTTATCTTTTGTAAACCAGTAAAACAGGGGTCTCAAACTTTCTAAACAGGGCCAGTTTACTTTAGGCAGGCCGGACTGTGCCATTGGGAGTAGAAAAGTTGCTGACGTCTGTGGGAAAAACAATGCCCCATTGTTGGTGTCAGTAGGAGGAATTGTGCCTCATTATTGGTTTCAGTGGGAGGAATTGTGCCCCATTGTTGGTTTCAGTGGGAAGAATTGTGCCTCATTATTGGTTTCAGTGGGAGGAATTGTGCCCCATTGTTGGTTTCAGTGGGAAGAATTGTGCCCCATTGTTGGAGGAATTGTGTCTGATGGATGATGTCATTGGGCCCCATTGTTGGTGTCTTTGGTAGAAATTGTGCCCCATCATTGGTGTCACTGAGAGGAATTGTGCCCCATCGTTGCTATCATTGGGAGGAATTGTGCCCCATCATTGATGTCTTTGGGCCCCAGCGTTTGTGTCAGTGGAAGGAATTGTGTCCTACCCTTAGTGTCATTGGGCCCCATTGCTGGTGCCAATGAGGGGAATCACGCCTCACTGTTGGTATCAGTGGATGAAATAATGCCCCAAGGGCCAGATAAAAGCAAGTTTGGAGACCACTGCAATAAAAGATATTTTTTATCTTAAAACAAAATTCTGTTTAATCCCTGAGATATTGAGCAGCGTAAAGTCACATTTTTCTTTCTTGGCATTTATTGTACATTCCACAAGTATGTGGGGCTCATTTCACCTCACAAAGCCTGATTATTCCTATATTTTTTAATACTGCAATTGTATCTGACAACTGCAGTATTAAACAGTTGGCACTGCAGATGATCTGCATCCTGAAAGAGTTTATCTGTGGGCTAAAGGCTTTTATTTTTTAGCGAACCTTCAGGCCTGCATGTGATCACTATGTCATAGCTGCAATAGATCACATAAATGAGAACCACTCTGATTGTTTCCTGATTGTAGGTGGAGACACAAACGGCTAGTGACAGTGGAATTGAGTGCCATCTGCTGCAAATCGTGTTGGCTCTTAAATGTTTTCTCGGCATGGGACATCAAGAAGGGAAGGAATTCAAGTATGCAATAAAGCAAGTAAGTATTTGGAATTTTGCAACGTAGCAGGGACTGGTCAAAGAGGGATCGCCTTCTACACAATTGGCCATTTTGAATATGTTTCTATATAAAAGTTTGCTAAAATTACAGAATTCAGTAAGGATGTATAGTAGTATGCTAAGGTTACACAAAAATCTCATAAATACAAAAGGTAGTCGAATTGCAATAAGTTAACGCTTTTGACTAAAAAATAATAAAGTGAAATAAACTACCTACAGCCAAATACAAGTTCACCTGTCCACACTGGTGAAAATGTAACAATATTGCGTTAGCTTTATTTTTTTTTCAGTTATTCAGAAACTAGGGTGTAAATAGGGTGTTTTGTTGATGGGGCTGAGATCACCTACATTTTGTACCAGGTTATAATATATACTGTAGGTAGTATATAACCCAGAAGTACTTTGGTATAAAATTTTAAAGGAACACTTATGAAGGTAAGAAATTCCTCTTCTGAACTAAGTTCACCCTGGAGCACTTTTTTACCTATTTAAAATTATATTCTTGCGTTTGCGTTTACTACCCTGTACTTCACATGCCCTATGAATCCATATGTATATAGCAGCCTAATTGTGATCAGAATAATTTTTTTACGTATTTAATAATTTGTTATTGACTTTGTAATGTAGATGCTACAGAATGTCTGTCAGGTTAAGGCAGCAGCTTTAGGCATTTAGGAGAGTGATGTTCATGAAATCATAAAGCGCACTCTTGAGGAATGTTCCATGACATTGAAATTAAATGAATGTTATTGAATATTATTACATAGTAATCATTTGGGACTTTTCTGCATTGAACTTCTGTGGTGAGGATGAAGGGACTTTTTGCCCTTGTTTTAGCTCATTTGCAGGCTCATTAGCAAAACAGCCAACACAAATACAACATACATGATTCTTATGCTGACCTGGAGTCCACAGCATCAAATGTGTTATTTTCACGTTTAAAATAACATTGCTGTATGATTTCCCCCATGAGTTGTCCTCTGTAAATATGAGTGTGAATATACAGTACATTTAATATTGATGAACACAAATTAAACCGCTATCCCTGAATGTTAACAACTATAATCATAAGTATCTTTGATGTGATAGGCAAGGTGAAAGTTAAAGGGGTTTTAAACCCTCATGTTTTTTCTCCTTAATGCATCCCATTCCCATTGACGAGAAGCAGTTCTAAAAGTTAAAGTGATTCTAAACCTTTATTTTTTTTAAATAACAAACATTTTATACTAATCTATTTTATACTAATTTTTACTTCAAATTTTGATTTAGTTTTAGTCATAGTCTTATGACTAAAATGCCATTTTAGTTTTAGTCGTATTTTAGTCATCTGAATTGTTTTAGTCTTAATCATATTTTAGTTGATTAAATCTAATGGGTTTAATTCAATTGTAATGCATTATTTAAGCATTTCTCTAGAATTTCTAAACTCATTATATACTCCTGGAGTAAAAATCTAATAACATGTAGTGGGGTTAGAGAAGTAAATGGGAGTGAGGAAATGCACAGGGCAGAAAACTGGTCTGGGGAGGCTGTTATTTTATACAGTGCTAAGTAGTGCCCCCTTGCTGGGAGGGGACCACCATCACATGGTTTGCAGGGCATTGTTCCAGAACTCCCAGGCAGCAGGCAGGCAGAGGGAGCCTGCCTCTCTACAGCCAATACAGCTTGTCAGGGGGATGGGGCTTTAACAGACAGGCAGAGCTCAGAGAAAAGCAGAAGTTCAGGTGGGTAAACATCCCTCCCTCACATTTTCATCCTGTTTAGCCTGTGAACCTGGAGTGAAGACTGGGTGAAGATGAAAGCCCTATCAGTAATGACAGTGTGCCACTGGAGGGCTTCGTTCTAAGGTAAGAATTTCATAATGTGCTAGTATGAAATGCATACTAGCACATTATGCCATTGTCTATCCTTTTTTTTAAAGAATGCAGTTTACTACCGCTTTAGGGCTTCATGCACACGAGTGAAAATGGCCAGATAGTGTACAATATGACCATTTCTTTGCCAGGAGTGAAAGGTGCAGTGTACAGCTACTACCAGTTTGCTGCTACAAATCAATAGCAGATGGCTGCTGTACACATATACAGTGGGGAAAATAATTACTTGATCCCCTACAGATTGTGTAAGTTTGCCCTTTTACAAAAAATGAAGGGTCTATAATTGTTATCATAGGTGTATTTTAAATGATAGAGACAGAATATCAACCACGTTGAATGTCAACATGATACAAATGTTATAAATTGAGCTGCGGTTAAGTAAGTAAAATCGGTATTTGATCCCCTACCAACCAACAATAATTCTGGCTCCCGCAGACTAGCTACAGTATGTGCTCATGTGGTACACAGATTAGTCCTGTCTAGAGTTGAGCGGACACCTGGATGTTCGGGTTCAACGGGTTCGGCCGAACTTCGGAAAAAAGTTCGTGTTCGGGACCGAACTTGAACCCGAACCCGAACCCAATTGAAGTCAATGGTGACTCGGACTTCTAAGGACTAAAAAGGCTCTAAAAAAGTAATGGAAAGGGCTAGAGGGCTGCAAATGGCAGCAAAATGTTGTTAAGAGCATGGCAAGTGCTCTGCAAACAAATGTGGATAGGGAAATAACTTAAAATAACATAAAAAAAAAAATATGCTGGAGGCCCCCCTTTCAGCAGAAGAGGTACGGGAAGTCATTAAGAACCTCAGAAACTCAACGGCACGATGCCACACATATGGTGGGAATGCCCCAGAATACGCCCTTTCTGGAATAAATTATTCAATTTAATGGATAAGCTAGTGGGAAAATAAAATACTTTGAAATAAAAATGTAGCGGGGTGCTAAATTTAAGGGAAGTGTTTGAGTGGTAAATAGGCTCAAACACCCTAATTCTGTAGGATCCATGGACCATTTTGTCCTCGGGGGACAGTATTGGTGTGCAGTTCCCTGCGGCCTACAGGTGGCGCTGCCATGGTAGGCTAGGGTTGAACCGCCGATACAGTGCTGTGCCTTTTGTGTCCCCTCTTGGCAGTAGTACAGTGGGGCGGGGAACCTGCTGTGCATGCCGGGAGAGCATATAAAAGGGGCAGACCTTTGGCCTGGGGGCTGATGTCCAGTGGGGTCCATCTCGGGTACCTTTAGCCCGGGGTGAGGTACTATCCTGGAGTTCTTGCTGCCCTGGGTATGGAGGCCTAGGTGCGGGAGTAAAGCCTGGAGTCCAGAGCCTTCGTCTGGAGTCCGCTAAGGGTCGAGGAGTCTTAGGGTGCCGCCTCGTGTAGGGGACCATGTTCCAGGGAAGGGAGGATCATTCTAATGGACCGATGCGGGAGTCACGGTGAAGGAAGGGTCTGTTGACTCCCTGGAGAGATGTCTTCCCTTTGATATGGGCTAGGTTCGTAGAAGGAGAAGCTCAAGGTCATCTTGACTGTATCAGAGGCCTTATTCACCCGGCCCGTGGCAGGGGCCTTATACACCCTGGTCTGTGGCAGAGACCAAAGTTCTCCAGGTCCGTGGCAGGGGCCTTGTACACCCGGTCTGTGGCAGAGACCAACCTCAAGGTCTGTGGCAGAGACCATGCACCTAAAACTGTTTGAGAAACCTAAGCAGTGAAGTGAATGTGCTACATTTGTGCCTGGACCTCCTCCACACCTTAAGCTGTCCTGTTTCTTTGCTCTAACCTTTTGTATCCGAGTAGAGTTTATTTTGCCATGAGAGAATAAGAGTTGTAATTTCAGCTGGTGTGGACATTGACTTTACTGGGAATTAAAGGACTTGCCTCTACCTACAGTAGAGGTGAGAATCATCCTCTGGAGGAGTTTTGACTCCGGCTGTGGACACGGCCCGTCAAGTACACCGCTCAACCTCTTTATATAGGAGGGTACGGGCTGGTAGTGCAGTGTGCCTTTCTCCCTCCTGCGAGGAGCCAACAACATAAAGGCAGGTAAGGGGGAAAGGATCTGTGCGCTACAAAAAAAAATAAAAAAAATTATAATCTTGACCTAGGAGGACGAGGTCCATATGGAGTAGGAGGTTGAGGTGGCGGTGGATGTGGCTGTGTAGGTGGAAGCGGCGGTGGAGGAGGACGAGGTAGCCAACACTGGTTCAAAAATACAACAATGGCTGGGTAAGGCCGGTGAAGTGTCGAATTCTGTCCCCCGTCAAATAGTGTCCACCCTGTACTGCGCTTGCTCAGTATGTAGGACAAGGGGATTTCGAAAATCTCCCAAGACGAACGGCGCCTGCGTGGTGAGTTCAGGTGAAGGCCACACCATCCGTGGTTCAAGCCGAGCCAAGTGAGGCCGTGCCCGAAGCGTGGCGATCGAACCGAGCCCGTGAGGGGCCCTGTTACTATGTGCTACCGTATGTCCACTTGGATGGTGGGGCTTGAACCTGCACTCACGGCGCAGGCGCCGTTCATCTTCGGAGATTTTGTGAATCTCCTTGTCCTCTGTACTGTGCAAGCGCTGCGCCTTCGCAGTATGGGCCGGACACAATCCGATGGCCGGACAGTTTTTGTCACAACACCGGTATACATGTCTATTCTGCAGAAGGTACGGACAAGTCCTGTGGGATCCATGCCTGGTTCATTTTAATGAACGTGAGCTTGTCCACATTGGCTCTGGACAGGCGGCTGCGCTTGTCTGCGATAACGCCCCCTGCCATGCTAAATACACGTTCAGATAATACACTGGCTGCAGGGCAGGCCAGCACCTCCAAGGCATAAAGGGCAAGCTCAGGCCATGTGCCCAATTTGGAGACGCAGAAGTTAAAGGGGGCAGACCCGTCATCCAGTACGTGTAGGCCTGTGGACACATACTGCTCAACCATGTTGGTGAAATGCTGCCTCCTGCTAAGACGTTCCATTTCAGCTGGTGGTGCTGGTTGTTTTGGCGTGCTGGCAAAGCTTTTCCACATTTCAGCCATGCTAACCCTGCCTTCTGAGGTGCTGCAGGTGCCCCGGGTGCGTTGGCGACCTCTTCCTCCTCCTCTGCCTTCGCCTTGTGCTTCCACCGTACGCCCGTTGTCAGGTGGGAATGCCACCAGCAGCGCGTCTACCAGCGTGCGCTTGTACTCGCGCATCTTACTACCCCGCTCCAGTGAGGGAATTAAGGACGGTACGTTGTCCTTGTAATGGGGATCCAGCAGGGTGGCCACCCAGTAATCAGCACCAGTTAAAATGTGGGCAACTCGGCGGTCATTGCGGAAACACTGCAGCATGTAATCGCTCATGTGTGCCAGGCTGCCCAGAGGCAAAGAAAAGCTGTCCTCTGTGGGAGGTGTATCGTCTGTGTCCTCTGTATCCCCCCAGCCACGCACCAGTGATGGCCACGAGCTGGTCTGGGTGCCACCCTGCTGTGAAAATGGCTCCTCCTCCTCCTCCATCTCCTCCTCCACCTCGTCATCCTCCAGAACTGTGCCCTTTCTGCCGGACAATTGTGTACCTGGCGTTTGTTGGTGCAGGAACCCACCCTCGTAGCCACTTGTGAAAGACTGCCCTGAAAGCCTTGAAATGATCCCGCTTCCTCCTCCTCCTCCTCCTCATCCTCCTGTGCCACATCCTCTTCCATCATCGCCCGTATAGCACAGTAGAAGAAAACTATATAGAAATTGTTTATTTCACACACCTCCACATATGTATAACAAACTGCAAAATATTTTTTGTGGCCCTAAATGGCGTTTTTTGGAAGACCACAACACACCCACAGTACGGAACCGCTGAATCGCACAGCTACAGAACTGCAGAAAATGCTATTCAAAAAAAATGTTTTTTTTTTTTAGTATAGCACAGTAGAAGAAAACTATATAGAAATTGTTTATTTCACACACCTCCACATATGTATAACACACTGCAAAATATTTTTTGTAAGCGTACATTAAAGTGCAATTTTTTTTTAATTTTTTTTTTGCCCTAAACGGGTCTTTTTTTGCACAAGCAAAATAAAATGCAACTTTTTTTTTTTTTTTTTGCCCTTAACGGGTCTTTTTTTGCACAAGCAAAATAAAATGCAACTTTTTTTTTTTTTTTTGCCCTTAATGGGTCTTTTGGAAAAGAGCACAATAAAGTGCCTTTTTTTTTGTTGCCCTAAATGGATCTTTTTCCAAGAGCAGAATACACCCACAGTATGGAAACGGTGTATCTCTCAACGTAATATATGCAGTGATGGTGCACTGAGCTTGCAGATAAAAGGTAGATTTTCTCTGACACTGGGCTCATGGCAGTGTAAAAAGACTGCACTGCAACACAAACAGGTAAACCTATGCAGATCGCTGAGTTATATCTCTGAATCTGGACTCCTATTCCTATATAATAAATCTCTCTCCCTGGAAGCACCAATAGGAACCTGACCCTACACTACACTGTCTCTCTATCTTTTCCCTCAGATTCCAGAATCAGGACTAACTCATGTATTTTTCAATCTCTCCCTAAAAGCAACAGCAGCAGACAAGATCCTCTCCCTATCTATTCTGAAGCAGAGTGACGTGTGTGCTGTGTGCCTCTAGCTTATATAGAAGCTGGGTCACATGTTGCACTGACCAATCACAGCCATGCCATTAGTAGGCATGGCTATGATGGCTTCTAAGGGCACACCAGCTAATCAAAAGGTGATTGGCTGGCCCCTGAAGCATTTCTAACTGCGCCATTAGATTCCCGAACCTGGACTTTCGCGCAAAGTCCGGGTTCGGGTTCGCTCAACCCTAGTCCTGTCACTTTAGGAAAGTGCTCCTAATGACAACTCATTATGTATATAAAAGACACCTGTCCGTAGAATCTCTTTCTTCCATTCAAACCTCACAATTATGGACAAGACCAAATAGCTGTTAAAGGACATCAGGGACAAGATTGTAGACCTGCACAAGGCTGTAATGGGCTACAAGACCATCAGCAAGAAGCTTGGTGAGAGGGAGACAACTGTTGGAGCGATTTTTCGCAAATGGAAGAAATACAAATTAACCATCAATCGCCCTCGGTCTGGAGCTCCATGCAAGATTTCACCTCATGGGGTATGGATGATCATGAGAAAAGTGAGGGATCCGCCCAGAACAACACGGGGGGGAGTTTGTGAATGATCTTAAAGGGGTTCGTTTTTTATTTTCTAAATAGGTTCCTTTAAGCTAGTGCATTGTTGGTTCACTTACCTTTTCCTTCCATTTCCCTTCTAAATATTTTTTTTCTTTGTTTTCTTTGTCTGAATTTCTCACTTCCTGTTCCTCCTCAGTAAGCTGTTCAGTAAGCTGTTCTGGCTGACTAAACACCGCTAGGATGATGGTGTGAAGTTTAGTGAGGAGAAACAGGAAGTGAGAAATTCAGACAAAGAAAAATAACATTTAGAAGGGAAATCAAAGGAAAAGGTAAGTGAACCAACAATGCACTAGCTTAAAGGAACCTATTTAGGAAATAAAAAACGAACCTTTACAACCCCTTTAAGGCAGTTGGGACCACAGTCATCAAACAAACTATTGGTAACACAATACGCCATCATGGATTGAAATCCTGCAGCACCCGCAACTTCCCCCTCCTTAAGAAGGCACATGTACAGGCCCATCTGAAGTTTGCTAATGAACATCTAAATGATTCAGAGAAGTATTGGGAGAAAGTGCTGTGGTCAGATGAGATCAAAATTGAGCTCTTTAGCATTAACTCGACTCGCCTTGTTTGGAGGAAGAAAAATGCTGATTATGACCCTAAGAATACCATCCCTACAGTCAAGCACGGAGGTGGAAACATTATGCTTTGGGGCTGTTTTTCTGCTAAAGGTACAGGCCGCATTGAGAGGCCAATGGATGGGGCCCTGTATTGTAAAATCTTGGATGAGAACCTTCTTCCCTCAGCAAGAACACTCAAGATGGGTCATGGATGGGTCTTCAAGCATGACAATGACCCAAAACATATCGCCATGGCAACAAAGGAGTGGCTCAAGAAGACGCACTTTAAGGTCATGGAGTGGCCTAGCCAGTCTTCAGACCTTAATCCTACAGAAAATTTATTGAGGGAGCTGAAACTTTGCGTTGCCAAGCAACAGCCAAGAAACCTTAAGGATTTAGAGAAAATCTGTAAAGAGTCGACCAAAATCCCAACCTGGTAACCATCTACAAGAAACCTCTTACCAAGTACTAAAGCCTCGTACACACAATCTGATTTTCCGCGGTCAAAGCTTCAGACTTTTGTTCGAAGGGCGTTGGCCAGGAACTTGCCTTGTATACAAACGGCACACAATTGTCGGCCAACAAACACGAACGTAGTTACGTACTACGTGGTTTTTCAGCTCTTTAGCGCCACCCTTTGGGCACCTTCTGCTAATGTTGTGTTTGGTAAGCATGCGTGTTTATACTTTGGACTTTTGTCTGACGGACTTGTGCACACACGGTCGGAAAAATCTGACAACAGACCGTTGTCCACGGAAAATTTTAAAGCCTGCCATCCAACATTTGTCTGCGTAAAATCCAACAACAATTGTCCGATGGAGCGTACAAACAGTCGGATTTTAGGCCAACAGTCTGTCATCACACAATTCCGATCCGAAAAACCGATCGTGTGTACGAGGCTTAAGTCATGTTTTGCTTGGGGATCAAATACTTATTTTACTCACTGAACTGCAACTCAATTTATAACATTTGTATCGTGTTTTTTTTTGGATTTTTGGTTGATACTCTATCATTTAAAATACACTTATGATAAAAATGATAGACCCTTTATTTCTTTGTAAGTAGACAAATTTACAAAATCTGCAGGGGATCAAATAATAATTTTCCTTACTGTATATGCAAATCTGAGCGGCTGCATACATACAGGGCCATATGCACCTCCCCGAACGCAGACTGTCTGAGTTCAATGAGGCACATTTGGCCTTGTATGTAGCCATTCAGATTTGCGTATAGTTGTGTTATATGCACACAGTTGGCATCTGTTATTGATTTTTACAGACTGACTGGCAGCAACTGTATGCTGCATCTGTCACTCCTGGTAGAAAAAATATGGCGGTATTGTACGCTATTTGGCCATTTTACAACCGTGTGCATTAACCACTTGCCGACCGCCGCATGCAGATATACATCGACAGAATGGCACGGGCAGGCAAAAGGACATATATATACGTCCTCTTTAAGAAGCGGCATTGTGGACACGCGCGCAATCATGTCACGGTGAAGAAGAAGGGGGAAATGCTGATGTAAACCAGCATTTCCCCAGTCTTCCTAGTGACAGGACAGTGATCTCAGCTTCCTGTATTCGGAAGCTGTGATCACTGCCGTGTCACACACAGCCCATCCCCCCTACAATAAGAATCACTCCCTAGGGCACACTTAACCCCTACAGTGCCACCTAATGGTTAACCCCTTTACTGCCAGTGTAATTTTCACAATAATCAATGCATTTTTATAGCACTGATCGCTGTAAAAATGACAATGGTCCCAGAAATGTGTCAAAAGTGTCCGATGCGTCCGCCATAATGTCACAGTCACAATAAAAATCGCTGATCGCCGCCATTTCTAGTAAAAAAAAAATATTATTAAAAATGCAATAAAACTATCCCCCTATTTTGTAGGCGCTATAACTTTTGCGCAAACCGATCAATAAGCGCTTATTGCGTTTTTTTTTATTTTTTTACCAAAAATATGTAGAAGAATACGTATCGGCCTAAACTGAGGAAAAAAAAATGTTTTTTTGTATATTTTTTGGGGATATTTATTATAGCAAAAAGTAAAAAATATTGCATTTTTTTCAAAATTGTCGCTCTATTTTTGTTTATAGCGCAAAAAATGAAAACCGCAGAGGTGATCAAATACCACCAAAAGAAAGCTCTATTTGTGGGGAAAAAAGGACATCAATTTTGTTTGGGAGCCACGTCGCATGACCGCGCAATTGTCAGTTAAAGCGACGCAGTTCCGAATTGCAAAAAGTGGCCCGGTCTTTGACCAGCAAAATGGTCTGGGGCTTTAGTGTTTAATTGTTACCAACATCTCTTCTGTGAAGTTTTACAGACAGAGAAGCTTCTTGGAGAAGTTGGGAATTATACTCACCAGTGATCCTGTGTCTATGAGCACCCTTGCTAGCTACTGACATCTTCAACCGGTCTTCTGGGTTCTGATCTTAAGCCAATTTGATTGGCCGGGCAGGGATGATGCCACTCCTATGCATATGTTGGAGTTAATTAATGTTGGCAGATACCAAAATTTTACACTGAGCTGTGCATGTGTACTTTGCAGACAAGTAGGTAAGAATACTTTAATGTAGACATAGTAAGATATAATTCTATTTTTTATAGATAATTTTTGTCATAGAATTTTCTCAAAGATGTGGCACAATAATTACACACGTGACACGATAAACAGTTTATTTCAAAATAAAAGAGGATCTTATTTACTTTACTTTTCATATCACCAAGTTGGTGGTATTTCTTAATGAATTTATCACAACAATACAGCTGTAAAAGCATTGCTAATACGAACTACTTGAATTTGCCACGTACGTCGGTTTTAACAATAAAAATGGGTTCTCATGAATATGGTGTAAGCCTCCAATTACTTACACACCTTCATAAAAGTGTTGCAAATGCCTTATTGAATCACCTTGATTGAGATCTAAGGTAAAGAGGGCTTCTAGCAGACAAGACCACAATTAGAGAGGCTAGAAAAACGTAGTTGAATTCTAGTAACAAAAAGATAAGGGCTTATTACCCTTCAGCGATGGATCACTTTTCAGAGTGAGACATTCTGTCACCTCCTCATTGCCAGCACCATCGTACTACAACCATGTGCACTGCACACGGTTGTGAGGTGGTTGCGGCACAACCCCTTTTACTTGAATGGGTTGCATTAAGCGGGCGGTATTGCTCACTGAAGACAACTGGGGAATAATTGTCGAGCCACAATGGGTTGCGGTATACCCCCGTGCAGCTGCCTTTGCAGCTTGTGGCATCATATAAATGCCTCAACTGCCCGTTTTTTGCTGCCCTCCAAAGGGCCTTAAAATACATTTGAAAAAAATGCTTTGTTTTAGTAGAATTAAAATTAAGGCTTCATAAAGCAGTTAAAATATACCCCAAAAAATACCAAGTAAATCTTTAAATGTCTTACACGCGGTGGCTTAGTCAAACAATTGAGGGATAATTGCTGTATGTGCCGATTGCATATATCTTTGTTCCTCAAAAGCAACTTTACAGTTTCACAGAAGGTCCCTGAACAGCTCACAATCTTACAATACAGTATGTTCTCAAACCTTTCTAGTCATCACAATATCTCAGCTGTATTGGTGAAGGTGAAAGAAATCTTTATGCCTAGCTTTGTACAGAAATCCAAAACATTTATTTAATTTACCTCTGCCGCAGACTCGGAGCAAGGCCATGTGTCATTACATTTCCAGCGTCATCATCCTATGTCCACAGCAACATAAACAATGACATGCTGGAGGCAGCTGTGTGCTCTGAGTAGAACAGACTGTTCAATACACATAATATTTCCTGCCATGTAGAAAACAACCTTTTATGGAGCCATTAAAGTATGTTCATTAATGTTTATCGTATTCTAGGGCATTGATTAAAGGCGTTTTCTTTTCTAATCAATCTCTTTCGATAGGAATAATTAAGATCATCTATAGTCAACAACCCATTCAACTGATATGACACACATGGAAAAGTGGATTTCAATCAATATATAAAGAATATTTTTGGGCATCACTATGTTACACATAGTTACATTGGACCAGCTTGGACCAGTGTAACTATGCATATATCATACCTGGCTGATTCCCTTGAAAAGTGGAAGTCACTGAATTACGCACCACTACTCCAATGATCTCCATTTGCTTCCAGGTCCCACGCCAGACCCGAGCAACTTCTCTCCTTCATTGTGAACACAGGAATTGGCCACTCTGCATGGGCACCATTCTGAATGAATGCAAAGTGTTCTCTGATTGGATGAAATGGGGCGGTGATATCATGCTCTCCATTTCATCTAATCAGAGAACACTTTGCATTCATTCAGAAAATGCAAAGCTGGACCAATATAAGTATGTAAAAATTGCCAGCTTTAAAATATTGCAGCTTGCCAGTACTTACAGTGCCTTGCGAAAGTATTCACCCCCTTGGCATTTTACCTATTTTGTTACATTACAGCCTTTAGTTCAATGTTTTTTTAACCACTTCAGCCCCGGACCATTTCGCTGGCCAAAGACCAGGCCACTTTTTGCGATTCGGCACTGCGTCGCTTTAACTGACAATTGCGCGATCGTGCGACGTGGCTCTCAAACAAAATTGACGTCCTTTTTTTCCCACAAATAGAGCTTTCTTTTGGTGGTATTTGGTCACCTCTGCAGTTTTTATTTTTTGCGCTATAAACAAAAATAGAGCGACAATTTTGAAAAAAATGCAATATTTGTTACTTTTTGCTATAATAAATATCCCCAAAAAATTTATAAAAAAATATTTTTTCCTCAGTTTAGGCCGATACATATTCTTCTACATGTAGCGGGTATTTGAATTTAGGGGAAGCATCTGGGTGGTAGTGTAACCCAGATGCACTGATTGCTAGGGGATCTGAGGCCCTTTTATGGTTCTTGGAGGACTCTGGTGATGTGAGGTTCCCTGGGCCTATAGGTGGCGTTGTTGCCGGGGGCTGGAGCTGGTACAGCGGGGCGGGGAACCCGCTGTGACCCGAAGGGAGAGGAGATAAAAGGGGTGGACGCCCTTACCACGGGTTCAGAGTGCAGAGTCGGAGGACGCAGCCACACCCAGGCACCTTCAGCTTGGGTGCTGGCGTCCCGGTGTTCTGGGCCCAGGTGCCTTTGACCTGGCCGGAGTGGAGATGGAGTCCATCTCAGGCACCTTTAGCCTGGGGTAAGGTACTATGGCGGATGCCTGGGGCTCAGTACCTTTGACTGAGTTCCGTGAGGGTGGAAGAATCCGAGGGGGCCCTAACTCCTTGGGTGCCCGTGTCTGAGTTCGTGAGGTCTGGTGTGCAGAACTTCTCTGGGGAGTCCGGCGCAGCATCGCTGGTGACAGAGAGGCCTCCGGTATCTCCCTTGGACGGATATCCTTCCCCTGACAGGGGCCGTGCTAGTGAAGGTAATTCACGTTCTATTTCACATAGTCAGTGGCAGTGACTATTCGCCACTGGTGATACCACAGTGATTGGCAAGAGAAGGGAAAGGATTGTGCCTCGACCTATTCCCATTAAGACTAAGTTGTTGCAAAAGAATCCAACTTAACTGTGCTGTGTGTTTATTCGCTGAGAAGAATAAAACTGTGTTGGACCTATTCACTGTGTGGAACTCTGGTTACTAGGAGCAAAGGAGTCAGGGACGAAGTACAGGACTTGACTCTAGGACACCTACACAAAGCCCGATCTTTCTAGCCTTCACCTCTTCACTATGGAGGACATGGGCCGTGGTGTATCTCATCCCTCCCCCCAGCACTAACACCCCTAGACAAAGAAAGACAAGCCGAGAATGAGAAGGGGTGAGAGGGGTGAGGTCGCTACATACATATTTTTGTTTAAAAAAAATCGCAATAAGCATTTATTGATTGGTTTGCGCAAAAGTTATAGCATCTACAAAATAGGGGGTAGTTTTATGACATTTTTATTAATATTTTTTTTACTAATAATGGCGGCAATCTGCAATTTTTATTGTGACTGCAACTTTATGGCGGACACATCGGACACTTTTGACACATTTTTGGGACCATTGTGATTTTTACAGCGATCAGTGCTATAAAAATGCACTGATTTCTGTAAAAATTACACTGGCAGTGAAGGGGTTAACCACTAGGTGGCACTGAAGGGGTTAAGTCAGTACTAGGGAGTTATTTTTACTGTTAGGGGGCATGGCTACGAGTGACACGTCACTGATGACCATTCCTGATCACGGGGAACAGCCACCAGTGACATGTCACTAGGCAGAATAGGGGAATGCCTTGTTTACAAAGGCATCCCCCAGTTCTGCCTTTGCCGAACGCAATCGCGGGCCGCCCGGGGACATCGAATTCCTGGGACCCAGGAGCACACTCGCGAGGCATGCGCCGGGCCGCTGGGCGGCAAATTTAAAGAGACGTATAGGTACGCCCATGTGCCTGCCCATGCCATGTTGTCGACGTACATCTGCGTGCGGCGGTCGGCAAGTGGTTAATCTGAATGATATGTGATGGATCAGAACACAATAGTCTAAGTTGGTGAAGTAAAATTAGAAAAATATATACACAAGACTATTTTTTTCGGAAATAAAAAACTGATAATTGGCACGTGCGTATGTATTCACCCCCTTTGTTATGAAGCCCATAAAAAGCTCTAATGCAACCAATTACCTTCAGAAGTCACATAATTAGTGAAATGATGTCCACCTGTGTGCAATCTAAGTGTCACATGATCTGTCATTACATATACATACCTTTTTAAAAGGCCCCAGAGGCTGCAACACCTAAGCAAGAGGCACCACTAACCAAACACTGCCATGAAGACCAAGGAACTCTCCAAACAAGGGACAATGTTGTTGAGAAGTACAAGTCAGGGTTAGGTTATAAAAAAATATCCAAATCTTTGATGATCCCCAGGAGCACCATCAAATCTATCATAACCAAATGTAAAGAACATGGCACAACAGCAAACCTGCCAAGAGATGGCCGCACACCAAAACTCATGGACCGGGCAAGGAGGGCATTAATCAGAGAGGCAGCACAGAAACCTAAGGTAACCCTGGAGGAGCTGCAGAGTTCCACAGCAGAGACTGGAGTATCTGTACATAGGACGACAATAAGCCGTACACTCCATAGAGTTGGGCTTTATGGCAGAGTGGCCAGAAGAAAGCCATTAATTTCAGCAAAAAACAAAATGGCATGTTTTGAGTTTGCAAAAAGGCACGTGGGAGACTCCCAAAATGTATGGAGGAAGGTGCTCTGGTCTGATGAGACTAAAACTGAACTTTTTGGCCATCAAAGAAAACGCTATGTCTGGCACCAACCCAACACATCATATCACCCAAAGAACACCATCCCCACAGTGAAACATGGTGGTGGCAGCATCATGCTGTGGGGATGTTTTTCAGCAGTCAGGACTGGGAAACTGGTCAGAGTTGAGGGAAAGATAGATGGTGCTAAATACAGGGATATTCTTGAGCAAAACCTGTACCACTCTGTGTGTGATTTAAGGCTAGGACGGAGGTTCACCTTCCAGCAGGACAATGACCCCAAAGACACTGCTAAAGCAACACTTGAGTGGTTTAAGGGGAAACATGTAAATGTGTTGGAATGGCCTAGTCAAAGCCCAGACCTCAATCCAATAGAAAATCTGTGGTCAGACTTAAAGATTGCTGTTCACAAGCGTAAACATCCAACTTGAAGGAGCTGGAGCAGTTTTTCAAGGAGGAATGGGCAAAAATCCCAGTGGTAAGATGTGGCAAGCTCATAGAGACTTCTCCAAAGCGACTTGGAGCTGTGATAGCTGCAAAAGATGGCTCTACAAAGTATTGAATTTAGGGGGGTGAATAGTTATGCACATTGACTTTTTCTGTTATTTTGCCCCCTATATGACATCCTGCCTTGTTGGAGTTGTGCCTTCTCCTCCTCCTCCTCCTCTCTTCTCTCAGGCACCCAAGTACAGCCAGTGACCTCTTCATCCCCTCCCTCCTCGTCACTGAAGCAAACTTGGCAGTATGCTGTAACTGGGGGAACATGACTGCCAGTTTCTTGTCCTTCTTGGGCACCCCCTCTCTCTAGGCTCAAGTTACTCCCTTCCTTAACCTGGGAACCAACATTGGAGCCTTCAAATCGCTGCGCATCCTCCAGGAGCATGTACCCGACACTGTGGTCGAATAATTCTGGGGACTCCTCCGTACACGATGATGGGGCTACGAAAGGAGTGACTGTGGACAAGGAGCCAGTGGAATAGGCCGCTTTTGGCAGCTGCGTTGGAAGGCAAACTACTCTGAGCCTGGGTGACAGGGGATGAGGGCGGCTTTGTTATCCATTCCACCAACTCTTCTGCATGTTGTGGCTCAATAACAAAGCCAGCAGCAGAAAAAAAGGACAAGCGTGCCCCACGGCCACCTGCAGAGGATACACCATGTCCACGACACGACCACCACTGTTGACTGTAGACACAGAGGCTGTTTGCCCTCTTTTAGTGGCCTGTGAGCGTCTCTGCCTCTCCTTGGTGGCCTTAGGGACATAATGTATTATTTTGTTTTGCAACACCACAGTACACTGTATTAGATACTGTGTACACCACCTGAAGTGTATTAGAAACTGTACACACTGTATTAGATACTGTGTACACCACCTGCACTGTATTAGAAACTGTACTACAGCTGCACTGTATTGTGTACTGTGTACACCACCAGAAGTGTAGTAGAAACTGTACACACTGTATTAGATACTGTGTACACTGCCTGCACTGTATTATAAACTGCACTACAGCTGCACTGTATTGTGTACTGTGTACACCACTAGAAGTGTAGTAGAAACTGACTGTACTCACTGTATTAGATACAGAAAAGTAGTAGAAACTGTACTACGGCTGCATTGTATTGTGTACACCACCAGAAGTGTAGTAGAAACTGTACACACTGTATTAGATACTGTGTACACCGCCTGAAGTGTATTAGAAACAGTACACCACCGAATGCACTGTAGATATAGGCTACACTGGATGCAGAGTATATATATATATATATATAATAGGATTTTTATAACAGCTTACCTGTAAAATCCTTTTCTTGGAGTACATCACGGGACACAGAGCGACATAGTCATTACTAATGGGTTATATAGATACCGTCAGGTGCTGGCACTGGCAACTTCCAAAACCGGAAGTACCCTCCCCTATATAAGCCCCTCCCATCCGGGAGCACCTCAGTTTTGTAGCAAAGCAATAAGTGTCCCCAAAGAGGGGCGGGAGCTCTGTGTCCCGTGATGTACTCCAAGAAAAGGATTTTACAGGTAAGCTGTTATAAAAATCCTATTTTCTTTCTCGTACATCACGGGACACAGAGCGACATAGTCATTACTAATGGGATGTCCTAAAGCAATGCCCAATGAGGGGGGGGATACACCATATATAAGCTGAGCGCTATCAGACATGAGGATCTTTTGCGGCCTGCAACACACTGCGCCCAAAGGCGACATCCTCCTGACTTCTAACGTCCACCTGGTAGAACCTAGTAAACGTGTGTACTGAAGACCATGTTGTGGCCTTACAGATTTGAGCCAGGCAGGCCTGGTGATGCACTGCCCATGAAGTTCCAACTGCTCTCGTGGAGTGCGCTCTAACTTTGAACGGAGGCGGTCTCCTTCTCAAGCCATAGGCTTGTATTATGACCTGTCGAATCCACTTGGCTAAAGTAGATTTTGACGCTGCCTGACCCTCTCTGGGGCCTTCCGGCAGAATAACCAAAGTATCCGTTCTGCGAATCTGAGCAGTGGCCTTTAGATAAGCTTTAACTGCTCTTACTACATCCAAAGAATGCAATAACTTTTCCTCTACCGAAGTAGGTTTGGGGAAAAAAGAAGGAAGAACCACATCTTGGTTCAAATGAAACCTCGATACCACCTTAGGAAGAAAGGCTGGATGAGGACGTAACACTACTCTATCCTTATGGATAACCAGATATGGCTCCTTACAGGACATAGCTGCTAATTCCGACACTCTTTTAGCCGAACAAATGGCTACTAGAAAAATCAATTTCCTGGTGAGAAGCACCAAAGAAATATGATGTAATGGTTCAAATGGTTGTTTCTGTAGAACCGACAGAACCAAGTTTAGATCCCATGGACATATGGGAATATTAACCGGAGGACTAATACGCATCACTCCTTGTATAAAGGCTTTGACTAGTGAATGCGAAGCCAAGGGCCTTTGAAAAAATATTGACAAGGCCGAAATCTGACCCTTGATAGTACTCAAGGCAAGCTTCCTATCTACAGCCCACTGTAGGAAGTCCAGAATCCTACCTATTACGTACTTATGTGGATGCCATTTCTTGGCCTCACACCACGCGATGTACGCCTTCCAGATTCTATAGTAGATCTGCCTGGATACCGGCTTCCTGGCATTGATCATGGTAGATACCACAGGATTAGAGAGCCCTCTCTTTTTTAGAATGTGGGCTTCAATAGCCAGGCCGTCAAACCTAGGGCTGGTAAGGAAGGGTGGTATATCGGTCCTTGCGAAAGCAGGTCCGGACGACGTGGGAGAGACCAAGGACTCCCCACTGACATTTTACAATCTCCGCGTACCACGCTCTTCGGGGCCACGCTGGAGCCACCAGAATCACTGGTTCCTTTTCTACCCTGATTCTGCGGAGTCATCGAGGTAACCATTGTGGCGGTGTGAATGCATATATCAGCTTGAACTGATCCCAAGGGAACACTAGGGCATCCGAGCCGCAAGCTAGGGGATCCCTTGTCCGAGAGACAAACCTGTCCACCTTTGCGTTGAATCTGGATGCTAGAAGATCTACATCCGATGTTCCCCACCGCTGACATATTGTCCAGAAAACCTCGGGGTGAAGGGACCCTTCCTCTGGGCATAATTGCTGGCGACTTAGAAAGTCCGCCTTCCAATTCTCCACTCCTGGAATAAATACCGCAGATATGGCTGGGACATATCTTTCTGCCCATTTCAGGATGTAATTTACTTCCCTCTGGGCTGCACGACTCCTGGTGCCCCCCTGATGATTGATATATGCCACTGCTGTGGCATTGTCTGATTGAATTCTGACAGGGGACCCTTGGAGTTTGGATGTCCATGCTACTAGGGCATACCGGGCTGCTCGTATCTCTAAGAGATTGATGGGCAGGGCCTTTTCTGCATCCGACCATCTGCCCTGGAGAGACCATTGCTCCAGTACTGCTCCCCAGCCTATAAGGCTGGCATCTGTAGTGACCACCTTCCAAGAAATCGGACTGAAGGATTTCCTTTTTTCCAGATTCTGGGGAACCAACCACCAACGGAGGCTCTTGCGAACGGAAGGGGACAAGGACATTGTAAGTCTAGGGCCTGAACTTTTTTGTTCCAGGCTGACAGTATGGCCCCTTGCAAATTCCTTGAATGGAATTGACCGTAGGGTACTGCTTCGAATGATGCCACCATTTTTCCCAGCAGCCTCATATACAGGCGTATGGACGGCTGTCTTTTTTTGTACCCACTAAGTGGATCAAATCTTTCAAAGACAACACCTTTCCTCGAGGCAAGAATATTTTTCTCTGGCCTGAATCCAACCTTAGCCCCAAGTATTTCAGACTTTTGACTGGTTTTTAGGGCTGACTTGTCTCGGTTGATAATCCAACCGTGAGATTCCAGATACTTGATTGTCTTGTGAACGACCACGTCTAGTTTTTTCACTGAGTGGTCTATCAGCAACAAGTCATCTAGATATGCCATTATCATTACACCTTGTGTTCTTAGATTGGCCAATAAAGGGCCAGAATTTTTGTAAACACTCGTGGTGCTGTGGCCAAACCGAAGGGTAAGGCTCTGAACTGAAAATGGTGCCCTTCTACTGCAAAGCGTAGAAATTTTTGGTGGACTGGAAAGATGGGAATGTGCAAATAAGCATCTTTGATGTCGATCGCGGCTAACCAATCCTCCCCTTGTAGGGCAGTGGCCACCGATCGGATCGACTCCATCGGAAAGTCCTGATATACAGGAATTTGTATAGCCCTTTTATAATTAATATGGGCCTCCCGTCCGCGTTTGCTTCGGGACTGTAAAGAGGTTTGAGTAAAACCCGAACCCTCATTCTTCCAGGGGAACCTCCATAATTACTCCTTGGAGCAATAGTTGTTCTAGTGCCAACAGGAGGGACTCTCTCTTCCGGGGATCCCTTGGCACGTTTGACCTCAAAAATGGGAAGGAGGAGAGTCTTTTAACTCCAAACTGTATCCCAAACATACTGCGGAGAGCACCTATCTGTCTTGATCGTGTCCCGCCAGGTCTCTTGCGAACAACTGGAGTCCTCCCCCCACCCGACTGAGTGGGGGCTTCAATGAATTTAACTTTGGGGGAGGTTTTATACCTCCCCTGACCCAGGGTTTCTCATTACCCTGCTATTGTCCCTGTTTTTTACCCCCGGGAATTGACCGAGGAGGCCGTCGGAACTGTTATACAGCCGATGCCCCAGGGACTGGAGAAGCAGGCCTCTTAAAGAGGGACCTCTAACTCTGTTTTTAACCGGCAAGAGCGTATTTTTACCGCTGGAAATTTTCTGGATATATTTGTCCAGGTTTTCCCTGAATAAGCGTTCACCATGAAATGGGACGCTAACCAGCCATTCTTTACAGGGAGCTTCAGCAGACCAGTTTTTGAGCCATAGGAGCCTACGCATATGTACTATAGACAGCGTAAGGCGGGAGGCCTGATGGACTGAATCCTTTATGGCGTCAACCGCAAAGCCTAAGGCTCTAGGTAGATCAGCTAGGGCAAAGCCTGCTGATCTGTCAAGTCCCTCAAGACCTGTTTCAACTGATCCTTCACTGCTTAGCAGACCCCAATAGCTGCTACTGCTGGTTGTGTCACCAAGCTTGCTGTAGAAAGAAGCAGATTTTCATAAGGACTCCAATCTTTTATCTATTGGGTTCTTGAACATTTGGACATTATCCACTGGACATGTGAGTGATTTATACATACAAGAGATGGCTGCGTCCACTGTAGGGACCTTCCATTTTTTTTTATTTTTTTTTGATGAACTTATCCTCCATGGGATAGACCACCGGAAATCTCTTGGGGGAATAAATATTTTCTCAGGATGTTCCCAATCCTGGTAAATGAGCCCTTTCAGCAAAGGGTGAAGTGGAAAAGAACAGACAGTCTGGGGGCTTCTAGCGACCCCAACGAGGATACAGTAGTGGTTGATGGTTCCGCAAGGTGCATTTTTAAATGCTGATCGGACCATGTTAGTCAGAGACTGAACCCATAATCTTTCAGCTTGAGATGCTGAGAAAAGGTTCCCCCACTGTTGATTCCTCTATAACAGAATCAACCTCATCCTGATCCCCTTCAGGCAGGTCGATCCCTGTATGGGACTGTTGCTCTGCTAACAGGCACTCTGAAGGAGGAGACGGAGATCGGGCGTGCTTTCCCTGACAGGGAGGCACCGATAAATGTTGACAATCTCTCTCTAATCCTCCCAGAGCTGAGGAAAAAACCTCCTCTGTTACATACCCAGGAGCAGGTGAACTGAGGACAGCCACAGTACCAAGTACCCCTGCGGGGTCTCTACGGTCACTTACCTCTGAACTTCAGGGGAGACTGGTGCAGCAGAAGTATGCCCAAGATCCTCAGAGCCCGATGAGACCCCCTTCGCTTCCTGGAAGATTCAGTTCCGGAGCTTCTGGACGGCATATTCCTAAGCCTAAAGCTGAGGTATTCCAGCCGTAATACACCACTTTTACTGAGAATAGTCTAGCACAATTGCTGCTATTTCACAGTTGGTGTCTACTAAAGTGCCTTTCTAGGGGATGCCTGCATCAACCGCCTCTATGTGCCTTTATATTGTTGCTAGCTCTGTCTGTGCACTTCAACAGCCAGCTATAATGTGCTTCAAAACACGCTGGACGCCCGCACATGCGCAGTAGCGCCGCGGCGCACACCTGAGCGTCATCCACCCGCTCCGCCCCTTTTTCCAGATCGCCTCTATGAATAGAGGCGCGTCCACGCGCACGCGCGTGGGCACGTGCACCTTCGGCGCCTTTTTTGAAAACAACAAGGAGCTAGATGGGAGCCAGGGTCCCTTTGCCGCAGGGCCCGGGGATGGATGAGCGCAGCAACAGGGCAGAGGAGACAGCTTCCCAGCAGAGAACATACCAACTGCCTGGATTTGATTCTGGAAGAAAAAAATCCACATTACAAGAAAAGAACCATAGCGGCCTCTAGTGTCTAACACAGGTACCGCGGTCTTACATTTTTTTTTTTTTTTTCTTGCCTACTATTAAAATTTTTACATTTTCTCAGTAGTAACAGGCATACACAGAATATTAGCGGGAATACCGTTAGGTAACAGACAGAAAGACAAATTAGGCTTGGGGGTCCCCCAATAGAACCAAGTTCCTGGGGGCCCCCACTTACCTGTTCCCCGCCGCAGGACTTTGTTTGGTCCACAAAAGCCCAAACTTCACCTATCACGGCAGGCATTGTAATCAAACCTTCAGGGACCGGGTTCCCAAGGATTCCACTCCCCTGGACCTGTATAGCACCCTGCACAGAAAACATCTTGGTCGTGGGTATGACCAGAGCTCTGGATCCCAGGGTCCAGCTCTCCTAAGAGAAGCATTACAGGCAAAACCTTGCTCTTCTTTGCAAGGCCCGGGTACCGACCGTTTAGCTATGAAGCTTTTTTGGTCGGA
The DNA here is from genome assembly GCA_029206835.1 of Rana muscosa. Classification (NCBI taxonomy): domain Eukaryota; kingdom Metazoa; phylum Chordata; class Amphibia; order Anura; family Ranidae; genus Rana; species Rana muscosa. The sequence goes on along the minus strand of CM055122.1, from coordinate 655,509,523 downwards.
TCCGGAATAGCTTACTGAGGCCCAAAAGAACCTGTACGCAAGCTCAGTGAAAAACACATGTTTCTTCTTGGCCAACACCTTAGACACTGGCAAAAAACTGAGGTGCTCCCGGATGGGAGGGGCTTATATAGGGGAGGGTACTTCCGGTTTTGGAAGTTGCCAGTGCCAGCACCTGACGGTATCTATATAACGCATTAGTAATGACTATGTCGCTCTGTGTCCCGTGATGTACGAGAAAGAAATATATATATATACACACACACACACACACACACACACTAGACTGACTGTATATATATATATATATATATATATATATTGTGAGGGGGTTAGCTCGGCAGCGGGTGTGTGTGACCCCCGGGATGGGCTCCCCCACACAAAACAGGCCCAGCAAACGGAGGTTGTGGTTTTCAAAATCAAAAAGGTGCGGTTTATTTTCTATTTACAGTGACAAAACACAGCAAAGCAAAAGAAACATAAACAAAATAAATCCTGGTCAAGTTGACCTCTGACTAAACATACAGGTTTCCTAACTAACAACTGGGATCAGCCTAGTGCTGTCCTAGTCCCTAAGTCCCTGGTTTTAAATGTCCAAGCAAATAGCCACACAGGCTTTGTCTCACCGCACAGGGGTTCACTCTCCCTAGACAGTCCACACAGGTCTGGTTCCAGGCATGAGCAAACATCTAATGAAGCTGGGAGTTCTTATAGAGGCCTAAATGAGCTGACAAGCTTCAGCTGGTCTCATCAACTCCCTGTCTGCACGACGCCCCACACTCTCCCTAGACATATGAGTCATCCATGAGCCCACTAGCCTTAGCTGGGTTTATACAACTCTCCACCTAGTTGTATAAGTCGGCGTAAAGCCTGAATCTGGGCGAAATATATCTACCCCCCTGGATGCAACCAGGTGACTTTACCTTCCTGCTGTCACATACCCCCCCCCTCTTGTTTTAACCTCGGGGTTGGAACACCAGCAATCAGGCATTCATGTACTCGAGACAAAGCATCCACATTCCCCATTTGAACGCCAGGGCGATGCTTTACTGTGAAGTTGAATTCCTGGAGGGCCAGGAACCACCTATTCACTCTTCTATTTGTTTCCTTGTTTTGAGCCATCCACTTTAACGGAGCGTGATCCGTAACCATGTCAAAGTGCCTACCTAGCAGGTAGTACCGAAGGGAATCTAGAGCCCACTTCACCGCTAAACATTCCTTTTCAACGGTGGCGTAATTTACCTCATGGGACTTCAACTTCCTGCTGAGGTAAATGACTGGGTGCTCTTCCCCGTTCCAGACCTGGGACAATACTGCTCCTAACCCCACATCTGACGCATCACTTTGTACGACAAAGTCTTTAGAGAAGTCGGGTGAGTACAACACTGGCTGGCTACATAAGGCTTGTTTCAAGAATTGGAATGCTGCCTCAGCCTCGGGGGTCCATTTAATCATGACCGACCCTTTCCCCTTCGTCAGGTTGGTTAGGGGCACAGCCTTAAAAGCAAAGTGGGGAATGAATCGCCGATAATACCCAGCGATTCCCAGAAAGGCTCGTACCTGCTTCTTGCTGTTGGGACGTGGCCAACTCTGGATGGCCTCGACTTTGTTGAGTTGGGGTTTTATTACTCCCCTGCCAATGGTGTACCCAAGATATTTGGCCTCCTCCTGCCCAATGGTACACTTCTTGGGGTTAGCCGTAAACCCCGCTTCCCGAACAGAGTCCAGGACTGCTTGCACTTTTGGCAGATGTGAGGCCCAATCTGTGCTATGGACAATTACGTCATCCAGGTAAGCCGCAGCATACTTCCGATGGGGCCTCAGCATCTGGTCCATTTTCCGCTGGAATGTGGCCGGCGCATTCTGTAACCCGAACGGCATTCTTTTATATTGGAACGCCCCGTCTGGGGTTACAAATGCGGTTTTCTCTTTGGCCGACTTGGCCAGGGGGATTTGCCAATACCCTTTTGTGAGGTCAAGAGTCGTCATGTATCGGGCTGTTCCCAGCCGGTCGATCAACTCATCTATACGTGGCATGGGGTAGGTGTCAAATTTTGTAACTTTGTTCAACTGACGAAAATCGTTACAAAATCGCCAGCTCCCATCCGGTTTAGGCACCAACACGATGGGACTAGACCAATCACTTTGGGACTCCTCTATCACCCCTAAGTTCAGCATTTTCTGTACTTCCTCCCGTATTGCCTCCCGTCGGGCCTCTGGGATCCGATAGGGTTTTAACTTCACCCTTTCACCGGGCGGGGTAATGATGTCATGCTCTACCCCAGATGTTTGTCCCGGCAGCTCAGAGAATACCTCCTTGTTGCGAAGCACAAACTCCTTAACCTCCTGTTGTTGGGGTTGTGACAAGGTGGCTGCTATTCCAACCTCAGGAATCACGCAACCAGTTTGAGCTGGTGACCAAGTGTCTGCGACTAGGGACTCTCTATCCCTCCAGGCTTTCAACAGATTAACGTGATAGATCTGTTCGGGCTTTCGCCTTCCTGGTTGTCTGACCTTGTAATTCACTTCGCTCACTTTTTCCATTATCTCGTAGGGGCCTTGCCATTTGGCAAGGAATTTACTTTCAACCGTAGGGACAAGTACCAGTATCCTATCCCCCGGGGAAAAGGTACGGGTCTTGGCTCCACGGTTGTACACTCTCTGCTGTGCTAACTGCGCTTGGGCCAAATGTTCCTTCACGATGGGCATTACCTGTGCAATTCGGTCTTGCATCAGGGCGACATGCTCAATCACACTCCTGTGGGGAGAACTCTCACTTTCCCAAGTTTCCTTGGCAATATCCAACAGCCCTCTTGGGTGTCTCCCATACAGTAACTCAAAGGGGGAGAATCCCGTAGAGGATTGGGGCACCTCCCTAATAGCAAACATCAGATAAGGAAGTAGACAGTCCCAATCCTTTCCATCTCTATCCACCACTTTCTTCAACATTTGTTTTAGGGTTTTGTTGAATCTTTCAACCAGCCCATCGGTTTGGGGGTGATACACAGATGTACGTAATTGCGTCACTTTGAATAATTTACACAGCTCCTTCATAACCCGGGACATAAAGGGTGTACCTTGGTCCGTAAGCAGTTCTTTACAAATACCCACCCGGCTAAACACAAGAGATAGGTCTTTGGCTATGGTTTTGGCCGAGGTATTTCGGAGAGGGATCGCTTCTGGATAACGGGTGGCATAGTCCATTATAACTAATATGTACTGGTGCCCCCTAGCGGACTTGATTATAGGACCTACCAAATCCATGGCGATCCTCTCAAACGGGACCTCAATGATGGGTAGAGGGACCAGCGGGCTACGGAAATGTGGCATCGGGGCCGACCTCTGACACACAGGGCAGGAGGAACAATAATTTTCTACGTCCTTCATCACCCCCGGCCAATAGAATCTCTGTAATACCCTCTCTCGGGTTTTCTCTGTCCCCAGATGACCTCCAAGAATGTGCCCATGGGCCAACTCCAACACCAACTTCCTGTAAGGTTTGGGCACCACAAGCTGCTCAACGGTTTCTTCTGCCCTTTTTGCCACCCGATACAGTAGGTCCTTCTCTACGCTGAAGTATGGGTAAGTGCAGGTATTATCTGGGTTCACTAACTCGCCATCTATTTTCACTACGTTTTCCCGTGCCTTTATTAGGGCGGGGTCTTTCAACTGTTCTGTGGCAACGTTTTCCCTGTGAACCTCAAGATCAGAAAACTCCACAGACGGTAGGTTTTCGTCTGAGGAGGTGGGCTCCTCTCCAGTTTCTTGAGTCCCCCCTGCCAATACTGATAAGGGAAATTCCGGAGAGTCCTCACCACTCTCAGGGGAGTTCTGGCTATCACATTCCTGGTACATAGGGGCACCAGTGAGGGGCTCAGGATCATCCCACAGTTCCCAGAACTTCGGAAAATCCCTTCCCACAATGGCGTCATGCGGTAACTGAGATACTAAGCCCACTGGATGAGAGAGGGTACCTTTGGGGGTCTCGAAACACACTGTAGTCACTGGATACTCTCGGGTGTCCCCATGCACACAAATAACAGCTACCTTGCTATTCCCAGAGACCTCTGTTTTAACTAACTCAGCCTTTATCAGGGTCACAAGGCTACCTGAATCCAGCAATACCACAACATTTCTACCATTAACACACATTTTGCATAAATGTTTCTCAGTTCCTCGAATGGCAGTGCATGCGACTGTCGCACACAGCGACTGACGTCTGCCCGTCAGAAAGTCACACTGCATGGGTTCCTCCACAACCGGGCAATTGGCTGCAATATGTCCCGCTTGCCGGCAGCGGTAGCAAACGATCCTTCTTGCCGCCTCTTGAGCCGCTGATTTCCCAGGCTGTTCTCGCCAAACTTGGGGTAGAGCTCCCACCCTCTCACTCTCTCCACCCTCACCCCTTGGAATCCTCTTATCCGCCCCTGGGGATGGTCTGGTTTTAGGGTGGAAAGTCCGAGTGTCTCTGGAAGAGGCCGTCAGGTTCTCTGTAGCCAAGTATTTCTCCACACGATCCACAAGACCATCGGCCGTCTCTGGGTCTCCATGGCTTACCCACTTTTGGATGGCAGTAGGAAGAGCTCTCAAAAACCGATCCATTACAACACGTTCCACAATCTTTGGTGCGGACAAAGTCTCTGGCTGTAGCCACTTTCTGCTCAGGTGAATGAGATCATACATTTGAGACCTGGGGGGTTTTCCAAGCTGGAAAGTCCAGTTATGCACACGCTGAGCCCGGACAGCCTGGGTGACACCCAGCCTTGCCAATATTTCAGCTTTTAGCATCACATAGTCTTTTGCTTGGTTAGGCTCTAGGTCATAGTAAGCTTTCTGCGATTCACCAGTTAACAGAGGAGCCACCAGTCCAGCCCACTGCTCCTCAGGCCACTTTTCTCTTTCAGCGGTCCTTTCAAATGTGGTCAAAAATACCTCTGGATCATCCTCTCCGGTCATTTTTGTCAATAAACGACTCACCCCAAAGGACGCGGTATTAGTGGGACGGCTTTCCTCACTGGTCTGCGGACGTTGCTGCATTACTGCTTCCATCTGTTGTTGTAGTCTCTGCTCTTGCTTCTGCAACAGGTCTATGAAGCGGGCCTCAGATTGCTGCTGGGCTCGTTGCTGAGCCTCCAGACTCTGTTGCAAAGTTGCGTTTGTCTGCTGCTGGGCTGCAAGGCTCTGTTGATCAGCTCGCTGCTGGGCTGCGAAGTTCTGTTGTTGAGCTGCAAGGCTCTGTTGATGAGCTGCAAGGCTCTTTTGCAAACCTGCATTTGTCTGCTGTTGATTGGCATTTGCTAGAGCCAGCTGCTTCAGTATCTCCTCCATGCTGGCTTAAAAAAAAAACTGCCACTGGTTCTCCACCAACTGTGAGGGGGTTAGCTCGGCAGCGGGTGTGTGTGACCCCCGGGATGGGCTCCCCCACACAAAACAGGCCCAGCAAACGGAGGTTGTGGTTTTCAAAATCAAAAAGGTGCGGTTTATTTTCTATTTACAGTGACAAAACACAGCAAAGCAAAAGAAACATAAACAAAATAAATCCTGGTCAAGTTGACCTCTGACTAAACATACAGGTTTCCTAACTAACAACTGGGATCAGCCTAGTGCTGTCCTAGTCCCTAAGTCCCTGGTTTTAAATGTCCAAGCAAATAGCCACACAGGCTTTGTCTCACCGCACAGGGGTTCACTCTCCCTAGACAGTCCACACAGGTCTGGTTCCAGGCATGAGCAAACATCTAATGAAGCTGGGAGTTCTTATAGAGGCCTAAATGAGCTGACAAGCTTCAGCTGGTCTCATCAACTCCCTGTCTGCACGACGCCCCACACTCTCCCTAGACATATGAGTCATCCATGAGCCCACTAGCCTTAGCTGGGTTTATACAACTCTCCACCTAGTTGTATAAGTCGGCGTAAAGCCTGAATCTGGGCGAAATATATCTACCCCCCTGGATGCAACCAGGTGACTTTACCTTCCTGCTGTCACAATATATATATATATATATAGTCACTAACTGAATAACCTGCCTGCTTAATCTAACTCAAGCTATCCCTCTGTCCACGCAAGCAACACTACAGGTGGCCGCCGTGTAAACAGCCTTATATAGTGTGGGGCGTGGACTTAGTCCCCCTGAGCCATGATTGGCCAAAGGCACCCTCCCTTAGCAGAGCGCGCTGTGATTGGCCAAAGCATGAAGGTCAGGTGCATACTTTGGCCAATCATCATACAGTTCATTATGGGGCGTTCCGCAGCGCTCAAATTTTCCGCGAATGCCCCATAATGTTCGCTTTTCGGACATCAAGCTTATCCTTGTTTACAATTAGAGATGGGCAAAACACCCCCCGGATTGGTTCGCACCAGAACTCTCGAGCGTTGCAAAAGTTCCGACCCAAACGGCGAACCCCATTGAAGTCTATGGGAACTTAAAAAATCTAAAGTCCCCATTTTGAAGGCTTATATACAAGTTATTGGCCATAAAAAGTGTATGGGGGCCCAGCTACTGCCCTGGGAGACATGTACCAATGCAACAAAAAACATTGAAAAAAGGATAATTTTTAAAGGAGCAGTAATTTTATTGATGCTTAAAGTGAAACAATAAAAATAAAAAAATCCTTTAAATATAGTGCCTGGGGGTCCCCTTGGTCTGCCTGTAAAGTGGCGCATCTTTACCGTGTATAGAACCTGCTGCAGCAAAAGTGACATTTCTAAAGAAAAAAAGTGGGGGTCCCCCCAAAATCCATACCAGACCCTTATCCGAGCATGCAGCCTGGCGGGCCAGGAAAGGGGGAGGTTGACGAGTGAGCGCCCTCCCATCCTAAACCATACCAGGCCACATGCCCTCAACATAGGGGGGTGCTTTGGGGTTGGGGGACAAAGGCCTCTTCCCGACAACCCTGGGCTGTGGTTGTGGGGGTCTGCGGGCAGGGGGCTTATCAGAATCTCCCCGATGTAGATCAATCGTCAATCACGACGCCCGCCACCACCGCCAGATCCAAAAAATGCTGGGTCAGTGATGTCACAAGGGGGCGGTGCCACCAGGTGACGTCTCCAAGTGGCCCTGCCTCTTACCCATATAAGAACTGTCAAACAGTGGAGCCAGCAGTAGGCGTTTAGCCTTCGTCACAGGCGGAGCTTTCTTTTTCTTCTTTCGGGTCCAGTGGTGGCGGCATTGATGATGGATCTAAATCGGGGGAAATTTTTAATTTTTTTTTTAATAAAGGTATTGTCAAAAACTGTTTTTATTTCTTTTTTTTTACACTTTTTTGGTGAATGGGTAGGTGTAAAATGTACTCCATACATATTCACATGAGGGGCCGGGATCTGGGGGGCCCCCTTATAAAAGGGGGCCTCCAGATTCCGATAAGCCCCCTGCCTGCAGACCCCCACAACCACAGCCCAGGGTTGTGGGGAAGAGACCCTTGTCTCCATTAAAATTGGGACAAGGTGCTTTGGGTGGGGCAAAGCCCCCCATCCCAAAAGCACCTCCCTATGTTGAGGGCTTAAAATGCTCTGCAGCGCAAAGTGCATTGTGGGGCGCAGGCCATTATCCCGCCGAGCATCTCGCAAATTTGGGGGTTCGCCGAATGGGCGAACAGGCGATGTTCGGGCAGAACTTTTGCTCAATATGTATACAAAAAAGGGGTGAATTTGCGCTAACCAAAAAAAAGGATGTGTGCTGCAGCTCTGAAAACTTAAATACTAAAATTCAAGATAAATGTAAAAGGGGAGAAGAGCGCGCATACATTAAATTAAACTACACACAAAAATGCCAATGAATCAATGTGCAATAATGGTGCATTCAATAAAGATATATTCTAAAATTATTTCTGTGAAAAAATCTATATATTTAAATATTGTCCATGTGTAAATCATGAAGTGTTCAACTTTCTAAAAAAACAAAAGTGTACCCAATAAAGAATATATCATTCAAATAAATTCAGTGAAAAAATATATGTATATTTAAAAAAAAGTCCAAATGTGAGTAGTGGAGTATTCAGCTTCCAAAAAGCACACAGGATCTTCAATCAATGAGATGTTCCAGCATATGGTATCACAAAATGCTCCAGCTTATAGTATAACTAACTGCTTACCAAATTTGTAGGATCTCATTAGGTAGAGATCATAAGCGCTTGTGCATCAGCCTGCCAGCATGAGAGGAATCCACCTGCAGTCTTCTAACGAGAGGCGATGTGTTCCCGGCTATCAAAGCAGACCACTCCAAGAGGCTTTGTATCCAAAATCTCTCCTTGGTTAAAAAGTATCTAAAACATCTCGATCAATACAGAACAGAGGAAGGCTTCTTGGTGTAGTATTTTCCAAAACAAAGGTTTACTTTTCACACGAATAACACTGGCTTACACATCCAAAGAAGCACTGAGCAAACAAAACAGATTTGAAACAGCCGTGGATCAGATCAGCTGGCTGTTCAGCGTGATAGCATCACAGGTTATGCTCCACCGACATGTTTCTCCTTACAAGGCATCCACTGGGAACGGAGGTCATACCTGGACGCCAGCACGCCACGCTTTAAATACCCATCAGGCAGTGTAGATACAGGAAGTGAGCAATTTCAGCACATCCTGTGCAGACACAGGAAGTGAGCAATTTCAGCACATTCTGTTGGTGTCACCGATTTGGAATGTTAAAAATATATTTAGAAACAAAATGTAATTTATATATTAGTATACAATTAGTTAATGAACGCACCCAGTTAAAAATAGATTATGACGTACTGCTGGTTACAGCGGACGTATCGTCTTTATACACCAGTATTTCCCATGTTTTGGGCTTTCAAGTGGCTAGGTACTTTTTAAACAAGGATCGGTCTATTGAGAAGCCCACCATAGAGTTTATTCTTAAACTATTGAAATTTGCTATGGAACATAATTATTTATTTTATGATGACAAATATTTTTTACAGTGTACCAGCGTGGCGATGGGGGCCCACAGACAGAAATGGGTACATCCCGAGTGACAGCTGTCACCATCCAAGCTGTATTAAAGCGATCCCTAAGGGACAATTCCGAAGAGTGCGGAGAATATTGCTCACGAGTCGAAGATTTTGAAGTTCAAGCAAAAATTCTGGAAAAACGCTTCATAGATAAAGTATGACCCAATAACCATAGGAGAAGATTTGCATAATACCACTATCATGGAAAGGGAACAACTGTTAATACTTAAAGAAAGGGGAAGTGTACGACAAGTTGGTACAAACTTTGAATGGGCGTTTGTCACCACTTTTTCCTCACAGCACTGGTGGGTTAATAGAATCATAAAAAAACATTGGAAAGTGCTGAAAGGAGATTGATATTGGGTCCCAAACTTCCTGACAAACCCAATGTGATATACAGAAGAAACTTAACCTTGAAGGATAGACTTGCCCCAAGTGCAGTGAACATACCCCCGAAAGTCAGTATGTTTGGGGACCTAAAAGGGTTTTTTCCTTGCAAACGCTGAAAAGTGTGTAGAACATCTCAAACCATCAGGACCTCATTCTTTATGTCCAAGGTTACATGAAAAACATTCAAAATTAAAGATTTCATCACCTATGGAACTATTTGGGTTATTTACCTGCCGATCTGCCCTTGTGGGTTACAGTACGTTGGTAGGACCACCAGAGCATTAAATATGAGAATAGGTGAGCACCTGGGCAATATTAGAAGAGGTTTTGTAGGCCACAGCGTATCCAAACATGCTCTCTTATGCCATAATAGAGACAGCTCCTTACTGAAGGTAATAGCAATTGAGAAATACACCCCACACTGGAGGGGAGATAACCTAAAAAGACATATCTCGAGACGTGAAAAGAGATGGATACATGACCTCCAGTGTTATAGTCCCCTAGGTTTAAACATTGAATGGGACATCAACTGCTTTATTGATAATAGTTAAACATACACACACCTTTTCCGTTCCTTCCACCACCTTATCTTTTTATATTATCTCATTGCATGTGAATTATTATCCGTTAGATCCTGTTTTTTCTCAAAAATTTAGAATTAATTTTTTAGCGTAATTTTTGTATGTAGTGTGACAGCAGGAAGGTAAAGTCACCTGGTTGCATCCAGGGGGGTAGGTATATTTCTCCCAGATTCAGGCTTTATGCCGACTTATACAACTAGGGAGAGAGTTGATGAAGCCCAGCTGAGGCTAGTGGGCTCATGGATGATTCATACCTCTAGGGAGAGTGCTGGGCGTCGTGCAGGCAGGGAGTTGATGAGACCAGCTGAAGCTTGTCAGCTCGTTTAAGGCCTCTATAAAAACTCCCAGCTTCATTAGGTGTTTGCTCATGCCTGGAACCAGACCTGTGTGGACTGTCTAGGGAGAGTGAACCCCTGTGCGGTGAGACAAAGCCTGTGTGGCTATTTGTTTGGACATTTACTAAACCAGGGACTTAGGGACTAGGACAGCACCAGGCTGATCCCAGTTGTTAGTTAGGGAAACCTGCATGTTTAGTCAGAGGTCAAGCTGACCAGGATTTATTTTGTTTATGTTTCTTTTTGCTTTGCTGTGTTTTTGTCACTGTAAATAGAGAAATAAACCGCACCTTTTGATCTTGAAAACCACAACCTCCGTCTGCTGGGCCTGTTTTTGTGTGGGGAGCCCATCCAGGGGGTCACACACACCCGCTACCGGGCTAACCCCCTCACAGTTGGTGGAGAACCAGTGGCAGTTTTTTTTTAAGCCAGCATGGAGGAGATACTGAAACAGCTGGCTCTAGCAAATGCCAATCAACAGCAGACAAATGCAGGTTTGCAAAAGAGCCTTGCAGCTCAACAACAGAGCTTCGCAGCCCAGCAACAAGCCCAGCAGCAATCTGAGGCCCGCTTCATAGACCTGTTGCAGAAGCAAGAGCAGAGACTACAACAACAGATGGAAGCAGTAATGCAGCAACGTCCGCAGACCAGTGAGGAAAGCCGTCCCACTAATACCGCGTCCTTTGGGGTGAGTCGTTTATTGACAAAAATGACTGGAGAGGATGATCCAGAGGTATTTTTGACCACATTTGAAAGGACTGCTGAAAGAGAAAAGTGGCCTGAGGAGCAGTGGGCTGGACTGGTGGCTCCTCTGTTAACTGGTGAATCGCAGAAAGCTTACTATGACCTAGAGCCTGACCAAGCAAAAGACTATGTGATGCTAAAAGCTGAAATATTGGCAAGGCTGGGTGTCATCCTGGCTGTCCGGGCTCAGCGTGTGCATAACTGGACTTTCCAGCTTGGAAAACCCCCCAGGTCTCAAATGTATGATCTCATTCACCTGAGCAGGAAGTGGCTACAGCCAGAGACTTTGTCCGCACCGGAGATTGTGGAACGTGTTGTGATGGATCGTTTCTTGAGAGCTCTTCCTACCGCCATTCAAAAGTGGGTAAGCCATGGAGACCCAGAAACGGCCGGTAAACTTGTGGATCGTGTAGAGAGATACTTGGCTGCAGAGAACCTGACGGCCTCTTCCAGAGACTCTCGGACTTTCCACCCTAAGACCAGACCATCCCCAGGGGCGGATAAGATGATTCCAAGGGGTGAGGGTGGAGAGAGTGAGAGGGTGGGAGCTCTGCCCAGGGTTTGGCGAGAACAGCCTGGGAAGTCGGGGGCTCAAGAGGCAGCCAAAAGGATTATTTGCTGCCGGCAAGCGGGACATATTGCAGCAAATTGCCCGGTTGTGGAGGAACCCATGCAATGTGACTTTCTGACGGACAGACGTCAGTCGCTGTGTGCGACAGTCGCATGCACTGCCATTCGGGGAACTAAGAAACATTTATGCAAAATGTGTATTAATGGTAGAAATGTTGTGGTATTACTGGATTCAGGTAGCCTTGTGACCCTGATAAAGGCTGAATTAGTTAAAACAGAGGTCTCTGGGAATAGCAAGGTAGCTGTTATTTGTGTGCATGGGGACACCCGAGAGTATCCAGTGACTACAGTGTGTTTCAAGACCCCCAAAGGTACCCTCTCTCATCCAGTGGGGTTAGTATCTCAATTACCGCATGATGCCATTGTGGGAAGGGATTTTCCGAAGTTCTGGGAACTGTGGGATGATCCTGAGCCCCCCACTGGTGCCCCTATGTACCAGGAAGGTGATAGCCAGAACTCCTCTGAGAGTGGTGAGGACTCTCCAGAATTTCCCTTGTCAGTATTGGCAGGCGAGACTCAAGAAACTGGAGAGGAGCCCACCTCCTCAGACGAAAACCTACCGTCTGTGGAGTTTTCTGATCTTGAGGTTCACAGGGAAAATTTTGCCACAGAACAGTTAAAAGACCCCGCCCTAATAAAGGCACGGGAAAACGTAGTGGAAATAGATGGCGAGTTAGTGAACCCAGATAATACCTGCACTTACCCATACTTCAGCGTAGAGAAGGACCTACTGTATCGGGTGGCAAAAAGGGCAGAAGAAACCGTTGAGCAGCTTGTGGTGCCCAAACCTTACAGGAAGTTGGTGTTGGAGTTGGCCCATGGGCACATTCTTGGAGGTCATCTGGGGACAGAGAAAACCCGAGAGAGGGTATTACAGAGATTCTATTGGCCTGGGGTGATGAAGGACATAGAAAATTATTGTTCCTCCTGCCCTGTGTGTCAGAGGTCGGCCCCGATGCCACATTTCCGTAGCCCGCTGGTCCCTCTACCCATCATTGAGGTCCCGTTTGAGAGGATCGCAATGGATTTGGTAGGTCCTATAATCAAGTCCGCTAGGGGGCACCAGTACATATTAGTTATAATGGACTATGCCACCCGTTATCCAGAAGCGATCCCTCTCCGAAATACCTCGGCCAAAACCATAGCCAAAGAGCTATCTCTTGTTTTTAGCCGGGTAGGTATTTGTAAAGAACTGCTTACGGACCAAGGTACACCCTTTATGTCCCGGGTTATGAAAGAGCTGTGTAAATTGTTCAAAGTGACGCAATTGCGTACGTCTGTGTATCACCCCCAAACCGATGGGCTGGTTGAAAGATTCAACAAAACCCTAAAACAAATGTTGAAGAAAGTGGTGGATAGAGATGGAAAGGATTGGGACTGTCTACTTCCTTATTTGATGTTTGCTATTAGGGAGGTGCCCCAATCCTCTATGGGGTTCTCCCCCTTTGAGTTACTGTATGGGAGACACCCAAGAGGGCTGTTGGATATTGCCAAGGAAACTTGGGAAAGTGAGAGTTCTCCCCACAGGAGTGTGATTGAGCATGTCGCCCTGATGCAAGATCGAATTGCACAGGTAATGCCCATTGTGAAGGAACATTTGGCCCAAGCGCAGTTGGCACAGCAGAGAGTGTACAACCGTGGAGCCAAGACCCATACCTTTTCCCCGGGGGATAGGATATTGGTACTTGTCCCTACGGTTGAAAGTAAATTCCTTGCCAAATGGCAAGGCCCCTACGAGATAATGGAAAAAGTGAGCGAAGTGAATTACAAGGTCAGACAACCAGGAAGGCGAAAGCCCGAACAGATCTATCACGTTAATCTGTTGAAAGCCTGGAGGGATAGAGAGTCCCTAGTCGCAGAAACTTGGTCACCAGCTCAAACTGGTTGCGTGATTCCGGAGGTTGGAATAGCAGCCACCTTGTCACAACCCCAACAACAGGAGGTTAAGGAGTTTGTGCTTTGCAACAAGGAGGTGTTCTCTGAGCTGCCGGGACAAACATCTGGGGTAGAGCATGATATTATTACCCCGCCCGGTGAAAGGGTGAAGTTAAAACCCTATCGGATCCCAGAGGCCCGACGGGAGGCAATACGGGAGGAAGTACAGAAAATGCTGAACTTAGGGGTGATAGAGGAGTCCCAAAGTGATTGGTCTAGTCCCATTGTGTTGGTGCCTAAACCGGATGGGAGCTGGCGATTTTGTAACGATTTTCGTCAGTTGAACAAAGTTACAAAATTTGACACCTACCCCATGCCACGTATAGATGAGTTGATCGACCGGCTGGGAACAGCCCGATACATGACGACTCTTGACCTCACAAAAGGGTATTGGCAAATTCCCCTGGCCAAGTCGGCCAAAGAGAAAACCGCATTTGTAACCCCAGACGGGGCGTTCCAATATAAGAGAATGCCGTTCGGGTTACAGAATGCGCCGGCCACATTCCAGCGGAAAATGGACCAGATACTGAGGCCCCATCGGAAGTATGCTGCGGCTTACCTGGATGACGTAATTGTCCATAGCACAGATTGGGCCTCACATCTGCCAAAAGTGCAAGCAGTCCTAGACTCTATCCGGGAAGCGGGGTTTACGGCTAACCCCAAGAAGTGTACCATTGGGCAGGAGGAGGCCAAATATCTTGGGTACACCATTGGCAGGGGAGTAATAAAACCCCAACTCAACAAAGTCGAGGCCATCCAGAGTTGGCCACGTCCCAACAGCAAGAAGCAGGTACGAGCCTTTCTGGGAATCGCGGGTTATTATCGGCGCTTCATTCCCCACTTTGCTTCTAAGGCTGTGCCCCTAACCAACCTGACGAAAGGGAAAGGGTCGGTCATGATTAAATGGACCCCCGAGGCTGAGGCAGCATTCCAATTCTTGAAACAAGCCTTATGTAGCCAGCCAGTGTTGTACTCACCCGACTTCTCTAAAGACTTTGTCGTACAAAGTGATGCGTCAGATGTGGGGTTAGGAGCAGTATTGTCCCAGGTCTGGAACGGGGAAGAGCACCCAGTCATTTACCTCAGCAGGAAGTTGAAGTCCCATGAGGTAAATTACGCCACGGTTGAAAAGGAGTGTTTAGCGGTGAAGTGGGCTCTAGATTCCCTTCGGTACTATCTGCTAGGTAGGCACTTTGACATGGTTACGGATCACGCTCCGTTAAAGTGGATGGCTCAAAACAAGGAGACAAATAGAAGAGTAAATAGGTGGTTCCTGGCCCTACAGGAATTCAACTTCACAGTAAAGCATCGCCCTGGCGTTCAAATGGGGAATGTGGATGCTTTGTCTCGAGTACATGAATGCCTGATTGCTGGTGTTCCAACCCCAAGGTTAAAACAAGAGGGGGGGGTATGTGACAGCAGGAAGGTAAAGTCACCTGGTTGCATCCAGGGGGGTAGGTATATTTCTCCCAGATTCAGGCTTTATGCCGACTTATACAACTAGGGAGAGAGTTGATGAAGCCCAGCTGAGGCTAGTGGGCTCATGGATGATTCATACCTCTAGGGAGAGTGCTGGGCGTCGTGCAGGCAGGGAGTTGAGACCAGCTGAAGCTTGTCAGCTCGTTTAAGGCCTCTATAAAAACTCCCAGCTTCATTAGGTGTTTGCTCATGCCTGGAACCAGACCTGTGTGGACTGTCTAGGGAGAGTGAACCCCTGTGCGGTGAGACAAAGCCTGTGTGGCTATTTGTTTGGACATTTACTAAACCAGGGACTTAGGGACTAGGACAGCACCAGGCTGATCCCAGTTGTTAGTTAGGGAAACCTGCATGTTTAGTCAGAGGTCAAGCTGACCAGGATTTATTTTGTTTATGTTTCTTTTTGCTTTGCTGTGTTTTTGTCACTGTAAATAGAGAAATAAACCGCACCTTTTGATCTTGAAAACCACAACCTCCGTCTGCTGGGCCTGTTTTTGTGTGGGGAGCCCATCCAGGGGGTCACACACACCCGCTACCGGGCTAACCCCCTCACAGTAGCTATATGTACCGTATATATTTTGTGATGGAGAATGACACTTTTTCATGTATTTTTTATGCCAGTTATGCATTTTATAGATGTACCTAGAAGTGATTCTCCTCCTTTTATATGTGCATTTTTTTTATATATATACACATTTTTTTATATATACATTTTTTATATATACATATTTGTATTAATTTCCTTTGTAATGCACCTTTTGGTGTTTTTAATATGTTTGGTATTAGTATAATACTAATATATAAATTAAATTTTGTTTCTAAATATATTTTTAACATTCCATTCAATGGGTGATACCAACAGGATGTGCTGAAATTGCACACTTCCTGTGTCTGCACAGGATGTGCTGAAGTTGCTCACTTCCTGTGTCTGCACAGGATGTGCTGAAATTGCTCACTTCCTGTATCTACACTGCCTGATGGGTATTTAAAGCGTGGTGTGCTGGTGTCCAGGTATGACCTCCGTTCCCAGTGGATGCCTTGTAAAGAGAAACATGTCGGGTGGAGCATAACCTGTGACGCTATCACGTTGAACAGCCAGCTGATCTGATCCACGGCTATTTCAAATCTGTTTTGTTTGCTGAGTGCTTCTTTGGATGTGTAAGCCAGTGTTATTCGTGTGAAAAATAAACCTTTGCTTCAGAAAATACTACACCATGAAGCCTTCCTCTGTTCTGTATTGATCGAGATGTTTTACACCCTTTTTACCCAAGGAGAGATTTTGGATACAAAGCCTCTTGGAGTGGTCTGCTTTGATAGCCGGGAACACATTGCCTCTCGTTAGAAGACTGCAGGTGGATTCCTCTCATGCTGGCAGGCTGATGCACAAGCGCTTATGATGTCTACCTAATGAGATCCTACAAATTTGGTAAGCAGTTTGTTATACTATAAGCTGGAGCATTTTGCGATTCCATATGCTGGAACATCTCATTGATTGAAGATCCTGTGTGCTTTTTGGAAGCTGAATACTCCACTACTCACATTTGGACTTTTTTTAAATATACAGATATTTTTTCACTGAATTTATTTGAATGATATATTTTTTATTGGGTACACTTTTGCACATACTGTGTTTTTTCTTAGAAAGTTGAACACTTCATGATTTACACATGGTAAATTTTTAAATATATAGATTTTTTCATAGAAATTACGGCATTTTTTTAAATATATCTTTATTGAATGCACCATTATTGCACATTGATTCATTGGCATTTTTGTGTGTAGTTTAAGTTAATGTATGCGCGCTCTTCTCCCCTTTTACAGAACTTTTGCTCAGCTCGAACTGTTTGCCCAACTCTATTTACAATCTTTAGGCCACCCTGGCTGAAGAAAATTGTGTCCAAAGGTAATTGAAGGCACTATTTTGGGTTTTGACAAGTCATTGTAAGTAGACATTCTTATGCCTCATACACACGACCGGGTTTTCCGATGGGAAAACTGCGATGAGAGCTTTTGGCTGGGAATCCCGGCCGTGTGTATGCTCCCTCGCAGTTTTTCAGACGGGGAAAACTGCCCAAAACCGCGGGCAAAAAAAAGAGAATTGCCTCGTACACACGACCGGTTTTCCCTTAGGAAAAACTGCGATGAGAGCTTTTGGTCGGGAATTCCGACCGTGTGTATGCTCGGAAACAATTAGACGCATGCCCGGAAGCATAGAACTTAATTTTGTCGGCTCGTACTAGTCTTTTACATCACTGCGTTCTTGGCAGTCAAAAGTTCACCGGACTTTTATGTAACCATGTGTATGCAAGGCAGGCTTGAGAGGAATTCCGTCAGGCAAACCATCAGTTTTTTTTCCGACTGGAAAACCGGTCGTGTGTACAGGGCAAACCAGCTCTCTTTTTTCCCGGCGGGATTTCGGACGGCCTTTTTCCCGTCTAAAATCCCGAGCGGGTGTACAAGGCATTAGAGTTGCAGTTAGAGAAGTTCAATTGACAATATATTACAATAAGGTCCTTTATAACATGTTAAAAAGCATATTACACTTTTTTGTCTGTGGTGTAGGTATGTTTCAAATGCTGAACTTTTGTTATTTTCACAGCCTATTAAGTAGATTAAGTAGTGGTGTTTCATGTACTTCTTCATAAAGTATTGGATTGTATCCTTTTTGCATTGATATTGTTTTTTGGGTGCCTCCACAGCTCTGTACAGAATATTAACACTCTTCAGTTTGCTTGAGACAGCTAATATCATGTCATCTGCTAGTATTTAGATGATTTCAAAGCCTCTACATATTTCACAATTATTTTTTTCCCTTGGTTAAGAACTTCACTAGCAAATGTGATTCCAAATGGCAGCTAACTGAATTTGTGTCATCCCCAATGTGTATTAAAAGTACATAGCTGTGATGACTTTTAATCTAAACCAGTGTTTCTCAAAGTGTGGTCTGGAAGCCAGTGCTGGCTGGTGGTGTGTTCTGGAAACCTGTGCTGGCTGGTGTGGCTATGACTTATCTCCTGGTGCCAGGAGGTCCAGCTCTGAAGTAAAACTCCTATTTTTTTTACTAGGTAAGCCCAGTGTGGACACCAGTTTGCATGACTCAAGAGCCACAGTCCAAGAACATTTCTTCTCTAACTGTTCCAGGTCATGGACTAAGTAATCGCCTAAACAGGAAACATTTTAACTACTTGCTGCTATGGAAAGGGGGTAGACAACAGGTATTAAAGTGCCACATATAGACCTTAGGTTTCATGTTGGATTGCAGGGGTTTAAGTGGTCCATGTTGGCCACAGAACATTCCATCTGCTGATCTAAACCAATATGCCAATAGATATGTTCTCTTCTAAAATAGCAAATAATTTTGCAATCAGTTTGGATTCCATATCCTCAGGCACTGGAATGAAGTAATGCTGTTTTTAATTGTTTTTCTAAGATCTTTGGGATCAGGAAGACTTTGGGATTTGGAATTTTGATTTGTTTAAGCATAAGCTTTCCCAGTGACAGGATTTTCAACTTTTGTAGCTTTTAAAGAGGAGGTCCAGTCCCTATAATCATGATTGTTATTACTTCTACTTTACTATTTGCATACTATTAGAACTGTCTTCATCCTTCTTTCTTTTAAATCAATAATTTGTTACCTGATCTCAGAAGCATGCAGGGGCCATCGAGGTTGTGGGCATCTGAAGCCCGCTCATGTTTTTTTCTGGGGTGCAGCTGGCTACCCAACATGCACCTCCTTACCCCACGCCTGTGCAGTAATGACACTGTGCGGCGCAGTTTGTACATGACCGGTTGCCATAGCAATGGCGGCATCGGGGGAAGTTCCTGTCCTGTTGTTGTTGCAAATTCTCATTTAAATAGCACCTAGCTCCTCCTATTCAAGTCCTTTCCTGGCTGCAAATATGGCAAGATTTTATTATTAGGATTACAGAAGACTCCTGGGATAGATAACGCCAATATCCCAAGAGTCAATGGGACTCACCAAATGACGTCATCGCCTAGGCAGGCGCAACGGGAGGTGCCGTCCAAAGACAATAAAAAAAGGTATCCACAAACCGGAAAAAAAAGCCATTTAGCACTGTACACAGTGGAGGCATTCCGAAGAGAGGAATAAAAAAAAAAAGGTGGAATTCTGCTTTAAGCTGTGAATGTGTTTGCTTAGTGTATCTACATGATGACTTGATGATATATAGCTGGAGTGTTTGAGGGGTCATCTTGAATAAGGATGAGCTCAGGCGTGTTCACAAGTCCACGTGCCCGCACCCGCCAGGAAGCTGACACTCCGCAGCGCTAATCACAGGTATTGAGACATTTCCCGGATTGTGAAATGTCTCACTGCCTGTGATTAGCGCTGCAGATTGTCAGCTTCCTGGCGGGTGCGGGCACTTGGACTTACGAACACGCCTGAGCTCATCCTTAATCTTGAATATGGTGTACTCTTGGAAGATTGCCAAGTCCTACAAAAACTTTAGGACACTTGCATTTTACAAAAGAATATTTTAGCAATCTCAAGTGTAAAAAGTACACTTACATTTCTGTCATTTCACTTGCTACCTTATGCATGCTTTAAGAATGAGTTTAGTACATAGCAGCACTGTTATCATATGGTCAATTTGCATAGGAGTGTTGCTGTTGGTATCGCTAATACCTCTGCTATAGTATGTCTTGACTTTTCCTGAATTCTCTCCAGTAGGTAATTCTGAACTCTGGTCAAAAGTTCTTATTTTTACATAGTTACATTGTCAGGAAAGGCTTCACCCGCTGGTGGCGCTGTTGGGCCTATGGATTGCAGTACTAATGTCCACCAGCAGGTGTCCTCTTGCAGCCAGTATCTTTACTAGAGGATCTCACCTGCTGGTGGTAATGCCTGATCCATGGGCCGTAGTACCAGCGTCCATCATCGGGTGTATTCCGGCAGTGTGGGGCAGGCGGCACTTCCTCCGCTCAGCTGTCACATGAGGACAATCACTGCAGTCCTATAAATACTCGGCGAGCCCTTACATGCTCGCCTTGGTATCTCTCTCCTTGAGCCCTGACCTCGCTGCCTGTATTCTGACCTTGAGCCTGTACCTCACCTGTAGAGTTGAGCGGGTAGCTGGATATTCGGGTCCGGCGGGTTCGGCCGAACTTCGGAAAAAAGTTCGGATTCGGGACCGAACTTTAACCCGGACCCGGACCCTATTGAAGTCAATGGGGACCCGGACTTCTGACGACTAAAAAGGCTCTAAAAAAGTAATGGAAAGGGCTAGAGGGCTGCAAATGGCAGCAAAATGTTGTTAAGAACATGGCAAGTGCTCTGCAAACAAATGTGGATAGGAAATAACTTAAAAGAACATAAAAAAAATTAAAAAATAAAAAAATATGCTGGAGGCCCCCTTTTCAGCAGAAGAGGTACAGGAAGTCATTAAGAACCTCAGAAACTCAACGGCACGATGCCACACATATGGTGGGAATGCCCCAGAATACGCCCTTTCTGGAATAAATTATTTAATTTAATGGATAAGCTAGTGGGAAAATAAAATACTTTGAAATAAAAATGTAGCGGGGTGCTAAATTTAAGGAAAGTGTTTGAGTGGTAAATAGGCTCAAATACCCTAATTCTGTAGGATTCATGGACCATTTTGTCCTCGGGGGACAGTATTGGTGTGCAGTTCCCTGCGGCCTACAGGTGGTGCCTTTTGTGTCCCCTCTTGGCAGTAGTACAGCGGGGCGGGGAACCTGCTGTGCATGCCGGGAGAGCATATAAAAGGGGCAGACCTTTGGCCTGGGGGCTGATGTCCAGTGGGGTCCGCGCCCAGGTGCCTTCGGCCTGGGTGCATGTGTTCCTGTTCCATCTCGGGCACCTTTAGCCCGGGGTGAGGTACTATCCTGGAGTTCTTGCTGCCCTGGGTATGGAGGCCTAGGGGCGGGAGTAAAGCCTGGAGTCCAGAGCCGCCTCGTGTAGGGGACCCTGTTCCAGGGAAGGGAGGATCATTCTGATGGACCGATGTGGGAGTCACGGTGAAGGAAGGGTCTGTTGACTCCCTGGAGAGATGTCTTCCCCTTGATATGGGCTAGGTTCGTAGAAGGAGAAGCTCAAGGTCACCTTGACTGTATCAGAGGCCTTATTCAACCGCCCGTGGCAGGGGCCTTATACACCCTGGTCTGTGGCTGAGACCAAAGTTCTCCAGGCCCATGGCAGGGGCCTTGTACACCCGGTCTGTGGCAGAGACCAACCTCAATGTCTGTGGCAGAGACCGTGCGCCAAAAACTGTTTGAGAAACCTAAGCAGTGAAGTGAATGTGCTACGTTTGTGCCTGGACCTCCTCCACACCTTAAGCTGTCCTGTTTCTTTGCTATAACCTTTTCTATCTGAGTACAGTTTATTTTGCCATGAGAGAATAAGAGTTGTAGTTTCAGCTGGTGTGGACATTGACTTTACTGGGAATTCAAGGATTTGCCTCTACCTACAGTAGAGGTGAGAATCATCCTCTGGAGGAGTTTTGACTCCGGCTGTGGACACGGCCCGTCAAGTACACCGCTCAACCTCTTTATATAGGAGGATACGGGCTGGTAGTGCGGTGTGCCTTTCTCCCTCCTGCGAAGAGCCAACAACATAAAGGCAGGTAAGGGGGAAAGGATCTGTGCGCTACAAAAAAATAAAATAAAAATTTTAATCTTGGCCTAGCAGGACGAGGTCCATATGGAGTAGGAGGTTGAGGTGGCGGTGGATGTGGCTGTGTAGGTGGAAGCGGCGGTGGAGGAGGACGAGGTAGCCAACACTGGTTCAAAAATACAACAATGGCTGGGTAAGGCCGGTGATGTGTCGAATTCTGTCCCCTGTCGAATAGTGTCCGCCCTGTACTGCGCTTGCTGAGTATGTAGGACAAGGGGATTTCAAAAATCTCCCAAGACTAACGGCGCCTGCGTGTTGAGTTCAGGTGAAGGCCACACCATCCGTAGTTCAAGCCGAGCCAAGCAAGGCCGCGATCGAAGCGAGCCCGTGAGGGGCCCTGTTACTATGTGCTACCGTATGTCCTCTTGGATGGTGGGGCTTGAACCTGCACTCACAGCGCAGGCGCCGTTCATCTTCGGAGATTTTGTGAATCTCCTTGTCCTCTGTACTGCGCAAGCGCTGCGCCTGCGCAGTACGGGCCGGGCACAATACGATGGCCGGACAGTTTTTGTCACAACACCGGTATACATGTCTATTCTGCACAAGGTACGGACAAGTCCTGTGGGATCCATGCCTGGTTCATTTTAATGAACGTGAGCTTGTCCACATTGGCTCTGGACAGGCGGCTGCGCTTGTCTGTGATAACGCCCCCTGCCGTGCTAAATACACGTTCAGATAATACACTGGCTGCAGGGCAGGCCAGCACCTCCAAGGCATAAACGGCAAGCTCAGGCCATGTGCCCAATTTGGAGACCCAGAAGTTAAAGGGGGCAGACCCGTCATCCAGTACGTATAGGCCTGTGGACACATACTGCTCAACCATGTTGGTGAAATGCTGCCTCCTGCTAAGACGTTCCATCTCAGCTGGTGGTGCTGGTTGTTGTGGCGTGCTGACAAAGCTTTTCCACATTTCGGCCATGCTAACCCTGCCTTCTGAGGTGCTGCCGGTGCCCCGGCTGCGTTGGCGACCTCTTCCTCCTCCTCTGCCTTCGCCTTGTGCTTCCACCGTACGCCCGCTGTCAGGTGGGAATGCCACCAGCAGCGCGTCTACCAGCGTGCGCTTGTACTCGCGCATCTTACGATCCCGCTCCAGTGAGGGAATTAAGGATGGTACGTTGTCCTTGTAACGGGGATCCAGCAGGGTGGCCACCCAGTAATCAGCACCAGTTAAAATGTGGGCAACTCGGCTGTCGTTGCGGAAACACTGCAGCATGTAATCGCTCATGTGTGCCAGGCTGCCCAGAGGCAAAGAAAAGCTGTCCTCTGTGGGAGGTGTATCGTCTGTGTCCTCTGTATTCCCCCAGCCACGCACCAGTAATGGCCACGAGCTGGTCTGAGTGCCACCCTGCTGTGAACATGGCTCCTCCTCCTCCTCCTCCTCCATCTCCTCCTCCACCTCGTCATCCTCCAGAACTGTGCCCTTTCTGCCGGACAATTGTGTACCTGGCGTTTGTTGGTGCAGGAACCCACCCTCGTAGCCACTTGTGAAAGACTGCCCTGAAAGCCTTTGAAATGATCCCGCTTCCTCCTCATCCTCCTGTGCCACATCCTCTTCCATCATCGCACGAAGCGTTTTTTCAAGGAGGCATAGAACTGGGATAGTAACGCTGAGAACGGCGTCATTGGCACTGGCCATGTTGGTGGAGTACTCGAAACAGCGCAACAAGGCACACAGGTCTCGCATGGAGGCCCAGTTATTGGTGGTGAAGTGGTGCTGTTCCGCAGAGCGACTCACGCGTGATTGCTGCAGCTGAAACTCCACTATTGCCTGCTGCTGCTCGCACAGTCTGGCCAGCATGTGCAAGGTGGAGTTCCACCTTGTGGGCACGTCACATATGAGGCGGTGAGCTGGAAGGCCGAAGTTACGCTGCAGCGCTGACAGGCGAGCAGCAGCAGGGTGAGAACGCCGAAAGTGCGCACAGACAGCCCGCACTTTCTGCAGCAGCTCTGGCATATTGGGGTAATTTTTAAGGAACCTCTGGACCACCAAGTTCAGCACATGCGCCAGGCAAGGGATGTGCGTCAAACCGGCTAGACCCAGAGCTGCTACGAGATTTCGCCCATTATCGCACACCACCAGGCCAGGCTTGAGGCTCACTGACAGCAACCACTCATCGGTCTGTTCCATGTCCCTCCACAACTCCTGCGCGGTGTGGGGATTTTCCCCCAAACAGGAAAGTTTTAAAACTGCCTGCTGTCGTTTACCCCTGGCTGTGCTGAAGTTGGTGGTGAAGGTGTTACGCTGAATGGATGAGGAGGCGGTAGAGGATGAGGAAGCGGAGAAGGAGGAGTTAGCAACAGGAGGCAAACTGAAGCGCCCTGCAATCCTCGGTGGTGGAAGGACATGCGCCAAACCGCTATCTGCCTCAGGCCCAGCAGCCACTGCATTTACCCAGTGTGCTGTTAGGGAGATATAACGTCCCTGACCGTGCTTACTGGTCCACGCATCCGTAGTTAGGTGCACCTTGCCACAGATGGCGTTGCGCAGTGCACACCTGATTTTGTCCCCCACCTGGTTGTGCAGGGAAGGGATGGCTCGCCTGGAAAAGTAGTGGCGGCTGGGCACGACGTACTGCGGGACAGCCAATGCCATCAGGCTTTTAAAACTCTGCGTCTCCACCAGACGGAATGACAGCATTTCAAAGGCCAGGAATTTTGAAATGCTGGCATTCAGGGCCAGGGATCGCGGGTGGCTAGGGGGGTACTTCCTCTTCCGCTCCAATGTTTGGGAGATAGAGAGCTGAACGCTTCCATGGGACATTGTGGAGATGGTCGGTGACCCAGGTGGTAGTGTTGCTGGCAGATCCTCTGTTTGCGGGGTGACAGGTGCCACTGTCACTACAGAGGTGGATGAAGAGGCCGAGACTGCAGCAGAAGAGGAAGCAGGAGGAGCCAGAGACCTTTCTTGGTTTCTGAGGTGTCTACTCCACTGCAGCTCGTGCTTTGCACTTAGATGCCTGGTCATGCAGCTTGTGCTCAGGTTGAGAACGTTTATGCCTTGCTTCAGGCTCTGATTGCACAGCGTGCAAACCACTCGTGTCTTGTCATCAACACACTGTGTGAAGAACTGCCACGCTAGGGAAGTCCTTGGACCTGGCTTTGGTGTGCTCGGTCCCTTGCTGCGTTGGGCAGTAGCAGATGTACTGTCTAGGGGACGAATGCTCCGTTTTTGCACCCTGCTCCCTCTTCTGCTGTGCTGGTGGCTCTGTGCGACCACCGCCTCTTCCTCCGAACTACACTGGTCACCTGCATAACGTTGATTCCATGTGGGGTCGAGGACCTCATCGTCCTCCACATCATCTTCCACCCAGTCTTCACCCCTGCCCTCCATGTCTGTCTGCACAATTGCGAAAGCAGCAGCAGTTGGCACCTGTGTTTCGTCATCATCCGAGACGTGCTGCGATGGTCCTCCCATGTACCCATCATGAAACATAAGTGGTTGGGCATCGGTGCACTCAATCTCTTCCACTTCTGGGGCAGGGCTAGGTGGATGGCCCTGGGAAACCCTGCTAACAGAGTCATCGAAAAGCAGAAGAGACTGCTGCATGATTTGGGGCTCAGACTGCTTGGCTGATTTGCAAGGGGGTGAGGTGAAAGACTGATGGACATGGGCTTCAGGTGCCAACTCTGATCTTTCAGCAGAAGAGTGGGTGGGAGACAATGTGAAGGAACCCGAGGCACTGTCAGCAACCCAATCTACTATCGCCTGTACTTGTCCTGGCCTAAACATTGGTACAGCCTCATTAGGCGCGACAAAATACCGCCGCAGGCTCGGTCGCCTACTCGCACCTGAGGAAGGTGTTTCACTTGTGCGTGTAGCTGGCACAGATCCACCACGTCCTCTCCCTGCAACAGGAGCTCCACCAGCAGCACCACGACCGGGGCCACCACGTCCCTTTGACCTTCCCCTCATATTTTCCAAATTTAGGATCTTGCCCTAAATGGCGTTTTTTGGAAGACCACAACACACCCACAGTACGTAATGGCTGAAACGCACAGCTACAGAACTGCAGAAAATGCTATTCAAAAAAAAAAGGTTGTTTTTTTTAGTATAGCACTGTACAATATATAGAAATTGTTTATTTTACACACCTCCACATGTGTATTTCACACTGCAATTTATTTTCTGTGGCCCTAAATGGCGTTTTTTGGAAGAGCACAACACAACCACAGTATTTAACCACTGAATCGCACAGCTATAGAAGTGCAGAGAATGCTATTCAAAAAAAATGTTGTTTTTTCACACACCTCCAGATATGTATTTCACACTGCAAAATATTTTCTGTGGCCCTAAATGGCGTTTTTTGGAAGAGCACAACACAACCACAGTATATAACCGCTGAATCGCACAGCTGCAGAGAATGCTATTCAAAAAAAAGTTTTTTTTTTTTTTTTTTAGTATAGCATAGTACAAGAAAAATATATAGAAATTGGTTATTTCACACAACTAGAGATATACACTGCAAAATATTTTTTTTGCCCAAAAATAGGTCTTTTTTGCGCACAACAAAGTGCCTTTTTTTTTTTTGCAACAGCACAATAAAGTGCCTTTTTTTTTTTTGGGGGCCCAAAAATGGGTCTTTTTAGCAAAAGCACAATAAAGTGCCTTTTTTTTTTTTTTTTTTTCTGACCGAAATAGGTCTTTTAGCAAGAGCACAATACAGCCACAGTATGGAATAGGTGTATCACTCAACGTAATGCAGTGCTGGTGCACTGAGCTTGCAACACAAAACAGATAAACCTATGCAGATCGCTGAGCTATTATATCTCTCAATCTGGACTCCTATCTAAATCTCTCTCCCTGAAAGCACAAACAGGATCCTGCCCCTACACTACACTACACTGTCTCCCTATCTTTTCTATCAGTAGATTGCAGAATCAGGACTAACTCCTATCATATAATTCTCTCCCTCACAGCAACAGCAGCCAGGATCCTTTCCCTACACTGTCTAAAAGCAGAGTGACGATCTGTGCTGTGTGCCTCTTTCTTATATAGAAGCTGGTCACATGCTGGGTCACATGTTGCACTGACCAATCACAGCCATGCCATTAGTAGGCATGGCTATGATGGCTTCTAAGGGCACACCAGCTAATCAAATGGTGATTGGCTGGCCCCTGAAGCATTTCTAACTGCGCCATTAAATTCCCGAATCCGAACCCGAACCCGGACTTTAGCGCAAAATCCGGGTCCGGGGTCGGCAAAACGCCAAAATTCGGTACGGACCCGAACTTTACAGTTCGGGTCCGCTCAACACTACTCACCTGACCTGGCCTGATCTGATCTGATCCCCATCCTGAGCCTATCCTGGACCTGCCCCCCTGATTACCTTGCATACCTGATTTCCTTGGATCCCTGCCCTGCAGCCTATCCATCCGTCCTCTCCCTGTCTTGTTTGTTCCTTGTCCTCATCTGCTTACTCCCCATGTATGACCTTGGCCTGGCTACGTTTATGCTTCTGGAACACCCCTTTGTCAATCTCCTGATCTGCTGTGTATGACCCTGGCCTGGCTTATGTTAAAAATTCTGGTACTGCCCTTTGCTGTATATATTATTTGTTGTTTGTGGGTTGTTTGGTTGGTTTTGCACTGTTTGTATTTATTTATATATCACCCATCTTAATAAACATCATTATAATTCACTTTACATGCGTTTTTGGTTCTCTCTGTACAGTCCACATAGTCTGGTCAACTAATTCCCTGACATACATAGTTTGTGAGGTTGAATAAAGACACTAGTCCATCCAGTTCAATCTGTGTAGGGGAATGTGTGTTCATGTCGATAATCATTTCCCATATCCCTGTATATTGTGTTCATGAAGATGTATGTTCAAGAGTCTTTTAAAACTATCAATACCTCCCGCTGACGCCACCGATTGTGGAAGAGAGTTCCACATCCTTGCTGCCCTGACAGTGAAAAAGCCCCTATGCAGATTAAAGGAGAAGTACAGCCAAAGCTCGCTTGCCTGTACTTTCCCTGTGCATCAAAGGAGTGCAGTTCCTCCTGCACTCCTGTGACCCATTTTCAGAAGATAGCTGAAACTTTGTCGTTGGTACCAACGTGTATGATGACAGCTGGGTCCTCTCCAGCCCCTCCCAACAATCTGTCAATCCGATCCGCGATGTGCAGAACTTAATTCCCTAATTCCCCGGTAAACAACATACCGTTCAGCGATCGCATTCTTTGTGACAGATTGCCCCATCTGCCCTTTTAATGATTGACTCCCCTACCACCAGTACCTGCCTATCTTTGCCAGTGTTCTTGCCCCCCTCCCTATCGGGGCAGTCTTTCCCCTGGCAGCTAGGGGAGGGCGCCTGCTCCAGCAATGCTCACATCTCACACAGCAGTATTTGCCCTGGAACGGCTCTTCAAGGAACACCTACATGGAGCAATATGTGCACTGGGTCACATGACCAATCCTGGTGGACATTTTACCCGCTACACTAATGTGGATAATCCAAAAAAGTATACTTTGGTACTCTACGCTACTCTAAGTTACCCCCGGTACTCCAAGTTACTCCTGGTGCTACAACTACTCTAAGTTCCTCACAGTCACTCCCAGTACTTCATGTCACTCACAGTACTCCACGTCAATCCCAGTAATCCAAGTTATTCCAAAAATACTTAGTTACTCCCAGCACTCCAACTCCCTCCCAGCGCTCTAAATTCTAAATTACTCCAAGTCACTACCCCATATCCAAGTCACCAATCAGTACAAGTTTTTCCAAATTACTTACCTTAACTCCCAATACTATAAGTTACTTCAAGTCACTCCCAGCACTCCAAGTTACTCCAGCACTCCTTCAAAACTACTGCCAGTACTCCAAGTTATTCTAAATTACTTACAGTTATTCCCAGTACTCCAAGTCACTACCCAGTTCTCCAAGTTACTTCTCAGTACTCCAAAGTTATTCCAAATTGCTCACAGTTACTCCCAATACTATAAGTTACTTCAGGTTACTCCTAGCATTCCAAATCACTCCCAGTACTCAAAGTCACCCTCAGTACTCCAAGTTACTACGACATTACTCAAAGTTACTACAAAGTTACTCCTAGTTGCTACAAAATTCCTCCCAGTAGTCCAAGTTACTACAAAAATTACTCCCAGTACTTCTAGTTACTACAAAAATTCCTCCCAGCAGTCCAAGCTACTACAACTTCTACTCCTAGTTACTACAAATATTACCCCCTGTACTCCAAGTAATACAACTATTATTTTGAGACCCCACTTTTGTTTTGAATACAGCAGAGAAGGGTAAAGAAGGTTTTTATTGCAGCATGTGTCTCTATTGGGAAGATTTCTCTTCACTTCCTATCCGGACAGTAAGGCCTCGTACACACGGCCGAGAATCTCGTCAGGAAAAAACACGTTTTTCTTGACGAGATTCTTGGACAAGAAACTTGTCCCAGCCGAGTGTACACACGCTCCATTCAAAGAACCCGCGGTTCTTTGAATGGAGCGAACGCGGTGACGTCATCGACTACGACGAGCGTGCGCTCGTCACATTCGATGCCGTCGCTGCCATCTTGCTACACCCTACCCATGCCTAGGAAGCTACCGCCCATGCGTCAAAGTCAATTCGAGCATGCGCGGGTTTCCACGGGGTCAGGTAAGTGTACACACACACACTTTTCTCGTCGAGAAACATGCCGACGAGAATCTCGACGAGAAAATAGAGAGCTGGTTCTCTATTTTTCTCGTTGAGATTCTGGTCAGTTTTCTCGACGAGAAACCATACACACGAACGATTTTCTCGGCAAGAAAGCTATCTCGGCAGTTTTCTTGTCGTTTCTGGCCGAGAAACTCGTTTGTGTGTACGAAGCTTTAAGGTGGGAATTCTCTCCAACAAAGTCATATAAAAATTTATTTTAATAGAGTAGAGAAGGATTGAAAATTCTGACATTGTTTTATTGCTGTTTGTGTCTTCCAGTCCTGATGACAGCTGCTCACCCATATCTTGGCACCACAGGGACAAAAAGTGAGGAAAAAAAATCTCCTCAATAGGGTTACAGAAAGAAGTAAAAACCTGACTCTTAACTCCACTACATTGAATGCTCTGGTATTGTGTACAGTGTTGCTGAGTGAAAACACCAATGATGTGCAATAATTCTGGTTCTGCAGTATTATGAAATCATTCTTATGTTCACTTTTTGGCGGTTGGCTCTATAGGCTGAGCACTATGGTTTGTTCTATTTATTATATTGTTTTGGTTGTTTATGTGCCTTGCTTTCTATTTAAAAGGTTTTTGTAGATTTTTTTGTACTTTTACATTAAGATACAACCCTCATTGGCCTCCCATATACTCTAACACTGGTCTTTTTTTCAGGATTGTATGTATTGCCTCAATGTAGGCTTTGCAGGATATATGGAAGTTGGTGACTTTGGTTAATCAAGACAAAGTTGAGATTGGAGTTGTAGTTTGAAAATAATACCTAATTTGAATTTTTTTCGGACCAACATTAACAACATGCACACGGAAATGGATTCCACTCAAATAGCATCCACACGTTGCAAATACAGATCAGGTGATCTAGTGCTCCCTACTGTAAATCTTAAAGTGGCAGCACACAGCATTGTGAAACAATAATTGTATAGTGCAGTAAGGTGCAAAATTATAAAAGTATATATGTTTTGTGTATATGCATAAAAGTACAGGAGGTTGACTAAATATGTTTATCAGTCGCATCATGGTGTAGATAGTAAATAAACTCCTCCCCATCAGCAATAATTGAGACTAATAACATGATGCATCTTTCTGGCAGACATTCAGGCACAAAGAGGGTTAATCTGTGCTGCCAGCTTTTCTATGGGTATCAGATGGCTGGGTGGAATGCCACCATCTGTGACAGCCAACAGTGGCATTAAGCTAAACAAATAACAACAATCTCTGGTGCTGAAGCTAAATAACAGAGGCGGCAACTGGCACTATCTCCCTCTTCTCTGCAGAAATAGCAAATGTCAAAAAATCTTGTGCTTTATTTGTGCCCACGTATTAACTCATTCATGGCTGCGACGACAGTATGTCTACAAGTATGAAACAAACTAATAAAACAGAGAAAACATTGTATTACTCTAAATAAAAAAAGAAGCAAAACAAATAAGACTTCAAATTAGGGACCCAAATTGATATTAGAACAAATATATAAAAGTAAAGGTCAACTTTATTTCAAAATGATATACGCTTAGGATCATTACAATCAGTTCCACACAACCTTAACATAATATGCTTCACTCTGTATACCTTATAATGACCCATTCAGTATTATTTAAAAGTGAATAAAACAAATGTTATTCTGAGTACATGAAAGGTTATCCATACCTGGCCTGGTCTGTTCAAAGTGCCTCATTTCATAGTTTACCTGCACAGATTGGGTGAGGTGAAAGCTAGCTGTCCCCAAGAAGATAATAACAAGTACTCATTATGATATACAAAAACTTTCTAACATATTGGAAAATCTTTGTATATGTGGATACTAGTCAATCTCATTAGCTACCAACATATCTATAAAAACAGGGAAGACACTTTTCCTATAATGCAATACTCATGGCACCTGTGACAAAATATATGACCCTGCCTTTTTTTTAAAAAGAAGGAAGAAAAGCGTTCATCCTTCAGTGTGCCTAACCGTTCGTGACTTCCATCCGCTCTTCTGTGGATGGCCCTCTCCACACTGTTCCTGATTCACCAGTGCTCCTCCAATCAATTAAATACACAAACTATTCTTGATCTCTTCAGTTGCCTTTGTAGCTCTTCTACAGCTATTAAGGAAACTAGACTTCTGCTAAAAATCCCACAAAGGGGCCCTGTGTAAAGCCCTAAAAGTGCAGTCATGCAAGACTAGTGTAGCACTAGCTCTATAGGAGCCGCTGGATAGGATGGGTCCTCTACTCTTTGCCACAACCTTCTCTAGAACCTCAGCCACTCTGACACACCAGGTTGAGTGAACAAACATACAATATCACAGGAAATCACTGAAAGTAATACTTGGTACCCAATAGTAGTGCTATATGAAACACATAAATGGTTGGTAACTAGGCAAGCATAAAATACATTGACAATGGTAATAACACAATTTAGCAAGGACTAGGCATAAGATGAAATTTGATGTCCAGTTCAGCCAAAACCGCAGCAAGGCCACTTCAAGTGTAGTAGTGAGCAGTAGTAAAATGTAATCTACCAAGTGCTGGAACTATACTGTCAAAGTGCCTTTATGATGGCGATGCTAGACCTAGACCAACTGGGTATGCACTGTCCAAAAGAAAAGAAGGATAGTAGCAGTGGGGGCAGGGGAACAAAGGGGTTTACAGAATGATTATTATTAGAGAAAGGGTAGTCCTTTGAGATTTTCTTCCACCGGCTATTGTTGGGGCCCTTAAGAGCATCTTTGCCCTTAACAGCAGTCCCAGTTAACCTGCATAAAATATAGGGTACAGTATAGTCTCTGCACAGTTGCAAGGTAGGTGTGGTTCAGATGCATTAAAGGTTTTGAATAATGTGATATAGGGTTGGTATAGGTGTAGTCTAGGTTTGGAATAAGTGGGTTTAGAGCACCGTATAGATTTGAGTACACTTAGTGTCCTGCTTTCAGTGGCTCAGTGTCACGTACCTGGTTGGAGGACGAAATGCCGAGAGGGCTCCCCTTGCGGCTGAGTGCAGTACACCTCTGAGGTTGGGTACAGAGGGTGTAGTGCCCAGAGAAGCACAGGTTGCCAGATGGGTCCAGGAGAGCAGAGCTGGTGGGATCCTGAAGAATACTGGTGGATGCAGGTCACCGCTCAAGGAGCAGTAGTGGCAGCCAGGCTGAGGGTCAAACCCAGTTGATCCAGCAGGAGGAAGAGGCAGGTTGCAGGAACGGAGACAAGCCAAAGGTCTGGTAACAGGAAACAGGCAGGAACAGATAACTATGGCAAAGTCCGTGAAACAAGCCGGGATCAGGTGGAGGAGAAAGCAACAAGTCGATAAAGCAAGCCAGGGGGTCAAACCAGGAGAGCAGATCAGATGGGTCAGAAACAAGCCGGGTCACAACGGGAGATCCAAACAGCAGTTGAACAGAGTCTCAAGAACACAGGAAGGCTGATGACTATCAAGCAATGAGATGGGCTCAGTGGCAGTCTTATATAGGCCAGCAAGTGGCTGCATCTGTTGTGTGTGCCGATTGACGCTCCCGTGCATGCACGCGCGCCTATTGCCATTGCGCATGCACGTGCGCCTATTCGTGCCACTTGCGTCAGTACACACAGGGATGTGCTGGAAACGGCCATTACTAGTACTGACACTATTGCCAGTTCTCCTACGGCCGTTTCCCTGACACTCAGTCCCTGCAAGCAGAATGAACAATGGGTAAATAGTGCTCTCACAAGTCCCTGCGGTCACTTCTCACTGTGGTAGGGGGGCCCTTGGTCTTTCCCCCTAAAGCCTTTGGTGATCAGCGGTGGGAAGCAAATGGTGAGTGGATGCTCCAGTTTGCCTGCTGAAGCGGTGCAGGTGCTGTGATGTGGGCAGTGCTGCACTGCCGCTGGGTGTTCTCCCTACCAGTCTTAAGCTCATATCTCTGCTTGTATGATCTCCCGCTGGCAGGTGAATATCCAGACAGAAATGCTCTCTCTCTAACTCCCTCTGTGCCAAGAGGAAGAGCTTTCCTTGGCAGTTTAATACAAATCATCTCTTCACTCCTCCTACTGCTCGTTGCATATTGGAATTTGTATTGTGAGGAGTCCATTTTTCCCATTATATGGCTGCCAACTCAAACTACAACTCCCAGGATTCTCAGGGTTCTGCATAGAAATGTATGGACTTGCTTAGCTTTATCCCCCCCCTGCTGGCTGGAGGAGAATGGTGCAGCACAACATCAGTATGTCAGTAGAGGGAGAGAAGAATAAAAGGCAATGTCTCCTCCAAATTGCTGTAGCCTAGCACCCGACTACCCTAATATAAACCATAAATCGCATTAAACTAAGATGACCTTCTAGCTTTAGTACAGTTGCATTTTTCCTACATAGCATTACCAATTTACTTAATGATTTTAATAGAAATCCGAAGCTGCTTTTTTTAATTTTTTTTATTTAGGTGTACATTGCAAATGAAACAATGATACAGGTGGGCGTTGGCTAGCTCCTGCACAAAATGCAATTATAATAAAGCTAGAAAGTCATCTCAGATGTACTGGAACCCCCACTGCAGATGCTTTTCACTGCATCACTTGCACTTAGTTATGTGATCTGATTTTGCATGACCAAGCATAGGGGGTCCATGGAGATGGGTCACTGCACTGCTATTGTAGCTTATCTGATGTTTTTTTTACTGGGATTTCCAGCTTTTCTGCTCAAGGCTCTGCATAACTGTGAGTAATCAAAGAGAGGTAGCAAAAGTGGGGGTGCCCAGCAAGTAGAGGTACACAGGAAAGTAGGGTTCTGCAGCAAGAGAGGAAGCCTTGTCCAAAATTTGGAATTATCTCTGTAACTAAACTAATGGGTGATAGAGAATCCCACCCACAAGTATTAATCAATGGCATGGGACACATTAAGCAGCTACCTTCATGTAAAGAACTTGCTTTGACCTTCAATATCCAGAAATTGTACTTTCATTGGAGGGGGTGATGGCTGTTGGTGGAACTTGGTCACGAAGTCATGACCAGTAACAAAGTGAAAAAAAAATATATAGGAGGGTGCAGGAGAAACTTTTCTGACTTGAAGTGCCTTAAAAAAGTATTCGTACCCCTTGAAATGTTCCACATTTTGTCATGTTACAACCAAAAACGTAAATGTATTTAATTGGGATTTTATGTGATAGACCAACACAAAGTGGCACATAATTGTGAAGTGGAAGGAAAATGATGAATGCTTTTCCAAAAATTTTAATACTTTGTAGAATCACCTTTCGCTGCAGGTCTTTTTGGGTATGTCTCTACCAGCTTTGCACAGCTAGAGAGTGAAATTTCTGTCCATTCTTCTTTGCAAAATAACTCAAGCTCTATCAGATTGGACAGGGTGTGTCTGTGAACAGCAATTTTCAAGTCTTGCCACAGATTCTCAATTGGATTTAGGTCTGGACTTTGACTGGGCCATTCTAACACATGAATATGCTTTGATCAAAACCATTCCATTGTAGCTCTGGCTGTATGTTTAGGGTCGTTGTCCTGCTGTAAGGTGAACTTCCATCTCAGTCTCAAGTCTTTTACAGACTCTAACAGGTTTCCTTCTAAGATTGCCCTGTTTTTGTCTCCATCCATCTTCCCATCAACTCTGACCAGCTTCCCTGTCCCTGCTGAAGAAAAGCATCCCCACAACATGATGATGCCACCACCATGTTTCACGGTGGGGATGGTGTGTTCAGGGTGATGTGCAGGGATAGTATTCCGCCACACATAGCTTTTTGCTTTGAGGCCAAAAAGTTCAATTCTGGTCTCATCTGACCAGAGCACCTTCTTCCACATGTTTGCTGTGTCCCCCACATGGCTTCTTGCAAACTGCACTTCTTATGGCTTTCTTTCAACAATGGCTTTCTTCTTGCCACTCTTCCATAAAGGCCAGATTTGTGGAATGCATGACTAATAGTTGTCCTGTGGACAGATTCTCCCACCTGAGCTGTGGATCTCTGCAACTCCTCCAGAGCTATCATGGGCCTCTTGGTTGCTTTTCTAATTAATGCAATCCTTGCCCAGCCTGTCAGTTTAGGTGGACGGCCATGTCTTGGTAGAAATGCAGTTGTGCAATGCTCTTTACATTTCCGGATGATGAATTTAACAGTGCTCCCTGAGATGTTCAAAGCTTGGCATATATTTTTATAACCCAAGCTTGCTTTAAACTTCTCCACAAATGTATCCCTGACCTTTCTGGTGTGTTCCTTGGCCTTCATGATGCCGTTTGTTCACTAAGGTTCTCTAACAAACATCTGAGGGCTTCCCAGAACAGCTGTATTTATACTGAGATTAAATTACACACAGGTGGACTCTATTTAGTAAAGGGGGCTGAATACAAATGCACGCCACACTTTTCAGATAATTATTTGTAAACATTTTTGAAAATCATTGATCATTTTCCTTCCACTTCACAATTATGTGCCACTTTGTGTTGGTCTATCACATAAAATCCCAATAAAATACATTTACGTTTTTGGTTGTAACATGACAAAATGTGGAAGATTTCAAGGGGTATCAATACTTTTTCAAGGCACTGTATAAGCAGACATCTTACGACATCTGCTCTTAGGCAAGCTGTTTAAAAGTATAAAATAAAGTACAGGTTTACTTTAACTAGTTGGAGCCCGGGCCATAGACGAATGACGCCCGGCGCTTCACTGAGATGCCGATGCGTGTGCCCGGCGGCCGCGATGTCCGCCAGGTACCCACGATCGGCCGATACACAGACAAGAACGTGGATCTCTGTGTGTAAACACACAGATCCACGTCCTGTCAGGGAGAGGAGACCGATGCTGTGTCCCTTGTACATAGGGACACAGATCGGTCACCTCCCCCAGTCAGTCCCCTCCCCCCACAGTAACAATCACTCCCAAGGAACACATTTAACCCCTCCCTCACCCCCTAGTGTTAACCCCTTCCCTGCCAGTCACAGTTATACAGTAATCAGTGCATATTTATAGCACTAATTGCTGTATAAATGTGAATGGTCCCAAAAATGTGTCAAAAGTGTCCGATCTGTCCGCCATAATGTCGCAGTCCCAATAAAAATCACAGATCGCAGACATTACTAGTAAAAATAAAATAATAAAAAAAAATAAAAATCATAATTCTATGCTTATTGCGATTTTTTTTTTTTTTTTTTTTTACCAAAAATATGTAGAAGAATACATATCGGCCTAAACTGAGAAAAAATATTGTTTTTTAAAAAAAAAAAATGGGATATTTATTAAAGCAAAAAGTAAAAAATATTGTGTTTTTTTTCAAAATTGTCGCTCTTTTTTTGTTTATAGCGTAAAAAATAAAAACCGCAGAGGTGATCAAATATCACCAAAAGAAAGCTCTATTTGTGGGCAAAAAAGGACGTCAATTTTGTTTGGGAGCCACGTCGCACGACCACGCAATTGTCAGTTAAAGCGACGCAGTGTCGAAAGCTGAAATTTTGCCTGGGCAGGAAGGGGGTATATGTGCCCAGTAAGCAAGTAGTTAAATAAAGTGGTGGATACATCACACTGAATGCATCTCTTAAGCATTTCCCTTGCTAATTTACCACACTTTAGAATGATTGCTGTAAAATTCTAGTAAGCATTTTGTGTTTGCAATGTTAAGATGCATGACATTTATTTCTAGTTGTTAAAAAATCTTTGATCACCACTAGTGATGAGCCGAACACCCCCGGGTTCGGTTCGCACCAGAACCCGCGAACGGACCGAAAGTTCGAACGAACATTAGAACCCTATTAAATACAATGGATGCGAACGTTCGAATTCTAAAGTGCTAATTATAACAACTATTATGCATGTTATTGTCATAAATAGGGTTTGGGAACCCGGGTTCTGCACCAGGGGACATGTATCAATGCAAAAAGAAGTTTTAAAAACGGTCGTTTTTCGGGAGCAGTCATTTTAATGATGCATAAAGTGAAAAAAAAAAAGTCAAATATTCCTTTAAATATCGTACCTGGGGGGTGTCTAAAGTATGCCTGTGAAGTGCCACGTGTTTCCCGTGTTTAGAACTGTCCCTGCACAAAATGACACTTCTAAAGGAAAAAAAAGCCATTTAAAACTGCTTGCGGCTTTAATGTAATGTCTGGTCCCGGTAATATGGATGAAATTCTTTAAGAAAAATGGCATAGCTACCCCATGACCCCCCCCCCCCCTACCCCAGCCCATTACCAGCCCCTTTGGGTCTTGTATGGATATTAAGGGGAACCCCGCACATAAAATAAAAAAGGCCCTATATACTCTGAACAGCCGTATACAGGCGGTGCATACAAGACAGGGACTGTAGGTTTGTTCTTATGTAGAATCTGTTTGTAATTTTGAACAGGTACATTGTTGAAGTGTAGCTCCAGCCCAAAAATCTATTTTTAAACTTTTTGGGAAACATAGGTAAGGGTTATCACCCCTGTAACATTTGTTTTGCTGTCTGTGCCCCTGTTCAGAACATTTCACCTCACTTTCCGTCCCAATGACAACTGTTTTTGAAATGTGGTGTTTTTCTTGAAACAAGGATTGCTGATAAAGCATCAGTACAGATGAGACCCCTTTCTCCCATATTTATTCTTACAGGAGAGAATTTTCCTTTCTAGGGGTAGATTTCCTCTCACTTCCTGTTGTCTTCTTTCGTTTGCAAGTAGGAGTCGTTTGTAAGTTGGATGTTTGAAAGTAGGGACCTGCCGTATATACTCTGCAGAAATAGGCCCCTTAGTTGTTGGTGTTGGCACAACACTGTAAGCACTCAGTTACTCTTGGTTGGTGCTGGAACGCCCTGCTGTCAACTATTATATCAGGAATTTTAATTACATATAATTGTTGAACAGTGGTAGTAAAAATTGGGGCTTTGATGGTGGTGCTGGTGCCACAACACTGTAAGCCCTGACAGTTACTCTTGGTGGGTGCAGCAATGGGCCCTGCTGTGAATTATTAGATCAAGAATTGTAATTACATGCCCCTTTTGAACAGGGGCTGAAAAATTGGGCCTTTCGTGGTGGTGGTGGTGGTGGCGTTGCCACAAGACTGTAAGCCCTCAGAGTTACTCTTGGTGGGTGCAGCAATGGACCCTGCTGTGAATTATTAGATCAAGAATTGTAATTGCATGCCCCTGTTGAACAGGGGCTGAAAAATTGGGCCTTAGGCACTGGTGGCACAACACTACAACCCCTCACAGATACTGTACTTGGAGCACAGCAATGAGCCCTGTTGCAAAGTATTGCTTCAAAAATTGTAATGACACGCCCCTGTTAAACAGGGGCTGAAAAATTGGGCCTTAGGCACTGGTGCCACAACACTCCAACCCCTCACAGATACTGTACTTGGAGCACAGCAATGAGCCCTATGGCAAATTATTGCTAAAAAAATTGTAATTACACGCCCCTGTAAAACAGGGGCTGAAAAATTGGGCCTTAGCCACTGGTGGCGGCACCCATAAACAAAAATGATCTTCCAAGCTATCATCATCAATCGTATCATTGAGGACTCGGAGGAGGAGGATAGCCAGTCAACATAACAGCACAGGCACTCAGCATCAGCATCAGTCTTGAAGGGATGTGACATGTTAAAATCAATTAGTCTGTTATATCAGCATCAGGTGTGTGGTAGCTGGTGGTGATCCAAGACTGGTTCATCTTGATGAAAGTCAGTCGATCAACCGAGTCGGTGGACAGGCGCACCCTGTGATCCGTGACAAATCCTCCAGCAGCACTGAATGTGCGTTCCGAAAGAACGCTGGATGCAGGACAGGCCAGTAGCTCAATTGCATACTGTGCAAGCTCTGGCCAGTGATCCATCCTCAAGACCCAGTAAGCCAGAGGATTTTCGGTGGGGAAGGTGTCCAAGTCTGACCTTGCCCCTAGATATTCCTGCACCATGTTTATCAGACGCTGGCGATGGTTGCTGGAACCGATCATACTTTGGGGCTGCGGACTAAAGAATTGTCTGAACGCATCGGTCAGACGGCCACCTTCCCCACCGCTCCTTCTTTGACTGGCCGAAGCCTCAGCAACTCGTTGTCCAGGACCAGGAGTTTGTAACCTCCCAGTCTCTGGGAACGCGTTGCACAGACCTTTCTGCAAGGCCTCCCGGAGTTGTCTCATCCTCTGCTCCCTCTGCGACGGTAACATAAGGTCCGCAACCTTACCCTTGTACCGTGGATCAAGGAGAGTGGCCAGCCAGTAATGGTCCCTCTCCTTGATCCGAAGAATACGAGGATCCTTCCGCAGACTTTGCAGGATCAGGGAGGCCATGCAGCGTAGGTTTGCTGAGGCATTCTCTCCGGAGTCCTCTGGGTCACTAAGGACGACATGATCCGCAGCCACCTCCTCCCAGCCACGTACAAGTCCACTGGTTTCTTGGGACTGTAAATCATCCCTAAAAGACTGCTGCTGATGATGCTGAGTGCCAGCCTCCACCTCCATGCTGACACAATCCTCCTCCTCCTCCTCCTCCTCCTCCTCCTCTTCCTGTGCGATGGGTGGGACAGAAGGAACACTGTCTGGGTAAAGGGGGCCTTGAGAGGCAAGGAAGTCCTCCTCTTCCTGCCTCTGTTCTGCCTCAAGTGCCCTGTCCATTATTCCACGCAGCGTGTGCTCCAACAGGTGGACAAGAGGTACAGTGTCACTGATGCATGCACTGTCACTGCTCACCATCCTCGTGGCCTCCTCAAATGGTGCCAGGACAGTGCATGCATCCCTGATCATGCCCCACTGGCGTGGAGAAAAAAACCCAAGCTCCCCTGACCCTGTCCTGGTGCCGTAGTCGCACAGGTACTCATTGATGGCCCTCTGCTGCGTGTGCAGCCGCTGCAGCATGGCCAACGTTGAGTTCCACCTGGTGGGCATGTCACATATAAGGCGGTTCTTGGGCAGGTTCAACTCCTTTTGCAGCTCAGCCAGGCGAGCACTGGCA
This sequence comes from Rana muscosa, assembly GCA_029206835.1. Classification (NCBI taxonomy): domain Eukaryota; kingdom Metazoa; phylum Chordata; class Amphibia; order Anura; family Ranidae; genus Rana; species Rana muscosa. Next base: position 655,469,295 of record CM055122.1, on the reverse strand, counting down.
TTATAAGATCTGCGGAAATGCACACAGACTTTCCTGGCCTGCCTCAGGACATCCTGTAAGCCCGGGTACCTGCCCAAGAACCGCTGCACCACCAGGTTAAGGACGTGAGCCACACAGGGCACATGGGTCAGTTGTCCCTGTCGGAGGGCGGAGAGGAGGTTGGTGCCATTGTCGCAAACCACCATTCCTGGCTTAAGCTGGCGTGGCGTCAACCACCTCTCGGCCTGGCCCTGCAGAGCAGACAGGACCTCTGCCCCAGTGTGGCTTCTGTCCCCCAAACACACCAGCGCAAGCACGGCATGGCATCTTTTTGCCTGCGTACTTGCGTAGCCCCGTGAACGGCTACGGAGCACCGCTGGTTCATAGGACAAACCACAGGAAGAGGCCATGGAGGAAGAAGAAGAGGAGGGGGTGGAGGAGAGAGGTGTGTCACAACCAGTAGTAGCATTTTGGAGGCGTGGCGGTGGGACAACCTCCAACACTACTGCACCTTGTCCTGCATCCTTCCCAGCTGCCAAAAGAGTGACCCAATGGGCCGTGAAAGAAAGGTAACGTCCCTGTCCATGCCTGCTGGACCATGAGTCAGCGGTAATATGCACCTTACCGCTGACCGCCCTGTCCAGCGAGGCCAAGACATTGCCTTCCACATGCCGGTAGAGAGCCGGAATAGCCTTCCGTGAGAAAAAGTGGCGTTTGGGAACCTGCCACTGAGGAACCGCACATTGCACAAACTCACGGAAGGGGGCCGAGTCTACCAACTGAAAAGGCAGCAGTTGAAGCGCTAGCAATTTAGCCAAGCTAGCATTCAACCGCTGGGCATGTGGATGGCTGGGAGTGAACTTCTTTTGACGGTCCAGCAGCTGGGGCAGGGAAATTTGCCTGCTAGAATCGGACGTCGGTGTACTGCTAGCAGAGTGGCCGCAAGTACTTGGCTGTGACACACCTAATTCTACACCTTCATTCCTCTCAGTGCATGTTTCAGAGAGGACTGAAGTTATAGTGGGGTTGGAGATCCCAGCTGATGCGGTGCAAGGAGAGGTCCGCTTTGTTCTTTGGTGTGGGTCTTTGAGGTAGGCTTGCCAACGAGCTGCATGGCAGGTCAACATATGTCTGGTCAGGCATGTGGTACCCAAGCGGGTGATGTTTTGGCCACGCGATATACGCTTGAGACATATGTTGCAAACAGCAGCTGTGCGATCTGATGCACTAGCCTCAAAAAAGGCCCACACCAAAGAACTTTTTGAATGACATGCAGAGGCAGCGCCCTGCACAGGCGGAGCTCTGCGGTGTGATTCCGTTGGTGTACTGCCCTTACGCTGGCCACCAAAGGGCATCCTGCCTCGTTGGAGATGTGCCTCCTCCTCATCCTCCTCCTCCTCCTCTCTCCTATTAGGCACCCACGTGGAGTCAGTGACCTCATCATCACCTCCCTCCTCATCACTGGAGCCAATCTGGCAGTATGCTGCAGCTGCTGGAACATGACTGCCAGATTGGTGTCCTTCTTGAGCATCCCCTCTGTCTGCTCTCACGCTACTGCCTTCCTCTAGCTGGGTTTCATCATCAGACCCTTCGAAACGCTGGGCATCCTCCTGGAGCATGTACCCAACACTGTGCTGAAACAGTTCGGGGGACTCCTCAGGAGGAGGACATGGTGGGTCTAGGGAAGGAGTGACTGATGATGAGTCTGACATTGATACCAGGGAAGAGGACGCTTTGGCAGCTGCTTTTCCAGTACCCTGAGCCTGGGTGAGAGAGGATGAGGAGGAGGAGGAGGGCTTGGTCATCCACTCTACCAAGTCTTCGGCATGATGTGGCTCAACATGTCCAGCTGCCGAAAAGAAGGACAAGCGTGTCCCATGGCCATGTGCTGATGACAATGCACCGCGTCCACGACCAGCACTGTTGCCCCCAGACACAGAGCCTGCTTGCCCTCTTTTATTGCCTCCTGACTGTCTGCCTCTCCTTGTTTGCCTTCCAGACATTCTAATAGATGGCCTGCAGGGAGATGGGAAAAAAGCAATAAGGGCTACCTTCAGGTGTCCTTCTCTGTCCCTTGAAACAAGGACTTTGACAGTGAAAGAAACTGACACACTCTCCCTACCTACAGTTTTCTGTCCCTAGAAAAAATGTTTTTTTTAAGCACAATTTAGCACAAGGAGAATTCACTCACTGTCCTTCCAGGTCCCTGGAAACAAGGACTTTGACAGTGAAAGAAACTGACACACTCTCCCTACCTACAGTTTTCTGTCCCTAGAAAAAATGTTTTTTTTTAAGCACAATTTAGCACAAGGAGAATTCACTCACTGTCCTTCCAGGTCCCTGGAAACAAGGACTTTGACAGTGAAAGAAACTGACACACTCTCCCTACCTACAGTTTTCTGTCCCTAGAAAAAATGATTTTTTTTAAGCACAATTTAGCACAAGGAGAATTCACTCACTGTCCTTCCAGGTCCCTGGAAACAAGGACTTTGACAGTGAAAGAAACTGACACACTCTCCCTACCTACAGTTTTCTGTCCCTAGAAAAAATGTTTTTTTTTAAGCACAATTTAGCACAAGGAGAATTCACTCACTGTCCTTCCAGGTCCCTGGAAACAAGGACTTTGACAGTGAAAGAAACTGACACAATCTCCCTACCTACAGTTTTCTGTCCCTAGAAAAAATGATTTTTTTTAAGCACAATTTAGCACAAGGAGAATTCACTCACTGTCCTTCCAGGTCCCTGGAAACAAGGACTTTGACAGTGAAAGAAACTGACACACTCTCCCTACCTACAGTTTTCTGTCCCTAGAAAAAATGTTTTTTTTTAAGCACAATTTAGCACAAGGAGAATTCACTCACTGTCCTTCCAGGTCCCTGGAAACAAGGACTTTGACAGTGAAAGAAACTGACACACTCTCCCTACCTACAGTTTTCTGTCCCTAGAAAAAATGTTTTTTTTAAGCACAATTTAGCACAAGGAGAATTCACTCACTGTCCTTCCAGGTCCCTGGAAACAAGGACTTTGACAGTGAAAGAAACTGACACACTCTCCCTACCTACAGTTTTCTGTCCCTAGAAAAAATGTTTTTTTTTAAGCACAATTTAGCACAAGGAGAATTCACTCACTGTCCTTCCAGGTCCCTGGAAACAAGGACTTTGACAGTGAAAGAAACTGACACACTCTCCCTACCTACAGTTTTCTGTCCCTAGAAAAAATGATTTTTTTTAGCACAAGGAGAATTCACTCACTGTCCTTCCAGGTCCCTGGAAACAAGGACTTTGACAGTGAAAGAAACTGACACACTCTCCCTACCTACAGTTTTCTGTCCCTAGAAAAAATGTTTTTTTTAAGCACAATTTAGCACAAGGAGAATTCACTCACTGTCCTTCCAGGTCCCTGGAAACAAGGACTTTGACAGTGAAAGAAACTGACACACTCTCCCTACCTACAGTTTTCTGTCCCTAGAAAAAATGTTTTTTTAAGCATAATTTAGCACAAGGAGAATTCACTCACTGTCCTTCCAGGTCCCTGGAAACAAGGACTTTGACAGTGAAAGAAACTGACACACTCTCCCTACCTACAGTTTTCTGTCCCTAGAAAAAATGTTTTTTTTAAGCACAATTTAGCACAAGGAGAATTCACTCACTGTCCTTCCAGGTCCCTGGAAACAAGGACTTTGACAGTGAAAGAAACTGACACACTCTCCCTACCTACAGTTTTCTGTCCCTAGAAAAAATGTTTTTTTTAAGCACAATTTAGCACAAGGAGAATTCACTCACTGTCCTTCCAGGTCCCTGGAAACAAGGACTTTGACAGTGAAAGAAACTGACACACTCTCCCTACCTACAGTTTTCTGTCCCTAGAAAAAATGTTTTTTTTAAGCACAATTTAGCACAAGGAGAATTCACTCACTGTCCTTCCAGGTCCCTGGAAACAAGGACTTTGACAGTGAAAGAAACTGACACACTCTCCCTACCTACAGTTTTCTGTCCCTAGAAAAATTTTTTTTTTTAAGCACAATTTAGCACAAGGAGAATTCACTCACTGTCCTTCCAGGTCCCTGGAAACAAGGACTTTGACAGTGAAAGAAACTGACACACTCTCCCTACCTACAGTTTTCTGTCCCTAGAAAAAATGTTTTTTTTAAGCACAATTTAGCACAAGGAGAATTCACTCACTGTCCTTCCAGGTCCCTGGAAACAAGGACTTTGACAGTGAAAGAAACTGACACACTCTCCCTACCTACAGTTTTCTGTCCCTAGAAAAAATGTTTTTTTTAAGCACAATTTAGCACAAGGAGAATTCACTCACTGTCCTTCCAGGTCCCTGGAAACAAGGACTTTGACAGTGAAAGAAACTGACACACTCTCCCTACCTACAGTTTTCTGTCCCTAGAAAAAATGTTTTTTTTTAAGCACAATTTAGCACAAGGAGAATTCACTCACTGTCCTTCCAGGTCCCTGGAAACAAGGACTTTGACAGTGAAAGAAACTGACACACTCTCCCTACCTACAGTTTTCTGTCCCTAGAAAAAATGTTTTTTTTAAGCACAATTTAGCACAAGGAGAATTCACTCACTGTCCTTCCAGGTCCCTGGAAACAAGGACTTTGACAGTGAAAGAAACTGACACACTCTCCCTACCTACAGTTTTCTGTCCCTAGAAAAAATGTTTTTTTTAAGCACAATTTAGCACAAGGAGAATTCACTCACTGTCCTTCCAGGTCCCTGGAAACAAGGACTTTGACAGTGAAAGAAACTGACACACTCTCCCTACCTACAGTTTTCTGTCCCTAGAAAAAATGTTTTTTTTAAGCACAATTTAGCACAAGGAGAATTCACTCACTGTCCTTCCAGGTCCCTGGAAACAAGGACTTTGACAGTGAAAGAAACTGACACACTCTCCCTACCTACAGTTTTCTGTCCCTAGAAAAAATGTTTTTTTTAAGCACAATTTAGCACAAGGAGAATTCACTCACTGTCCTTCCAGGTCCCTGGAAACAAGGACTTTGACAGTGAAAGAAACTGACACACTCTCCCTACCTACAGTTTTCTGTCCCTAGAAAAAATGTTTTTTTTAAGCACAATTTAGCACAAGGAGAATTCACTCACTGTCCTTCCAGGTCCCTGGAAACAAGGACTTTGACAGTGAAAGAAACTGACACACTCTCCCTACCTACAGTTTTCTGTCCCTAGAAAAAATGTTTTTTTTAAGCACAATTTAGCACAAGGAGAATTCACTCACTGTCCTTCCAGGTCCCTGGAAACAAGGACTTTGACAGTGAAAGAAACTGACACACTCTCCCTACCTACAGTTTTCTGTCCCTAGAAAAAATGTTTTTTTTAAGCACAATTTAGCACAAGGAGAATTCACTCACTGTCCTTCCAGGTCCCTGGAAACAAGGACTTTGACAGTGAAAGAAACTGACACACTCTCCCTACCTACAGTTTTCTGTCCCTAGAAAAAATGTTTTTTTTAAGCACAATTTAGCACAAGGAGAATTCACTCACTGTCCTTCCAGGTCCCTGGAAACAAGGACTTTGACAGTGAAAGAAACTGACACACTCTCCCTACCTACAGTTTTCTGTCCCTAGAAAAAATGTTTTTTTTAAGCACAATTTAGCACAAGGAGAATTCACTCACTGTCCTTCCAGGTCCCTGGAAACAAGGACTTTGACAGTGAAAGAAACTGACACACTCTCCCTACCTACAGTTTTCTGTCCCTAGAAAAAATGTTTTTTTTAAGCACAATTTAGCACAAGGAGAATTCACTCACTGTCCTTCCAGGTCCCTGGAAACAAGGACTTTGACAGTGAAAGAAACTGACACACTCTCCCTACCTACAGTTTTCTGTCCCTAGAAAAAATGTTTTTTTTAAGCACAATTTAGCACAAGGAGAATTCACTCACTGTCCTTCCAGGTCCCTGGAAACAAGGACTTTGACAGTGAAAGAAACTGACACACTCTCCCTACCTACAGTTTTCTGTCCCTAGAAAAAATGTTTTTTTTAAGCACAATTTAGCACAAGGAGAATTCACTCACTGTCCTTCCAGGTCCCTGGAAACAAGGACTTTGACAGTGAAAGAAACTGACACACTCTCCCTACCTACAGTTTTCTGTCCCTAGAAAAAATGTTTTTTTAAAGCACAATATAGCACAAGCACAAAACACACTGACACTCTCCCTACCTATCCTTCTCTTTCCCTAAACTAAAGGAATCCAGGTTAAGCAAGAAAGAAATAAAAGTCACTGTCCCTGCCTATGCTGCTCTATCCCTGCTCCGGAACACACTACACTAGGCCGCCGTGCTGGCGGCCTTTTATAGTGTGGGGCGTGTACTAAACACCCTCAGCAATAATTGGCCACAGGCATCCTGCCTGTGGCCAATCATTGCTCTCCTCGCTGCCGGCGCTGTGATTGGCCAAGCATGCGGGGTCACAGTGCATGCTTGGCCAATCACAGCGCCTGGATGACACTGCGATGGCGTAGTGCATTGTGGGCCGTTCGCGTCACTCGAATTTGGCGCGAACGGCCCAAATCGTTCGATCTTCGTCGAACGATCGAACAGCCGATGTTCGAGTCGAACGTATGTTCGACTCGAACACGAAGCTCATCCCTAATCACCACTTTAGGATTTGCTATAGTCCCCACAGCCCACCTTTTGGTGTAATATCTGTCGGTTACATTCCCATGGTAACCATCTGTTTACTAAATGCTTCAGTATTTCCTGCAAATTAGACTAAGATGCTGTGTAATAAACAGTGCAAAAAGCAATAGAAATGGACAAAGAGCAGTAAATCATAGCAACCAGACATTCAGATTTACTAGAGTCAAATTAAATGTATTCAGAGACTATGAACTTGACTCCTTTTAAAAATTGACTGCAAAAGCGCAGCCGGACATGTCAGAACCTTAGATGTTGTTTTATAAAAATTATTATTGCTTCAAAAATCCAGAAAAAAAATATGGTATTGTGCCCATGGTCAGCATTACAATCATAAGACAGTTCCACAATAAATTTGTTTAGGGGAAACAATCCAAAACTGGATATGACTCTAAAAATAAATGAAAAACAAGTAAAGTGGAAGGGCTCAGCGGTGTCCCCCATCCTCGCAACCACTATTAAAATACCGGTGTCGGAGCCTAGTACCTGTGGCGGGGTGGCTTTACAGGGATGTTGTTACTTTACCCTGAAAGGACTGTGTCTTTTTAAGGTATAGTTACTCTATGCTGCATTTTACACTTGATGGGTATGTTTACCCTAGTCCAAACCATAAGTGACTTTTAACCACTTGCTTACTGGGCACATATACCCCCTTCCTGCCCAGGCGAAATTTCAGCTTTCGGCACTGTCACGCTTTGAATGACAATTGCGCGGTCGTGCGACGTGGCTCCCAATAAAAATTGAGGTCCTTTTTTTCCCACAAATAGAACTTTCTTTTGGTGGTATTTGATCACCTCTGCGGTTTAAATTTTTTGCGCTATGAACAAAGAAAGAGCGATAATTTTGAAAAAAACACAATATTTTTTGATTTTTGCTATAATAAATATCCCAATTATTTTTTTTAAAATAAATATTTTTTTCCTCAGTTTAGGCCGATACCTATTCTTCTACATATTTTTGGTAAAAAAAAATCGCAATCGGCGTTTATTGATTGGTTTGCGCAAAAGTTATAGTGTTTACAAAATAGGGGGTAGTTTTATGGCATTTTTATAATTTTTTTTTTTTTTACTAGAAATGGCGGCGATCAGTGATTTTTTTCATGACTGCGACATTATGGCGGACACAGCGGACACTTTTGACACTATTTTGGGACCATTCACATTTATACAGCGAACAGTGCTATAAATATGCACTGATTACTGTATAAATGTGACTGGCAGGGAAGGGGTTAACACTAAGGGGCGAGGAAGGGGTTAAATGTGTGCCCTGGGAGTGATTACTACTGTGGGGGGGGAGGGGACTGACTGGGGGAGGTGACCGATCTGTGTCCCTATGTACAAGGGACACACCATCGGTCTCCTCTCTCCCTGACAGGACGTGGATCTCTGTGTTTACACACAGAGATCCACGTCCTTGTCTGTGTACCGGCCAATCGCGGGAAAACGGCGGACATCGCGGCCGCCAGGCACGTGAATCGGCATTACAGTGACGCGCTGGGCACCTGTGCGTGCGTCGCCGGCGGCGCTGGCGCGCCCCCCAGTGGCCAGAGGAGCGGAGGCCATAAAAAGACGGCCTCCCGGCATTTAAGAACCACCTTGCGGCCGTACATAGTCGTACGGCGGGCGCAAGGTGGTTAAAGTGCATTTCCACTGCTAAATTGGGATAACACATACTTTATATTTGTTACATGTCCCTATTCACATAGCATAACTTAAAAAAAAATCTCTATTTTGGACCCTCTAGCAAGAAAAATCCTAGGTAGTTCTCTTTGTTTATGAGGAGGCTGGGCAACTGTGCTTGCCATAATTAACCCTGTCTGTACTGTGCATGCAGCTCTTCATTATTAATTGTAACTAGATTTAAACTGTCCTAACAAAGGGTTAAAGGTGTTGAGGCTGGTCTTCTTGTGTTGTATGTTTAAAGGACAAACCTGGGACAGGCTCACTGAAACATTGTTCAAAAAACCTTAAAAGTAAAAAAATTTAGGCATGCTGTGTGAATGGTAATACAATACACAAACATAGAGTGGGGTTTTCGGGTTTTCCCAATTTGACTGCAAAAGCGGAAACATGCTGTAAAAGGTTTAGAAGGAACCTTGTTTTTTTTTTTCCCCCTTTAGGTTGTCTGTTGAAGCCCCCCCCCACCCCCCCCCCGAGGACTTGCCACTCTGTTGCTCTGACGATTTAGCAATGACATCTCCCCAATGTGAAGAGTGAAAAAAATGGGCATGATCAAAATTACCTATTAAAAAAAAAAGTCTTCAAAGTCCCAAATAGCCAAGTTTTACATATATCTGATATGGCAGAAAAAAATGTGTAAACATTTACCATACACATTCATCTGATTGAACAAGTTTCCCAACATCTGAATTTTCCATTTCACAATGACCAATGTTACACACACCACCACCCAACACTTTTTAAATGGCAATCAACTTGTTTTATAAATTATTCACCATTTTTCTTGCAAGGACCCACTACCATCAAATCCCTATTTACTCAGCACACTTCAGGATTTATGCCTAGAACCCTCATTTGCACATGCCGGCATTCCACCCCTGCACCTAGCACCGCTAAGCAATATGTCCTGTGTGCATGGGAGAAAACAGCAGTGGGTGATTGATAAATGCAAGTGGAATCAAGACATGCAAATACACTATAATACCAAAAGTATTGGGACACCTGCCTTTACACGCACATGAACTTAATTGGCATTCCAGTCTTAGTCCATGGGGTTCAATATTGATTTAGCCCACACTTTGCAGCTTTAACAGCTTCAACTCTTCTGAAAAGGCTGTTCACAAGGTGTAAAAGTGTGTCTATGGAATGTTTGACCATTCTTCCAGAAGCGCATTTGTGAGGTCAGGTGCTAATGTTGGACGAGAAAGCCTGGCTCACAGTCCCTGCTCTAATTCATTCCATAGTAGTTCTATCGGGTTGAGGTCAGGACTCTGTGCAGGCCACCCCAAACTCACTCATCTATGTCTTTATGGACCTTGCTTTGTGCATTGGTCCAAATCATTTGGTGGAGGGGGGAATATGGTGTGGGGTTGTTATGGCCCCTTAGCTCCAGTGAAGAGAACTCTTAAGGTGTCAGCATACCAAGACATTTTGGACAATTTCATGCTCCAAACTTTGTGGGAACAGTTTGGGGATGGCCCCTTCCAGTTCCAACATGACTGCGCACCAGTGCACAAAGCATGCGCGAGTTTGGGGTGGAGGAACTTGACTGGCCTGCACAGAGTCCTAACCTCAACCCGATGGGACCCATTTGGGATAAATTAGAGCGGAGTCTGCGAGCCAGGCCTTCTCGTCCACATCAGTGCCCGACCTCATAAATCCGCTTCTGGAAGAATGGTCAAACGTTCCTATAGACACTCCTAAACCTTCTGGACAGCCTTCCCAGAGGAGTTTAAGCTGTTATGCCGCGTACACACGATCATTATTCACGGCGGTTAAAAAAACGCCGTGTATAATGACAGGAAAAACGAGGGAACCGCTTGGTTCCCTACACACGGTCGTTTTTCCCGTAATTTTTTCTCTTGACGAGAAAAACGACCGTCTGTGGGCTCCGCGGCAGTGTCTCCCTATGGGAAAACTGCAGCGGAAAAAAATGATGGAAAAAACGATGAGAAAATTTAGAACATGTTCTAATTTTTCTCGTCGTTTTTTATGCCGTTTTTCTCAACGAGAAAAATGACATAAAGCCCACAGACGATCGTTTTTCTCGGCGAAAAAAAAAAATGCAGTTTTTCTCGTCGAGAAAAGCGGTCGTGTGTACGCGGCATTATAGGTGAAAAGGGTGTGCCAACTCAATATTGAACCCTACGGACTAAGACTGGGATGCCATTTAAGTTCATGTAAAGGCAGGTGTCCCAATACTTTTGGTAATATAGTGTATGCCTGGAATCCACCATTCTCGTCAACCTGCTTTGGTGGATTGGTGAGTCTGCAGGGGACAGCATCAGAGATCCATTGAGTATAGCAGCTCAGTCTGCTTTATTATTTTAGCCCCTGCCAGCATATCTATTGGCTTTAAATAAATGATGCAGCATATTCAGATCACAGCATGCAACATCATGTATAAATCTAAATGTATTGAAAGCTCCATGATTACTGTGTGAATGGATACACAGCAAGATTTTTATGTTTGCCGTTTGATGCACCCCTTGAGATAAGTTTTGTTTTTTACTATTTCCTGTAGCATGAAGTAGTTTAGAAACCGTTTAACTGACTTTGCTTGTGGACTTACCTGTCTTTTTTATATATTCATATGTGCTCAGAATGCTACGCTAACATCCTCGCTATTTGATGCTAATATCACGCCATGCTTTGAAACTCCGATTGGTGGATAGTGTGATAGTGTATACTACTAAAATTTTCATTTTGTTGCAAGAAGCTCTGTCATGCTTGGAAGTGTTTGTCTGATGTGGATATTCAAACGAAAAGATTATTGTTCCTTTAACTAATTTGCACATTCTACAAAAGCACTGTCCTATTTTTTTCCTTTGTTCCTAGTAAGTGGCAGAATATAAGTAAACACTTGGAGCACGACCAAGGAATTCCTATGTGTGCCTGCAAAAGCCTGGTTGGATAGCTAAAAAGAGAAAAACACTCTGTTCATAATGTCAGTGAACAAACGCTAGGCCGAGGGATGAGTCATGCAGACAGATCTGCAATAAGACTAGGCACAGAGGAAAAATAGCATAAGCTTGCTGCTGAAGATCATGTTAATCCTCTCTGTATGGAATGGTAAAACACAGAATTACAAAATCAGACGTACGTGTGCCAGTATCTGTTATGTCTCATTTATTATGTGGCTGTGAAATCAGGCCTGTAACTATGATCAGTCCCATGAATAAGTCATTTAGTTCAAAACTAGTCTATCTTTAGTACCACTAATAAAAATCACAATGCCCCCTACTTTCTCATGAATCAGGCCCCCTCCTACCACTGCCATCGCTTATAGCTACAGTCTCATGTACCGTTATATCTCACCTGCTGGTCTAGTCACAAATACAGTAATTCTCATCTCTGAATTAGGGTGACCACATGTCCCAGATTGCCCAGGACAGTCCCGCCATTTGCAGGTCTGTCCCGGGCACATTCATTCCAGGACAATACAGTGTCCCGGAATGAAACTGACACAGCTACCCCCCGGGCCAATCTGATGCCCCCCAAAAAGACCGCCACATCACCGCTTTACTCACTGACAGTACTTGTCCTGGCCGGGAATGCCTGGAGGAGCACAATCCCGCCCCCTGCTTGTGATTGGAGAAATCATAAATCCCGCCTCTTGTGTCCAATCACTGTGCTGTGATTCGTTATAGCACAAACTGATTTTTGGGAAGGGAGGGTGTCCCTGAATGGTAGTTTGGAAATGTGGTCACCCTACTCTGAATGTGTAAAGAAAACTGAACGATTGTGCAGTAAAATCCATTTCATAGCTCCCAACTGTCCCTGATTTCGAGGGACTGTCCCTGCTTTCGAGGGACTGTCCCTGATTTTGAGCAATGTCCCTCTGTCCCTCATTCCTCCTCATTTGTCCCTCATTTTGGTCTGATCTATATAGTTGTACATAAATTGCACTTTTCATCTTTCAAAAAGTGTTTTCCAGTGCTAAACCTTTTCATCCAAATTTTAAATTGCTGCATTTGTACATTTTAAAATCCAATTTAAAGGAATAGTAGTGGTAAAAAAAAGCCCTGGATTTAATTAACCTTTTTTTTGGGGTTAATTCTCCTTTAAGGGGGTGTGGAAAGGGGGCGTGGCCCATGCCTACATAAGTTTGGTAGTAGGTGTCCCTCATTCCCATCTTAAAATGTTGGGAGGTATGCATTCTGTTTTTCCCCCATTCAGGCCTGTCAGCCCCTAGGGTTGCCACCTGTCCAGGATTCACCCCGACAGTTCGGGTTTTGAATCATGTGTACGGTTTTCAGTCCTCCTGAAACCCGGACACAATATTCAGACAGGAATGTGGCTCAGAACGGGGCCGGACAGGAGGGTGAGGGGAAACTATGCACGCCACATTACTGTTTTCTTTGGAGCCCACAAAGGTGTCACAGGTCTATTACACTCCTCTAGTCACTAATGTCTTTTTGGCTTGAAAAAAAAGTGGCATCCCTATCAGCCCCTACCCTGCGCGAATATTTGGGCATTCCTGTTAGTTAGCTTAGCTGAATCAGAGCTCTATTACTCCTGCCCCCTTTAGGCTCGGATCACATTGCCACGACCTGAAAGTCGCGTGACTTCCTGACGATTTGCTGGCTACTTGATGCAACTTGATGTGACTTTGAAGCGACTTTGAAGCAACTTTCAGGGAATGCCTGGGTAATCTTCCTGTAATGTCGGATCCAAATCATATCAATATAGATGAGGATCTGACTTGGAGGCGACTTCAATTAAAGTCTATGTGCACAAGTCAGATAGAAGTCGCCTTGAAGTAGTACAGGAACATTTTCTAAAGTTGGAGTGACTTTAGTAGTGCTTCTTAAAGTGGAGTTCCATCCAAAAGTGGAACTTCCACTTATACGCTTCCCCCCCCCTCCGGTGTCACATTTGGCATCTTTTCAGGGGGGAGGGGGGACCTGTTTTTAACAGGTCCACTTCCCCACTTCCAGGAGACGGGCCGTGGCCCGATCTCCCAGAAGTTCGTCCCCCCTCTTCCTTCCCCCACCGCCGGGCCAATTAGAAAGTGCAGCACGCTTCACGCATGTGAAATAGGGGACCAGCAACTACGCTGAAATGCTTCACTGCCTGGCTCCCTGACCAGGAATGGCGGTGGCAACACCTGGGAGTCGATCCGAAGATTGGCTGGGGTGCTGACATTGCGGGCTCCCTGGACAGGTAAGTGCCCTTATATTAAAAGTCAGCAGCTACAGGTCTCTTTGACTTACATAGGATTTCACATGTCAAGGCTCGGTTCACACTTAGGATCTGACTTGTGATGTGTGCCGAGCCTTAAGCCTCGTACACACGGGCGGGAATCCCGTTGGGGGAAAAAAAAAGTTTGTTTTCCCGAGGGGATTCCCGGCAAGCTTGCCTTGCTCGCTGAGTGTACACATGGCCATTCAAAAGAACCGCCGTTCTTTTGAATGGCAAGAACGTGGTGATGTCATCGACTACGACGAGCCTGCGCTCGTCACATTCAATGCCGTTGCCGCCATCTTGCTACACCCTACACTACCCTTGTATGCGTCGAAGTCTTTTCGAGCATGCGCGGGTTTACCATGGACAGGTAAGCATACACACTCACGGTTTTCTCGGCAGGAAACACTCTGCCGAGAATCCCGACGAGAAAAATTGAGAGCAGGTTCTCTATTTTTCTCGTCGAGATTCCTGGCAGTTTTCCCAACGAGAAACCATACACACGAACGGTTTTCTCGGCTAAAAGCTCTCCCAGCAGCTTTCTTGCCGAGAAAACCGGTCGTGTGTATGAGGCTTTACTGTGACATCTGGGGAGCGCCTGTGGGGTATGCTAACATCATCAAAGCAGGCAGCACTGGCAGAGTAAACAATTTTGAAAAAAAAACAATATTTTTTACATTTTGCTATAATATCCCCAAAAGTTTTATTAAAAAACTAAATTTTTCCTCAGTTTAGGCCAATATATATTCTTCTACATATTTTTGGTAAAAAAAACGCAATAAGCGTATATTGATTGGTTTGTGCAAAAGATTTTGGCACTTCTTTGGGGCCCAATGGCATTTATACAGCGATCAGTGCTATAAAAATGCACTGATTACTGTCTAAATGTCACTGGCAGGGAAGGGGTTAACACTAGGGGGTGATCAAGGGGCTAAATGTGTGTTCCCTCAGCATGTTCTAACTGTGTGGGGATATGAGTGACTAGGAGAGAAGCCATATAGTTTTTCCTACGTCGTAGGAAGAAACTATATGGCTCCTCTCTTCTGACAGCACAGGGATTTGTGTGTTTGCACACAAATCCCTGTGCTGGCGCTCGTGCACGCAATCACGTGTGGCCGGTGGCGATCGTGCCCGCCGGCCACGCGCATCAGGTCCCCCGCCGTTCAGCGGGCGTGCTGGTGGCCAAAAATGGGTAGGACGTACCTGTACGGGATTTCGCCCAGGAGAGCCATTGTGCCGCAGTATATCTGCGTGACACATTTGGCAACTGGTTAAACAGTTCACAACCACCCTATAGCAGATTTACTGTGTAGAATCATGTACAGTGTGTATATATACGTGATTCTGCACTTCTGTATAGGGGGCAACAAGTGTGCCGCTTCTGCTGTGATTAGTCACAGCACATGCTGATCAGCGGATGCTGGCCAATGAATGTCCGCTGGCACCCACTTATTGGCGAGGAGAGACACACACACGACAGAGCTCTGCATATGTAAACAATGCAGAGCTCCGTCCTTTCAGCAGGGATATGGTGGATTTTGTTTCCCTGCAAAGCTGGGAATAAAATCCAGCACATACCTTAGTATAAATACCACACTGTATACACATAAACACTGGTTAGGCACACATTTAACCCTTTGATCGCCCTAGATGTCCCAGCCAGTGTCATTAGTACAGTGACAGTGCATATTTTTTGCACTGATCACTGTTTTAGTCTCACTGGTTGGGGGAACACAGGCATTCAATACTCCCAGAATTGTTGACTGCTGAAGAGTCTGCTGGAGGCTGAAGCATTGAGATTAAGGGAGGGTAAGAGACACAGGCTCCTGGAGATGGAAATTTAATATACCTTTTTTTGCAGAAAACCTCTGTTTCAATTTTTTTTCAAGATGGACCAGATAACTTTATTTACCTGGTAGTCAATATGAAACGAATTTCATGGATGACTATAATGCACTATACACTTTGCATCTCCAGGGACCACATTAGGATCTTCTATACTTTAACCCTTATAATGACTTTTTCCACAGCCATCCAGTAGTCAGTTTCTACAAATAGTTGTATTAATTTAGAATTGTGGCCAGGATATGGATATTTAAATGTGTACATAATCTTAACAACATGTAAACTAGCTTTAAAACAGGTCCTCAACTTATTTAGCTGCAGACGCTGTAAAGCAATTCATCCACAAGGCTTACAAGAGATCCACTGAAGTCCTGCAAATTGGTAACTGCACATACAATCGGTGAGGGCTTGTTTTAAAGTATGTCTCCTGCTTGTGTATATGTAAATAGTTAACTATTCAGTAGTTGGACTACAGTCCTACTTTAAAGTAAGCCTATGCTTTGTCCATGCATGGCAAGGCATTAGGTACTCTTTGTGTTTTGTAGGTATAAGAGCAGAGACAAGAGGAAGATTTGAGGGGGAGGAGTTGGGGTTACAGTTTTACACTGTGCATAGCACACCCTTAAACCCTGCACGCTATACACAGCGCACCCCTGAACCCTGCACTCTGTACATAACACACTCTTGGACCCTGCACTTTGTATATAGCGCACCCACCCCTATACCCTGCACTCCAATCATAGCGCACCCCTATACCCTGCACTCTGTACACTTACGCACCCCTATATCCTGCACTCTGTACATAGCACGCCCTTGAACTTTGCACTCTGTGCATAGGGCACCCTTCAAACTGCACGCTGTACATAAAGCACCCCTGAGCCCTGCACTCTGTATGTAACACACCTCTGAACTCTGCACTCTACTTAAAGAACTCCTGAACTCTGTACATAGCATAATCCTTAACTCTGCACCTTGTAAGTAACACACTCCTGAACTCTGCACTCTGTATGTAGTGCACCCCAGATGCACCCAGCTCTTTAAGGGCAATCATACTACTGATGCGGGCCACAATGATATTAAGTCTGACACCCCTGCTTTAAAGTGTCAGTAAAGCCAATTTACTTTTTTAATAGAGGCTCTGAAATTAAAATGTCTGTTTCCCTGCTCTCTTCTGTTTCAGTAAATAGTAAATACCTCATAATTAGGGATGAGCCAAACACCCCCCCCCCCGGTTCAGTTCGCATCCAGAACATGCGACGTACAGAAAGTTCACGCAAACTTTCGAACACCATTAAAGTCTATGGGACTCGAACGTGAGAATTCAAAAGTGCAAATTTTAAAGGCTAATATGCAAGTTATTGTCCTAAAAACAGTTTGGGGACCCGGGTCTTGCCTCAGGGGACATGTATAAATGCAAAAAAAAGTTTTAAAAATTGCAGTTTTTACGGGAGCAGTGATTTTAATGATGCTTAAAGTGAAAAAATAAAAAAGTTAAATTTTCCTTTAAATATCGTACCTGGGGGTGTCTATAGTATGTCTGTAAAGTGGCACGTGTTTCCCGTGTTTAGAACAGTCCCTGCAAAAAATGACTATTCTAAAGGAATAAAAGTCATTTAAAACTGCTTGCGGCTTTAATGTAATGTCAGGTCGCAATATGGATGAAAATCATTGAGAAAAACGGCATGGGTACCCCCCCCCCAGTCCATTACCAGGCCCTTTGGGTCTTGTATGGATATTAAGGGTAACCCCACACCCAAATTAAAAAAGGAAAAGGCGTGGGGCCCCCAGGCCCTATATACTCTGAACAGCAGTATACAGGCGGTCCAAACAAGACAGGGACTGTAGGTTTGTTCTTAAGTTGAATCTGTTTGTATTTTGGAACAGGTACATTTTGTAAGTGTAGGCCAGCCAAAAAATCTATTTTTAAGCTTTTTGGATAACATAGGGAAGGGTTATCACCATCGATGGTAGTAAATGCATTAAAGTAAACAGCGTTACTTAAATCCGTTACTTTAGAGGGTAACGAGTAATCTAACTGATTTCTCTTCCCCTCATGGTAACGCCGTTCCCATTACTTGGGGGGCGTTACCGCAATTACATCTACCGCCACTAGATGGCAGTAGTGTAATTCCTCCTCTCCTCTATGACCGGTTTTCCTTTGTTTCTTTTTACACAATTATACAGATACACAGATAATTGCACTAATTAAAGGCCAGATTTTCCTTTGTTTCTTATTACACAAGTTTACAGTTGTGTGTCTTAGTTTTGCACTTGAATGCAAAGTGTGTGTGAACATTATTTATTTTCAATATTTAATTTTTTTACTGTACTGAATAGTTAAGAGTTGGATAGTGTTCTGTAACAGAACACTATCCAACTCTTAACTATTCAGTACAGTAACAAAACTTCTGTTTATTGTGCAGTAGGCCTATACAGTTAGAGATTTGCACTAATGGCCAGGTTTTCCTTTGTTTCTTTTTACACAATTATACAGATAATTGCACTAATTAAAGGCCAGATTTTCGTTTGTTTCTTTTTACCCAAGTTTACATTTGTGTGTCTTAATTTTGCACTTGAATTTTAGTTTCAATATTACATTTTTTATATGTTTATATGCATATCATTCATATCTATGGCAGGCTGCAATCTATTGAGTTGGGTTCAAATAAATACCAAATGTTCTAAAATACTGTATATAGTGTTTTTATTCTTCAGTCAGTTAATATAAACATCTTTGATATTAAAGATGTTATAGAACGTAATTGCATTATAGAATATTTAAAAAAAGTCACAGTTACTTTGCTGAGTAACTAATTACTTTTTCAATGTATTCAAGTTATTAACGCAATTACTTTTTGGGAGAAGTAATTTGTAACTGTAACTAATTGCTTTTTTTAAAGTAAGATGACCAACACTGGTTATCACCCCTGTAACATTTGTTTTGCTGTCTGTGCCCCTGTTCAGAAGATTTCACCTCACTTTCTGTCCCAATGACAATTGGATTTTGAACATTTGGGGTTATTAGGGAAACACAGATTGGTGATAAAGCATCAGTGGAGACACCTTTTTCCTACAGTAGAGAATTTCCCTTCCTAGGGGTAGATTTCCTCTCACTTCCTGTTGTCTACCTCCGTTTGTAAGTAGGAGTCGTTTGTAAGTCGGATGTTTGAAATTGGGGACCGCCTGTATATACTATACAAAAACATATTTTGGGGGCACACCCTAAAATGCGTTTAAATTCAAGATGGTGCAGCTATAAGACCAAAACAATACAAAACAGATTATAGCGCACACATTCAAGAATGACATTTATCCTGCAAGGCTAGTTAAAAACACCTGAACATAAGCATAAAAATATATACGGGGGTTTGGTCACACTATATGGTGCTAAGCCCACAAACTGCGACAAAGTACCCCGAATTTTGTGGGTCCTACCCTAGAAATAGAATGAAAGATCCTGCATCTCAACCATGGGAGCCAAACTCCTCTATGTGGGAGAACTGAAGGGATTCCTCCTATGAACTGGTGGCCACTAAATAAGAGGTAATGAGGAGGGGAGGGGTGCTCCAGCCCAAAAAATCCTGGTCAGGGTTTGCTACAATACAAAAAACATATTTGGGGAGCACACCCTAAAATGCGTTTAAATTCAAGATGGTGCAGCCATAATTCATGTTTTATGTCATTCTTGAATGTGTGCGCTATAATCTGTTTTGCGTCATTCTTGAATGTGTGCGCTATAATCTGTTTTGTATGTCATTCTTGAATGTGTGCGCTTTTATCAGTTTTTTCCTGCTTTTGGTCTTATAGCTGCACCATCTTGAATTTAAACGCATTTTAGAGTGTGCCCCCCAAATATGTTTTTGTATTGTAGCAAACCCTGACCAGGTTCTTTTGGACTGGAGCACCCCTCCCCCTCCTCCATTACCTCTTATTTAGTGGCCAAAAGTTCATAGGAGGAATCCCTTCAGTTCTCCCACATAGAGGAGTTTGGCTCCCATGGTTGAGACGCAGGATTTTTCATTCTATTACTAGGGTAGGACCCACGAAATTCGGGGTACTTTGTCGCAGTTTGTGGGCTTAGCACTATATGACCATATAGTGTGACCAAACCCCTGTATATATTTTTATGTATATGTTCAGGTGTTTTTAACTAGCCTTGCAGGATAAATGTAATTCTTGAATGTGTATATACTATACGGCCTGCCCTATATACTCTGCAGAAAATTGGGCCTTAGGTGTTGGTGGTAACTGAACACTGTAAGCCCTCACAGTTACTCTTGGTGGGCGCTGGAACGGGCCCTGCTGTGAAATATTATATCAAGAATTGTAATTACATGCCCCTGTTGAACAGGGGTAGAAAAATTGGGCCTTTGGTGGTGCCACAACACTGTAAGCCCTCACAGTTACTCTTGGTGGGCGCAGGAACAGGCCCTGCTATGAAATATTAGATCAAAAATTGTAATTACATGCCCCTGTTAAACATTGGCAGAAAAATTGGGTCTTAGGCAGTGGTGGTGGTGCCACAACACTGTAACCCCTCACAGATACTCTAGTTGAGCGCAAGAACGAGCCCTGCTGCAAAATATTACAGCAAAAGTTGTAATTACACGCCCCTGTTAAACAGGGGCAGAAAAATTGGGCCTTAGGCGCTGGTGCCACAACACTGCAACCCCTCACATATACTCTAGTTGAGCGCAGGAACAAGCCCTGCTGCAAAATATTACAGCAAAAATTATAATTACACACCCCTGTTAAACAGGGGCAGAAAAACTGGGCCTTAGCCACTGGTGGTGGTGCCCAGAACCAAAAATGTTCTTAGAAGCTATCAACATAAACATTGAGGAGGAATAGGATAGTCAATCAGCATAACAGGATAATTACTCAGCATCAGCATAGGCAGTCTTGAAGGGATCTCACATTAATAAAAAAATTAATCGGTTACATCAGCATCAGATGCTTGGTAGCTGGTGATCCAAGACTGATTAATTCTTATGAAGGTAAGTCGATCAACCGAGTCGGTGGACAGGCGCACTCTGTGATCGGTTACAAAGCCTCCAGCAGCACTGAATGTGCGTTCCGAAAGAACGCTGGATGCAGGACAGGCCAGCAGCTCAATTGCATACTGTGCAAGCTCTGGCCAGTGATCCATCCTCAAGACCTAGTAACCCAGAGGATTTTCGGTTGGAAAGGTCTCCAAGTCTGATCTTGCCTCTAGGTATTCCTGCACCATGTAAATCAGACGCTGGCGATAGTTGCTAGAACCGATCAGACCTTGGGGGGGTCGGACTAAAAAATTGTCTGAACGCATCGGTCAGACAGCCATGTTCTCCACCGCTCCTTTTGTGACTGACCGAAGCCTCAGCAACACATTGTCCAGGACCAGGAAATTGTAACCTCCCAGGCTCTGGAAACGCATTGCACAAACCTTTCTGCAAGGCCTCCCGAAGATGTTTCATCCTCTGCTCCCTTTGCGACGGCTGGATAAGTTCCGCAACCTTACCCTTATAATGTGGATCAAGAAGGGTTGCCAGCCAGTAATGATCCCTCTCCTTGATCACATGAATCCGAGGGTCCTTTCGCAGGCTTTGCAGGATCAGGGAGGCCATGCAGCGTAGGTTTGCTGAGGCATTCGGTCCGGAGTCCTCTGGGCCACTAAGGACAACATGATCCACAGCCACCTCCTCCCAGCCACGTACAAGTCCATGGGTTTCTGGGGACTGTAAACAATCCCTTGAAGACTGCTGCTGATGCTGAGTGCTAGGCTCCACCTCCATGCTGACACAATCCTCCTCCTCCTCCACTTCCTGTGTGATCGGCGGGCCCGCAGGAACACTGTCTGGATAAAGGGGGCCTTGAGAGGTAAGGAAGTCCTCCTCTTCCTCACTCTGTTCTGCCTCAAGTGCCCTGTCCATTATTCCACGCAGCGTCTGCTCCAACAGGTACACAAGAGGGACAGTATTACTGATGCATGCACTGTCACTGCTCACCATCATCGTGGCCTCCTCAAATGGTGACATGACAGTGCATGCATTCTTGATCATGAGCCACTGGCGTGGCAAAAAAAAGCCAAGCTCCCCTGACCCTGTCCTGGTGCCATAGTCGCACAGGTACTCATTGATGGCCCTCTGCTGCATGTGCAGCTGCTGCAGCATGGCCAACGTTGAGTTCCATCTGGTGGGCATGTCACAGATTAGGCGGTTCTTGGGCAGGTTGTATTCCCTTTGGAGGTCAGCCAGCCGAGCACTGACATTATATGACCGGCGGAAATGCACACAGACTTTCCTGGCCTGCCTCAGGAGATCCTTTAAGCCAGGGTACCTGCACAAGAACCGCGGCACCACTAAATTAAGAACATGAGCTAAACAGGGCACATGGGTCAGGTGTCCCTGTCGGAGGGCGGAGAGGAGGTTGGTGCCATTGTCGCAAACCACCATTCCTGGCTGAAGCTGGTGTGGCGTCAACCACCTCTGAGCCTGCCCCTGCAGAGCTGACAGAATCTCTGCCCCAGTGTGGCTCCTGTCCCCTAAGCACACCAGCTCAAGCACCGCATGGCATCTTTTTGCCTGAGTGCTTGCATAGCCCCTTGAACGTCTACAGAGCACCGCTGGTTTCCGAGGACAAATCTATAGAGGAAGAGGCCATGGAGAAAGAAGAGGAGGGGGTGGAGGAGAAAGGTGTGTCAGAATCACCACTAGTAGCATTTTGGAGGCATGGTGGTGGAACAAGCTCCAACAATACTGCACCCTGTCCTGCATCCTTCCCAGCTGCCAGCAGAGTCACCCAGTGCGCAGTGAAAGATAGGTAATGTCCCTGTCCATGCCTGCTGGACCATGAGTCAGGGGTAATATGCACCTTACCGCTGACCGCCCTTTCCAGCGAGGCCAAGACATTGCCTTCCACACAGGGGCGTACCTAGAGAATTTGGCACCCGGGGCGGATCCTATATCTGGCACCCCCCCCCCACAT
Organism: Rana muscosa; assembly: GCA_029206835.1. Lineage (NCBI taxonomy): Eukaryota > Metazoa > Chordata > Amphibia > Anura > Ranidae > Rana > Rana muscosa. The sequence continues at coordinate 655,446,973 of CM055122.1, read as the reverse complement.
TAAAATATAAAAACACCCCACTGTGCCCCCGGCATACCTCTGCATCCTTAAATATCTCTTTGTCACTACTGTGTACCCCCTCTCCACAACTGCACCTCTGGACCTCTTTACATTACACAGCACACCGCATCTCTGGGCCCCTTTACATTACACAGCACCCTGCACCTCTGGACCCCTTTACATTACACAGCACCCTGCATCTCTGGGCCCCTTTACATTACACAGCACCCTGCATCTCTGGGCCCCTTTACATTACACAGTCCCCTGCACCTCTGGGCCCCTTTACATTACACAGCACCCTGCACCTCTTGGCCCCTTTACATTACACAACACCCTGCATCTCTGGACCCCTTTACATTATACAGCCCCCTGCACCCCTTTACATTACACAGCACCCTGCATCTCTGGACCCCTTTACATTACACAGCACCCTGCACCTATGGGTCCCTTTACATTACACAGCACCCTACACCTCTGGACCCCTTTACATTACCCTGCACCTCTGGACCCCTTTACATTACACAGCACCCTGCATCTCTGGGCCCCTTTACATTACACAGTCCCCTGCACCTCTGGACCCCTTTACATTACACAGCACCCTGCATCCCTTTACATTACATAGCACCCTGCACCTCTGGACCCCTTTACATTACCCTGCACCTCTGGACCCCTTTACATTACACAGCACCCTGCATCTCTGGGCCCCTTTACATTACACAGTCCCCTGCACCTCTTGGCCCCTTTACATTACACAGCACCCTGCACCTCTGGACCCCTTTACATTACACAGCCCCCTGCCCTTCTGGACCCCTTTACATTACATAGCACCCTGCACCTCTGGACCCCTTTACATTACACAGCACCCTGCACCCCTTTACATTACATAGCACCCTGCACCTCTGGACCCCTTTACATTACATAGCACCGCACCTCTGGACCCCTTTACATTACACAGTCCCCTGCACCTCTGGACCCCTTTACATTACACAGCACCCTGCATCTCTGGACCCCCTGCATGTTACACAGAACGCCCCATTCAGTGTAGCCCCCCTTCAGTGCAGACCCCCCGTTCAGTGCAGATCCCCCGTTCAGTGCAGACGCCCCCCTGTTCAGAGTAGCCCCCCGTTCAGAGCAGCCCCCCTCGTTCAGTGTAGCCCCCCCGTTCAGTGTAGCCTCCCGTTCAGTGCAGCCCTCCGCTCAGTGTAGCCCCCTCATTCCGTGTAGCCCCCCTCGTTCCGTGTAGCCCCCCCTCATTCCGTGTAGCCCCCCTCGTTCCGTGTAGCCCCCCATGTTCAGTGTAGCCCCCGCTCAGTGCAGCCCCCCCCGTTCAGTGTAGCCCCCCCATTCAGTGCAGCCCCCCCGTTCAGTACCTCAGATCAGCGCAGCGGCACATGCATAGCAGGTCCCCTCCCCCTGTTTACACATAAACAGAGAGGAGGGGGAGGCGGCTTCACTCTCGGCTGTGCCTGTGTGTGTGTGTGTGTCTGTGTGACATCCAGGATAGCACAGACGGGCAACCCGCGGCCGCGAGAGGAGAGGAGGCTGCCTGTCTGTGCGATCCCGGATGTCACCCCCCCTGCACACCCCCTCTCCCTCGCCACTGTAGCTGCCTCACCTCTCCCTGCCTGTGTGTGCCTGTCAGTGTGCCGCTGCGGCGCTGCCACCGCGGCGGCGGGTGCAGTACACTGTACAATCACGGAGGGGGGTGGTTGTCTGACACCCCCCAGTGTGCTGTACCCGGGGGCGGGCCACCCCCCTCGCCCCCCCCTTAGTACGCCTCTGCTTCCACATGCCGGTAGAGATCCGGAATCGCCTTCCGTGAAAAAAAGTGGCATTTGGGAACCTGCACATTCCACAAATTCACGAAAGGGGGCAGAGTCTACCAGCTGAAAAGGGAGCAGTTGGAGTGCTAGCAATTTAGCCAAGCTAGCAACCACTGGGCATGTGGATGGCTGGGAGAGAATTTATTTTGCCGGTTTAGCAAGTGGGGTAGGGAAATTTGGCTGCTACAATCGGACATTGGTGTAGCGATAGCAGATTGCAAGTACTTGGCAGTGGCACACCTAATTCTACACCTTCATTCCTCTCAGTGCAGGTTTCTGAGAGGACTGAAGGTATAGTGGGGTTGGAGATCCCAGCTGATGAGGAGCAAGGAGAGGTCCGCCTTGTTCTTTGGTGTGGGTCTTTTAAGTATGCTTGCCAACGGACTGCATGGCAGGTCAACATATGTCTGGTCAAGCACGTGGTGCCCAAGCGGCTGCTGTTTTGGCCACGCTTGATACACCTTTAGACATATGTTGCAAACAGCAACGGTGCAATCTGCTGCACACGTCTCAAAAAAGGCCCACACCAAAGAACTTTTGGAAAAACGCGCAGAGTCAACAGCGCCCTGCACATGCGGAGCTCTGCGGCGTAATGCAGTCGGTTGGCTGCCCTTAAGCTGGCCCCTGGTGGGCATCCTGCCTCTTTGGAGATGTGCCTCCTCCTCCTCTGCCTCCTCCACCTCCTCCTTCTCCTCTCTCTTATCAGGCACCCACGTAGAGTCAGTGACCTCATCATCCCCTCCCTCCTCTTCACTGGAGCAAACCTGGCAGTATGCTGCAGCTGGGGGAACATGACTGCCAGTTTGTTGTCCTTCTTGGGCACCCCCTCTCTCTGGGCTCACGTTACTGCCTTCCTCAAGCTGGGTACCATCATCGGAGCCTTGAAAACGCTGCGCATCCTCCTGCAGCATGTACCCAACACTGTGGTTGAACAGTTCGGGGGACTCCACCTCCGTGCATGATGGTGGGGCTAAAGAAGGAGTAACTGATGACCTGAAGCCGATGGAATAGGCCGCTTTGGCGGTTGCATTGGCAGCCAAAGTACTCTGAGCCTGGGTGACAGAGGATGAGGAGGATGAGGACAGCTTGGTCATCCACTCTACCAACTCTTCTGCATGTTGTGGCTCAACACGGCCAGCTGCCGAAAAAAAGGACAAGCGTGCCCCACGGCCACGTGCTGAGGATGCACCGTGTCCACGACCAGCACTGTTGGCTCTAGACACAGAGCCTGCTTGCCCTCTTTTAGTGGCCTGTGACTGTCTGCCTCTCCTTGTTGGCCTTCCAGACATACTGTATTTGATGTATTTGTAATGTATTTGAATAGGTTCACCAGGAATGGCCTGCAGTGAGATCTAGCTGCACAGGATACAGTGTGTGTATATATATATATATATATATATATATATATATATATAATATGTATGTGTGTGTGTGTGTGTGTGTGTATATATATATACTGAATATACTGCAGCTAACTGAATCACCTGCCTGCCTGTAGTATATTAGGAAGAGCACAACAGGAACGGTCTGCAGTGAGATCTAGCTGCACAGGATACAGTATACTAACTGAATATACTGCAAATAACTAAATCAACTGCCTGCCTGTAGTATATTAGGAAGAGCACAACAGGAATGGTCTGCAGTGAGATCTAGCTGCACAGGATACAGTATACTGACTGAATATACTGCAGCTAACTGAATCAACTGCCTGCCTGTAGTATATTAGAAAGAGCACAACAGGAACGATCTGCAGTGAGATCTAGCTGCACAAGATACAGTATACTGACTGAATATACTGCAGCTAAATGAATCAACTGCCTGCCTGTTGCAGGGCCGTCTTTACCGCAGGGCAAAATGGGGCAGTTGCCCAGGGCCCTGTCACTGTTTGGGGTCCAAAGCAGAGCTGCCCCTTAAGCAGACACCTAATCCCGCAAATCGGCACATAATCGGCTCTGACAATCCCCATACAGTCTGTCACAAGCAGCTGCGGCATCAGCGTGCACAGTGCAGCAGTGCCAGTGCTGAATTTTCTCTAACAACAAGGAGGGAGCTGTGGGTGGGCGGGGCCTTGAGCTCCCCTGACGTTCTGGCCCCGCCCCTTGCTATGCATGCACAGTCACTGCTGCCTGTAACATGTTCAGAGGAGCAGAGGCCTCGGTAGGAGTATTCAGACTACGGAGTGGAGTGCTGTCAGAGTGCTGGATGGTCAAGGGAAACTACTGTGGAGAATTGACTGGAGCTGAGCTGGCCAGGAGGACAAGGTAGATCTTCTTCCTCCTCCCCTGGCTCCCCATGTGTAGAGATTTTAAAAACGTTGACCTGCAGTCCAGGCTGAGTGAGGCTGTGGCTGTATTTTTTATTACAGAGCACACAGCATTACAGCACATGGCATTACTGTATTTAACTGCTTGATGGGCTTATTTTGGGCCGGGCTTGTTCACATGTATGTGTTTTGGCGGCCCACGTTTGCGCAGGCACAGCAGCCCATTCATTTGAATGGGCTACCATGCCTGCGTTTCCTGCAGAAAAAAAATGTGCATGCATCATGTAATAGGCTGCGCACACCTATGCCCATCAAGCAGTGAAATTCAGCACTGTCTGTCCATTCTGCTTTTGCACCATGTGATTTACCTCCAGTTCCTGCACCAGAAAACTTGCTGCATTTTTAGATGTTTAGGCCACGCTTTTAAAAACAGTGCGATTGTGTGTGCAGGAACTGTAGGTAAGTCGCATGGTGCAAAAGCAGAATGGATTTCAAGACCACTGCCATTTTAAAATGCTGCATGTACCTTTTTTTCTGCAGGAAACGCAGGCATGGCAGCCCATTCAAATGAATGGCTGTAATGTAAAAGGTGCATGCAGCATTTTAAAATGGCAGTGGCCTTGAAATCCATTCTGCCTGCCTGTAGTATATTAGGAAGAGCACAACAGGAACGGTCTGCAGTGAGATCTAGCTGCACAGGATACAGTATACTAACTGAATATACTGCAGCTAACTGAATCAACTGCCTGCCTGTAGTATATTAGTAAGAGAACAACAGAAACAGTCTGCAGTGAGATCTAGCTGCACAGGATACAGTATACTGACTGAATATACTGCAGCTAACTGAATCAACTGCCTGACTGTAGTAAATTAGGAAGAGCACAACAGGAACGGTCTGCAGTGAGATCTACCTGCACAGGATACAGTATACTGACTGAATATACTGCAGCTAACTGGTTCAACTGCCTGCCTGTAGTATATTAGGAAGAGAACAACAGGAACAGTCTGCAGTGAGATCTAGCTGCACAGGATACAGTATACTGACTGAATATACTGCAGCCAACTGAATCAACTGCCTGCATGTACTATATTAGGAAGAGCACAACAGGAACGGTCTGCAGTGAGATCTAGCTGCACAGGATACAGTATACTGACTGGATATACTGCAGCTAACTGAATCAACTGCCTGCCTGTAGTATATTAGGAAGAGAACAGGAACAGTCTGCAGTGAGATCTAGCTGCACAGGATACAGTATATGTCATGCCCTGTTCCAAGCCACATTCCTGCCTGGATAATGTGTCCGGGTTTCAGGTGGACTGAAACCCGGACACATGATTCAAAACCCGGACTGTCCGGGTGAATCCTGGACAGGTGGCAACCCTAGTGTCTGTTTTTTGAGATGTTGGGGTAAAGAGAAAAATTGCATGGGGGGGGGGGCCCAAAAATTTTTTTTGCCCAGGGCCATGGGCGTCCGCTGAACTTTTTTCAGGGGGGGGCATCATTTTAAGGTCATCTATGCTCGGTCACTTTTTGACAATGTCATGAAGGGGAGGGGCTTAGTCATTATCACATAAAGCGCAGGCATGCAAAGGTTTGAGAAACCTGATGCAACTATCAAGCAACTAGCAGCGCCCCTGCTCCATTTACCAGAGAACTCGGCAGCGGCGCCGTGACAGGGAGAGGAGAGCTGCGGGCTGTCTGGGGAGAGGGAGAGGCTCTAATTGAATTTGCCGTGCCGCCTTGCTTCCTGCCCGCAGCCTGTTTTCCTCCCCGAGAATCACGGCACTGGATTCCAGGGGGGGGCAAACGCCCTCCCTTGCCCTATGGAGCGGACGCCCATGCATATTAAAGACGGCCCTGGCCTGTAGTATATTAGGAAGAGAACAACAGGAACAGTCTGCAGTGACATCTAGCTGCACAGGATACAGTATACTGACTGAATATACTGCAGCTAACTGAATCAACTGCCTGCCTGTAGTATATTAGGAAGAGTACAACAGGAACGGTCTGCAGTGAGATCTACCTGCACAGGATAAGGTATACTGACTGAATATACTGCAGCTAACTAAATTAACTGCCTGCCTGTAATATATTAGGGAGAGAACAATAGGAATGGTCTACAGTGAGATCTACCTGCACAGGATACGGTATACTGACTGGATATACTGCAGCTAACTGAATCAACTGCCTGCCTGTAGTATATTAGGAAGAGCACAGCAGGAACGGTCTGCTGTGAGATCTAGCTGCACATGATACAGTATACTGAATGAATATACTGCAGCTAACTGAATCAACTGCCTGCCTGTAGTAAATTAGGAAGAGCACAACAGGAACAGTCTTCAGTGAGATCTACCTGCACAGGATACAGTATACTGACTGAATATACTGCAGCTAACTGGTTCAACTGCCTGCCTGTAGTATATTAGGAAGAGAACAACAGGAACAGTCTGCAGTGAGATCTAGCTGCACAGGATACAGTATACTGACTGAACATACTGCAGCTAACTGAATCAACTGCCTGCCTGTAGTATATTAGGAAGAGCACAACAGGAACGGTCTGCAGTGAGCTCTAGCTGCACAGGATACAGTATACTGACTGAATATACTGCAGCTAACTGAATCAATTGCCTGCCTGTAGTATATTAGGAAAAGCACAACAGGAACGGGCTGCAGTTAGATCTAGCTGCACAGGATACAGTATACTGACTGAATATACTGCAGCTAACTGAATCAACTGCCTGCCTGTAGTATATTAGGAAGAGCACAGCAGGAACGGTCTGCAGTGAGATCTACCTGCACAGGATACAGTATACTGACTAAATATACTGCAGCTATCTGAATCAGCTGCCTGCCTGTAGTATATTAGGAAGAGCACAACAGAAATGGTCTGCAGTGAGATCTACCTGCACAGGATACAGTATACTGACTGAATATACTGCAGCTAACTGAATCAACTGCCTGCCTGTAGTATAATAGGAAGAGCACAGCAGGAACGGTCTGCAGTGAGATCTACCTGCACAGGATACAGTATACTGACTGAATATACTGCAGCTAACTGGTTCAACTGCCTGCCTGTAGTATATTAGGAAGAGAACAACAGGAACAGTCTGCAGTGAGATCTAGCTGCACAGGATACAGTATACTGACTGAACATACTGCAGCTAACTGAATCAACTGCCTGCCTGTAGTATATTAGGAAGAGCACAACAGGAACGGTCTGCAGTGAGCTCTAGCTGCACAGGATACAGTATACTGACTGAATATACTGCAGCTAACTGAATCAATTGCCTGCCTGTAGTATATTAGGAAAAGCACAACAGGAACGGGCTGCAGTTAGATCTAGCTGCACAGGATACAGTATACTGACTGAATATACTGCAGCTAACTGAATCAACTGCCTGCCTGTAGTATATTAGGAAGAGCACAGCAGGAACGGTCTGCAGTGAGATCTACCTGCACAGGATACAGTATACTGACTAAATATACTGCAGCTATCTGAATCAGCTGCCTGCCTGTAGTATATTAGGAAGAGCACAACAGAAATGGTCTGCAGTGAGATCTACCTGCACAGGATACAGTATACTGACTGAATATACTGCAGCTAACTGAATCAACTGCCTGCCTGTAGTATAATAGGAAGAGCACAGCAGGAACGGTCTGCAGTGAGATCTACCTGCACAGGATACAGTATACTGACTAAATATACTTCAGCTAACTGAATCAGCTGCCTGCCTGTAGTATATTAGGAAGAGCACAACAGGAATGGTCTGCAGTGAGATCTACCTGCACAGGATACAGTATACTGACTGAATATACTGCAGCTAACTGAATCAACTGCCTGCCTGTAGTATATTAGGAAGAGCACAACAGGAACGGTCTGCTGTGAGATCTAGCTGCACATGATACAGTATACTGACTGAATATACTACAGCTAACTAAATCAACTGCCTGCCTGTAATATATTAGGAAGAGAACAATAGGAATGGTCTGCAGTGAGATCTACCTGCATAGGATACGGTATACTGACTGGATATACTGCAGCTAACTGAATCAACTGCCTGCCTGTAGTATATTAGGAAGAGAACCACAGAAACAGTCTGCAGTAAGATCTAGCTGCACAGGATACAGTATACTGACTAAATATACTGCAGCTATCTGAATCAGCTGCCTGCCTGTAGTATATTAGGAAGAGCACAACAGGAATGGTCTGCAGTGAGATCTACCTGCACAGGATACAGTATACTGACTGAATATACTGCAGCTAACTGAATCAACTGCCTGCCTGTAGTATATTAGGAAGAGAACAACAGGAACAGTCTGCAGTGAGATCTAGCTGCACAGGATACAGTATACTGACTGAATATACTGCAGCTAACTAAATCAACTGCCTGCCTGTAATATATTAGGAAGAGAACAATAGGAATGGTCTGCAGTGAGATCTACCTGCATAGGATACGGTATACTGACTGGATATACTGCAGCTAACTGAATCAACTGCCTGCCTGTAGTATATTAGGAAGAGAACCACAGAAACAGTCTGCAGTAAGATCTAGCTGCACAGGATACAGTATACTGACTAAATATACTGCAGCTATCTGAATCAGCTGCCTGCCTGTAGTATATTAGGAAGAGCACAACAGAAATGGTCTGCAGTGAGATCTAGCTGCACAGGATACAGAATACTGACTGAATATACTGCAGCTAACTGAATCAACTGCCTGCCTGTAGTATATTAGGAAGAGCACAACAGGAACGGTCTGCAGTGAGATCTAGCTGCACAGGATACAGTATACTGACTGAATATACTGCAGCTAACTGAATCAATTGCCTGCCTGTAGTATATTAGGAAGAGTACAACAGGAACGGTCTGCAGTGTCTAAATGTGTCCAAATGACATCATACATGATGTCATCAGAGGCATGTATGTATGATGAAACTAGTAGGGCGGAGTTTATGTCCAGCGATATCACGCTACTCTGATCTGCATATTTTTATGTGAGAACCTTTTTATTCACTTGTTACATTGTATTGGACCTGTGGTCACTTTTAATGGCATTTTTTTTTTCAATAAAACCACTCTGGTTTTACGCTATGTGGTGACGTTTTGCCTTTTTTACATAAACCTCCATGAGAAAGAGAGTGATTGACCAGCACCACCCTTCTCTACCTCCAGTGGATGGATCCTTCATGATGTGCGATTCAATGCATGATTAGACTCCTATAATGTGGAGTCTGGCTATCTGGTAAGGGCACATCTGGTGTGCAATCACTCACTATTATTTGGACACGTGTTGCAACAATATATCACTTCATTTCTGTATGGACTTATATGGAAATCCTATGGACTGACTACTGTCACCTTATTTCATTTCACATGGTATATTATTATTTTTGTACTTAGAGCAGAAATTGTTGTTTATATGTATTTTGACACAACTTGTTCTGTTGTATAATTACCAGCAGCTTGCTTCTTCTTTTTTTTTTTTTTTCTTTTTTTCACTTTTACCTGTGCAACCACAACCCCTCCCCATTTAAAACTACTGTTCTCTATCTCCACCTTCTTTTCCTGTCCCCAATTCAGCTAGGGATTTTTCAGCTGTAGTGGCACATTCTCAGTTTTCAAAGAGTTTCTATGCTGAACATTTCCTCCTTATCACATCTGAGCAGTCCATGTGATAGAGCCACACATGTGGGCATATACACTGTGTTAAATGACAGCCCACTCCCTCCCTCCTCCTCCATACTCACTAACCAGCTAAACGCAATGAGGGGGAAGGTTATTACATGTAGATTAATGGAGGCTTCATCTCCCTCTTATTCTATGACACATTCTGGAATGGTGTGACAGCCTGTGACTGGCAGAAATCTGCACGCACACTATGTTATTTCTACAAAATAATAAAGATTTGATTTCAAATATATGTTTGTATGCCAATTTAAAACAGTTTGATATTATTTATTTTGAACATGTGACCAGCAGCAGAGGACTAGAAGCTCCTCCTGATTACGTTTTCCTGCAGACAGGCTGGGAAAGATCTGGGTCATGTGACAGCTGTATGTCAATTAGGAAAAGGGTACTTAGATGTTTTTTTTATTTAAAATAATTGCACTGCCATCATCCACATACAGAAAGCGGAGGGACAATGTAATTTAACCCCTTCATGACCGATATGGCACTGCGCTACTTTAACTGCCAATTGTGCGGTCGTGCAATGCAGTACAAAAATAAAATTGATGTACTTTTTTCCCACAAATAGAGCTTTCTTTTGGTTGTATTTCATTACCTCCCTTGGTTTTTATTTTTTGCACTATAAACAAAAAAAGACCGACAATTTTGAAAAGAAAACATTATTTTTTTACTTTCTGCTATAAAACACATTTAATAAAAAATCTAATTTCTTCTTCAATTTAGACCATTCTGCTACATGTTTTTGGTAAAAAAAATCCCAATAAGCATATTTATTAAAAGTTATAGCGTCTACAAACTATATTTTTAGTGAATTGTTGTTTTTTTTTTTTTTTGTTTTTTTACTAGTAGTGGCTTCGATCAGCGACTTATAGCAGGACTGCAACATTACGGCGGACACTAACTGACGCCTTTGACACTTTTTTGGGGACCAGTGACACTAATACAGTGATCAGTGCTAAATTTGCACTGTAACTGTACTAATGACACTGGCAGGGAAGGGGTTAACATCAGGGACAATCAAACGGTTAAATGTGTTCCATGGGAGTGTTTTCTAACTGTGGAAGTGGGTGCTTGTACTGTAAGAAGACAGAGGGCCGTGTTCCTGCTTAGCAGAAACACAAGAGCTCTGTCTTCTCCTGTCACAGAGTTTTGATCTTCCTTGTTTACATAGGCAGACCGCCGTTCTGTCTGCCTCAGGAACGATCGGCGGACACCGGATCCCCTAGGCCTGCTGATTGTCTCCGGCCCAAACCCAGGGACCGAAATCGCATACAGGTACGTGATTTCGCGCTGAAGGGCCGCCCTGCCGCAGTATATATGCGTGGGGCGGCATGGAAGCGGGTAAACAGTATGTGTTTAGTATCACTTTTAGTAATTGTTCTACTTTATGTTTGATAGAAATTACTGTTCATTCATTCATTTTGAGGATAAGTATTAAGAGAAATATGTATGCAAGATTTATTTTTGAGAACAGCAAATGCTTAAATTCACTCTTCATGGTGAAAAATGGGAATACACAGCAGCTTCATTACATCACCTACTGCGCTGCTGGTTAGCCCCACCCACAGACTTAGGCTGTGCACTGCGGAGGAGAGAGATATGAGTAATGTGATCAGATTAAAATAGCTAGAAAATGTATTTATCCTACTTGGAAAAGTGAGATCTAGGGATGAATTTTTTGTTGTATTGGTCTTCCCAACTTATATGGCGAATGGGATGTAGATGATACTGACAATTTAGAAAAGAGATGCTTACTGTAATGTGTACACTTTATAAAAATGATCATGTTACATTCCTTACACATTGGAGTTGATTTACTAAAACTGGAGAGTGCAAAATCTGGTTCAGCTCTGCATAGAAACCAATCAGTTTCCAGGATTTTATTGTCAAAGCTCAAAGAGGAAGTAAACTGCCATGGGTTTTACTTCCTCTTTTGCTACATGAACAGCCTGCAAATGTGAATCATAATGGGCTAGTATGCATCGCATATTAGCCCATTATGTGACACTTACCTGCAAAAGAATCCAGCGATGTCCCCACAGTAGGAAGCGTCCATCTTCTGTCTCCTCTTCCTTCCAGGGCTGCGGACTCCGGCGCTGTGATTCGCCGGAGCCGCGAGACGTCACTCCCGCACATGCGCACAAGAGCCGCAAGTCACGGCACGGGCTGGGGAAGAAACGGCACTTAGTTTCGTTTCTTCCCCGCGCATGCGCCGTTAACATTTGCGGCGGATTACAAGTGAAATATCTCCTAAACGGCGCACGTTTAGGAGATATTTCCACTACCTATAGGTAAGCCTTATTCTAGGCTTACCTATAGGTAGAAGTAGTCAAAAGCAGTTTACAACCACTTTAAGGCCCCTTTCACACTGGGGCGGTTTGCAGGCGCTATTTTGCTAAAAATAGCGCCTGCAAACCGAGCCTAAACAGCGGCTGCTGTCTCTCCAATGTGAAAGCCCAGAGGGCTTTCACACTGGAGCGGTGCGCTAACAGGACGTGAAAAAAAGTCCTGCTAGCCGCATCTTTGGAGCGATGAGAGGAGCGGTGTGTTTACCGCTCCTACACCGCTCCTTCCCATTGAAATGCATGGGACACCGCGGTAATACCGCCCGCAAACCGCGGCTGTAGCTGTGGTTTGCGGGTGGTATTAACCCTTTTTCGGCCACTAGCGGGAGTTAAAACCACACCGCTAGCGGCCAAATACCTCAGCAATCCCGACGGTATAGCACCGCTAAAAATAGCGGCGCAATACCACCACCGCACACACCGCCCCAGTGTGATACCGGCCTAATTGAATAAGCTGAATTTAGAAGCTGATTGGCTCCCATGCACAGCTGCACCAGATTTTGCAGCACTCTTCAGTTTTATTAAACAAACCCCACTGTTCTGACATTTGCACATTTAAATATGACTGGCCTCTGTTCTGAATGGACCTTATTTACAATCACACTTTGATATCTATACTTTAGCCAACTGTGTATCCACCCAACCACCCAGGGGTAAAGTTCTAGCTTGTACAACTTTTTATTATTATGTGGAACAGTAATAACCACCTTGCCGAAATCAGGATAGGCTGATTGCACAAGACAACACCCTGGTTCAGTACATTTGTAATAATTTTTCAAAAATCCTAGCAGATTAATCTGACATGGTCTGCCCTCAGTAAAGCCATACTGCTTTGGGTCCAGCAAATTGTTTTTTTAAGTGATCAGCAATCTTTCTTTTTAGAAGTTATTGCGGTACTTTTACTACTATGTATGTTAACCCCACTGGCCTATAGTTTTCAGCTTCTTCTTTACTACCCATCTTTTGGAAAGACACATTATTATATGTCCACCAGTCATGGGGAACTTCTCCTGTTAGAAGAGGTTGATTGTAAAATCAATTAATTGTCCATCAACTATACCTTAAAAGTTTTTTTTTAATGAGGAGATGAATATCATCAGGACCAATTGCTTTTTAAAGCCTAATGCCTTGTACACACGGTCGGATTTTCTGTTGGAAAAAAATCAGATGGTTTTTCCGACGGAATTCCGCTCAAGCTTGGCTTGCATACACACGGTCACACCAAATTCCGACCGTCAAAAACGCGGTGATGTACAACACTACGACGAGCCGAGAAAAATGAAGTTCAATGCTTCCGAGCATGCGTCGACTTGATTCTGAGCATGCATGGTTTTTAGTGCATCGGAATTGCATACAGACGAATGGATTTTCCGATAGATAGAGGACGGAAAAAGTCCGATGGGGCATACACATGGTCGGAATATCCGATGAAAAGCTCCCATCTGACTTTTTCCATCGGAAATTTCGACCGTGTGTACAGGGCATTATTCAAGCCAGTTCATCTGCTACCACTGCCTCTAGAAACCCTGATAATGAACCTTCACATTTACATACCTTCTCCATGCATTATTCAGGCTGGTCTGGTGATGTTACCACAGGATCCTTTTCTTTTCCAGTAGTGGCATGGGGGGCAGGCAATCTTCCAGGACTGAGCGGGCCAGTCTTGAAATACTGTGAGCCCAACCTGCATAATAGGGGTGTAAATGACAGACTTGTTAGAATGGGGGAACTACTTGCTGATTGTATTGTACTGTTACTTATTTAAGTTCAGTGGCTAGAGGCCAAGCTGCTTCACCGAACCCCACATACAGAAGCATAAAATACTTTGCAGAGACATTTTGAGAGATACAGCGTTGAGTGTTTAATTTCTCCATGAGCTCTTCTCACACTGTACTATCGACCATGTTAAACCTGAAGTTAAAGAAGGGAAACATCACACTTACTTCGCAAGACCCCCCACACTGTGGTTCCAGGCCCAGTCCCTAGGCAGGTTCAGTTCTACAGTGGGTCCTAAAATAGGGACCCAGACACTTGGTGGGATGCACAAAGTGCCAGGCCACCCTGCCTACGGAACGTTTCTTATTGGCTACCACCATTCCATGGCTGCTCTTTTTCGTCTTTTTACTCCTCATTTCATAACCCAAAGGATTAACTTATGGTTATATATTTTGTTCCCCAGCTCACCAATACACTGTGGAAGCACATTCACTCTCGCTCTTCACCAACTAAATCAGATCAGACTTTTTTACTGAACCAGAACTTCTTTTACTGTATTAATTCAGTGCTCATACTGTACAGATTCCAACCCTTCAATAAAATTCACAGAATGGTACCATTTCTAGGCAAACAGGGCATTTATAGTTTTCCCTTCACAAAGGGGTGTGCTGTGGTGCTCAAATTTTACATTGTGCTTTCTCCCAATAAATGGATCAATAGGTTCAGTCCATAGTCCAGTATCAGGATCCCGCTGAGAGGCAACCCCACTCCTTAAAGTGGATGTAAACCCTCTTCTATACCCAGTGAAGTGAACAGCCTCAGATGAAACAAATCTCCCTACATAGGTTTTACTTGCCTTTCTACACTCTTTAGAAAGTGCAGATTGTGTTACAAATCTTTCTTCTTTCTTCCAGCAGTGGGTGTGGAGTCTGGGATTACACTGTGTGAGAGCTGATTGGAGGAAAGGCACACACCCCCACTCCACATAGGCAGAGGAACGAAGGAATATGCAGAGATGTAGTGGGAATAGACAATAGCTCTCTGTTTATCTACCTCTAAGCTCCCTCCCCGACACAAATTTTGAGCTACAGTGGAACCTCGGATTGTGAGTAACACAGTTAACGAGGGTTTCACATTACGAGCAATTTTTTTTTTTAAATCCTGACTCGGTTTGCGAGTGTTGTCTCGCAAAATGAGCAGGATTCAAGCCTCTGCGATGGCCAGAGGTGCGGGGGCGCTGGTGACACTTGGAGCCGTTCGAAAAAACTCAGAAACACTCAGAAATACTCTGCTCCCAAGTGTTTCTGAGCCTTTCCAAGGGTTTCCGAGTGCAGCCGTGCTGTCTCCGAGTATTTCCGAGTCTCTCCGCCCCCCCCCCCCACCTCTGGCCACATGCAGTATTGCATGCCATGGAAGTCAATGTGGAACTAATTATTTTCATTTCCATTGACTTCTATGGGGAAACGCGCATTGATATGCGACTGTTTTGGATTACAAGCATTCTCCTTGAACGTATTATGCTTGTAATCCAAGGTTCCACTGTACTGTTATCTTGTGTGTCGGAGAACTTGTCAGAAGTGACTCTGCTGATAACAGAGGAACAGAGCAGGAGAAAGACACAGCACTTAGAGCTTTGGAGAGAGATAAGTAAACACTACAGATATATGTTCTTAGGTCAAATTTCATGAATGGGATTTACAACCACTTTAAAGAAGAGTTCCAGCCCCCCCCACTAAAAAACTAAAAGTCAGCAGCTGACTTTTAATATTAGGACACTTACCTGCCCAGGGAGGCTGCAATGTCAGCACCCCAGCCGATTATCCGATAGGCTCTCGAGTGCTGCTGCCACTGCCATTTGTGGTAAGGGAAACCAGCTGGGAAGCCTTTCGCCTTCACAGCCGGTTGCCTACTGTGCTGTGCTTTCTAACTGGCCCGGTGGCAGAGGAAGAAGGAGGGGGGCCGGACTTCCTGCGATGAGGTTTGTGGTGAGGCCTCCCAGAAGTGGGGATGGGTACCTGTCAAAAACAGGTACCTGCTCCCCCCCTGAAAGATGCCAAATGTGGCACCGGAGGGGGGGGAGCAAACAAGCGGAGCTTCCCCTTTTGGGTGGAGCTTTGCTTTAAGCAACAATTATATCTTGCATGTATGGCTCAGCTTCCAACAGACCAACGGCCACAAGATCTCAGCTTAGGGTTGCCACCTGTCCGGTTTTGACCCGAACACTACGGGATTAGCATGCTGTGCCCAGGTTTCCCTCTGCCTGACACCCGGACACCAGTGCCACTGACAGTGGGTACCATGGGGCCTCCTGTAAGGGCCCCAGCACACAGGTGGACCCGGAAAGCTGGGGGATTGGAATGGCGGTCAGGGGGGGGGGAGATTAAAGAGCAGTCAAAACATAAGGGAGAGACAGAGGCGAATGGCAGCTGCTGGTGTGGAAGTTTTTAATAAAATAATTGTTTAAAAAGAATCCACTCACTCTCCATGTCAGAAGTATATATGTCAGTCTGTGAACTCCGCTGTCCCATTCTCCCGATCCACGCTGCTGTTTGACCGAATCGCTGGAAGAAGCCAAGGATGCAGAGCCGTAGGGAAACTGCAGTGAGCTGTCAGCCTGGGATGCTGTGACCAATCAGAGTGTTCCAGAAGCTTACAGTTTACATGAGTTTCCCGTGGCTCACTGTTTTCTCTAGCAATTCAGTGATCAGAGCAGCGGGAATCAGGAGAATGGGGCAGCGGAGTTCACAGACTGACATTTACAGCTCTGACATGGAGAGTGAGTGGATTGTTTTTAAACATTTATTTTATTAAAAACTTCCACACCAGCAGCTGCCTGTCGTCTCTCTCTCCCTTATGTTTTGACTCCTCTGTGTTTGCCCCCCTCCTCTGTAATTACCCACCTCCTCTGTAATTGCCCCCCATCTCTGTTATTGCCCCCCCTCTGTAATTGTCCCCCCCTCTGTAATTGTCCCCCCCTCTGTAATTGCCCCCCTCGCCTGCCGCTCCGATCCCCCTGCTGTCCGGGCCTGCCTTTGTGCTGGGGCCCCGTGGTACCCCGCGTCGGCTGCCATGGGGGTATTGGAGGGAGGAGGATTTGTAATAGGAGGGGATGGGGATAATGTCACCCCAATCGCGAAGCGAAACTTCTTTTGGGTGACAGGCATCCCACGATTCTGTTTATGTGATTTTGCGCCGATTTGTCGGGTGATAATCGCAGCAAAATCACGCCGCGGTTGGGGTGCCAGTGTGTAAATTGTTCACTGGCAGGCTGTTTAAATACTATTCACCCTATTTAAAACACAGAACATTGTATTTTGTATTTACTGACGTTGTTAAATTCAGGAGCTCAAATGTCATCCTCTTTAGAAACATATAGATTATGAAATGGATTGAATTTTAAAGTGGATCTAGTTGTAATATAGAAAACTGCCACCAGGGAGCACTGTTCTACATCACATATTTCTATAGTCTTGAATGTATTTTGTCCTCTCTCTTGTGCTTTGAGCTTTGAAAAGAATACACATGTTTTCTGCATGTTTGCACTCACTAGAAAGTACAGGGCTAGAAATAGCATCATAAACCCCCCAAACAAGTTTGCCTGAAAATGTGGATATATAGAAGATATACCTGAGTGAAAACAAAGGCCTTTCCCCTTCTGGCGAAGTATAATAATAACAATTTGCTAGGAAATAGTTAACTAATCCTTTATGCGAGGAAATGACTGCTGTGCTCTTCATAATAAATGATATTTTATGTCTGCACATCTTAGACAGCTGGTTGCTTATCATCCATAATCTGCCAGGTTTTCTGTTCTCTGCTGGCTGTGCATTAATGCTCCGCTACCTTATATGACATGCTGACCTACTTCTGCGGAGATCAGAACGGCTCATCCAACTTAAAGAAAGCCGCAGGGGGCCCAGATCGTACAGTATGTGAGAGGTGAAATGAGGTAACGGGGATTCTACTGCAAAACATTCATTGTGCCGCTTCTGTTCTCAATAGACTTATGACAGACATAATAATTCTATAGGCAGCCTATGGATTTGTTGGAAAAGCATGCTGTTTTCTCACATAAAGCTATTTCTGGTACACACAAACAGATTACAACAAGAACGAAAAAAATGTATTATTCATTTTCTCTGGAACAAGACATATTTATCGTGGTTCACAACACAGCTACATTCGAAAGAAGCCATTATGAGAACTAGTCTGTACAGTATATAACAAAAATTGGCCTTAAGGTTTGTAATTTTGTGCCTAATTGAAAGTGAGATAAAGGGACTAAACGCCAACAAATATTTGCTACAGAGTATAGAGAGATGGTGTTGGGTAAACAACCCCGGCCCATGCCGCTAGTCTATGTGGTTGGGTGCATTGGTACTCCCTTTGATTTAAACACATTTTTTGGGGGGGGGGGGTATTGCGTTTATAGGGTCGTTTGGTTTTTGAATAATTTATAGTTTTTTTGTGTTTTTTTTCACTGTTTGTCTATGTGATTGTATTTTCTTTGTTTAAAAGAAAACAAGAAAAATTTGGTTAATGGGGGATCGTTTTTTGGCAGAACATGCCCAGGATAGTTGGCGAGTGTCAGGAAGCTATGGTGACACGTCAGGCGCACAAACTTATTGCCCATGGAATGCTATCCAAGTGTGTGCATGTGCACATGAATGTACATGTGCATATGAATGCATGCACATGTGGAAACACGTCCACAGTGTCCATTGGTGCCAGATGGCCTATTTTAAGGATGCTCAGATTCATGCTCAGTGCTGACTGGTCTTCAGCTGTTCCTCTGTGCCCTGCTTGTATCCTGTATGCTATCCGTTGCTGACCTGGCTTGTTATTGACCTGACCTTGGATCCTGTTTATGCTTCTGCTTATCTATTCCTGACCTCGGCTTACCCTTGACCATGTTCCTGTCTAATGCTTCGGTACATCATTGCCTGTTCGTTGTTGACCCTGGCTTCCCCTCTGACTATGCTTTCGTCTCCTGTTTGGCTCCATGTTATTCCAGAGTGCCTGCTCTGGATTTCCTTCGTCCCAGCTCCAGTTGTCATGTTGTGTTCCTGCTTCAAGCCTGCTGGGAGCTTCTACAAGCCACAAATCCAGAACCTGCAATACCGGTGGAGTGCCCCTTTAACCTCAGCTGATCTACCCTGCATTGCTTCTGTTCCTGACCTGATGGCCTGCCTGACCCACTGAGTCTACATCTCCTGCCACAAGTTCTGCTGTCAACACCTGCTGGTACTTGTGTACCTCCTGTCCCTCAGCACCATCTGTTCCACCTTAAGTGGGGCCTGGGATGGAGATTCAAGAGAGGCCGACCTTGTCAGTTTAGGCTCCTACCAGGAACATGACAAAGGGACTTCTGTAACTCTTAGGAGCCTTTTAATGCATTTGCACCTCTAACTAAAATGATGAAAGGTTGCCAAAATGTTGCTTTTCAACCCCTATAAAAAGCATGCAAAACATTCTTGGCAAAATTCAGCTGGAACTGAAATGCAAACATGCAAAAACCATGCAAGATGCATTTTGAGTTCCATTGTGTCTGTAGGATAAGGTGACCAGATTTTTTAAATGAAATCCGGGGACATATTTTTTTTTTTACTAGTAATAGTGGCAATCAGCGACTCTCTGCCCATCGCCACCGCCACCCGCCTCACAGCCTGTCAATTTTTACTCTCCGGCCCCGGCTACAACTGGGTGGGGAGCAGAGGAAGATCACTCCACCAGGGAAGGCAAGGAGATAAGCAGGCAGACGGCTGGCCGGGACTTGAGCCAAGGCAGAAGAACATGCGAGCAGAGCTGATTGGGCATGCACCCGAAACTGAAGAAATATTCCCTCCGCTCCGACCAGCACATGATCATCAGAAAGGGGCACAGATAATGGAAAAAAATACACCCCCCCCCCAAGCTAGTAGGAGCGGCGCAGTGGGGGTGTGTAATTCAGAATTATTATTTTTTTATTCTGCACTGACTGTCTTTGAAATTGCCCCAGCCCCTGTTCAAATCCAATCTGGGGACAAAACCGGGGACAGACTTGGTCCGGGGACAGTGTCCTCAATCCGGGGACTGTCCCCTGAAACCGGGGAGGTCTGGTCACCCTACTGTAGGAATGACCTTTGCAGTCAAGCTAGTGGTCAATAAAAGAAACTATGGTATTCTATGGTATTCACAATACAGAGCATAAAGTCCCGGGATCCATGCCAATAGGCAGACTTGATGAGCTGCACATAGATGTATAAATCTTCCTGGGGCAACAGCAGAATAAATGCAGTGGTAGCTGGACATTTCTTTATTTTTTCTAGCCCAAATAAACTGAAGAATAATACTAAAATGTAGGTAACAGGCCATTGTAACAGATGGAACAAAAGAACACAAGGTGTAGCATTCTGCTGCACAAGCCAGTGTGCTGACCGCTGCTCCTGACATGCTATTAAACCCTAGGCTCATTTGCAGAGATAAATCAAATCTTCTTATGTGAAGAGGTAATTGTCTCTAATTTACTGTGTAATGTGTTCTCTTCAAATATCCAATCAGGTGCAGGAGAATTTCAAAAATTTACAATCTCCTTCACACGATTGGATGCTGAACACGGGTGGTTTTATGAGCTTCAATGCACTTTAGCTAGCTTCACACTTTATTAAACCAAGCCCTATGTTTCAGGAAAATAAATCATAGTCTATATATAGTAAGGATAATACATCAAAGAGGAGGTGTGATCTATAGAAACCCATCAGTCTTCTTGTGTTTTTTTTTATGTAGGTTGATAAATGAAAGTATACCATTGTTTAATTGGATTGTGATTCTTTCTGTAGTTTCTTCCTAAAATAAAAATTCAAATTTATGCAACATACATGAACCAGTGCAGACATATATGAGCCCATAACAGTCAATCATATTTTAGATCAGCCCTCAAAAATTCCACTCGCCTGCTTGCAATTTGCGAGTGGATTTTGAGGGCTGGGCGAGTGTGGGCTGCCTGGGAGCGGGGGGGCGATCGTGGGGGAAGAGAGAGGAGAGGAGAGTCGCCGCCGCCACCACCACGTTGATCAGTGCGCGGGGAACATAACAGCTTTCATTTCAATAGCTGTGTGTTCCCCGTCGCGCGTCGTCATATATAGCCCCTCCCCCTTGTCCGGGCACTTTGATAGACAGATCACCCGCCCCAGGATTGGACAGGTGATCTGTCTATCAAAGTGCCCGGACAAGGGGGAGGGTCTATATATGACGGCGCGTGACGGGGAACACACAGCTATTGAAATGAAAGCTGTTATGTTCCCCGTGTGCTGATCAACCAGACAGCGGCGGTGGCGGGGGGGCTCTCTCTTTTTTCTACACAGGTAGGACACATGGCTGCATTGGGGACACAAGCCTGCATTTGGGGACAGATGGCTGCATTGGGGACAGATGGCTGCATTGGGGACATATGACTGCATTTGGGGACACATGGCTGCATTTGGGGACACATGGCTGCATTGGGGACATCTGGCTGCATTTGGGGACACATGGCTACATTGGGGACACATGGCTGCATTGGGGACACAAGGCTGCATTTGGGGACACATGGCTGCATTGGGGACACATGGCTGCATTGGGGACATAAGGCTGCATTGGGGACAGATGGCTGCATTTGGGGACACATGGCTGCATTGGCGGTCACAGGCTGCATTGGCGGTCACAGGCTGCATTGGGGGGGGCAGGCTGTATTGGTGGACACAGGCAGGCTGCATTGGCGGACACGGGCAGGCTGCAGTTTTGGACATGGATAAAGTTGTTAATATTTATTTTTAACTTAATTCTGCATAAACAATTTAAGTGTAATTTCATGAGATAATTTGAGGGCGTGTTTAGGGGCGGGATTAGGGGCAGGGCATGGTAGGGGTTGGGCCCGGCAAATGGTGGCGAGTAACCCTTGAGGTCTGGCTAGTAGCTCAGGATTTGAAATTTTGAGCCCTGTTTTAGATGACTGATTCAGAACACGGAAAAAGGGTAATTCAGATTGGTTGCTATGGGGAGCTCCATTTTGAAATTGAAAAAGAGACCAATATAATGGAAACGGAATCATTTTACCAATGGACATACACTATATTACCAAAAGTTTTGCGACACCTGCCTTTACACGGACATGAACTTTAATGGCATCCCAGTCTTAGTCTGTAGGGTTCAATATTGAGTTGGCAATTTTTTATTTTGAGAATCTTGCAAACAAGAAACACATTCCAACTTTTGTTTTATACAAAAATACAAAAAATAAATATTATATATATATATATATATATATATATATATATATATATATATATATGTATATTATATATGCATAACATATTGTATACAAGACTAATAATAATAGAGGCATACTTCAACCTATATTATATGAGCAAAAGTTTTTTTCCACCAAGAGAAATATCACTGCATTAAATTATACTATATATATACACACACACACACATCACACAAACACATCACTAAAAGCACAGACATCTTCAAAAATTCTACACATTACTCAACTTGATTAACACTCATACCAAGAAACATAGATTATCATGTGTATGTAGCCTTTCTTCAAAAATTATGTGTATCCTTGAAAATCTAAGGGAGTGCCCAGAGAGAAAACAGGGAAAGAACCCAACACCCAGAGATCAACATACAGCAGCTACAGGCCTGATATTCCTCCACGCCTTTATCCAGACCCTTTGCCGCCATCTGTCTTTCTCGAGACCCCGAATTTTCCCTACCTCACCAAGAATCTCACACACCACCACCGGAACAGGAAGGACTTTCTGCCGAAGGGATACCTGACACCGTGCATTCCAGGTGTAATATCGGACTACTAAGCTGACTAAAAAAAGAGTGTCTAAATCAAATGCCTTGCGATTCTGCAATGCTCCATACACACAATCAGAATAAGACATGCTAGGCAAGAAAGGAATATTTAGAGCCCTCCCCACCTTTTTATAGACTTCTATATTGAAAGGGCACTGAAGCAAGAAGTGGTCCTTGGTTTCCACTTCACCCTGACACTCCGCTCTTGGACAACCACGATTGTCCAAAGAGCGGCACTTCACGTTCCCCCTCACATAGAGCCTACCGTGGAAAGTGAGCCAGGCCTGGTCCCTAAATTTCAAGGGAATCCGCTCAGAATTTATTAAAGGTAAACCTTCCCTCATAATATGACCTGGGCAATCCCTTAAGGCCAGTGGCGCATGAAAGACAGTACCCACAATCTTCTCACCCAGGAGTCTCCTAGGGAGGGACCTGATATCCTTCGCTGTCACATGCCACCGTCTAAGAATTTTCCGGCACGGGGCAACATAAGCCGGGAGCTTACCATGCTTGATCCTTAGGCTTTTCACTGGCCCGCCACTCTCCCAACAGCCCAGAAAAGGTCTAAACCAGATCTGGAAAATACCTACCCATCCAGGCGGTCTCTCTGCTAGCATGTTACCAAAATTGTGTTTCAAAAACATCAGAGAGAAGAACACAACCGGGTTGACCATCCCTAGGCCACCCTTCCGCCTTGATAGGTAAGTCACATTCCGCTTCACAAGATTCAGCCTGTTCCCCCATAATAATTGGAAGAAACAACTATAAATCCTGGTATAGAAGGACTCTGGCAAGATGCAAACAAAGCTGACATACAGAAAGGTAGGAATCAGGTAGGTCCTAATCAAGTCCACCCTTTCCCTCAAGGAGAGCCGCCACCCCTTCCAGCATTTCACCTTGACATCAGCATCATTCAGCATGGCTTCCCAATTTGACTTACTATAATCATCAGGGCCAAACTCGATGCCTAATGTTTTGATTTTCTGCTGAGGCCTCGGGAAGGTGTCCGGAAGTGCAAAGCTCTCACCTCCCTCGCTCATCCAAAAAACTTAACTTTTATCACGGTTGACCTGGAAGCTCGATGTCTCGGAATACTGCTCTATAACTGAGACCACCTCCTGCGCCTCCTCTGTCCCAGAGATAAAGACAGAAACATCATCAGCATAGGCTACAACCCTCAAGGGCGGCTCATCAGTAATGCCCACCGGCACCCCGCACAACGGTCCGCTCTCTAGCCTTCTGATGAAGGGGTCGATTGCGAACACGTATAGCAAAGGGCTCAGCGGACACCCCTGGCGCACCCCGGATCCAACCCTGAAGGGCCGTCCAACCCAACCGTTAACAAGCATGAAGCTCTCTGCCTCTCTGTATAAAGTCTTAAGCCATCCAATAAACCCACCCTCCAGGCCATACTTGTCAAGGAGAAGCCAGAGGTACTCATGGTTGACACGATCAAAAGCCTTCGCCTGATCCAATGCTAGCAAATATTTTCCCCAGCCTTCAGCCCTGCAATGTTCCAGAGCCTCCCGGACAGCTAACACCGCTGAAAAAGTGCTCCTGCCCTGGACTGAACAGTGCTGCTGACGAGAAAGCAATCTGTCTGCTACTGACGACAAGCGCCAGAAAATTATCTTCGCCAGAATTTTTCTATCGACATTGAGAAGGCTAATGGGGCGCCAATTCTCAATCATCGAGGGATCCTTGCCTTTTGACAACAGAATCACAGCAGATTGTCTCATGAGGGAGGGAACGTACCCTCTTGCAGACAGCCATTAAATACCTCCACAAGATAAGGTATCAAGCTGGATTTGAAAGTCTTATAAAATTCAGCCGTCAATCCGTCTGGCCCAGGTGTTTTCTTAACCACTTAAGCCCCAGACCATTTGGTAGCTAAAGGACCAGAGGTGAATTCAGAATTTTGCACTGCGCTGCTTTAACTGTAAATTGTGCGGACATGCAATGTTGTACTGAAACGGAATTTGCGTCCTTTTCTTCCCACAAATAGAGCTTTATTTTAATGGTATTTGATTGCCTCTGCGATTTTTATTTTTTGCGATATAAACGGAAAAAGACCGAAAATTTTGAAAAAAAATGATATTTTCTACTTTTTGTTATAAGAAAAATCGAATAAACTCAATTTTAGTCATACATTTAGGCCAAAATGTATTCAGCCACATGTCTTTAGTAAAAAAAATGTCAATAAGCGTATATTTATCGGTTTGCGCAAAAGTTATAGCGTTTACAAACTAGGGTACATTTTCTGGAATTTACACAGCTTTTAATTTATGACTACCTATCTCATTTCTTGAGGTGCTAAAATGACAGGGCAGTACAAAACCCCCCCAAATGACCCCATTTTAGAAAGTAGACACCCCAAGGAAATTGCTGAGAGGCATGTTGAGCCCATTGAATATTTTTTTTTTTGTCCCAAGTGATTGAATAATGACAAAAAAAAAGAAAAAATTACAAAAAGTTGTCACTAAATGATATATTGCTCACACATGCCATGGTTATATGTGGAATTGGACCCCAAAATACATTCTGCTGCTTCTCCTGAGTACGGGGATACCACATGTGTGGGACTTTTTAGGAGCCTAGCCACGTACGGGACCCCGGAAACCAAGCACCGCCTTCAGGATTTCTAAGGGCGCAAATTTTTGATTTCACTCCTCACTACCTATCACAGTTTTGAAGGCCATAAAATGCCAAAATAGCACAAAACCCCCCCAAATGACCCCATTTTAGAAAGTAGACACCCCAAGGAAATTGCTGAGAGGCCTGTTGAGCCCATTGAATATTTTTTTTTTTTGTCCCAAGTGATTGAATAATGACAAAAAAAAAAAAAAAAAAATTACAAAAAGTTGTCACTAAATGATATATTGCTTACACATGCCATAGTTATATGTGGAATTGCACCCCAAAATACATTCTGCTGCTTCTCCTGAGTACGGGGATACCACATGTGTGGGACTTTTTAGGAGCCTAGCCACGTACGGGACCCTGGAAACCAAGCACCGCCTCCAGGATTTCTAAGGGCGCAAATTTTTGATTTCACTCCTCACTACCTATCACAGTTTTGAAGGCCATAAAATGCCAAAATAGCACAAAACCCCCCCAAATGACCCCATTTTGGAAAGTAGACACCCCAAGCTGTTTGCTGAGAGGCATGGTGAGTATTTTACAGCTCTCATTTGTTTTTGAAAATGAAGAAAGAACATTTTTTTTTTCTTTTTTTTTTCAATTTTCAAAACTTTGTGACAAAAAGCGAGATCTGCAAAATACTCACAATACCTCTCAGCAAATAGCTTGGGGTGTCTACTTTCCAAAATGGGGTCATTTGGGGGGGTTTTGTGCCATCTGGGCATTCCATGGCCTCCGAAACTGTCATAGGCAGTGAGAAGTGAAATCAAAAATTGACACCCTTAGAAAGCCTGAAGGCGGTGCTTGGTTTTTGGGGTCCCGTACGCGGCTAGGCTCCCAAAAAGTCTCACACATGTGGTATCCCCGTACTCAGGAGAAGCAACAGAATGTATTTTGGGGTGTAATTCCACATATGCCCATGGCATGTTTGAGCAATATATCATTTAGTGACAACTTTGTGCAAAAAAAAAAAAAAATTGTATTTTTTCCGCAACTTGTGTCAACATATAAAATATTCCATGGACTCGACATGCCTCTCAGTATATAGCTTGGGGTGTCTACTTTCCAAAATGGGGTCATTTGGGGGGGTTTTGAACTGTTCTGGCATTTTATACACAACATTAGGAAGCTTACATCCACTCTTCTAACCACTTGAAGACAAAGCCCTTTTTGACACTTTTTGTTTACATGAAAACAATTTTCTTGCAAAAAAAAATATATGTTGAACCCCCAAACATTATATATATATTTTTAAAGCAAAGGCCCTACAGAATAAAATGGTGGGTGTTGCATATTTTTTTTCTACACAGTATTTGCGCAGCGATTTTTCAAACGCATTTTTTTGGGAAAAAAAAACACTTTTTTTAATTTTAATGCACTAAAACACACTATATTGCCCAAATGTTTGATGAAATAAAAAAGATGATCTTAGGCCGAGTACATAGATACCAAAGACGACATGCTTTAAAATTTCGCACAAACGTGCATTGGCGACAAACTACATACATTTTTAAAAGCCTTTAAAAGCATTTACAGGTTACCCCGTTAGATTTACAGAGGAGGTCTACTGCTAAAATTACTGCCCTCGATCTGACCTTCGCGGTGATACCTCACATGCATGGTGCAATTGCTGTTTACATATGACGCCAGACCGACGCTTGCGTTCGCCATTGGGCAAGAGCAGGACAGGGGTGCTTTTTTTTTTTTATTATTAATTTTGCTTTTTTATTTTATTTTTAAACTGTTGCTTCCATATTTATTTATTTTTATCACTTTTATTGTTATCTCAGGGAATGTAAATATCCCCTATGATAGCAATAGGTAATGACAGGTACTCTTTTTTGAAAAAACTGGGGTCTATTGGACCCTAGATCTTTCCTCTGCCCTCAAAGCATCTGACCACACCAAGATCGGTGTGATAAAATGCTTTCCCAATTTCCCAATGGCGCTTTTTATATCCGGGGGGGGGACATTCCCTCCCACTGCTTGTAAAAGCAGTCCAGAGGCTAATTAGCCACTAGGATTGCTTTTACATGAAAGCCGGCCGCTGGCTGAAAAGAATGATACCAAGGTGATACCTAAACCCGCAGGCATCATTCTGGTATAAACATTCAAAGTCCAGCAACATACCAGTACGTTGCTGGTCCTTGTTGGACATGTATTGTAATCTTTTTTTTCATGCAGCCTGTTGGCTGAACGAAAAAAAAAGATTGATCGGTGGGTATGCCCACCATTAGAATACCGCCCTTCATCCACCCACTTCTAATGATGGGCATACATGCACCATTTATATATGCCGAAGCATGGGGGCATCTTCTCGCAAAAGTTATGCCGCGTACACATGGTCAGACTTTTCCACGGGCAAGCCTCCGTCGGAATTTCGACCGTATATACGCGGCATTAGGAGCAAAATCGCTCCTCCGCTCCTGCTGCCCCAATGCTTCGGCATATATGCTTTTTTTTTTTAACTGTGGTGGTGAAATCACCTCCTACAGCACTGGAGTCGCAGGGATCAGGCCTGTCTCTGCGAACGCTGCAGTTATGTGTGTTGTGTTTTGCAAGTGACAGTGATCGATCGATACTGCACTTCAGTGGCCTGGGCTGGGCGGAGGGGCAAAACGCAGGTGCTAGCAGGTATCTGGGCTGATCCCACTAACAGTGCGTTTTTGGGAACCCTAAACTGCTGGGGACGCTAGTATAGATCTGATCAGATCAGATATTGATCTGTTCAGATACTATACCACTAAGGGGGGTGTATGCTTCACGTGTGGGTGTTAGCGCTACTGGCACTAACCTGACGCTGCCTGGGGTGTGACGCAGACCCTCTCTAAAACCTAACTGATATCACCCGCCGGGCGATCAGCGGGTTAAACCTTTATTGGGTTATATACGGCGGGTGCCCTGACACTATAAAAAGCAAACTAACTAAGCAGCGTCACCCGTAACACTTATATGATGATCACTGGTGAAAGGGTTAACTAGGGGCAATTAGGGGGTTAAAACCTTTATTAGGTAATATATGGGGGTACCTGACGCTATATAAAAACCTGACGGCGAACCTAAAAAAAAATTACTGGCTACCTATCGGCATCACCGACACTAAGACAACGATCATAAAAACGATTGCTTAGCGACAGTGGTGATAGGGGGTGAAAGGGTTACCTGGGGGGCGATCAGGGGGTTAAACCTTTATTAGATAATATATGGGGGTACCTGACGCTATAAAAACCTGCGGCGAACCTAAAAAAATTACTGGCTACCGATCAGCATCACCGACGCTAAGACATCGATCAGAAAAATGATCGCATAGTGACGGCGGTGCTAGGGGGTGAAAGGGTTACCTGGGGGGTGATCAAGGGGGTTACACCTTTATTAGGTAATATATGGGGGTACCCGACGCTATAAAAACCTGCGGCGAACCTAAAAAAAATTACTGGCTACCGATCAGCATCGCCGACGCTAAGACATCGATCAGAAAAATTATCGCTTAGTGACAGTGGTGATAGGGGGTGAAAGGGTTACCTGGGTGGGCGATCAAGGGGGTTAAACCTTTATTAGGTAATATATGGGGGTACCCGACGCTATAAAAACCTGCGGCGAACCTAAAAAAAATTACTGGCTACCGATCAGCATCACCGACGCTAAGACATCGATCAGAAAAATGATCGCATAGCGACGGCGGTGCTAGGGGGTGAAAGGGTTACCTGGGGGGTGATCAAGGGGGTTAAACCTTTATTAGGTAATATATGGGGGTACCCGACGCTATAAAAACCTGCGGCGAACCTAAAAAAAATTACTGGCTACCGATCAGCATCGCCGACGCTAAGACATCGATCAGAAAAATTATAACTTAGTGACAGTGGTGATAGGGGGTGAAAGGGTTACCTGGGGGGCGATCAAGGGGGTTAAACCTTCATTAGGTAATATATGGGGGTACCCGGCGCTAAAAAAACCTGCGGCGAACCTAAAAAAAATTACTGGCTACCGATCAGCATCACCGACGCTAAGACATCGATCAGAAAAATGATTGCTTAGTGACGGCGGTGCTAGGGGGTGAAAGGGTTATCTGAGGGGTGATCAGGGGGTTAAACCTTTATTAGGGGGGGGGTTAGGGGGCTACACTGGACCTAAAACTAAATGTAGTGACACTTTTACAGTCACAAATGTCACTGATTGCAGTGATCACTAAATAAATGGTCACTGCAATCAGTGACACTGTGACTGGGGGCTGGGGGGGCTGGGGGGTAATCTGGGGGTGTCTGGGGGGGCCTGGGGGGGCGATTTATGTGCCTATGTGTCCTGGTGTCAGTGTAGTGTTGTGTGTACTAACCTGGCATCTTCTCCTGTACGGCGCTCGGTATATGTGAGCGCCCCAGGAGAGATGACATCACTTCCTCCTTCCTGGCAGGCAGGGGAAGCTCTCTCATTCGCCGGGAGCGATCGAGAGGGGGTGGCCGGAATCGAACGGCAGTCCCCTCATGCCGGATCGCTCCCGAAGGTAAAACGACCACCCACTGTAAAGAAGGGGGGTCCGATCGGACCCCCCAACTATACAAAGGCAATCACGTATATGTACGTGATTCTGCCTGTCGGTGCCATTCTGCTGACGTATATTTACAGTGGGCGGTCGTTAAGTGGTTAATAGCCAGACCATCTATAGCTTTGACTACCTCTTCTGCTGTGATTTCCCTTGTCAAACTTGATAGCGGAATGTTATTTCCCAGACCTGGTGTAGAATCCAGAAAACTCGACATCTTTGCCCGATCGAGGTACTTCTCCCCCAGAAGATCTACATAAAAAGACCTTGAGACTTCCAGGATCCCTGACCTGGATTTCGTCAAAGAGCCCATACTATCCCTTAGCCCAACAACCGTCTTAACTGCTGCGCTTTGTTTGCAGTTCTGATAAGGGTCGGGTGAGTGATATTTCCCGTAGTCCCTTTCCAGAACCAAAGAAGCGTGCCGATCATACTGATACTTCCTAAGGAGAAGTTTCACCTCAGAGATTGCCCCTGAATCTCCACCACTCGAGACAAGGCAATCAAGTTTTCTCCGCAGCTGCTGGTAGGCAATGTACTTACCAAGCTGTTTCCTTTTTCCTATGGCCTTGAAAAACCCACTAATCCGGCTTTTGGTAAGCTCCCACCACTCCGACTTACTGCTGCAGAAATCCAGGATGGTTACCTGAGCCTGAAAAAAATCCTCAAAAGATTGTCTTACCTCCTCGTCATCCAGCAGAGCCGAATTCATCCTCCAAATACCCTTTCCTTTAGGTGGCATATCTGAAGCATTGAGAATAACAGACAGCATAAGGTGATCAGAGAACTCCACCATATGACACTCAGGAGCCGAAAAGGCAGAGTTCCCCTTAAAAAAAAAAACTGTCTATCCTGCTCTCACAACTTCCTCGCTTAAATGTGTACCCCGTGCTGTCTGGGCAACGCTTAATATGCGCATCTTCCAGACCTGCTTCCCTGGCTATCGTATTAAGAAAGACGCCATCATATCTCAGGCTGTCAGTGGAGCCTTTCCTGTCTTTGGGCCTAGTAACGTTAAAATCACCTCCACAGACAACTTGCCGAGATGTAAAAAGGAAAGGCTTAATCTTTGTAAAGAGGCATTTCCTCTCCCATCTAGTTTGTGGTCCATAAATATTTACTAAACGTAGATCATGCCCCTTCACAGAGACATCCAAGACCATACACCTTCCAATCTCTACCTCGATAACCCGCCGACACGTTACCATGCCAGTAAAAAGTACTGCAACTCCGCTGTAAGGCTTGGCCGCAAGAGACCAGAAGGAGGGCCCACGCCTCCACTCCCTCTTTGCCAGGTGGACATCGGCAAGGCTATTTAGCCGGGTCTCTTGCAAAAATAAAACATCAGCATCCATCTATCTGAGCAAAAATAAGGCCATGTTACGAGCCCCTACAGATTTTATGCTGGCAACATTAATGGTTGCCACCTTTATCGGAGTGGGAACTGCCATCAGGATGATTGAGGTAAAGAGATTTTTACCGCTCCAGGTGAACACGCCCCAGCAATTTGTAGTATCAGGACTACTGTGGGTGCCAGCAATGCACGTAGCATATAGAGAAAAAAATAAAAATAAAAAATATGGACAGCCGCACTCCAAAAAACCTTTGACGGTCGCCTCTATTGTAAAAAATGGAAGATCACACCAAAAATCATCACTATGCTATGCTGTGATGATTTTTGGTGTGATCTTCCATTTTTTACAATAAAGGCGACCGTCAAAGGTTTTTTGGAGTGTGGCTGTCCACAGGATGATTGAGGTAGGCGTTTCTTAGCCTGAGCTCCCTCCCCCTTTACTGGAGACCTTGACCTCTTTAGGGAGCACTCTACTGCATCCTCCTCCATCTGAGACACGGAATTAGAAGAATCCTCCTCCCCCTCAGATAAGGACCCAAACTTGTTTCCCAGAGGTAGATCATCTACCTCTAAAGATGAAACCGAGGAGGCAGAGGTCAGGACTACCTTATTCCTTCTTCTGCCCACCTTGGTCCACTCTCCCTCCTCCCCTGAAACATCACCCTGAAAGGCCTCATCTACATCATTAGCAGTGGCAACTTCCCCCTTCTTCCCCTTAGAACCTCCACTAGAGGTCTTACGTTGCCTCAGGGAAGGCCCAGACGAAGCTGCCACCTCAGATCGGCATGAATCTGCCCCTTTGGCAGCCTCAGCCAATCTGGATGACTTATTTACATTTGGAACACTGGGCACCTGAAACACTGGGGAAGAACACACAACAGAAGTAGACACTGACACAGTAGGGAGCACAGACTGGGGAGCAGACACGAGAGGGGTCACACCTTCAGATTGGGAAACTGACACCTGGGGGGGCCCCTCAGGACTAGCTGAAACAGCTCCACCAACCCCTTGCTGCCCCCCACATTCCTCCTCCTCCATCGTCAGCAGTTCTTCCACCACCTCTGGCTGATTATGGAGGGCTTCAGGGCAAAGGCTATAGGGGTGACCTAACTTGTTACAAAGATTACAACGAATACTATTGCAGTCCTTTGCAACATGCCCTGAGCCCTGACAGAGGGAACATTTCTGCGCAGAACATGAGCTTGAAAAATGGCCCTTTTCACCACAGCGATGACAAAGCTTTGGTTGCCCTGCATAAAAGGTAATAATCCTGTCACGACCTATAAAGGCAGACGAAGGGATGTGCTTAACAACATTACCCGTGACATGCAGTTTTACTAACACGGTCCATCCTCCTGTCCATATCCCCCTGTCATCTACAACTTTCCTCAAGGGGGCTTGGACATCTGCATATCTCCCAAACCACACCACCAGATCCGCAGCAGGAATGGACTCGTTACGCACTAGAATGGTGACATTCTTGTATAATGGCTGGCGGGAGACTACTTTAGGTGACAAACCTGCCCATCTTGGGGACTTCTTCCACCTCTGCTCATACCTCTCCCAAAAGACATCTAAACCTTCCGCCTTGACAAAGGAGAGGTCATACTCATATGACCCAACTGGGCTGATAAGGGCAAAAATCTCCTCCGCTTTAAAACCCCTCCCCAAAATACAGTCCACCACATCTCTCCTATTTGGCGGGGGGCCTTCTCCAGTCCACCTCAATTGGACCACATTGCGGCGTTTAAAGGAGCTACCAGATGGTGTCAGATTGGCCTGACCTTCACTCACATTACTCCCAGTGACCGCAGAATAACTGGCCCTACTCACCCCGGGGACAGGTGCAGCCAGTGCTGCAGCATGGGAAATAACCGCACTCCTTGCAACATCCGGCACATCACTTTTAGTAACAGACCCTTCTTTAGATAAAGTATTAACAACATTATTGTCAGGAACATATGGAGCAGAGACTTCTGACACAGAAATGTAATTTACATTACCCTTGGTAATTCTTACTTCATTACCAGTATCTAAAGAGTTACCAGCAGTAGAAATGTCTTTGTCAGCACTCTTCCCAGCAGAGTCTGCACTGGCTGGCTGTACACAGGTGGAAGTCTCAGCCAGGAGATGAGCTTGCTCTCCGCTGCCCTCTACTGCACCATCCATAGGAACTACACCTCCATTACCTTGTATAGGCAAGTCATGAACAAAAACCTCTTTTTCTGTCACCCGATGTTTCAAAGGTTTTGGGGGGACATCATCATCCTCTTCTTCATCCTCAGATGATCCAGACACTGCAAACTTGCGACCATGCAAAGCTGATTCCATTTCTGATATGAAGTTCAGCATACCTGCTCCCTCCACAGGCTCAGATGGATCATCTTGCTCCATGGCCTCCTGCTGCGGTGGTAAGGCACAGAACTTCCTTGTCCCGATGACATACTGCCAGTCAAAACACCTGACTGCTGATCACCTGCAGCCTGTATTCCAGAGCTTTCTCCGCTTTCTGCAGGCATACTGATACTTGGCTCGGGATGCAAAGATTTTCCAACGTGCTGGCCAGAAACACAGTCCGAGCCCACAGAAACTTTTTTGCTTTGCACTGACCTTCTCGCACTCTGACGATGCCTGCCTTCCACTGGCCTCTATGGCCCCTCTGCGCATTGCACGGAAGCGATCATCGTTGCCATACTTCTCCTTGAAAGCACCGCTGGTTTCTTTCAATGTGGCCACCAGCAGACTCTGCTTTTCCACTTTGGCCTCCAAAGCCAATAACTCAGGCCGCATCTGTTTCCTCTTAGAACTGTGAAGCCGGTCACTTGCAATTTTTTTATGCTTGAAGTCAAACTTCAACTTCGCCAGTACTTCTTCCTCCTTGGCGACTCTCGCAATCCTAGCACAAACCTTCTTTCTGTAGGTTGCCAGGCGTTCACCTTAAGCTGGGCCATTTCCCAGGTCCTCAAACACTGGTATGGGAGGACCAGTACTATGGCCATCCGGGGGATCCTCCCCTGGGTCCACCCCAGGTTCCTGCATCCACCCTGGGTATAGGGAGTAATCAAGCTCCCTGGATCAGTAGGCCTCACTGGAGCTCAGGAGATCAGCAGTAGTGCAGCCACACCCTTTGCAGCTATAACAGCTTCAACTCTTCTGGGAAGGCTGTCCACAAGGTTTAGAAGTGTGTCTAAGGGAATGTTTAACCATTCTTCCAGAAGCGCATTTGTGCGGTCAGGCACTAATGGGGGCAAGAAGGTTTTCTATCGGGTTGAGGTCAGGACTCAAACTCACTCATTCGTGTCTTTATGGACCTTGCTTTGTGCACTGGTCCAAATCATTTGGTGGAGGTGGGATTATAGTGTAGGGTTGTTTTTCAGGGGTTGGGCTTGGCCCCTTAGTTCCAGTGAAGGGAACTCTTAAGGCATCAGTATGCAAAGACATTTTGGACAATGTCTTGCTCCCAACTTTGTGGTAACAGTTTGGGGATGGCCCCTTCATGTTCCAACAGGACTGTGCACCAGTGCATAAAGACATGAATGAGCGAGTTTGGAGTGGAGAAACTTGACTAGCCTGCACAGAGTCCTAACCTCAACCCAATAAAACACCTTTGGGATGAATTAGAGCAGAGACTGCGAGCCAGGCCTTCTCGTCCAACATCAGTGCCTGACCTCACAAATGCGCTTCTGGATGAATGGTCAAACATTCCTATAGACACACTCCTTAACCTTGTGGACAGCCTTCCCAGAAGAGTTGAAGCTGATGTGGTTGAGAAGGCCTGGCTTACAGTCTCCACTCTAATTCATCCCATAGGTGTTCTATCGGGTTGAGGTCAGGACTCAAACTTACTCATTCATGTGTGTGTAAAGGCAGGCACCCAATACTTTTGGTAATATAGTGTATGTCGGTTTGACAAGTTACATTTTTTCTGGCTAGGCATCAATCCTACTGAACACCCTTTTCACTTTGAAAGTAACAGCCCAAAAGTGCAGGAATCAAACATGCATACTCACCTAGATGGCTGCAGCATCTGTCCAATGCTGCAGCTGTCCCTTACTGTCTCTACACCAAGAACTGAGTGATCAAAGATCGCTGATCGCTCAGTTCTCGGGTCCATTCTGAGCACAGAGCAATGACTGTCAGTCACCAGCTCTCTGCTCTGCACCTCCAGTGCTCACTGGAGCGTCGGGCTGTGGAGGAGGTAGGAGCAGCGGGCTCAGGTTCTCACCTGCAAGCTAAGAGGCCGAGCACGCTTCCGGTCAGGCATCTGGGTGAATTATTGTTGGGATCCCTGCAGAGCCTGGACAGGCTCTGTGACGTCAGCCAACAGCAGACTTTAGCCTGCTGTCGTTCGAATCTGGGTCACAGGAGTTCAGAAATAGGTGCACTTCTGTAACCCACAGGAGAAGTATGGCCAAACGAGCTTTGGCCATACTTCTTTAAGTATCCCAAATTAAAAATAAAACTGAAGATGACAAATGTCCAAATGCAAGGTCCAACAACATGCAATCAGAGTTCACCTTGTACTTGTCTAACTTTAGCAAAGTGAATTCTGATTGGATAATATTGTTCATGGAACTTTGCACGTTTTGCTTTTGTTGTTTATTAAATAAGGCAAAGGGTAGCATTTATTTTGTTTTTGGTGTGCATGTAAACCAGTACAGTGGAACCTCGGATTACGAGCATAATCTGTTCCAGGAGAATGTTCGTAATCCAAAGTACTCGCATATCAAAGCGATTTTCCCCATTGAAGTCAATGGAAACGAAAATAATTTGTTCCGCATTGACTTCAATGGCATGCAATCCCGCATGCGGCCAGAGGCGGGGGGCGCCGGAGAGCCTCAGAAACAGCCAAAAAGGCCCGAGGACACCTCGGCTGACCTCGGCAAACCTCGGAAAGACTTAGTTCCTGAGATTTGCCGAGGTCAGCCGTGCTGTCCTCGGGCCTTTCCGTGCATTTCCGAACGGCGCCGATCGGCTGCGAACGGCGATGTTTGGCTCTGCTCGGCTCTGGCACCCCCCCCCCCCACCTCAAGCCAAATGCGGCACTGCACACCGCTTTAGCGAGACAACACTCGCAAACCGAGTTACGATTTTTAAAAATACAGTGCTCGTATTGCGAAACGCTCCTTAACCGCGTTACTCGCAATTCAAGGATCCACTGTATTTGTCTTTTATAATTTAAAAATGTAAATACTATATCGTGCTATGGCCACTAGGTATATGTGTGTTGTTGCCAGCTTCAAAGTCTACAACTGTTCTGACTCAACTACAAGGCCATAAGCTCTATCTCCAGCGACATATGGGGTTTATACAACCTGGTGATCGATTTTTCCCTTGCATCAATTCAGACAGTTTAACTTGATTAATAAACTCACATGTCGAGGAGACAGACGATGAAGCCTTTTGAATGTTTTGTTTAATGGAGATTACTCATAGGTAGAAAAACGGTAATGTTGTAAGCCACATGGAAAGATGTCTACACCATGACAGGAAACAGTAGAATCATTCCAGAGAGAATGAAGGGGGAGGAGTATACAGAAGTACAGTGAGAGAAAGAGCTCAGCTTAGAAAGGAGAACACAGTTTAAAGACACAGAGCAATGATAACAAAGTTATGAACACAGATAAATGATAATAACCAAATAGTGTAACACAACAACAACAGACAAAAAACGTGAAGATAACTGACATAAAAGGTGCTCTGATTCCAATTTATGAAGAACTGCTTAAGGTACAGTGAATCTCCTTTAGGCTGGGTTCACACCATTGCGAATTGGACGCGGATTCACCGCATCCAATTCGCAATAGCGGGAGATTATCTATGGAGCCGGTTTACATATCTCTGCAGCAGGTTCAGTGCGTTTTTGTCGTTTCAGGTCCAAATTCAGCCCAAAACTTGGTCTGAAATCGGGCCTGAAATGGTGAACCAGGCCACACCGGATCCCTGCTGTGAGCCGCATGCGGTTCATATGTGAACCTAGCCTCAAACTACATATATCAACTTGGTTGGTAATTACATTTTTTTTTTTTTTTTATAAAATAATGGGATATCCTGCCCTAATTTTCCCTACTTCCCAGAGGAGGGTATATTAAAGTGGAAGTAAACCCATTGATTTAACAGTTTAAAAAAACAGTTAAATTCCCGGTATGCCGGAAATGCTAACTGTCACATTGGATGTGCTCTCAACCAAACTGTCAAACCATCCAATGGCTGATGTCATAACTGGTCACATGTGCAGCATCATGGCAGTTAAAGATTAAACAAAGGTCAAGATGGCAGCTTCCTTGGCTAAAAACGATAGGAGGGTTTACTTCCACTTTAATTATGCTATGGCTATGTACAACCAAATTGCATGGTGTTTAATTATTCAATAATAGGAATAATCTATCAAGTACATTTTTCCAAGTTAATATTGCACCTTGGTATATTGCCGTTTTTATGTTAGAAGAAAATAAAGAGTTTCCAAAGTCCTGAATTATGTCTGTGACTATGTATTTTACAGCTGAGTGGGTTCCTGTGAGATTAGAAAAAAAAAGTACACCTGGTTTATAGTTTGGCTTTTGGCACCTGCACAGTTCAGAAATCTATTTTCAATGTGCTGTAGCAGATTTCCTCTTGTTGGGAACTTTGGTGTAATAAAGCACATTTTACCAGCTGTGTGTCTGTTTGTTCTAATACCAGGTGGCACTGCCTTGCCATACGCAGATCGTTCTATTTTTAACATTTCCCTTGATTACTGTTTCTGACTCTCTAATCGTGTTCTGCACAGAGCCGCTCTAACCCCATTATTTGAGAAGCGTGATCTTATCTCATGCTAGTTTAATTTGATATTTAAAATATCTTGCACTTGCCATAAATTGGGCTGTCAGCATATACAGGCCAGCCTAGTCAGCATGTGATTGTGTACTGATATGTAAAAGTCATCATGTCTCCATTGCTCTTCCTCTTAGGAGGTGAGGTGAGGGATTATCAGCATTGTAACATTTAAAGGGAATCTGTCACAAAGCTGAGGACCTGTGTGATTAGGCTCTGGCAAAAGCTGCCATTCCATGACTCAGGCGCCATATGCCAGTTCCTTCGCAAATATGCAAAACCTGTCCTGTAACTACTGTACACTGTAGGTGTCAAATATTGCTTTTTTTTAGCTGTTGCATAAAAAGCCTGATCATTGCAGTTGTAAGTATCTCTGGATATAGTTATACTACTTAAGGTGGATCTACACTGCATCTGAGCGCCACAAACCAAAAACACTATTTAATTCATTTTTAATAATCAAGCAAACTATTGATCCATGCTTTATTTTGCTGAGAAATCACTTTAAAAAAACACCCACTAGTATTTCTGGTCATGGCCATCTTAAGTAAGGGCGAATGATTAATGTAGCATTTACCTCCTGGAATCCATCTGCCCTTAGCTGAGGCATGCACACAGGGGGGTGTACTTAGCTAAGAAAACCCCTCCTCCCCTCCTGAACACTGCTGGGATGTATGACATCATTTGCCTAGGGCTGGAAACTGGGAAGTAACTAAAGGAATGTAAAAAAAAGTTCAAAACAAGTAAATACGATATACCATATATACTCGAGTATAAACCGACCCGAATATAAGCCAAGGCACCTAATTTTACCACAAAAAACTGGGAAATTTTATTGACTCGAGTATAAGCCCAGGGTGTCCATCTGCATGCCTCACTTTGCCTCACTGTGTCCATGTGCATGCCTCACTGTGTCCATGTGCATGCCTCACTGTGCCCATGCCTCACTGTGCCCATGCCTCACTGTGCCCATGACTCACTGTGTTCATGCCTCACTGTGTTCATGCCTCACTGTGCCCATACCTCACTGTGCCCATACCTCACTGTGCCCATGCCTCACTGTGTCCATGCCTCACTGTGTCCATGCCTCACTGTGTCCAAGCCTCACTGTGTCCAAGCCTCACTGTGTCCATGCCTCACTGTGCCCATGCCTCACTGTGCCCATGCCTCACTGTGTCCATGACTAGACTTACGTTTAACATGGGAGTCTATGGAAGGGGTGCAAGGCTTTAAAAAATCTGTGCTCCCCGGCCGTAGGTCCCCCAGACAGCAAACTTGTAGAGGAGAACTGGGGCTACATGTGTGCCAAGTTTCGGGTCCAGGGAACCTACGGCTGGCCGGTACCGGGTCCCCAAAGTTACCAGAGAAATTACCGTTTAACATGGGAGTCTATGGAAGGGGTGCCCGGGTTTAAAAAATCGGTGCTCCCCGGCCGTAGGTTCCCCGGACAACAAACTTTGCACACCAGTACCGGGTCCCAAAAGTCCGGGAGATCAGGCTCAAAAAGGTGACTCGAGTATAAGCCGAGGGGGGCATTTTCAGCACACAAAAAATGTGCTGAAAAACTCGGCTTATACTCGAGTATATACGGTACTTTCCTATCTCTTTACTAATGCTAGCAGCATGAGGAATAAAAATAATCATTGTTGATTGAAAGACTGAAGTTCCACTTTAAGAGAGTGATAAAAAGATGCTAATTATTGCAACCAT
Organism: Rana muscosa; assembly: GCA_029206835.1. NCBI lineage: Eukaryota > Metazoa > Chordata > Amphibia > Anura > Ranidae > Rana > Rana muscosa. Next base: position 655,407,253 of record CM055122.1, on the reverse strand, counting down.
GCCTGATTTTTAATCTATGTTTCTTGGCTGTCTCTAGCATGCTGGATCCGGAAACTCCTGACTCCCTGATTCTGACTCGCTCAAGGAGAGGCAAACATCTCCTAATGTTCTTAGGAATATGTCGGCCTGCCTATGGTCACCCCCCCCCCCCCCCCCCAAGACCAGGAGAAGCACTTGTCTATGTGTCCTTTGTATTAGGGTCATGCCAAATGGAGTGGATTGCATTAGTGATATTTAGTGATTCTGAAAATGTTTCACAAGTGACATAAACATTATTGCTAGTGGAGGTTACTACTTTGCTACCCGATAGCAAAAACTCAGTTGCTAAAAAAAAAAAAAGCAGAAATAGGGCAACAACAAAAGAGTCTGGGCAGCCACGTAGTGATTGCAGATTATAAAAGTTGAATTCAACGACTCTGCCACTGGCAAGCTGTCACCAGCAACAGGATCTTCCATTTAACATGGGCCTTAAAATAAAATATTTTACTGGAGATCTGTCTTGTTCAGACATTTGCTATTAAATTTGTTATCAAATAATGATAAAGGGGGCACATTCTTTGAACCCACTTTCTTGGGACGGGGGCCACCCAGCCCTGTTTGATGTGTTTTTACTAATTTAGGTATTTTTTGGGTGAAATGGTTGGGGCACTGTCCCTTTAAAGGTAATTTGGAAGGGATTCGGAATGGTCTAATGGGAACTGCTGGAAGGTTCTGGAGTTCCCTTGGGACTGTATAAGAGGGCTGCGGAAGTATTGTACTTCCTCTGCGATGTGCAGGAAAACAGAAGGAAAAGCTCCCTCCCTCCCCGTCGCGAGCATTTTGTGTGGTCAGGTCACCCCAGAATTCGGGGGGGGGGGGGGACTTGTTCTTGGTATATTAAAGTTTAAGCTGCTCGAGTTCTAATAACTGAGCAGAGCCTGCTTGATGTTATATTTTATGCAATTATTGAGTAATATATTTTGGTTATGAAAATTGTAAACCAATAAAGTGCCGTGGACATTTTTTGCCAGAATCCTATGTTTCATGTGTATTTTATATGGTTGTATCGGGAGAATATGGTGGTGGGCGGGTGTGACATGGATTTTCTGTTAATGGGTGAATGCTTGGCTGTGAACGATGAGTGGGAACTGTTGGTGTTTGTATATACTTTCATTTTGAGCACCTCTGTGCCTTCTGATTATGAATTTTATCCACGCAGGTGTCTGCTTTATGACAGAATCCCTTTCATACATACTTCACATCTATAAGCCTGCTCTAGTTTATCTAGACAATAACATATCCTGTTAGTTATGCTATACCCCCTTTATGAGTCCTTGAAGTGAAAAAGCAGTGAAGAATGTGTTTTCTATTTATTATAATGCATAGCTGCATTTAATGGCAACGTCATTCATTCATGCAGATCTAGTGCTGCCTGAAAAGGAAAAGCTTTTTAGCCACAGTTGCAGCCTGTTGTAATTTAGCATTCATCATTTGCTTCTAGGCCTGTGATTCGGTTCTGTGCCAGTGGACAAATGTTATTGTTCTGACCTATATAATCATTTATCTTGGTGACAATATACATTTGTAGGTGATTAAAAGTTAATTACAGTTTTTGTTTGTAACGAGTAAAGACTAAAGAACAGCCTTCAGCTAGCCATACACATTAATTTTCTTATTCAGCCCCATGGCCTGCTCCGTGTCTGACCCTGGAGTGGTGGAAGGGGACCAGAACACCCAATGAGAGAAACCAAGAGGGCGTCACAAGAGAGTACATGGCTGTGATAAAGAGATCAAAACCAAACCTATGAAAAGGAGATATATACAGTGGGGGAAATAATTATTTGATTCCCTGCATATTCTGTAAGTTTGCCCACTTACATAGAAATAAAAGATCTATAATTTTTTATCATAGATGTATTTTAAATGATAGAGACAGAATATCAACCAAAAATCCATTAAAAAAAACACATAAAACAAATGCTATAAATTAGGTTGCAGTTCAGTGAGTAAAATAAGTATTTGATCCCCAAGCAAAACATGACCTTGTACTTGGTGGAGAAACCCTTGTCGGCAAACACAGAGGCTAGACGTTTCTTGTAGTTGGTTATCTGGTTTGCACACATCTCAGGAGGGATTTTGGTCCACTCTTCTTTACAGATCTTCTCTAAATCCTTAAGGTTTCTTGGCTGTCTCTTGGCAACTTGAAGTTTTAGCTCCCTCCATACATTTTCTATTAGCCCCTAATGCAGCAAAGTCAGCCTGTACAGTAAATTTAGCAGAGAAACAGCCTCAAAGCATCATGTTTCCACCTCCGTGCTTGACTGTAGGAATGGTGTTCTTAGGGTCATAGTCAGCATTTTTCTTCCTCCAAACACGGCAAGTATATGCCAAAGTTAATGCCAAAGAGCTAATTTATGGTGGGATCTGAAACTTCAAGTTACCAGCTACAAAACCTTAAGGATTTAGAGAAGATCTATAAAGAAGAGTGGACAAAAATCCCACCTGAGATGTGTGCAAACCTGGTCACTAACTGCAAGAAACGTCTTAACTCTGTGCTCGCCAACAAGGGTTTCTCCACTAAATACTAAGTCATGTTTTGCTATGATAACAATTATAGACCCTTCCTTTCTATGTAAGTGGGCAAACTTACAAAATCTGCAGGGGATCAAATAATTATTTTCCCCACTATATATATATATATATATATTTATAGAGAGAGAGAGATAGAGTGATGCTGAATTACAAATGTGCTATCAACATGACATAAGAGGAAATAGATCAAAATAATAGGGGTGAGTTTAAGTTATATATACTAGTGGGGTATTGCACTAAATAAGTTTTACATTGGTAAAAAGAAACTGAAAAAGTGAAAGTAAGGAAAAAGAAAAATGAAAAGGGGGTAGAACATGGGATAGCTAAAAGTGAAAGAGGTGTACAATATCAGGAGTGACAGTATATGAAACACCAGTATGAGTACTGATTCCACACAGAGATAGATCCATTTCAATATATATTGTGTAAATAAGAGAAAAGTGGCAACTAGTCAAATATTTACCCAGTGTTGAATGATAGTTCTCCAGCCACACAAATCCAGGTCACAATGGTATAGCCCTCAATTGGCCCCCCTCAATTTATCCCCAGAGGTAACTCTGGCCCCTTCCAGCACCATGTTGGCCAACAGCTAAAGGGACAGAGTCCCACCATCCACAGCCATGGACATGTGGGCAAGATTGGGCCACAATTCATGCCAAAGCGTCATAATACCGTGCACGCAATATGTGAGCGTGATGATGTCATGCACGCCAACGTGCATGCCGACGTCACACGCCGGCAAAACATGACACACCGATGCAAATGGACACCCAACGTCCCACAGCCCAAAGAAGCGAAGATGGCAGGAGGCGGGCATATTCCCATCCCTGCCCAGAAAACAATAGGTGAGGCTGGGAGGGAACCCACCAGGCACCTGCAGCTGTCAGAATTCTCAAAGAGTGCCTGCATCTGACTGGATGCAGGGGCTGTTTGGCCAACAATTTTCCACCTGGCTTCTTTGACAAAAGTCAATTGCAAATTGGACTTTTATTGAGCCAGGTGGTTCCCGACAAGTTCACCCACAGACCAAATTTCATCTGATTCAACAGGAAACAGTGGAAATTCAATCTGTGTATGACCAATTTTAGGCCCTGGCCTGTCTGACTTTTATACAGATTTTTACTTTATCTCACAGATGCTACAGGAGGAGTTTAACCTTCAGACAAAAGCACCTTGAATGGACAAAGCATAAGGTTACCATCATAATCAATACATTTTGGCACTACAAGATGACTTAAATGTACCTTTAGTGTTGTTTAAACAAAATTCTATTTTTCGTCTTGTGTGTAGATATTACATTATGTTAGCATTCTTTGTGATTTATTAGCCTGCTGAGGAGTTTAAACATTGAGGACAGAAGGCAAGAAACAGGAAGTTTGTCTGGGGAACATTTGATTCTCTATGTAGGACATTATTTATACAAAACCCCAGTATGCAAATAGCAGCTGGGCCGTGTGGTTTTAACCGGTATTCAGCAATATTTAACCCTGACATGCACATGTGAAAGAAAATTTGCAATGTAGCCATAAGCACTTGAAATTAAAATGTTGTACAGAGGCACAAGCTTCGGGGCTATCAGTGACTCACCAAGCAGTGAAGCACCTTCAAAACGAAATCTGCAATGGAAACTCCCATTGTTCTAACCTGACATGTTATTTTTAAAGGTAGCTCCACTGCTTTTTCAATAATTTTTCTAGTGTGCAGATTGATGGTCATTTTTTTTCAACTGTAGAAACCATTAATTGCAAAACATGCAATGTTCAGGTATGTGAAATATTTACTGTGTGTGTATGCATGTATTTGTATTTATGTGTATATGTGTGTGCGTGTGTTTGTGTATCTAACGTAGAGCTTGCAGAGAGGTAGTCCAGACTCCAAAGTGAGTTTAAGGGCTTCTTGCCCATGTTTATTCATCTCTGTTGCCTCAAACACATAGCAAAAGTGTTTCCCTCGTAGGGATCTGTGTCAGCACAATCCAGTATACACAACAACACATTCAGCCTCCTGGTTAGTTATGAGACATTTTTGGGTCAGCAGAGACCTGCAGAATGTTCCAGCACAGCCTGCAAATAGTCTCTCTCTCCAGCACACAACACACACTGCTTATCCCAGAGAAAACTCAATTTATGCCCCAGGTGGGGAAAAGGGTGTTGTCTGCGCTTAACCCCCTGCCTACTGCTAGGCAAACCTAAATCTATCTAAAGTTTATCTTATAAAATGCTACAGTCCTTATATTGTAAAAGGGACAGGCTCGATTGGTATTGGCAGCTGTAAGCCAGGCAAAAAATAGGGTCACCCAGGAGCAGTCCACCCACGTTTGTCCTGCACTTTCATTCAGAAAAGCAATAAACACAGTCAACGGCTTGCAAAACATACAAAAACATCAGCACTCAAACTCACAATAAAGAAGAGAAAATCCATAGAGCTTGATCTACTAAAGGCAAATATACTGTGTACTACAAGTGCACTTGCAAGTTGCTCTAGATTTGAGGGGAAGATCTGAAACAAGGGGAAGCTCTGCTGATTTATATCACCCAAACACGTGCAACCAAAAAACAGTGTTATTACCTGTTAACTACTTTTTCCAGGAATCTTCCAGGACAGATTACAGAGAGATAGGCTCCTCCCACCTAGAACAGGAAACACATGATCCACATCATAAAAGCATCACTCATGCATTAGCCCCTCAGTATTAACAAATACCCGAAGGCTCAGAGTCATTAAATCCTCATTAGCGTAGCTTTATCTTTACTCTATGCTTTACATTGCTACTCACCTCAAAAAAGGGAGGGAACTGACGCCGTCCTGGAAGATTCCTGGAAAAAGTAGTTAACAGGTAATAACACTGTTTTTCCAAGTCATGTTCCAGGACGGCTTACAGAGAGGACAATATAGTACTACCTGATCAGGGCGGGACCACAGCCTGCAGCACCTTCCTGCCGAAAGACTGGTCCTGGCTGGCAAGTAGGTCCAGTCTGTAATGCTTTATGAAAGTCTGGAAACTGGACCAGGTTGTGGCCTTGCAGATCTGGAGGGGAGACGCTCCTGCCCTTTCAGCCCAAGAAGTAGAAACCGCTCTTGTGGAATGAGCATTTATACCTAACGGAGGAGTGCGGGACACTGCCTTGTATGCCTCCGCAATGGCCGACTTCATCCACCTGGCGATGGTACCTTTGGATGCCTCTTTACCCTTGTTTGGACCTGCAAATAACACGAACAAGCTGGTGGAATGTCGCCACTGCTTGGTGCGCTCTATATAAGCGATCAAGCATCTCCTGACATCTATCCTATTAAATCATGCTTCCTTGTCATTTTTAGGATTTCCACAAAATGATGGTATTACAATCTCTTCCGACCTATGGAAGTTAGACGATACCTTGGGGAGAAGCTGGGTCCAGCGAGAGGATAATTTTGTCTTGCAAAATGGTGCAGAAAGGCTCAATCACTGAAAGTGCCTGGATCTCACCAACTCTCCTAGCGGTGACTAGGGCCACCAAAACTACTGTTTTCAAGGTTAAGAGCTTCATGGGCAGTTCGTCTATAGGCTCAAATGGTGTCTTACCAAGACCTTGTAACACTGTCGATAAGTCCCAGGGAGGGAACCTCCTTGATTTGGGGACTCGTTTACGGCTGATGGATACAAGAAATCTCTTTATCAGTGGCTCTTCTGACAGTCTTTGGTTTAAAAAGCTGGACAGAGCTGCCACCTGTACCTTAAGAGTACTGACTGCAAGATTTAGATCTGCTCCGGCTTGGAGGAAATCTAGGACCGCCGGGACCATGGCTCCTGACACTCTGTCTGTTGTTGAGCATGCGCCAGGCCCCAAATTTCTTCCAGATCTTATTGTAAATTGCGTTAGTGGACGGCTTCCGGCTGCTAATAATGGTATCGATTACCTTTGCTGATAACCCTCTCAGCTCTAACAGCTCCCTCTCAGAAGCCAGGCCATCAGAGAACGAGAGCTCACTTCTGGATGATTCACCTCTCCCTGATATATGAGGTCCGTCCTGTAAGGCAGCCTCCAAGGTTCCGTAATGCTGAGTCTTAGTAGTCCTGAGAACCAAGACCTCTTCGGCCAAAATGGCGCGATCAGGATAACTTTTATGTTGGACCCTCTTCCGGATAATCTTTGGAATGAGGGCAAACAGTGGAAACGCATACACCAGATTTGCCCCCCAAGGTTGGGATAGGGCATCTAGGCCCAGACTGAGAAGATCTCTCTGTAGGGAGTAAAATTGTTCCACCTGCCTGTTCTGCCTTGTAGCAAAAAGGTCTATTTTTGGGTTTCCCCACTTCTGCGCTATTTGTTCGAACACTGTTCGATTCAAGCACCATTCTATCTGAGACAGAGTCTCTCTGCTTAGGACATCTGCCAGAGAATTTAATTCCCCTTTTAAGTGAATTAAAGACAGGGATAAAAGATTTGCTTCTGCCCATTGAAGGATCTCTTCTGCTATCCTCATCAGACCTGGGACTCTTGTACCCCCTTGTTTGTTAATGTAACATACTGTGGTAATGTTGTCCGAAAGGACCTGCACATGTCTTCCCCTCAGGGACGGACAAAAGGCTACTAGGGCCTTTAGAACCGCCTTCATCTCCCTCGCATTGGAGGAGAGGCTGGCTTCCTGCCGGTTCCAGAGCCCCTGGGCCATCAGTGTGCCTGAATGGGCTCCCCACCCCTGCCCGCTGGCGTCCGTGGTGACTGCTAGAGGGCAGTGTTGGGACCAGAGTCGACCTGCAGAGAGATTTGCAGGGATCAACCACCATTCTATCGAGAGTTTTACTTCCTGCGGAATCTCTGTCTGTCTCTGAAGAGAATCCGTCTTTCCATCCCAGAGAGAAAGCATGAGCGCCTGAAGTGCTCGAGTATGGAATTGTGCCCACTGGACTCCAAGGATGGCCACTGTCATCAACCCAAGGACCCTCATTATGCCTTGAAATTAGGTCCTTGTACATGTGCAGAGGTTGCTCACCTCTGTCATAATTGTCTCTACTTTTTCTTTTGTCAGAAAAATCTTGGACGTAGTTGAGTCTATTAACTATCCTAGGTATACAATACTTTGAGTAGGTACCAACTGTGACTTCTCCTGATTTACAAGCCACCCTAGCTGCTTAAGGTGTTTGGTAGTTCTGCTCAGGTTCTGTCTCACTTTGTCTGCTGAATCTGCAAAGATCAGTAGGTCGTCCAGATAGGGAATTATCTGAATTCCCTCCGATCTCAGAGTCCACAGAGCTTCTGCCAGTATCCTCATAAAAATGCGTGGAGCTGACGCTAGTCCGAAGGGCAGAGCATTGAACTGAAAATAGAGGGTTCTGAACCCTTTCCTTACTGCAAACCTGAGAAACTGCTTGGACTCCTTTCGAATGGGGACATGAAGATAGGCGTCTCTTAGGTCTAATGAGACCATGAAGACCCCAGGGGTTAACAACTCTCTGGTGGTGTAGATTGACTCCATCTTGAAACGTCTGTATTTCACGTACATGTTTACTTGTTTCAGGTTCAAAATCAGTCAAAATCTTCCTGATGACTTTTTTATCAGAAAAACTTGAGAATAAAACCCCTCTTTTCTTAGAGATGGGGGGATGAAGCTTATCACCTTCTCCTCCAACATACTCTGCAGGAGGGAAGACATAGCTGTTGCTTTCTCTGCGTCTTTTGGGAGACCTGTCGTGAGAAATTTTTGAGGGGGGCAGCCTAAAAGTTCTATCTTGTACCCTGATTCGATCAGATCCAGGATAAAACGGCTGTTGGAGATGGTCTGTCACTGTGTGAGGAACGACCCCAACCTCCCCCCCACATGACCGACTGAGTCACTGGGAAGTGTCCTTAGGCTGGGAGGGTTTAAAGAGAAAACCACCTCTGCCCCTTCCCCTCCTGTATTGCCATCCTCCTTTCTGGTCTTGGGCTGCAAAACCTCTGTTATGCCGTCTCCTATCCCCCCGGTGAGAGTTCCTTTCACTTGACACCTGAAAGGGATGAAAATTCCTCTTTTGTTGTTTTTTGGGGAAAGGGAACCCCTTCTTTTTATCGGCCGACCTCTCTAGGATGGATTTCAGCTCCTTTCCAAAGAGCAAATCTCCATTAAAGGGGAGGGAACAGAGTCTTGTCTTTGACACAGAGTCTCCTCCCCAGGTCTTCAGCCAGATAGCCCTCCTGGCTTCATTAATCAATGCTGTGGACCTGGCCGAGAATATAACAGACTCCGTGGATGCATCAGCTATATAGGCCACTGCCTTATTTAGCATTGGTAAGGCATCCAAAATCTCTTCCCTAGGAGTATCTGACTCCAGAAGAGTGCGGAGCTGTTTAAGCCACAAATCAAGCGTACGAGCCACGCATGTAGTGGCTAGTGCGAGTCTAAATTTGGCGGAGCAAGCTTCCCACGCTTTCTTTAAATACCCTTCCGCCTTCTTGTCCATTGGTTCTTTTAGGGTGTCTGAATCCTCAAAGAAAAGTTCTGAACCCTTTCAAACTTTAGCTATGGAAGTGTCCAGTCTGGGGCACTTCTCCCACAGCTTTGTATCCTCTTCTTTAAAGGGGAACCTTCTCTTTAAATTTTTAGGGAAGAAGACTCCCTTTTCCGGCTTCCTCCATTCCTGAAGTATTGTCTCCTTTAGGGACGCATGCACCGGAAAGGTTCTGCCCTGTCTAGGCTGAAGGCTTTCATATAAAAGGTCATGTACCGACAACTCCTGGTTTTCTGGAGACTCCAGCTCCAGGGTGTCGTAGATCGCTTTCAATAGCTCTTCTGTTTCCTCTTGCCTGGTCTTTCCTTACTGGGGTCCACCTCCTCAGACTCTGAGGCTGACCCTGAGGTGTCCTCCCGCTCCTCCAGTACTCTTTTTTGGTGGACTGCCCATACCTGGGCCAGGACTCCTGGCCTAACGGTAGTACTGGTGCCTGAAGTACCTGGGCTAGCTTCAGCAAGCGTCTCTTGCTGTCTGGGTTTAAAAGGACTGAAACGTCTGTTTCATCCCCGTTTTTAACGAGTCCATAAACCCCTTGAGGACAGGGCCTGTTTCTCCTTTGATAAGCTTGTCTATACAGTCCTGACAAGCATTCTTCATCCACCCATAATGCATCTTCTTGGTGCATATTGGGCACTTTTTTCTATGTGTTTCTGTTTTGTCTCTGGGCTCGTGGGTCTTGTCCTGTAATACAGCAAAAGACAAGCGCCTGCATATTACTTTCCACTGAAGTAAATACCCATAAACCAGAAACACCACGTGGACAACTCTATTCTAGTCTAAGAATCTTGAGAAGTACCCACCACCATCAGCATAAAATAAAAACAGGCTCTGGAATAAACAAACTCCCCCTGTGCCCCCACCACAGGGGGATAAGAAAAGGAAAGAAGCTGTCTGCCCCTTATTTTCTTACCTTAGGGCCCGATTCGACCGATGGCGCCTCCAGACCTGCTTCTCTGGATCCTGGTAGCTACATGCTGCTCCTGGAAGCCTCTGCACCATCTTCTTGTCTAGGTCCCTTTTAAAAAAGAGGTGTGGAGGTCCGGGGTGGCGCTGTGGATCCGACGCCGCCCTACAGCACAGCACGCCTGTTGTTCCATACTAGGCTTCCTTCTGGGTGTACCAAGATGGCTGCCGCCGGACTTCCTGCCGTGTCACTTCCTGCCTTCCGCGCCGGAAGTGACACCATTACTCTGCGCCCCAGCACCCACACATGTTGGGGATAGAAACTCCCCATAGAGATCTAAATGGCAAAAAAGGATACCGGCCCTACGGCGGCCCGAGCCTCCGCCAGGAGAACACCCTGCTGTACTGCGGATGGACCCACTGGATCACCTCCTCCACCCTCACAGGTAACCTCACTGAGGATACAACCAATTGGGAGGTGGGGTCCCTTACCTTCACCCATGACCCCTGTTTCAGGTCTCCTGGGTGGCCCAAACTGACTCAAATACCAGGGGAACTACCCCTGTTGCCTGAGTATGGACGTCGGGAGGCCCCTGCCGTCTAGCATGAAGGCCAGAAAAAATAACAAACATCCACTTGGATCTAGTTCCTGTCTGGCCTGAGGAAACAAAAATACTGAGGGGCTAATGCATGAGGGATGCTTTTATGATGTGGATCATGTGTTTCCTGTTCTAGGTGGGAGGAGCCCATCTCTCTGTAAGCCGTCCTGGAAGATGACTTGGAAAATGCTGTTTTTTTTTTATTTTGCTTGCATGTCTTCTTCAGATCTAGAGCAACTGCACTTTCAGTGCACATACTATTTGCCTTTGGGAACAAGTGGATGTTCAGACTCTGACAGCTCCTGGTAGATTTGGGAAAGATCCCTCAAATAAAGAAAACAGCAGGGTGCCCAGTTACAAACAAATAAAATCACCAGTTTTAATGTGTAGCACAGTTACATGTAAAAACTTGTATAACAGCTCTGATAGCCAGGGCAGAGGATACATAAAGGACAGCATGGAAAAGCAGTCAAAGAAGACCAATGATCGGCTGCAGGGGCATGGACAAAAAAAACTGCTTGAAAAAGGAGGATGGCCTCTGAAATGCGTTGCGGCCTGCCTCCTTTCACCTAATGGCTAGACAACTGGGTCAAAGCAACTCCAAAACCGTAGCTCTTGTGGGATGTTCCCAGTCTGCAGTGGTCAGGACTTACCGAAAAAGGATCCAAGTAAGGAAAACCAGTGAACCAGCAACAGGGGTGTGTAGGCAGGTGTAGTCTATATTCTCCACTGCAGGTAAGGCTTGCCTGCAGTGGCAATGCAGATGGGGGAGGAAGTCAGTAGGAACCTAGTTCCTCTATAGTTTCCTCAGTCACAGGGAGGCAGCTATCCAATTAGATGCTGGCTCCCCATGTGACTTTGGTGGCCCTTTTCGGTCAGGCAGAGTCTATTGAAGACCCTGGCTCCTGGGTTTGCCATGCATTTTTGTGAGTGGCAGTGTAGGGACAGGCTACCTGTCTGTCAGGGACAGCACTTAGCATCAGGGAAAGATTCCAGAGGAAAAGGGAAAGTGTAGGGACATGCCATCCTTCCTGGATGCCTCCCCATTTGGGTATGGACCAGTCAGGCCACATTCCACTCCTCAAGACAGACACTACTGGCATCTCTGAGTCTTCAGTCTACTGTTCCATCACTGTACAGCTCGTGAGTGTTCCCAGCCAGGTAGCCATCCCACTGGGTCTGCTGTGTATTCCAGGACTTCTGTTACAATATATTCCCATTACTGTACTTGGACTCTGTGTTTTCTGTCCACCGCATCACACTGCACCTACCCACAGGTGGCCAAGGTTTATCGATGCGCATGGGAAGCATAGGCTGGCCCGTGTAGTGCGATCCAATAGAATTACTGTAACTAAAATTGCTGAAAAAAGGTAATGCTGGTTCTGATAGAAAGGTGTCAGAATGCACAGTGCATTTCAGTTTGTTGTGTATGGGGTTGCATAGTCACAGATCAGGCAGGGTGCCTTTGCTGACCCTTGTACACAGCTAAAAGTGCCTGCAATGGGCATGTGAGCATCACAACTGGACCACAGAGCAATGGAACAAGGTGGCCTGGTCTGATGAATCACTTTAATTTTGTTTTGTACATCATGTGGATGGCTGGGTGCATGTTTGCCACTTACCTGGAGAAGATATGGCACCAGAATGCAATATGGGAAGAAGGAAAGCCAGTGGAGGCAGTGTCCCACTTTGTCTAGTGGTGTCTCCACGGGCAGGACTGTTTTGGCGGAAAAAGGGGGACCTACTCAAAATTAGGTGGGTGGTAATTTTGTTATGGCGGGTGGTCATAATGCTATGGCTGATCCGTGTATACCTCTCAAGAGTTGCATACAAAATGGAACATCGACACTTTCCTATTTCATCGACATCTCATACTTTAATACTTGTGTAGCAGGTACTCCAAATTTAGGGGGGTCCCTATGTCTAAATTTAGGGGGATGACCCGAGCACTAGTATGGTTCGGGCCTTCTAATTGTTCTGGACTCTGCTTTATTGCTGTGTGCCTATGTAGAGTTCCCTGTGGCCTGCAGGTGGCGCTGACATGTTGGGTCAGGGTTGAACCATAGGTTGCATTGGCGCTATTGGATGTTCTCTCTCGGCTACCATGCAGTGGGCGGGTTCTGCCTGGTGTGCATGCCGGGAGAGGATATAAAAGAGGGAGACACCATTTTATTAGAGAGAGACCCAGGTACAAGTACCCGGAGGAGTGTGCCCCATAAGGAGGGGGGTGCGTACCCCGACTGAGGAGTCTCAGGCACCTTCGGGCCGAGATCACAACATTCTGGGTAGGCCTAGTACCTTCAACTGGGTCTACAGGCAGAACTTTGGAGTCCTAGGATGCCCGGGTGAGGGTATCCGCTCCGACCAAGAGGAAGCCAGGGGAGGATCGGTCCCATAACAGGAGATGAGTGATAGTTAGATTGCTGTCTCTGGAAAGGCCTGGTGACATGTCGGAGGGAAGGATCCTATGCTCCGCAGAACTGACCCTGCGGAGTGCTGCTGCTCTTTGAGGACAGACTGAACTTGTCCTCGGAGGATTAAATTGCTTGTTGGAGCTCCACACCGGCTGCTAGGACCATTGAGGGACTATCCGGGTGAGCTGTACCCACTCAGGACCGAATGGTGATGAATCTGGGAGTTCTGTGCCTGAATCTGCTTTAGTTCAACTATTTTCTCTCTTACCTATCAAGCAAAGATACAAAATAAACTCAACGTTGGAGTTTAAGTGGTTTGGACATTATTAAAGAGGGAAAAGTACAGACTTGTCTCTACACTCTGGAGATGGGAACCAGTGGAAGGAGGTAACTCGCTGCGGGATCCAGGTACATATACACCGCCTGACCTCTAAACTAGAGGGCACGGGCTTGTGGCATAGGTGCCTCTCCTTTACCCTAGGAGGAGAGGGTGGTGCTACACTTGTATTGACAAAGCACATGTTCACTTTAATGACAGCATCTGGAAAAGTTGTTTTCAAAATAAAAAGATGATAAAAAAAGTTTGCTTGTGCTTAAAAAATCCAGCATCAATTCACATTGATGCAAACTTAGTAAATTCTGCATCACAACTACTGATCTTTACACTGGACTGAGAGCTGTCTTTCACAGCTCTGTCTTTGTGCTGAGAATGAGCAGCGAGCACAAGTAGCTATTTTCTTAGTATTTTCTTCAATTACTATACACATCTGCTTCATATCTTACCATAAATATTTGCCAGTTTTACTGTATGTGGCTTTATAAATGTACACAGAGAAAAAAATGTTAACTAAAATACACACAATATATGAGTGTCCAAAGGCAATAGGGCCTAAGATTATCACCTCAGAAGTGGTTGTGAGCTGAGTTGACTTACCTAGCTTTCCTAAACAAATACATCAAAAGCATAGGTGTGCACAGCCTATTGCATTACCCAAAGTTCAAACATATGCATGTGTGTGCATGTGTATATACTGTATACTGGTCTCAGTAGAGCAGTGGACGGTGTCAGTAGAGCAGTGGATGGTGTCATAAGGGCAGAGATTGGTGTCAGTAGGGCAGTGGACTGTGTCAATGGTTTTTATTTTTATTGTTTTTTTACAGTTTAATTTTTTAAGCAGAATTTTTTTTTTTTTTTTTATTTGGTGAAATATCAGTGGTCTAAACAGGAGGAATATGCGCCATGCAGTGATTAGGGCTGTCCCAGGCACACCTGGCACACCCTGTGCACACACCTATGATCAAAAGGTCGGTGTTGTTTGTATTGCACACAATTATTACAGGTCATTGGCCTCAGAATATCGCCGCACAATGTTAGTGTCACAATGTTAGAGTGAACAAGAAGAACGAAGGCAATTAGTGGTATGAGTGCCTCACTGGTGTGCTTCATGCTGGTACAGGTGAATGGGAGCCACCGGTTGGCTTATGATGCGGGACTTCCCCTGGAGAATGACAGGCTGGAGACCGGTCACTGGAACAGCAGATGCATCGGCCGAATCAATAGCCTTGTAAGCAGACAGATGTGTAGTAAGTAGAGTTGTAGGCAGGTAGAAGAGATGCAGGAGTTCTGGTTTGGTTTGAGGTCAGGCAGACTGGGTCAGCAGCTAGTGGGCAGATCAGGTACAGAACCAATAGCGGGTGCAAGGTCAGGTTCAAAGCTGGGGTTTGTATCAGAAGAGCAGATCTAGAGCAAGATAAACAGGCGGAAGTGTGGTCATGTTGCAAACTGAGGTCGGTACAGACGGACAGCAAGAGCAAGTCAGAACAAGCCAGGTCGGTATAAGGAAGTCAATCAGAAAATACTGGACAATGTTAACAGGTACTGCTGAAGACACATCAGGTATCCAGTTTAAATTGTCTTCATGGTTCCAAGAATAGTAGAACTTGTTCATCCATGCGTACAAATTTGCGCACAAGTCAACCTGCACTTGTGCACAAATGTTTGTACGAAAGTGCCGTTTTCAATACTGGCGTGACCTTCTTGACAGTTATTATTTAATTTATAAAATGCTTACGGGAAGGCAATGCAGATAAAAGATTGTACTTGGTGATAAGCAGGATATTTGGACATAAGATATCATTGAAATAATGGAGTTATAATACTGAAAATTGGGTAGTTACATTTTTTTTACTGGTTCTGTGTTAGCACTTTGGGGCAGAGTGATCTAATCTGACTGCCCAGTGCCCACTTTGCACGGACTTGCATTTACTGCCTTGCTCCCCGCCACATTGAGTTGGGGTTTTGGGCCAGAGCTTGTGCTGCAGAAATTAATTCTACGACTTTACCAGTTATCTGCATAATACTAAAAAAAAAAAAAACGTGTGTGGTTCTGCATTGGGTCCCAAAAGGTAAGAAGCTGATGTGGGATCCTCCTACCCCCTGGATTTATTTAATAAAACTGGGCTTGCCCTTTAAAGAGGAGAGAGGAACAGAAGGAGTTGGTTCAAGAAGGACAATTCCTGTAAATGTGGGACACTTTGTATAATGGATACAATTGTAACAATGTAATTTGTGGCACAACAAGCGGAATACATTGTTTTCCCGGCTTTGGCACTCCTTATGTCACCCTGATAATAAGCCTTACCTCCATGAACATACCCTAATCTGTTTAGAACACTTGCAATGAACACTTGTTTTTACTCCCATATCTGTATGTAAAACATAGGTTAAAATAGCAGTAGCAGTTTTTTGTAGAATCACTAGGATGTTTTCCTAGAAAGGATTGTTGTTCTGGAAATAAATATTGGACAGGGCTGTAAAGTTATTCCTTCCATTGTTCCTTTCCTGTCTTTCATTTCCTCTTTCTGATATGTGCATGCCAGTCAGTTTACTCATAATCAAGGAAAAGCAGCAATGGGCGTATCACCACATATTTGGCAAATTAACAATAAAAGATATTACATTTTGACATGACCAGTATAATGTCAGATACTGGTCAGATGTAAATAAATAACTTATCTCGTAATAAGTGATATTAGTGAAGCAAAGGGAAGTTGGTTGAATAATGTTCCTCTCACTTTGGAGACAGTACCTTGTTATGGCACTATACTGTACATGGTATATGTATACAGAAGCAAACCTGAAACAACCAATGTATGACCAGCTGCTTCCAAACTGAACTCCTCGTGTGTACTGACAGAGCATACTGTTGAGGCCTCAGGTGAGCAACCCCAGGGCCTGCTTTGCTAAAGTTGCATAGAAAATGAAAGAGGGGCTGTCGTTTAAGGATCTAGTCTGGTATCATAGGAAAAAGGTATTGCATGGATGTTGGAAGGAGGCAACCAACTTTCCAAGGACCTTTTGTGAGTACAGACTGTTGTGAGAGATCTTAGAGACTTTTGAGCTGCTGTCACCCCTCTGGTGCTAGAGGGTCAGCTGTGTGTGTGTAAAGGGGGCATTGGCTGGTGTCCTGAAGAACTCAGTCTATCTAATTTCTTTGTGAAGGAACTCTGCTCTAGACATGTGCCCTGGCGTTTTTTTTTTCGTTTTTGTTTATTTCTTTTTTTTTCTTTTTTCGGAAATTCGGGAAATTCGAAAAATTCGTTTTTTTCGTTTTCGTTTTTTTGCTTTTTTCGGAAATTCGGGAAATTCAGAATTCGGAATTACGAATTTCCGAATTACGAATTTCCGAATTTCCAAAAAAACGAATTAAACAAAATCTAAAAAAACAAATTTTTTGAATTTCCGAAAAAAGCAAAAAACGAAAAAAACGAATTTCCGATTTTCGGAAATTCTAAAAATTCAGAATTCAGAAATTCAACTTTCCAAATTTCCCATTTTCGAATTTTAGATTCGGAATTTCGGATTTTCGAATTTTAGATTTTCGAATTTTGCACTTTCGAATTTTCGCGGGGCAATCTCGAATTTTTTAAATTTTCGAAATTCCGAATTTCGGAAATTCCGAATTTCGGAAATTCCGAATTTCGGAAATTTGTAAATTCGTAAATTCGAAAATTCATAAATTGAATAATTCGGAAATTCGAAATTTCCGAAAATTCGGAAATTCGGAAATTGAAAAATTCGGAAATTCAGTAATTTCGGAATTAACGAATTTCTCTAAATTCGTGAAAAACGAATTAGAAACTAAACAAATTGCACATGTCTACTCTGCTCTAATTGCTCAAAAGAGGAGGCTTCTTTGCCTCTAGTTTCTACTACTATAAAGCCCACAGTCTGCTTTTACAAGGGCTCTGCTTACAGTTCTACAGAAGGAAATTTACTGTCCTCACTTAGTATGTAGTTATTTTTTGAGTATCCCACTTATTTCCCCAACCCTATGCAGATTACGCCGAAAAAAAAAAAACACTGAAAATAACTCTCTTTAACTGCTTATTAAACCTAAGAGTGACTGTGAACATGTGCCTGGCTGCAGGGCAATTACTGTGAAAAAAAACCTGGGCAAATTTCTAGTGGCTCTTACAGGAGTAACACCACACTAATGTTAAAAATTGGCCCTTAACATTTCCCTTCCAACTAAGACATAACACTTTGTTCAGTGGTGAAAAATATTTATCCATAACAGAGTGTGAATTTCTAATTCAGGTCGATTTAATGATAAAACAGCACTGGTACTATGTAAAATGGCTTAAAACTTAAGTTCTACAGAGAAAATGAAATCTTATTTCAGGCATTTTAATTCCCACCTGAGAATAACAGGAACTTTTTCTTGGTTTGCGGAATTTTCTTTTGTATGTGCAAATGTAACGGCCAGAAAATCCCAGAGATGTATCCTTTATTTTCATACTAATGCATCCAACATTTCTTGGAACGATCCTTGAATGATTTCAGTCCCATTTCTTCCTGCTAACCCAGTTAGGAACAGATGTTTCCCATATTTCTTGTCCGTGTCAAGTTTAGCAGGTTGTGTTGCTTTTGCTGTTACACTCTAAATTTTATGTTAGAAAACAGCCTATTGGTCAAAGACATATCAATAATGGAAACTGTGTTATTTTTAATATGTGGCAATCTTTGTAATTGCTTGTTTTTTGAAATATTGAATTCTAGAATAAATGGACCACCCTACAATAGGACTATGAGTTACAGACAGCATCCGTATATATATTTTTTTTAACTCTACATTTTTTCATATCATAATGGAGTTATCGTCTTGCAGGTTAATTTCTGGGTGACAATTATGCTTAAAGTGTTTGTTACCCCAACACTTCATATTCCTGATATGTGTCTGCTGTTCCATGTACTTGTACCTGTTCTCTTTGTATTGCTTCCTTTGTGTGAAATCCCTGGTGTTTCTGCCATTTCCCTTGCTTTCCCATTAAAAACTGACCACACTAAGCAGGAGAGCACACCCTGATAGGTTCTCTAGCTATGCTATGCTATGCAGAAAAGCGTTTGAAGTTTGTAAACATGCGTTAATGCTGGGCGGGTTTAGCACATCATATCGATGACCAGAATAAATTATTATTCTTGCCGAAATGCGTTACATACTTTTACAAGCATCAGGCATTTTTTTCTGTCAAAACGCTGCTGCCAGAGGGAAAGGCTTCTAACTAAGAGAGTTTGCAAAATGTTCTGTATGAGGCCTTAACATTAAAGACCTGAACATTTCTTTAAAATTCTGCTTTGCATTGTTTAAATTCTGTACTTAAATATGCCCATTATTGCTGTTTTTGTATATGACATTTTTAGAGGTAGATATTAAAGGGCATCACCTCTATGACATCTTTATTTGAGTACAAAATGTTGTTTTGATTATTATTTCAATGCAATTCCGTTATCACACAAGCAGCGGTGCTTCATAGTATTTGATTTAATAATTTAATAATTACTTGAGTATTTAATTACACTGAGTTATTTGTACAGCTTTTCACAACAGATGATTTTTATGTCATTACTTCATGTTACAGGTAGAAAGTGATTCATCGTGTTAACTATAGATAGCAGGAGGAAAGTGAAAATATAGGCAATATTTTATACAAATTTTATAGTTTACACTTTCTTGAATGCAGGGTAATTAAGAGCTAGCACTGTAAAATATATGTAGCAGGTGGTTATATTTAGGGGAGGCATCTGAGTGGTACCAGGCTCAGATGCAGCAATTGTTAGGATTCCTGGACCAATTTATGCCAGTGGAGGATATCAATGGTGTCTACTTCCCTGCGGCCTATAGGTGGCGCTGTTGCCATAGGCCGGGGTTGAATCGCCATTGGAGGGCTGCACCCTTTGTGTCCTCTCGCGGCAGTAGTACAGCGGGGCAGAGAACCTGCTGTGCATGCTGGCAGAGAGTATAAAGGGGGCAGACATCATCCGCTCAGGGTCCACTCCCAGGCACCTTCAGCCTGGGGGTGAGTGATGGTGGTCTCCGGGTGCCCTAGGCCCGGGGACGGAGTTGTGGTTCCACCCCAGACACCTTCAGTCTGGGGTGAGGTACTCTCTGGAGGCCTGAGGCCCAGTACCTTCAACTGGGTCCCGCAAGGGATCGAGGGCTCCTAGGGTGTCCCCCGGTGTGGACGCCCGAATCTGGGATGAGGAGGCCAGGGAGGTGACCCTTCCGAAGACCCAGTGCAGCATTTGCTGGTGACGGTGGGGCCTCTGGCAACTGTCCGGATGGATGTCCTTTCCCTGACAGGGGTCATTGCTTTATAGAAGGTAGTCCACGTTCTCATGGTCTGTGGCAGGGACCCATCGTGAATCAGGTCGGTGACAGAGACCCAACAACCGTGACAGAGACCCAACAACCGGGTCTGTGGCAGAGGCCTTATTCATCTGGTCTGTGGCAGGGACCCCCTCACGGTCAGTGGCAGCGACTGTGCGCCAAGCCTGTTCACACTATAATGGAACAGGAAAAAAAACAAGTTCAAGTTTGTGCCTGGACCTCTTCCCCACTTTGTTCTGAACTGTTCTGTGTCTAACCAGTCGCTCTTAAAGGACTATTTATTGCTCTGAAGAATAAATAAGTATTGGACTTTCAGTGGTGTGGAACTTGACTTTCTGGGAGCTAAAGGGCCCTACCTCCACCTGCGTGGAGGCAGGAAATCATCCTCAAGGGAAGTTTTTGGCTCCGGACAGGGACACAGGCCCGAAGGTAAATGGTTATAGCTCACACCTCTGCACACAAGAGGATACGAGCTGGTGGTGCGTCACACTCTCCTCCCTGGTCCCCTAGACGAGAGCCATTGACCGAGAAGAGAAAAAGGGAGTGAGAGGTGAGGTCGCTACATATATATTAAGCCAATGAAAGGTAATTTGTATATTATAATTTCAACTTTGTCTACCTGTGGTCTTGTGTGTGTTTGCCCTGAATGTGGGGGTGTTTGTCCTGATTGTCTATTCACCCTGACTCTGTGTGTGTCTGTCTGTCTGTTTCGACTGTGCGTATGTGACTGGGTGGGTATGTCAGTAATGACTGGATGTGTGTTTGCTCTGACTCCTCTGTCTGCTTGTACTATGGCTGGTTGTATATGTCTGCCCTGACTGGGTGTGTGCCAGACAGAGTGTGCCTACTCTATTCACCATGTGTAAGTGGAGGGGTCCCTGCAGCATGCAATCACTCCTCCATGCACGCTAACAGCCAGCGCAGAGACAAGGGGTGCGCAGGAGGGGCGGCTGCCCTGGGCACTGTAGTATCATGTGAGGTGAGGGGGTGCCACAAGCAGATTGGGAAAGAGGGGGATTTGTGTTGGGTGGGGGAATTTTGGGGGCAACCAAGGCGTAAGAGTTGTTCTAGGAGGGGAAATGTGGGGGTGCGCTAGGATTTGTATTTTGGAAGGGGGGGTGGGGGAAAGAGGGTTTGTGTTGGAACAGGTGATATGGTAGAGGGGGGGAGGGGATTTGTGCTGGGAGGGGACATTTTTGGGTGGGGGATTTGTACTAGTAGGGATGATTGGAGCGGATTTGTGCTAGGAGGGTAAATTGGGGGGGGGGGGGTTTGTCTGGGAGGGGGGATTTGAAGTGGGGGGGGTGTGTACTCTGAGAGGAAATTTGAGGGGTAAGGGGATTTGTGCTGAGGAGTGATTTTGTTTGGGGGAGGGGGTTTGTGCTGGGAGGATTTGGGGAGAGAGTGTATTTGAGCTGGGTGGGGGAAGATTTGTGCTGGGAGGGGCAATTTCAGCAGGGGGGCGAATTTATCCTGGGAGTTGGGGAAATTTATGCTTAGTGGTTAAGCATGAAGATTAGTGCTCATTTGTTTTTTGAGGAGGGGGGGTTTTGCCTACCGCACAATGCTTTTTTTGGGGGGGGGCACAGTTTGGCATGTTCGCCCTGGGGTCTAGATGACATTGTTCCAGCACTGCTAACAGCACTCCTTTGACAAAAGTCCATTGAACAATGGACTTTTGTTGAACAAAGCAGGGGCATACACTGCTTGAATCGTGACCCAGCATCAGGCGAAATTTGTGCAGTGTGTGGCCAACTTAATCTCTGCCTGCTGCAACAAAAGAATGGAACTACATGACAGCATAACAGCAGTACCAGGAGATCCAAATAGCTCTCACCATCTACAATAGCCACTAGACCAGTGGTTCTCAACCTTTCTAGTACCGTGACCCCTTGATAAAATTTCCCAAGTTGTGGGGACCCCTAACAGTAAAATTATTTTTGTAGCGTGGGTTGTTAGCACCCAAGGCAAGACAAGTAATTTGCGCCCCTAACCCATGGACATTTATCACTCCCTGAGCCCCTTCCACTCATACAGTATTAAAAAAAAACCTTATAATACATTTTAGGATGTACCACTCGTTCTCCTTCTCCCCCTTTTATCCCTCTCTATCCTTATTTCTTGTTTCCCCCCAACCCTCTCTTTAACCGTCTTTCTTGTTTTTTCTCTTATTCTTTCTCTTCCTTTTTCTTTTCTTCCTCCCCCTCTTTTCCTCTCCCTTCCATGTATTCTCTATTTTTATTCCTTCTCTTTCTCCTTGGTGGGGGGGGGGGGGGGGTAAATGGGATGAGTGCCAATACTGGTTGGAGTTCTGATTAGCCAACTTAGATTCTCTTGATCAAGGTCACCTGCTGATCTGAGATCTGTAGTGGGGACTTTTAATGGCAACTATAATCACAGGTAGTGTTACTCACTGTGTCTCTGACTTTGTAGTGTCTCGTAGCAGTGACAGCTATGCCAAAATCAGGAGATGGGGTCTCCTCCAGCCCCTTCCACTTCACATTCCTCACCAGTAAGCTGACCTCTAGTCTCTGCCCCCCAGCTATGCCGTGAACTGAATGGGCAGCTGCGAAGAGGCTGAGTGGGCAGCCACAGGCTCCAGGGACAGCCCTGCTGGGCGGCCGCAAAAAGGCTGGGAGAGCGGTGCGGGCTTCAGAAACAGCCCAGGATTTGGTGACCCCTGGCAAATCATCATTCGACCCCCGAGGGGGTCCCGACCCCAGGTTGAGAACCACTGCACTAGACAATAGCCACTAGTTGATTTAGCAAGTTACATACCAGTTAATATATTTGTTTACATGAAGCAATTATTTTTAAAATATTAACTTGTTTTTTGTCCACCTTTTTAGAAAGTGATTGTTGTCTGCTCAACAAACAAATATATTTCTACAGAAATGTACATTGTTCTCTTCGTGTTCACTTATGAAATGCTTTTATGTTTTCTTTGTGTTGGGAATGACTAATAGTCAGCCAAGTGTTGTTTTCTCCTATTTCTTAAATATAGCTTTCTCCTGTTATGTTGTTTTTTTGGAAGTCAAATAAGGGTGTCAGAGTAGGTTATTTTCTGAGCATCTTTTAGCAATAAATGGTTCTCAATTCTATTATCTCAGAGGATGTCACTTTTTCCTATGCACTCTGAATGGTAGAAATGTTCTCTGAATCAGCTGTTAAGCATCATTACCACCCATTGGCACATTATACCTATACAGGAGCTCGGTGTTGTCTAGATAATTTTCGTCATTAGATTTTGGCATTAAAAGAAGAATAACAGTTTCAGAAAGGTAGCTGAAGAGTACATCCTGGCTTTAATTTCACCAAAAAACTTCTTGTTATTTTTGAAATATCAAGCAGTGTGCAAACAGTTGATTTTCTCTTTCCTTTCATTGACAGATCATTAATGTTGGCTCAATCGCATTTAATTGGGTTCTGCTAAAAAAATGTTTTATCGCTGCTTATTTCATCAAAACAAACCCAGTTGAAGTGTAAAGGGATGCAAATAACTTGATATTTATTTTTGGCCATTTCCAAGCTAATACATCAATTATCAAGAAAGGCCTAAGGGAGCTGGCCACCCTACAGCAGGTAGAGGGTTCTCCTTTGAATGCGACTTAAAGAACGAAATGAAAAAAAGTCTTTAATTAACATGCTTGAAAGATGCCTTTAAACTGTATGTGATGTCACAGAACAGTACAATTTTCAAGTACAGCTTCAGCAACACCATAGTCGGATATTCCAACTTTTAAATAGGTAATAGATTTTTTTTTATTTAGCTTATATTCGCTTAATTGTGATTACAAACAGTGGAAGGGGACGTAACACCCCCCCCCCCCCCACCACCCACCATCTTCCGCGGCTCTATCGGGCTTTCCCTTCCCACTGGAAGACCTGAGCGACCAGCCGCAGCCATGATCCTGGTATAACCACTTCTTGTCCAGGATGTGTTTAATTAAGATATATATATATATATATATATATATATATATATATATATATATATATATATATATATATAGTGGGTAAGAAAAGTATTCAGACCCCCTTAAATTTTTCACTCTTTGTTACATTGCAGCCATTTGCTAAAATCATTTAGGTTCATTTTTTTCCCTCATTAATGTACACACAGCACCCCATATTGACAGAAAAACACAGAATTGTTCACATTTTTGCAGATTTATTAAAAAAGGAAAACTGAAATATCACATGGTCCTAAGTATTCAGACCCTTTGCTCGGTATTTAGTAGAAGCACCCTTTTGATCTAATGCAGCCATGAGTCTTTTTGGAAAGATGCAACAAGTTTTTCACACCTGGATTTG
Organism: Rana muscosa; assembly: GCA_029206835.1. Taxonomy (NCBI): domain Eukaryota; kingdom Metazoa; phylum Chordata; class Amphibia; order Anura; family Ranidae; genus Rana; species Rana muscosa. The sequence continues at coordinate 655,383,309 of CM055122.1, read as the reverse complement.
GGTATCCTCTGCCATTCCTCCTTGCAGATCCTCTCCAGTTCTGTCAGGTTGGATGGTAAACGTTGGTGGACAGCCATTTTTAGGTCTCTCCAGAGATGCTCAATTGGGTTTAAGTCAGGGCTCTGGCTGGGCCATTCAAGAACAGTCACAGAGTTGTTGTGAAGCCACTCCTTTGTTATTTTAGCTGTGTGCTTAGGGTCATTGTTTTGTTGGAAGGTAAACCTTTGGCCCAGTCTGAGGTCCTGAGCACTCTGGAGAAGGTTTTCTTCCAGGATATCCCTGTACTTGGCCGCATTCATCTTTCCCTCGATTGCAACCAGTCGTCCTGTCCCTGCAGCTGAAAAACACCCCCACAGCATGATGCTGCCACCACCATGCTTCACTGTTGATACTGTATTGGACAGGTGATGAGCAGTGCCTGGTTTTCTCCACACATACCGCTTAGAATTAAGGCCAAAAAGTTCTATCTTGGTCTCATCAGACCAGAGAATCGTATTTCTCACCATCTTGGAGTCCTTTGGGTGTTTTTTAGCAAACTCCATGCAGGCTTTCATGTGTCTTGCACTGAGGAGAGGCTTCCGTCGGGCCACTCTGCTATAAAACCCCGACTGGTGGAGGGCTGCAGTGATGGTTGACTTTCTACAACTTTCTCCCATCTCCCGACTGCATCTCTGGAGCTCAGCCACAGTGATCTTTGGGTTCTTCTTTACCTCTCTCACCAAGGCTCTTCTCCCCCGATAGCTCAGTTTGGCCGGACGGACAGCTCTAGGAAGGGTTCTGGTCATCCCAAACGTCTTCCATTTAAGGATTATGGAGGCCACTGTGCTCTTAGGAACCTTAAGTGCAGCAGAAATTTTTTGTAACATTGGTCAGATCTGTGCCTTGCCACAATTCTGTCTCTGAGCTCTTCAGGCAGTTCTTTGACCTCATGATTCTCATTTGTCACTGTGAGTTGTAAGGTCTTATATAGACAGGTGTGTGGCTTTCCTAATCAAGTCCAATCAGTATAATGAAACAAAGCTGAACTCAAATGAAGGTGTAGAACCATCTCAAGGATGATCAGAAGAAATGGACAGTACCTGAGTTAAATATATGAGTGTCTCAGCAAAGGGTCGGAATACTTAGGACCATGTGATATTTCAGTTTTTTCTTTTTTAATAAATCTGCAAAAATGTCAACAATTCTGTGTTTTTCTGTCAATATGTGTGTGCATTAATGAGGAAAAAATATGAACTTAAATTATTTTAACAAATGGCTGCAATATAACAAAGAGTGAAAAATGTAAGGGGGTCTGAATACTTTCCGTACCCACTGTGTATATATATATATATATATATATATATATATATATATATAGCTACACACATTGCTATTTGTAGGTAGTCGGTCTTCGAAGAAGGATGTTATCTGTTGAGCCTGAAACTGTCAATCTTGAATACTATGTAACTTTAATGTAAACTTTGGTTTTTAATCTTTTCATTAAAGATTTTTTTGTGCAGCAATCCCATCACTTTTTTCTATATAATGGCCCTTGGGAAGGCCTGATCGCTTTGCATGTATACTTATAACCGACATGCACATCCCTCAGAACTTTTATATATATATATATATAAATATATATATATATATATATATATATAGTTCCAAGGGTAGCCACGGCACTCTATGCTTGAATTAAGTGCCCAGGTGCTCACCCACAAAGAAATCAATATCAATCCAAAACTTGTTTAGAGACACTAACGGGTCTTGTAGAGGTGATCGTCCTCCTCCGCAAGACCTCTAAACCAAGCAAGTGCCTCTAAACCAGTTTTGTGTGTGTGTGTGTATATATATATATATATATATATATATATATATATATACAGGTCCTTCTCAAAAAATTAGCATATTGTGATAAAGTTCATTATTTTCTGTAATGTACTGATAAACATTAGACTTTCATATATTTTAGATTCATTACACACAACTGAAGTAGTTCAAGCCTTTTCTTGTTTTAATATTGATGATTTTGGCATACAGCTCATGAAAACCCAAAAATCCTATCTCAAAAAATTAGCATATTTCATCCGACCAATAAAAGAAAAGTGTTTTTAATACAAAAAAAGTCAACCTTCAAATAATTATGTTCAGTTATGCACTCAATACTTGGTCGGGAATCCTTTTGCAGAAATGACTGCTTCAATGCGGCGTGGCATGGAGGCAACCAGCCTGTGGCACTGCTGAGGTGTTATGGAGGCCCAGGATGCTTCGATAGCGGCCTTAAGCTCATCCAGAGTGTTGGGTCTTGCGTCTCTCAAATTTCTCTTCCCAATATCCCACAGATTCTCTATGGGGTTCAGGTCAGGAGAGTTGGCAGGCCAATTGAGCACAGTAATACCATGGTCAGTAAACCATTTACCAGTGGTTTTGGCACTGTGAGCAGGTACCAGGTCGTGCTGAAAAATGAAATCTTCATCTCCATAAAGCTTTTCAGCAGATGGAAGCATGAAGTGCTCCAAAATCTCCTGATAGCTAGCTGCATTGACCCTGCCCTTGATAAAACACAGTGGACCAACACCAGCAGCTGACATGGCACCCCAGACCATCACTGACTGTGGGTACTTGACACTGGACTTCAGGCATTTTGGCATTTCCCTCTCCCCAGTCTTCCTCCAGACTCTGGCACCTTGATTTCTGAATGTACTTTGGACCACTGAGCAACAGTCCAGTGCTGCTTCTCTGTAGCCCAGGTCAAGCGCTTCTGCCGCTGTTTCTGGTTCAAAAGTGGCTTGACCTGGGGAATGCGGCACCTGTAGCCCATTTCCTGCACACGCCTGTTCACAGTGGCTCTGGATGTTTCTACTCCAGACTCAGTCCACTGCTTCCGCAGGTCCTCCAAGGTCTGGAATCGGTCCTTCTCCACAATCTTCTTCAGGGTCCGGTCACCTCTTCTCATTGTGCAGCGTTTTCTGCCACACTTTTTCCTTCCCACAGACTTCCCACTGAGGTGCCTTGATACAGCACTCTGGGAACAGCCTATTCGTTCAGAAATTTATTTCTGTGTCTTACCCTCTTGCTTGAGGGTGTCAATGATGGCCTTCTGGACAGCAGTCAGGTCGGCAGTCTTACCCATGATTGCGGTTTTGAGCAATGAACCAGGCTGGGAGTTTTTAAAAGCCTCAGGAATCTTTTGCAGGTGTTTAGAGTTAATTAGTTGATTCAGATGATTAGGTTAATAGCTCGTTTAGAGAACCTTTTCATGATATGCTAATTTTTTGAGATAGGAATTTTGGGTTGTCATGAGCTGTATGCCAAAATCATCAATATTAAAACAAGAAAAGGCTTGAACTACTTCAAGTTGTGTTTAATGAATCTAAAATATATGAAAGTCTAATGTTTATCAGTACATTACAGAAAATAATGAACTTTATCACAATATGCTAATTTTTTGAGAAGGACCTGTATATATATATATATTGTGAGGGGGTTAGCTCGGCAGCGGGTGTGTGTGACCCCTTGGATGGGTTCACCACAGAAAAACAGGCACAGCAGACAGAGTTTGTAGTTGCAAAAACAAAAGGTGTGATTTATTTAAACTATTTACAGGGGAAAAACAGCAAAACAAAAAGAAACATAAAAAAAAAAAAAAATCCTGGTCAGCTTGACCGCTTACTACACACGTAGGTTCCCTGTCCCTGTCTGATAACTAGGTGCAGCCTTGTGCTGCCCCAGCCCCTATCTCCCTGTTTTTGAAGGTTTTAGCCACACAGGCTTTGTCTCACCGCACAGGACAGAAACACACTCCCCAGTCTTGCACAACACAGAACTGGTTCCAGGATGGAGCATCTCCCTTAGCATGCTGGGAGTTCTTGTAGAGGCCTTAATGAGCCACTTGATTCAGCTGGGCTCATTAACTCTTCCCCCGCAAGACTCCCAGCACTCCCCCTAGTGGTATGAATTTGCATAAAGCCTGAATCTAGGGCATACATACCTACCATCCTGGATGCAACCTGGTGATTTTACCTACCTGCTGTCATATTCCCCCCCCTCTTGTTTTAACCTTGGGGTTGGAGCACAAGCAATCAGGCATGCATGTACTCGAGACAAAGCATCCACATTCCCCATTTGAATGCCAGGGCGATGCTTCACCGTAAAGTTGAATTCCTTTAGGGCCAGGAACCACCTATTCACTCTTCTATTTGTCTCTTTGTTTTGAGCCATCCACTTTAAAGGAGCGTGATCAGTAATCATGTCAAAGTGCCTACCTAGCAGATAGTACCGAAAGGAATCTAGAGCCCACTTCACCGCTAAACACTCCTTCTCAATCGTGGCATAATTTACCTCATGGGACTTCAATTTCCTGCTGAGGTAAATGACTGTGTGCTCTTCCCCATTCCAGACCTGGGACAATACTGCTCCTAACCCAACGTCTGATGCATCACTTTGTACGACAAAGTCCCTAGAGAAGTCTGGTGAGTACAACACTGGCTGGCTACATAAGGCTTTTTTTAAGAATTGGAATGCTGCCTCAGCCTCTGGGGTCCATTTAACCATGACCGACTCTTTCCCTTTTGTCAGGTTGGTTAGGGGCACAGCCTGAGAAGCAAAGTGGGGAATGAATCGCCGATAATAACCAACGATTCCCAGAAAGGCTCGTACCTGCTTCTTGCTGTTGGGACGTGGCCAATTCTGTATGGCCTCGACTTTGTTGACTTGGGGTTTTATTACTCCCCTCCCAATGGTGTACCCAAGATATTTGGCCTCCTCCTGCCCAATGGTACACTTCTTGGGGTTGGCCGTAAACCCAGCTTCCCGGATAGAGTCTAGGACTGCTTGCACTTTTGGCAGATGTGAGGCCCAATCTGTGCTATAGATAATTACATCATCCAGGTAAGCCGCAGCATACTTCTGATGGGGCCTCAGTATCTGGTCCATTTTCCATTGGAATGTGGCTGGCGCATTCTGTAACCCAAACGGCATTCTTTTATATTGGAACGCCCCGTCTGGGGTTACAAATGCAGTTTTCTCCTTGGCCGACTTGGCATGAGGAATTTGTCAATACCCTTTTGTGAGATCAAGAGTTGTCATGTATCGGGCTGTACCCAGCTGGTTGATCAACTCATCTATACGTGGCATGGGGTAGGTGTAAAATGTTGTAACTTTGTTCAGTTGTCGAAAATCGTTACAAAATCGCCAGCTCCCATCCGGTTTAGGCACTAACACAATGGGACTTGACCAATCACTTTGGGACTCCTCTATCACCCCTAACTTAAGCATTTTCTGTACTTCCTCACCTATTGCCTCCCGTCGGGCCTCCGGGATCCGATAGGGTTTTAGTTATATCCTTTCACCGGGTGGGGTAATAATATCATGCTCTTCCCCAGACGTTTGTCCCGGCAGCTCAGAGGAAACCTCCTTGTTGCGAAGCACAAACTCCTTAACCTCCTGTTGTTGGGGGTTTGACAAGGTGACTGCTATTCCAACCTCAGGAATCACGCAATCAGAGTGAGCTGGTGACAAAGTTTCCGCGACTAGGGATTCCCTATCCCTCCAGGCTTTCAACAGATTAACGTGATAGATCTGTTCGGGCTTTCGCCTTCCTGGTTGTCTGACCTTGTAATTCACTTCGCTTACTTTTTCCAATATCTCATAGGGGCCTTGCCATTTGGCAAGGAATTTGCTTTCAACCGTAGGGACAAGTACCAATACCCTATCCCCCAGGAAAAAGGTACGGGTCTTGGCTCCACGGTTGTACACTCTCTGCTGTGCCAACTGCGCTTGGGCCAAATGTTCCTTTACGATTGGCATTACCTGTGCAATTCTATCTTGCATCAGGGCGACATGCTCAATCACACTCCTGTGGGGAGAACTCTCACTTTCCCAGGTTTCCTTGGCGATATCCAACAGCCCTCTGGGGTGTCTCCCATAAAGTAACTCAAAGGGTGAGAAACCCGTAGAGGATTGGGGTACCTCCCTAATAGCAAACATTAAATAGGGAATTAGACAGTCCCAATCCTTTCCATCTCTATCCACCACTTTCTTTAACATTTGTTTTAGGGTTTTGTTGAATCTTTCAACCAACCCATCTGTTTGGGGGTGATACACAGATGTACGCAATTGTGTCACTTTGAACAACTTACACAGCTCTTTCATAACCCGGGACATAAAGGGTGTACCTTGGTCCGTAAGCAGTTCTTTACAAATACCCACACGGCTAAAAACAAGAGATAGCTCTTTGGCTATGGTTTTGGCCGAGGTATTTCGGAGAGGAATCGCTTCCGGATAACGGGTGGTATAGTCCATTATAACCAAGATGTACTGGTGCCCCCTAGCGGACTTCATTATGGGACCTACCAAATCCATTGCGATCCTCTCAAAGGGGACCTCAATGATGGGAAGAGGTACCAGCGGGTTACCGAAATGTGGCATCGGTGCCGACCTCTGACACACAGGGCAGGAGGAACAATAATTTTCTGTTTCCTTCATGACCCCAGGCCAATAGAATCTCTGCAATACTCTCTCTCTGGTTTTCTCTGTCCCCAGATGACCTCCAAGAATGTGCCCATGGGCCAACTCTAACACCAACTTCCTGTAAGGTTTGGGCACCACAAGCTGCTCAATGGTTTCTTCTGCCCTTTTAGCCACCCGATACAGTAGGTCCTTTTCCACGATGAAGTATGGGTAAGTGCAGGTCTCATCTGGGTTCACTAACTCGCCATCTATTTCCACTACGTTTTCCCGTGCCTTTATTAGGGTGAGGTCTTTTAACTGTTCTGTGGCAAAAATTTTCCTTGTGAACCTTGAGATCAGAAAACTCCACAGACGGCATGTTTTCGTCTGAGGATGTTGGCTCCTCCCCAGTTTCTCGAGTCTTCCCTGCCAATACCGACAAGGGAAATTCTGGACAGTCCTCACCACTTTCCGAGGAATTCTGGCTATCACATTCCTGGCATATAGGGGCACCAGTGGGGGGCTCAGGACAATCCCATAGTTCCCAGAACTTTGGAAAATCCCTTCCCACAATGGCATCATGAGGCAAGTGAGACACTAATCCCACCCGATGAGAGAGGGTACCTTTGGGGGTCTCAAAACACACTGTAGTCACCGGATACTCTCGGGTGTCCCCATGCACACAAATAACCGCTACCTTGCTATTCCCAGAAACCTCTGTAGTAACTAATTCAGCCTTTATCAGTGTCACGAGGCTACCTGAATCCAGCAATACAACAACATTTCTACCATTAACACACATTTTGCATAAATGTTTCTCAGTTCCCCGAATGGCAGTGCATGCGACTGTCGCAAACAGCGACTGACGTCTGTCCCTTAGAAAGTCACATTGCATGGGTTCATCCACAACCGGGCAATTTGCTGCAATATGTCCCTCTTGTCGGCAGCGGTAACAAACAATCCTTCTTGCTGCCTCTTGAACCCCTGACTTCCCAGGCTGTTCTCGCCAAACCTTGGGTAGAACTCCCACCCTCTCACTCTATCCACCCTCACCCCTTGGAATCATCTTACCCGCCACTGGGGATGGTCTGGTCTTAGGGTGGAAAGTCCGTGAGTCTCTGGAAGAGGCAGTCAGGTTCTCTGTACCAAGTACTTCTCTACACGATCCACAAGATTATCGGCCGTTTCTGGGTCTCCATGGCTTACCCACTTTTGGATGGCAGTAGGAAGAGCTCTCAAGAAACGATCCATCACAACACGTTCCACAATCTTTGGTGCGGACAAAGTCTCTGGCTGTAGCCACTTCCTGCTCAGGTGAATGAGATCATACATTTGAGACCTGGGGGGTTTTCCAAGCCGGAAAGTCCAGTTATGCACATGCTGAGCCCGGACAGCCAGGGTGACACCCGACCGTGCCAATATTTCAGTTTTTAGCATCACATAGTCTTTTGCTTGGTCAGGCTCTAGGTCATAGCCAGCTTTCTGCGATTCACCAGTTAACAGAGGAGCCACCAGTCCAGCCCACTGCTCCTTAGGCCACTTTTCTCTTTCAGCAGTCCTTTCAAATGTGGTCAAAAACACCTCTGGATCATCCTCTCCAGTCATTTTTGTCAATAAACGACTCACCCCAAAGGACGCGGTATTAGTGGAACGACTTTCCTCACTGGTCTGCGGACATTGCTGCATTACTGTTTCCATTGGTTGTAGTCTCTGCTCTTGCTTCTGCAACAGGTCTATGAAACGGGCCTCCGATTGCTGCAGGGCTTGTTGCTGAGCTTCCAGACTCTGTTGGTGAGCTTGCTGCTGGGCTGCAAGGCTCTGTTGATAAGCTTGCTGGTAGGCTGCAAAGCTCTGTTGTTGCGCTGCAAGGCTCTTTTGCAAACCTGCATTTGTCTGCTGCTGATTGGCATTTGCTAGAGCCAGCTGTTTCAATATCTCCTCCATGCTGGCCTTAAAAAAAAACTGCCCGCATTCTCCACCAACTGTGAGGGGGTTAGCTCGGCAGCGGGTGTGTGTGACCCCCCGGATGGGTTCACCACACAAAAACAGGCACAGCAGACAGAGTTTGTAGTTGCAAAAACAAAAGGTGCGGTTTATTTAAACTATTTACAGGGGTAAAACAGCAAAACAAAAAGAAACATAAAAAAAAAAATCCTGGTCAGCTTGAACGCTTACTACACACGTAGGTTCCCTGTCTGACAACTAGGTGCAGCCTTGTGCTGCCCCAGCCCCTATCTCCCTGTTTTTGAAAGTTTTAGCCACACAGGCTTTGTCTCACCGCACAGGACAGAAACACACTCCCCAGTCTTGCACAACACAGAACTGGTTCCAGGGTGGAGCATCTCCCTTAGCATGCTGGGAGTTCTTGTAGAGGCCTTAATGAGCCACTTGATTCAGATGGGCTCATTAACTCTTCCCCCGCAAGACTCCCAGCACTCCCCCTAGTGGTATGAATTTGCATAAAGCCTGAATCTAGGGCATACATACCTACCATCCTGGATGCAACCTGGTGATTTTACCTGCCTGCTGTCACAATATATATATATATATATATATATATATATATATACACACACAGTGGGGAAAATAATTATGTGATCCCCTGCAGATTTTGTAGGTTTGCCCACTTACAAAGAAATGAAGGGTAAATCATTTTTATCATAGGTATTTTAAATGATAACCAAACCATGACAAATGTTATAAATTGAGTTTCAGTTCAGTGAGTAAAATAAGTATTTGATCCCGAAGCAAAACATGACTTAGTACTTAGTGGAGAAACCCTTGTTGGCAAGCACAGAGGTAAGACGTTTCTTGCAGGTGGTGACCAGGTTTGCACACATCTCAGGAGGGACTTTGGTCCACTCCTCTTTACAGATCTTCTGTAAATCCTTAAGGTTTCTTGGCTGTTGCTTGGCAACTCAAAGTTTCAGCTCCCTCCATAAATTTTCTATACGATTAAGGTCTGGAGACTGGTAGGCCACTCCGTGGCCTTAATGTGCTTCTTCTTGAGGCACTCCTTTGTTGCTTTGGCGATATGTTTTGGGTCATTGTCATGCTGGAAGACCCATCCATGACCCATATTTAGTGTTCTGGATGAGAAGAAGGTTCTCATCCAAGATTTTACAATACATGGCCCCGTCCATTGGCCCCTCAATGTGTCAAAGTCAGCCTGTACCTTTATCAGAGAAACAACTTCAAAGCATAATGTTTCCACCTCCGTGCTTGACTGTAGGTATGGTGTCCTTAGGGTCATAGTCAGCATTTTTCTTTCTCCAAACACAGCGAGTCCCCCTCCTCAAAAAGGCACATGTATAGTCACGCCAATTAATATCTAAATGATTCCGAAAAAGATTTGAGAAAGTGCTGTGGTCAGATCAGGCCAAAATTGAGCTCTTTGGCATTAACTCGATTCACCGTGTTTGGAGGAAGAAAAATGCTGACTATGACCCTAAAAACAACATCTTTAAGGATTTAGAGAGAATCTGTAAAGAAGAGTGGACCAAAATCCCTCCTAAAATGTGTGCAAACCTGGTCACCAACTACAAGAAAGATCTTACCTCTGTGTTTGCCAAAAAGAGTTTCTCCGCCAAGCACTTATTTTACTCACTGAATTGCAACTTAATTTATAGCATTTGTTTTATGTAGAAGAAGGAACAATTTGGATGAGACTATGTTGTTTTATAGTCTGTTTCTTGTCTGCCTCGTTGCTACCTGCAGCTCTGCAGTGGATATAGCACTTCATATCTATTGAATAAACCTGTGACTATACTTCTAAGTGATATTTCAGAGACCCGGGGTAAGCATGTGGGATGGCTGGTACCAATACACACGTATATACCGTATATACTCAAGTATAAGCCGAGTTTTTCAGCACATTTTTTTGTGCTGAAAATGCCCCAATTGGCTTATACTCGAGTCTATGTCATGCCCTCCTCGGCTTATACTCGAGTCTGTGTCCATCTTCAAATTTTGTGTGCCTGATCCTGGCCAGCCGTAGGTCCCCTGGACCCCAAGCCTGGCACAAATGTAGCCCCACTCTTCCTCTACAAGTGTGCAAAGTTTATTGTCCGGGGGACCTACGGCCGGGGAGCCCCGATTTTTCAAAGCCGGGCACCCCTTCCATAGACTCCAATGTTAAACGGTAATTTCTCTGGTGGTTTGGGGACTCAGTACCGGCCGGCCCTAGGTCTCCTGGACCCCAATCATGGCACACATGTAGCCACACTCTTCATCTACAAGTGTGCAAAGTTTGTTGTACAGAGGACCTACGGCCGGGGAGCACCGATTTTTCAAAGCTTCCATAGACTCCCATGTTAAACGTCAGTCTAGTCACATAGCGCCGGAGATCAGGTAGAGAGATTGGGCACAGTGAGGCATGGACACAGTGAGGCATGGGCACAGTGACAGTGAGGCATGGACACAGTAAGGCATGGACACAGTGAGGCATGGCCACAGTGAGGCACAGTGAGGCATGGACACAGTGAGGCACAGTTAGGCATGCACAAGGACACAGTGAGGCACAGTGAGGAATACAGATGGACACCGTAGGCTTATACTCGAATCAATAAGTTTTCCCAGTTTTTTGTGGTAAAATTAGGTGACTCGGCTTATATTCGGGTCAGCTTATACTCGAGTATATACGGTAAGTCTTAAAAATTAGAATGTTTAAAGGAAAATGTTTTGTATATATTTTTCTGCGATTATATGACACTTATGGTATATTCCTCATATCTTTTTGTTCATTAGAAGGCTGAGAACCCAAGCGGATAGCATTCCCTGAGGAAGTCCAATATTAGGGCGAAACATCCACGTCTCTACCGCTATAAAAAAATATGGACCACAATAAGCTGGGTTATAAGAGCATTGGTTTTATGAATATGATGTTTTAGACCTTTGTTAATAAATATTGAAGATTTTAACTTTATTTTTTGGTTTGATGTTGATATTGCACCGAAAAATTGTTCCTTCTTCTAAAAAAATCCAGGGATAAGGTGCTTAGGTTCTGTGATGATCTATCCAAATTAGATTACATTATTTTTTATGTGTTTTTTCTGGATTTTGATTGATATTCTGTCTCTAGCATTTAAGATACACCTATGATAAAAATTATAGACCCTTATCTCCGAGATAAGCAAATGTTGCCTCAGTACAAGAAGCACACAAATTTGTCAGGAAAGGCTCATTCTTGAGGCCAATTCATGCACATAAGCACATGCACATGAACGAATGGGTGCACAAGTGTGTGCAGGTGCAGGCTATTTAATCTGCAATAAATATATACTGCCCTTAATGAGGAAAATGTGTTCCAAGACGGGCCGCCGTCGCCCCACCCCCATCCCAACATGACACGCCCGAGGGAAGCCAAGCCGCATCGCGGCTCTCCTTGGGTGGCACCCTCAGCGTTCCGGAAGGATGGGGATCCCCGGCCGCTGCTGTCACCACCGCAGTAAATGCAAGACGTCGTGACGTCACACGCACGCACAGCAACTGCCGCAAATGCGCGGACGGTACTACGACGTCCGGAAGTGATCGGGGATGCCGCCGGCAATAGGAATTGCTCCACCCGGCGGACAGAAGGAACTCCGCCGCCTGTAGGAGCATAGTGGGAGCACAGGGCCCTGTGCTCCCTCCCCTTGCCGGGAAGTCACATGGCGTGGAGACACCATACCCAAGAGCACCAGCGGCCGAGTTAGAGCCAGGGGATCCATAAAAAGGCATAAGAGGAAATAAATACAACAAAACAAAAATTGTAATTGTACTGTCATATAGTTAATACATGTGTATTACACAAATCATAAGATGTTATAAAATACATATATTGAAATACATTGTTGCAATGATTGAATATTAGATTTATATCTGAAAAGATATTGAGCCATGAACTGGGTGATAGATGTGAAGATTGCTTGTCCCAGTTATGCAAGATAACCATGGAGTATTGGTCCTTATAGGAAGGAAAAGGAGTATAAATTTGATTATTTGTAAATATTTATTATTTGTAGGCCAGAGAGGAGAAGATTCATCTTCCAGGACGGCTTACAGAAAGATAGGCTCCTCCCACCTTGAACAGGAAACACATGATCCACATCATAAAAGCATCACTCATGCATTAGCCCCTCAGTATTTTTGTTTCCTCAGGCCAGACAGGAACTAGATCCAGGTGGATGTTTGTTATTTTTTTCTGGCCTTCGTGCTAGACGGTAGGGGCCTCCCTACATCCATACCCAGGCAACAGGGGTAGTTCCCCTGGGGTATGAGTCAGTTTGGGCCACCCAGGAGACCTGAAACAGGGGTCATGGGTGAAGGTAAGGGACCCCACCTCCCAATTTGGTTTATCCTCAGTGAGGTTACCTGTGAGGGTGGAGGAGGTGATCCAGTGGGTCCATCCGCGGTACAGCAGGGTGTTCTCCCGGCAGAGGTTTGGGCCGCCGTAGGGCCGGTATCTTTTCTTGCCATTTAGATCTCCATGGGGAGTTTCTATCCTCAACACGTGTGGGTTCTGTGGCGCAGAGTAATGGTGTCACTTCCGGTGCGGAAGGCAGGAAGTGACACGGCAGGAAGTCCGGCGGTGGCCATCTTGGTACACCCAGAAGGAAGCCTAGTATGGCACAACAGGCGTGCTGTGCTGTAGGGCGGCATCGGATCCACAGCACCGCCCTGGACCTCCACTCCTCTTTTTTAAAAGGGACCTAAGACAAGAAGATGGCGCCAAGGCTTCCAGGAGCAACATGGAGCTACCAGGATCCAGAGAAGCAGGTCTGGAGGCGCCATTGGTCGAATCGGGCCCTAAGGTAAGAAAATAAGGGGCAGACTGCTTCTTTCCTTTTCTTACCCCCCTGTGGTGGGGGCACAGGGGGCGTTTGTTTATTCCAGAGCCTGTTTTTATTTTATGCTGATGGTGACAGACGTCACACATTCTAGCATAGGCTCCGGTGGTGGGTACTTCTCAAGATTCTTAGACTAGAATAGAGTTGTCCACGTGGTGTTTCTGGTTTATGGGTATTTACTTCAGTGGAAAGTAATATGCAGGCGCTTGTCATTTACTGTATTACAGGACAAGACCCACGAGCCCAGAGACAAAACAGAAACACATAGAAAAAAGTGCCCAATATGCACCAAGAAAATGCATTATGGGTGGAAGAAGAATGCTTGTCAGGACTGTATAGACAAGCTTATCAAAGGAGAAACAGGCCCTGTCCTCAAGGGGTTATGGACTTGTTAAAAACGGGGATGAAACAGACGTTTCAGTCCTTTAAACCCAGACAGCAAGAGATGCTTGCTGAAGCTAGCCCAGGTACTTCAGGCACCAGTACCACCGTTAGGCCAGGAGTCCTGGCCCAGGTACGGGCAGTCCACCAGCAAAGAGTACTGGAGGAGTGGGAGGACACCTCAGGGTCAGACTCAGAGTCTGAGGAGGTGGACCACAGTGAGGAAGGACCAGGCAAGATGCAAAGATTCCTTTTTCCTTCAGAGGAAACAGAAGAGCTATTGAAAACGATCTACGACACCCTGGAGCTGGAGTCTCCAGAAAACCAGGAGTTGTCGGTACATGACCTTTTATATGAAAGCCTTCAGCCTAGACAGGGCAAAACCTTTCCGATGCATGCGTCCCTAAAGGAGACAATACTTCAGGAATGGAGGAAGCTGGAGAAGGGAGTTTTCTTCCCTAAAAATTTAAAGAGAAGGTTCCCCTTTAAAGAAGAGGATACAAAGCTGTGGGAGAAGTGCTCCAGACTGGACGCTTCCATAGCTAAAGTTTCAAAGGGTTCAGAACTTTCCTTTGAGGATTCAGGCACCCTAAAAGAGCCAATGGACAAGAAGGCGGAAGGGTATTTAAAGAAAGCGTGGGAAGCTTGCTCCGCCAACTTTAGACCCGCACTAGCCACTACATGCGTGGCTCGTACGCTTGATTTGTGGCTTAAACAGCTCCGCACTCTTCTGGAGTCAGATACTCCTAGGGAAGAGATTTTGGATGCCTTACCAATGCTAAATAAGGCAGTGGCCTATATAGCTGATGCATCCACGGAGTCTGTTATATTCTCGGCCAGGTCCACAGCATTGATTAATGAAGCCAGGAGGGCTATCTGGCTGAAGACCTGGGAGGAGACTCTGTGTCAAAGACAAGACTCTGTTCCCTCCCCTTTAATGGAGATTTGCTCTTTGGAAAGGAGCTGGAATCCATCCTAGAGAGGTTGGCCGATAAAAAGAAGGGGTTCCCTTTCCCCAAAAAACAACAACAAAAGAGGAATTTTCGTCCCTTTCAGGTGTCAAGTGAAAGGAACTCTCACCGGGGGGATAGGAGACGGCATAACAGAGGTTTTGCAGCCCAAGACCAGAAAGGAGGATGGCAATACAGGAGGGGAAGGGGCAGAGGTGGTTTCCTCTTTAAACCCTCCCAGCCTAAGGACACTTCCCAGTGACTTAGTCAGTCATGTGGGGGGGAGGTTGGGATTGTTCCTCACACAGTGGCAGACCATCTTCAACAGCCGTTTTAGCCTGGATCTGATCGAATCAGGGTACAAGATAGAACTTTTAGGCTGCCCCCCTCAAAAATTTCTCACGACAGGTCTCCCAAAAGACGCGGAGAAAGCAACAGCTATGTCTTCCCTCCTGCAGAGTATGTTGGAGGAGAAGGTGATAAGCTTCATCCCCCCATTTCTAAGAAAAGAGGGGTTTTATTCTTAAGTTTTTCTGATAAAGTCATCAGGAAGATTTGGACTGATTTTGAACCTGAAACAAGTAAACATGTACGTGAAGTACAAACATTTCAAGATGGAGTCAGTCTACACCACCAGAGAGTTGTTAACCCCTGGGGTCTTCATGGTCTCATTAGACCTAAGAGACGCCTATCTTCCCTGAGGGGAAGACATGTGCAGGTCCTTTCGGACAACATTACCACAGTATGTTACATCAACAAACAAGGGGGTACAAGAGTTCCGGGTCTGATGAGGATAGCAGAAGAGATCCTTCAATAGGCAGAAGCAAATCTTTTATCCCTGTCTTCAATTCACTTAAAAGGGGAATTAAATTCTCTGGCAGATGTCCTAAGCAGAGAGACTCTGTCTCAGACAGAATGGTGCTTGAATCGAACAGTGTTCGAACAAATAGCGCAGAAGTGGGGAAACCCACAAATAGACCTTTTTGCTACAAGGCAGAACAGGCAGGTGGAACAATTTTGCTCCTTACAGAGAGATCTTCCCAGTCTGGGCCTAGATGCCCTATCCCAACCTTGGGAGGCAAATCTGGTGTATGCGTTTTCCACCGTTTGCCCTCATTCCAAGGATTATCCGGAAGATAAGAGGGTCCAACACAAAATTTATCCTGATCGCGCCATTTTTGCCGAAGAGGTCTTGGTTCTCAGGACGACTACTAAGACTCAGCATTACGGAACCTTGGAGACTGCCTTACAGAAGGGACCTCATATATCAGGGAGAGGTGAATCATCCAGAAGTGAGCTCTCTTTCTCTGACGGCCTGGCTTCTGAGAGGGAGCTGTTAGAGCTGAGAGGGTTATCGGCAAAGGTAATCGATACAATTCTTAGCAGCCGGAAGCCATCCACTAACGCAATTTACAATAAGATCTGGAAGAAATTTGGGGCCTGGCGAATGCTTAACAACAGAGTGTCAGGAGCCATGGTCCCGGCGGTCCTAGATTTCCTCCAAGCCGGAGGAGATCTAAATCTTGCAGTCAGTACTCTTACGGTACAGGTGGCAGCTCTGTCCAGCTTTTTAAACCAAAGACTGTCAGAAGAGCCGCTGATCAAGAGATTTCTTGTATACATCAGCTGTAAACGAGTCCCCAAATCAAGGAGGTTCCCTCCCTGGGACTTATCGACAGTGTTACAGGGTCTTGGTAAGACACCATTTGAGCCTATAGACGAACTGCCCATAAAGCTCTTAACCTTGAAAACAGTAGTTTTGGTGGCCCTAGTCTCCGCTAGGAAAGTTGGTGAGATCCAGGCACATTCAGTGATTGAGCCTTTCTGCACCATTTTGCAAGACAAAACTATCCTCTCCCTGGACCCAGCTTTTCTCCCCAAGGTATCGTCTAACTTCCATAGGTCGGAAGAGATCGTAATACCATCATTTTGCCGAAATCCTAAGAATGACAAGGAAGCAGGATTTAATAGGATAGACGTCAGGAGATGCTTGATCACTTACATAGAGCGCACCAAGGAGTGGCGACGTTCCACCAGCTTGTTTGTGTTGTTTGCAGGTCCAAACAAGGGTAAAGAGGCATCCAAAGGTACCATCGCCAGGTGGATGAAGTCGGCCATTGCGGAGGCATACAAGGCAGTGTCCCGCACACCTCCGGTATAAATGCTCATTCCACAAGAGCGGTTTCTACTTCTTGGGCTGAAAGGGCAGGAGCGTCTCCCCTCCAGATCTGCAAGGCCGCAACCTGGTCTAGTTTCCAGACGTTCGTAAAACATTACAGACTGGACCTACTTGCCAGCCAGGACCAGTCTTTCGGCAGGAAGGTGCTGCAGGCTGTGGTCCCGCCCTGATCAGGTAGTACTATTTTGTCCTCTCTGTAAGCCGTCCTGGAAGATGACTTGGAAAAACAGTGTTAATACCTGTTAACTACTTTTTCCAGGAATCTTCCAGGACGGCATCAGTTCCCTCCCTTTTTGAGGTGAGTAGCAATGTAAAGCATAGAGTAAAGATAAAGCTACGCTAATGAGGATTTAATGATTCTAAGCCTTCGGTTATTTGTTAATACTGAGGAGCTAATGCATGAGTGATGCTTTTATGATGTGGATCATGTGTTTCCTGTTCTAGGTGGGAAGAGCCTATCTCTCTGTAAGCTGTCCTGGAAGATTCCTGGAAAAAGTAGTTAACAGGTAATAACACTGTTTTCTCTCTAACTGGGCTTGTATGTTCCGAACAAGGGAGGAGATCATAATCTCAATTTGTCCCCCTATTCGAAAGCTATTCCATGCCCTAGCATCAGGTTGACCCATTCATCTCCCTGAAAATTACTCAGGGTGTGTGAAGTATTGTGCAATACAAAGATGGAAAGACAAAATAAACAAATCACATATTATTACTCCCATGTGTCTACGGGGGACGGGGTGTTTAACCACCCAATGTTGTATAGAATGGGAAAGACACATGTTGAGAGTAGATGGTGCTGCTTACCCCAATTAGTGAGATATGGGAAAGTTCCCATTTTAAATAATATGTATTATTTTTATTAAAAGATTTTATTGGATGTATACATGTGGTATAATCATGACAATTACAGTATGATCTCTGGTAACGAAGAATATAGAAATCCATACACAGAGGTGCAAAACCAAAAATTGTTATACAACTTGACATATTACATGCATCTGTGCATATACAATCCTGATGCGTTTCAACCCCATTGGGGTCTTCTTCAGAGGTATTTGGTTTGCTGTAAGAGATTACATAATGATTTTCAAATCCTGCCCAGGAATATTCCAAAACGGCAAGAAATATATAAAGTACATAGTTACCAATTAACTGTGTATAAAAGAAGATCCTTCTTGGACCAGAGTTTCCACTAAAAAGCTTTAAAAGAGATCCCGATGGCTCCCCGGCCATTTGGCACCCCAGGATGCAGTGTCGGAGGGGCCACACTTGCAGGGAGTCACAGTTAGGAGGAAGGCCCCTACGGGGCATGCGTGGACAGGATAGCGGGCACCTACGACAGAGTATTGGAAACAATATTATAAATTGCATTGTATAACGCCTTTAATTTGGTTCATGGTTTTATATATTAAATATGGGCAAGCAGGATTTCTCCATAAGAACGTCCTAAGGTTTTGTATGTATTTGTATGGTGTTATATATGAGCTGCACTAAGCTCCACTATGGCCTTGGGTCCTTGACATTTGGTCTATTACATTTTCCTGAATACCTGTTACCTGTTCCTTTATTGACTCCCTGTTACAGACTGGATCCGCTCCTGGCTCTGCCTGAATGTTGCCTGTACTGACCCCTGGCTTGTCTTTGGACTTCATCTCTGCCTGCTCTTTCTGCTTATCCACCCATTTGCCTGCCGTTACTGACCCTGGCCTGACTTTAATTACGTCTCCGACTGGTGCTTTTACCTGCATCTGAACCTGCTGACCTGTGCCTATCTCCTGTTCCGGTCTTCCAGACAGTACTGCCTGCTCTTCAGCAATGCACAGCCTTCTCTTCAGCAACACACAGCCTGCTGCAACGCATGCACTGTTCATCAGCACCCTGCAACGGAAGACCAGTCAGGCACTCATGCTCAGGCACTCCTATCACTCCACCAGGGTTACCAGGTACGTAAGCCAGAGGTGTAAGAGAAACCTACCCCCCCCCCCCCCGCCGCAAGTCAGGCTCCACCACCAGGTACATTACAGCATTCTTACTTAAAGGGTAACTCCACTATCGTCTGGGAAAAAAATTGCAAATTAAGAAAAATAATATAGCATGTACAATTGTGATACACGTCATATACTGTAATAAATGACCTTTCCCTTTCAATCTGCAGCTGCTGTAATTTTCTATAAATGCAATGCAATATGGCTACATGGAGTTGTTCTGTACACAGAGTGTGTACTGACCACTCCCCAGAAACATTATTTCCTGCTTGTGTGATTAGCTCACCATTTTTTCCCAGAAGTCTGCCTAAGATACAAGTCATATTTCAGGCATTCCCTGTAACAAAAATGTCCTTTTTTGGTGAGATATTTCCAATAGGAACACTTCTAAAAGGATGCAGGCCCAGCAGCTTTCCTCGTTAGTGCCCTGCAGCTGCCACAGCTGACAGTTAATTATGAAGCCACTCCCATTAGACCTACCATGCCCAGAGGCACAGATAAACACACATGGATTTCTTCAGAATAACAAAAGGTAGGAATCTGAAACAAAGTTTGTTATAATCCTTGCAGTGTACATAGATCACCCAGGGGGAATGTTTTTTTCTCAACAAAAGTGAAGTTACACTTTAAATTTGGTGTGCTTTATGTATTTATTTGTGTATTTCTTCCAGATCTGTCTTGAAATCCATTTTGAAAGTTTGCCTCTGTGTAGGAGTTTCCTGTAATCAAGGCCAGTCACTGCTGCTTTCTCTGTCGCATCTGTCTCCCTCCTGTAGTTATCTGCAGGCATATTGTTTGGGGTAGATTTACTGAGTTTCTTCAGCAGGTATGCTATTTGTACAGGTTATGTGCAGCACAGTGATGATGACAATGCTAATTACAATGTAAGTACTGGGCTTGCAACAACATTTGATATTCACAAAAGTGGATTTTTATCCTTAGTGGTTATTGAGGAATATATTTAAATGAAAGCTGTTGTGTCCAGAGATAAGATTTATCTGGTTGACTTGAAAAATGTTTTAAAATTTAAATGATTACTTTTATCTTTATCATTTATATAGTGCCGTGCCATGCTGTACAAAAAAATGGATAAAACAAAGGAAGGTAGCACAGATAATGCAATACAATACGAAGTTTCAAGGACTAGTACAGTTAGTTTTCAGTAGAATATAGAAATATATAACAATAGGTGAAAGGACTCTGTCCCTAATGCCGCGTACACACGATCGATTTTCTCGACGGTGAAAACACCGTCGAGAAAATCGACGGGAAAAACGAGGGAACGGCTTGGTTCCTTACACACGGCCGTTTTTCAAGACATTTTTTTTCTTGGTCGAGAAAAACGACCGTGTGTGGGCTCCGTGGCAGTGTTTCCCTATGGGAAAACTGGCACGGTAAAAAAATTACGGGAATCACGACGAGAAAAATTAGAGCATGTTCTAATTTTTCTCGTCGTGATTAATGCCGTTTTTCCCGTCGGGAAAAATGACAAAAAGCCCACACACGGTCGTTTTTCTTGTTAAAAAAAAAAAAATTATTTTTCCCGACGGGAAAAATGATCGTGTGTACGAGGCATAAGAGTTTACAATCTGGAGGGATACGGAGTTGAAACAAGAGGTAATGGAAATCAAACATTGATATTTACAGTAAAGGTTAATAAGAACTCTCTTGGGCACCACATCCCCAATATGGTAAATATAGAAATAACTCATTATAAATAATGGAACTTTATGGGTGCCAACTGAATAGGGAGAAGGAAAATCAATAAACTGTTTTATCAATAATTAGTGTAAGGAAATAAGAGCACATGGAAGCAGAGATGGATGATGAAAATTAGTCTGGAATGAAAAACAGTACTGAAATAAGATTAGGAACTGAAAGACAGATTTGTGTGTTATATACACATGTTATACCCATTACCCATGAATGAGCCACTTGATAATTTTGGGTTCTCCATTCTGCTCCAAGAACAACCTTAGCCCCTCTGACACATCTGGTTGAATGACAGTCACTGCAAGAACATATAAGGACATATGTATAAATACTTTTAGCTTGGCTGTGAATTACTACAAAAAAATAGACACAAGACCGTTTAATTGTAGATTAACTCAATATATTGGTACGAGTTAGTATAAAGGGTGGTTTGAGCATAAATAGCCACACAGAAGGCAGATTCGGACATATTGGCCCTAGTATGTGTATGTATGAATGTGAGTTAGGGACCTTAGATTGTAAGCTCCTTGAGGGTAAGGACTGATGGGAATGTACAATGTATATGTAAAGCGCTGCGTAAATTGATGGCGCTATATAAGTACCTGGAATAATAATAATAATTGTGCAATGTCTCCTGAGATGAACATCTAAACTAAATAATAGGCATGGGTCTCTTTGCAACAGCTGTAATCGCTAATGTTGGAGACCAATGGTACCAATGGCATGCATGAGAACAGTCAATAAGGCCTGCATTTAGTAATAGAGCTATAAAACGGCCGTTGAGTTATTTCCTAGGGGCTCAGTCTCTAGTGGTATCAACAAGTCATGGCTGTAAAGTCTTTTCACCAGACTCAGCGACACAGCAGCAGTGGTCCCTCTGGTTAGATGTTTGCTCACTCTGGGTTATCTGGGGTGATTCTAGTACTCAGGACAGCATGACTGTATTCTGGTGAAGGCTCAGCACACAGGTCACAGCTCTGCTTTTTCCGGTGGCTCGGTCTATCTTTCTCTTTTCTCTGGGATGGTCACACAGCATGGTCCTCTCAGTCTCTCTGCCTGCACTACTTCTCACTTGAATTTTCTCAATTTACCGGGAAACCATTCTGCTTTCTCCTTCTCCCTGCAAGACTTAGTGGGGACTATAGTACAAGCCCTCAACTCTCTCGGCGAACAGCGAACAGTTTGGGATGTTCATGGCAAATTCGAAAAGCCGCGGAACACCCTTTAAAAGTCTATGGGAGAAATCAAAAGTGTTATTTTAAAGGTTAATATGAAAGTTATTGTCATAAAAAGTGTTTGGGGACCTGGGTCCTGCCCCAGGGGACATGTATCAATGCAAAAAAAAGTTTTAAAAACGGCTGTTTTCTTGGGAGCAGTGATTTTAGTGAATAAATAATGCTTAAAGTGAAACAATAAAAGTGAAATATTCCTTTAAATTTCGTACCTGGGGGGTGTCTAAATTATGCATGTAAAGTAGCACATGTTTCCCGTATTTCCCGTATTTTCAACTGTCTCTGCACAAATGTAATTTCTGAAGGAAAAAAAGTCATTTAAAACGACTCCGGCTATTCATGAATTGTCGGTCCCGGCAATACAGAGAAAAGTCATTGAAAAAAATTACAGGGGTCCCCCCCTACTCCATTACCAGGCCCCTTGGGTCTGGTATGAATATTAAGGGGAACCCCTGCCATTTTTTTTAAATCCCTTCAGGTCTGGTATGGATTTTAAGGGGAACTCCGCGCCAAAATAAAAAAAAATGGCGTGGGGTTCCCCCACAAATCCATACCAGACCCTTATCCAAGCACACAACCTGGCAGGCCGCAGGAAAAGAGGGGGGATGAGAAAGCGCCCCCCCTCCTGAACCGTACCAGGCCACATGCCCTCAACATGGGGACAAGGGCCTCATCCCCACAACCCTTGCTTGTGGGGGTCTGCGGGCGGGGGGGCTTATCGTAATCTGGAAGCCCCCTTTAACAAAGGGGATCCCCAGATTCCGGCCCCCCCCCATCAACATGGGGACAAGGTGCTTTGAGGGGTAACAGACCCCCAAAGCACCCTCCCCATGTTAAGGGCATGTGGCATGGTACGGTTCAGGAGGGGGGGGCGCTCTCTCGTCCTCCCCTCTTTTCCTGCGGCCTGCCAGGTTGCGTGCTCGGATAAGGGTCTGGTATGGATTTTTTGGGGGAACCCCACGCCATTTTTTTTTAAATTACGTGTTCCCCTTAATATCCATACCAGACTTGAAGGGCCTGATATGGAATTTGGGGGGACCCCCACACATTTTTTTTTAAAATCTTGGTTCCCTGCACAAAATGTAATTTTTGAAGGAAAAAAAAGTCATTTAAAACTACTCGTGCTATTAATTAATTGTCGGGTCCCGGCAATACAGATAAAAGTCATTGAAAAAATTGGCAGGGGTTCCCTTTAATATTCATACCAACGGGCCTGGTAATGGACTGGGGGGGGACCCCTGTAATTTTTTTCAATGACTTTTCTCTGTATTGCCAGGACCGACAATTCATGAATAGCCAGAGTAGTTTTAAATGACTTTTTTTTCCATCAGAAATGACACTTTGTGCAGAGACAGTTGTAAACACGGGAAACATGCGCTACTTTACATGCATACTTTAGACACCCCCCAGGTATGAAATTTAAAGGAAAATTTCACTTTTATTGTTTCACTTTAAGCATTATTAAAATCACTGTTCCCCAAAAAAATGCAGTTTTTAAAACTTTTTTTACATTGATACATGTCCCCTGGGGCAGGACCCGGGTCCCCAAACACTTTTTATAACAATAACTTGCAAATTAACCTTTAAAATGAGTACTTTTGATTTTTCATGTTCGCGTCCCATAGACTTTAACGGTGTTCGCATGTTCGCACAAATTTTGCGGGGGGTGTTCGGCTCATCCCTAGTCAGGACAAGGTCATCCAGCGCCCAGGGCAAAGATGGCAAATGGCGCCCCCCCCTCCCCCAGCAGAGGGGGTAGCGCTAATAGCAGCATGCAGAGCAAAATGTATGTAATGTTTGCGGTGTGCACAAAATAGTAGCAATAGTTATGGTACACTGCAGCAAACTGAAGAATTTAAAATCAGTGCACAAATAAGGGGCTAACAGTGGTGAAAAAAAAATGTTGGTGCTGTTGCTAACAGAAACAATTGTGCTGCATCAGTGTCAGTTGCTGCTGAGTTGCTGGTGTCAGTCTGAGGAGGACTGTCAGGGGGATAAAGGAGGGAAGGAGAGGTGGGCTCTGAGGAGTGCATAGAACAAATGGAACTAGGGGGCTCTGGGGGGAGGAAGGCGTGCTGAAAGGTCTCTAAGGGCTTGATCAGATGTGCAGCTATCATTGCTGCCCCTCTGAAAAACAATCAGTGGCAGATCCATTTTTATGAGAATGTTTGATAGGCAGTGAGGAGGCAATATGCCACCTCTTTACTTCCTGTTTTAACCCACTGAACCGCTGCGCTGCAGCCATATGCATTGCATGCAGTTGCAATGTGGCCCTATTCCATTTAATTTTATGTGGACTCGTGGCCATGAAGCAAAGCATTGGGCCTTGGCATGTCTACAGCCCTGAGCAGATGCACCTCCTTGTTCAGGTGGGTGGTTGGGAAGGGAGGGGGACAGAAAAAATGGTTTACTTTTCCACCCTTCATCCGCCTATGTGAACAATCCCTAATGCCTTGTTTACACTTGCTGTTCACCAGAATGGGGCCCGTGAAAACAGATGGTTCAACCGTGTTTTTACTGTGACCTAACTGACCCCCCCCCCTTCCCGAGCTGCAAGGTGGGCCGTATGGGATATACACATGCTCACCAAAAATGATCCCCTATTATGTTTGACCACTCATGATGGTACATGCTGTTAGTCATGTGGAGAAGGACTGTTGTGCCTTGCAGTCTTTCGGAGGCACTAAGATTCCAGAGAACATCCAAGAGAATGCTCTGTCCCCTTGTGTTTTTATGCAGAAAGTAGTGACCCGGACTGGAGGGTTGAACAGCAGGGAAGCAGCATCAGCCTGAGGGTGAAGCTGGGTTCACAATGGTACGACATACACTCTGACGTTGGGAGCACATGTATAAGGTTGGGTTCACACTGGTACGACACGACAGCGGACAGGACCTGGCAGAGGCAGAAGACAGCGAACAGAGGGAAAAGAACTGGAGAGGGCTAGAAGACATCAGCGGAGAGCAGGGAAGACCCGGAGAGGGGAGAAGAACCGGCATAGGCAGAAGACATCAATGGAGGAGGCAGAAGAGCCGGAGAGAGGAGAAGAAATCGTAAGCGACACTGGAGCTGTCTTAAGAAAATTTGAAAGACCTGTGTACTGTATTTTATTTTTTACACTTTTTTTTTTATGTGAATGGGTAGGGGTACAATGTACCCGATACTCATTCACAAAGGGTGGGGGGCCAGGATATGGGGGCCCCCTTGTTAAAGGGGGCTTCCAGATTCTGATAAGCACCCCGACAACCAACGGCCAGGGTTGTCGGGAAGAGGCCCTTGTCCTCATCAACATGGGGACAAGGTGCTTTGGAGTGGGGGGCGCAGGGCAAAGCACCCACCCCCCCACGTTGAGGGCATGCAACCTGGTACGGTTCAGGGAGGGGGGCCCTCGCTCGTCCCCACCTCCAGGTGGGGGGGCCCTCGCTCGTCCCCACCTTCTTTCCTGACCTGCTGGGCTGTGTGCTCGGATAAGGGTCTGGTATGGATTTTGGGGGAACCCCATGCCGTTTTTTCAGCGTTGGGGTTCACCTTTAAATCCTAAGGGCCTGGAATGCTCTTGGAGGGGGAACCCATGCTGTTTTTTTTTTTTATTTGGCGTGGAGTTCCCCTTCAAGATCATCAGAGCACAAGTCGCATGCCAAAGTCGGACCAATTATGACGGCTCTCATAGGTAAAAATTGATTTTCACACATCATGCAACATGAGCTCCCAATGTCGGAGCATTTGTCGTACCAGTGTGAACCCAGCCATAATCACCATGTCAGATGTCACAAGTCGGATGGTTAGGACAAGGATCCGACTTTGATCCCACTTCAATGATATTCAATGGGCTGAAGCAGGACCAAAGTTGGACCAAAGTAGTGCAGGAACCTTTTTCAAAGTTGTACCAATTGTGTCAGACCAGTTAAGACAGCTTTCATAGGAAATCATTGATTTACACACGTCATGCAACATGTGCTCCCAAATGTCGTATCAGTGTGAACCCGGCCTGGGAGCACATCATTGGTTCCCTATGAGAGCCATCTTAACTGTTCCAACACAAGTCGGTCCGACTTTGAGAAGTCGGATCAAAGTAGGATCCTTGTCCTAACCATCCAACTTGTGACATCCGACAACCGACAAAGAAATTTATGTCACACTGGGATTGTTTTGATTGATCAAAGGACAAATCGTACCATCTCAAAGTCGGAGCAAAATCTTATCTTGTTCATTCAAGTCGGATGGAAATAGAACCGATGTAGGACCGATGTTGCAGGGCAAAGTAGGATGACAGTCGTACAATAGTTTATGTTGTACCAGTGTTAACCCAGCCCAAAAACATCTCTCATAGGGAATCATTGATTTACACACGTCATGCGACATGTGCTCCCAAAGTCGTACCAGTGTGAACCCGGCCTTAGGCTAATTAAAAGATGGAGCAGCCCTGTGAGAGAGACAGGCTCCTGTGAGGCAGAAGAAACAATTTTTGCAGTGTCAAACTTCTATCCTTTTACATTTATAGTTCACATATAAACTGGCTGTCCCAGAATTCCACAAAGCTTTGAAAGTGTAATCATCATTTGTTTTTTTTAGGTACAGTTATTTACCACAAATTTAAAAAACAGTAGAAGAGTTTAATTAAATATCAGCTGACCAGAACTGATATTTCAGTTTTTTTGACAGTTAAACCACTTGACAGTTTCTTAGATCTCTGAGGGTCAATTTTGGTTGAGATACATGCGCTTGATGTTCCCGGGTCTGCGCAGCTGTTGTGGTTATTTCATGGGCGTCCCACTCTACCTGTTGAATTTGCTGCTTATGCAGCATGCTGCACCAGGAGGTGCTGGAATAACCAAAACGCCCAGGTGGTCAGAAACATGATCAGGAAATATGACGGTAAGGCAAGATTGCGCTGTTGATCTATCCAAGCCATACCGTATAAAAAAACAGGGGCTGACTCAGCCAAGTGAGATTCTCCCATACCTAAAACATCACTTTTTGGTGGACCTAGCAATTCTATAGACAAAAATACAACAGGTCTTTTCACTCCCTGCTAATCATCTCCATCACAAAGAGTCAATGAGTCTGACTTTGGAAGGTACTGTACTGACATTTTTTTTCCCACTTTCGCTCAGATTTAATTATGAAATGAATAGCATATGTTCAGCAGATTTTAGAAACTGTCATCCATAACATTGAAATGAATCCAAAGAATAAACAATTAAGAAGATTAAACAGATTATGCCTGTATGGTGTTCCTCTTATCCTGAATTATTGAAACTGTCTCTCTTTTTTTTTTTTCTAACAAGCATTTATCCAACAGAATAAAAGCCGGTTTGATGTCTGTGTTTCCAGTTTATTAAAAAATATGAACTAAATTAAAAACAAAAATAGTGATGCCTTAGGAATTGTTTATTACTTTTAAAAAATGACTGTGTGCTGCAATGATTCTGAACATTTTTTTTTCACCTTCGCTACATAATTCATTTTTATACCCTTAGATTGGTTTGCACATCTGAGATCCATTAAACTCTTCACCTTAAGTACATTACATGTATTTATGGCACTGAGCGGGGTACATAGAACACTTCATATTTAATATCAGGTTCCTTGAATGTGGCAGCTGCTGTGAATTTTATAACATGTAGTATTGTATTTTCCCTTGCTAGCTATTGATGCCTGTGAAAGAATAAAAGATTTCAGAAGCAACAGCATTCTCTCAGTGTCAAGGGATAATCCGATATCTCTGGAAAAACAAGCTACTCAATATAGACGGCATTGTAAATATGTTATAATGCCCTTGTTGTGTGGACTGATACCATTGATATCTACGCTTGCTTTTATGGAAATGTACTAGGTCATACTTTTAAGAAAGCCTTGCTGTGATACAAGTAAAGGTAACCATACACAGTAAATTGTTTGTGCTTGATCACTTGGCAGCCGCACAATGTACCTGACAGAATTAGTCTGAAAATGTTATACACTTATACAAAAAAAAAAAACAATCAGAAGAGTAGAACTAACCTGGCAACACACAATGCTATAATTGCACTCCTGTGTGTCACCATACACTATGAAATTCCAGATTGATCCATCTGATTCTAGCTTCATTATTGACAACTTTTCTGGGAAAGCATGTGACCAAACCCAGGATAGCTTGGTCATATTCACTGTGCATGTGCCAAGAGCTTTGCAATGCGGGTTCGTTCACATCAAGTGTGTAGAGCTGTGTTCTTGTTAAAAAAAAAAAAAAACAATTGTTCCCTAAGTGTTTTGTTCACACCA
Organism: Rana muscosa; assembly: GCA_029206835.1. NCBI lineage: Eukaryota > Metazoa > Chordata > Amphibia > Anura > Ranidae > Rana > Rana muscosa. The sequence continues at coordinate 655,355,351 of CM055122.1, read as the reverse complement.
TACATGTGCGGTAGTGTACCATGCATTAAAAATAAAAAAAAAACACAGGAGAGTGAGACCTCAGAGAGGACGGACATAGTAGGGACATACAGAGTCTTCACAGTGTGATGTGATCTAAAAGGGAGAGGTAATACTGAGGCCCAAGAGCTTTTGGAAGTTGATGAAGCTCTCCCATTGTTGCCTTGGTGGAGTCACTTGTATACATGCCTATTTTGCCATTATTGGTAATTTATGTTAGGTGAGTTTGCACTTTTACACCACGTGGTGGTGCACAACCTTTTCCTGCATAGTGTTGGGATGTGATTTATTCACTTTTCTTTAGGGATGTTATATGGACTTTTATTTTGATTAAAGTGGTTGTAAAGGCACAAGGTTTTTTAATTTCATGCATTCTATGCATTCTTTGCATACAAGTGTATACGTTCTATGCATGAAGGTAAACAATCTTCTGTGTGCAGCAGACCCCCCCCCCCCATTCATACCTGAGCCTCCTCTCGATCCAGGGATGTCCATGAGAGCCTTGGCTCTCTGGGGTCTCGCACTCCTGATTGGCTTTGGCAGAAGAGGGAGACATTGGTTCCCGCTGCTATCAATCACAGCCAGTGGGCCAATCAGGAGATAGAGGGGACGGGGCTGAGCCACAGCTCCATGTGTGAATGGACACACAGAGTCGCGGCTCGAGAGTGCACCTGCTTGGGTTCCCCAAAGCAAGCTTCTTGCTGTGGGGGCACCCAGCAGGAGGGAGGAGCCAGGAGTGCCAGCATGGGACCCCGAGAAGAGGAGGTTCTGGGCTGCTCTGTGCCACTGCACAGAGCAGGTAAGTATAACATGTTTGTTATCTTTTAACCTAAAAAATTAAGACTTTAATATCACTTTAAGTTTATACTCAATATATGTGTTTGGTGATTTATGTACATTTTGTATGTTTACGCTATATATACTGTGTGTGTGTGTATATATATATATATATATATATATATATATATATATATACACACACACTACACCAATTTAGTGGTATAGCACTTTACTTTTATATAATTATTCATTAAAAAACGCAGCATTCCTGCATTTTTACATAGCTCAAAGCATATCACAACATGTTAACCCGCCTTGGCGCATCACAATAAACTGCAATGCATAAGTTGAATAAAATTGAATTTTTGTCACTTTCAATAAAGTTTAAAAAAAAAAAGAGGACAGTGCAATACATTGTAACATCACATCACACCTCCCTTCACAATGCACACAAGCGTGCACGCATAATGTGCACAGGCTGGTGTGAGTCATAAACATTTTCTACAGTGGTCCTTGTGATGGACGCAGCTACAGTCCCTAGCCACATTCACCAATTTGTTATAAATGGCTGGTCAAACTCACACTGCGCTGATACATTACAATGATGCCTCACCCTGCACAAAGATTTTCTCTGGGACCACGATCATGTGCCAGAAAACTGAGAGAGAGAGAGAGAGATGATGGGTTTGTGTAACTAAACAGTCAACCCTTTATACCTCAATCACTGCCACCACATATTTTTATTGTGAAATATCTAACACTCACAATATTAGCAATACAATTATGACTTTATGATAACTAATTGTGCTTCTTCTATGGAGGCTCTCAAAATGTATAGAGTTAGGTCTGCAGATAATACTGGGGTGCCTTGTCGCGGCCTCTGCAGCTTATGCGTGTATTTGCAAATGTGTGAAAACGAAACCACTAAACTGTTAAGGCCCGTACACACGATCGGATTTTCCGACGGGAATTGTGTGATGACAGGCTGTTGTCAGAAAAATGTTGGATAGCATGCTTTAAAATTTTCCGCCAACAAATGTTGGATTATCCGATGGATTATCCGATCCTGTGTACAGAAGTCCTTCGGACAAAACTCCAAAGTACAAACACACATGCTCTGCTAACCATAACACAACATTAGCAGAAGTTGCCCAAATGGTGGCGCTAAAGAGCTGAAAAACCACGTAGTTTCATGTTTGTTGGCCGACAATTCTTTGCCGTTTGTATGCAAGACAAGTTCATGGCCAACGCCCTTCGGACAAAAGTCCTACGCTTTGTCCGCGGAAAACCCAAACGTGTGTACCAGGCTTAAGACAGGACAATTCAGTTTGTTGAAGGCTGGCTGGTAAGTTGAGCTAAGAATTTTTCTTTGTTGTCCTTTGACATTAATATAATGGGACCCTTCAACAAGCTCCAACAGGAATTTGGCCTAGATAAAGACCAATTCTACAGATATTTACAACTATGACATGCACAAGTAGCAGAGATTTTCAAACTACGGCCCCCCAGCTGTTGTGGAACTACACATCCATTGAGGCATTGTAAAACTCTGACATTCACAGACATGTGACATTCACAGACACAGACTAGGCATGATGGGAATTGTAGTTTCTGAACAACTGAAGAACCATAGTTTGCAGACCCCTGCTCTAGAGGCTTAAACCCGCTTTACAGCCTTAAAATTAGATGACCATTGCTTGAATAGGGACCATATCTACACCAATCTAATGCTTAGTTTTCACTCTCCAGATAAATTGCCATGTAGGTGCAAATGGGAGGCTGATGTGGGCGCCATTGATGGCGATATGTGGGAAGCAGCATTAAGTTCTATACATTTAGTGCCATTATCTGCATCACAGAGACTTAGTCACCTTTTCATATTCCATTGGGCTTATAGAACTCCAAATAAATTATTTCAATGAGGTAAAACAGCTTCCCCCCTCTGCCTAAGTATAACAGTAATAGAGGTGATTTTATTCACATGATATGGCGCTGCCCAAAATTATATTGATATTGGTCTGATGTGTTCCATCTTCACCCTCCTTGTTACGCCCACTGGTCCTAAGATAGTCTAGCAATAGATATGGTACAATTGATCTTGAAACTGAAATCCAGTCTTATTTTCTCTCAGTACAGAATTGTACTGGCAGGGTGCCTTTATGTTTTCCCAGAAGTTATCTACAGCAGCCTGTCTGCCCCTCTCACAAGGCATCTGCCTGCATTGCATAGAGAAGCACAGAGAAGATATTGCTGACTCTAAAGTAAGGTTTCTATTGAAAACTGAAACGTTTTATTTAAAAACGCCATTAGCAAGTTGATAAGGGGGGAGTAGGGACCAGGGAAGGAAAAATATAAGTGGAATTGACTCCAGCTTTAAAATATAACTTCAGGCACTGCAAAGGAGAGGTCTGACAGACCCTTTACATTTCCCCATTGTTTTCTACTTTGCAGTGATAGCAATGCCTATTTGAAGTTTTTCCATTACTGTATCCTGCTAGTTCATTACACAGTTTTACCCGCTTTCCATTTCATCGAAATATTCTTAAACAGTAGCGAAAATAATAAGAAATCACAAACAAACTTGCAAAAGTTTATAAACAGAAATGAATCGCTTCCTTTGTTGGAAGTTTCCAACTGTAAAGTGAGTGGCCCAGCTTTTGTTGCGTTTAGGTTAAACAAGGTGAGTGTTCACATGACAGGTAGTCTGAGGTAACATTGCCAAAGGCCAGATATGTCCTAGCTGTATGTTTAATTCATCTCACTATATTTACATTCCTTGTGTGGTCCAGTCTAGATCTTAGGTCATATCTGGAATGCTATAATGCGGTCAAATGAAAAACAAAGCATGATACTTCAAATTAATTCTTTTATGTCTTTAACTCTCTCAGGACGGATTACATTTGGGATTTTCATGTTATAAATGTTTAAACTAGCATTTGGGCTTTAAATGTTATGTTAAAAAACAAAAAAAAAAACAAAAGCCCATTTAGTGTTTAATCAACATGGGAGGTGCCTATAAAAAAATGAATACGCCGCAAGCTTATGAATCATAATTATAGTATATAACACTCAGTCCTGTTAGTAAGTAAAGGAGTTTAAATAATTTAATTATTCTACTCTTATGCCCCATACACACGATCATTTTTCATGCCGTTAAAAATGCCATTAAAAAAAATGGCCATTAAAAATGATCGTGTGTATGCTCCAGAGCATTTTTAACGACGTGAAAAATGGGCATTAAAAATTTCGAACATGCTCTCTTTTTTCACGTCGTTTTTCATGTCGTTTTTTTTAACGACGTGAAAAACGATAGTGTGTATGCTTTAACGACGTGAAAAAAAAATGCGCATGCTCAGAATCAAGTATGAGACGGGAACGCTCGTTCTGGTAAAACTAGCGTTCGTAATGGAGATAGCACATTCGTCATGCTGTAACGGACTGAAAAGCACTAGACTGAAAAGAGCGAATCGTCTCTGAACAAACTTTACTAACATGAAGGGTGGCGCCATTCGAACGGAACTTCCCCTTTATAGTGCCGTCGTACGTGGTGTACGTCACTGCGCTTTTCTTGAACATTTTTTAAAATGATGGTGTGTACGCAAGACAGGCTTGAGAGGAAACAAGAAAAAAAATGACAAGAAAAACGTCAGTTTTAAAAATGACATTAAAAATGATCGTGTGTATGGGGCATTAGTCTCAGTTTTACACATGTGCAGTTTTATGTGAACACCACATACCAATCTTGATGTATTGATTGAAAAACAAGCAGTGCTTTAAATTCTGAGTACCAATATTAATAATAAAATGGTACACCATTGTAAAAATCAATACCCCTTTGCCGTATTTTTCTGTCTGTCTTAATATGTTAATATTTAATTAGGGGTGGGTTTCAATTAAATGACCCCCCTCAAGACATCTTTAAGACAAATGCCCCCCAATCACCAAATGCTTTGGCTTTTCTATTCTATGTACTGTGTAAAATTATGTGTAATTTCTTCAACCACCTCAATACAAGGGCACTTAAACCCCCTTCCTGCCCAGGCCATTTTTCAGATTTCAGCGCTGTCACACTTTGAATGACAATTGCGCTGTCATGCTACACTGTAACCATGTGGAATTTTTAGCACTTCAAATAAAGATTTCTTTTGGTGGTATTTAATCATTCCTAGTTTTTTTTTATCCCCCCCCCCCAAAAAAAAAGACCAACAATTTTGAAAAAAAAAAGTTTGCAACTAAGTAATTTTTCTCCTTCACTGATGGACGCTGATGAGGCAGTACTGATGGGCACTGATAGGCTGCACTGATGGGCACTGATGAGGTGGCACTTATGGGCACTGATGAGGCGGCACTTATGGGCACTGATGAGGCGGCACTGATGAGGAGGCACTGGTTGCTGGAACTTTTGGGCACAGATTGGTGGCAATTGTTCAATTGTTAGCACTGATTGCTGGCAGTGGTGGGCAAACATTGCTGGCACTGGTGGGCACTTATTTGTAATCAGGGCACTGATGATCAGTGCCCTGATTACATACCTAGCTGTCCCCTGTGAGGAGAGGCCGCTGATCGGCTGTCCTCGCCTCACACTCTGTCAGTCAGTGTGAGGCGAGGAGAGCCGATTACCGGCATCTCCGTGTTTACATGTGACCGGCTGTGATTGGTCACAGCCGATCACATGGTTAAAAAGCAGCGGCCGCAACACAGATCAGAGTCGCGCCGTGTCCTAGCAACACGGCGGTCGTTCTGGGCGGCCGTCATATGACGTCCACCCAGAACGAGAGCCGCACCGCCCAGCCGTCATTTGACGGTGGGCGGGCGGCAAGTGGTTAAAGTTGAATAATTGCTTTTATTTCATATTTTTACGTGAGATGAAAGTAATGAGGTTAGGAAACAAGGGGCTTCCTCTAAGTTATGGTCACCTAACCGAGGTCATTGTATTAGTGATATACATTTACCAAGAACAGATGTTTATTTATAACATATGCAATCCTATATGCAGGTCCCAGAATGATCAAAAAGAAAAGTGGGTGCGATGTGTTTGTGGGGAGGTGCAGCGGCAGTAAACACTCAGTCCAGTTGCAAAAAACAGAACTTGTATTAGGCCCCTTTCACACGGACGGATAGAATTGTGCTTTTAGCTGCGGATTTTCTAGTTTTCTACCGCAGCTAAAAGCACACAATGCTTTCCTATGGCCCCATTCACACACAGCGTTTAGCTGCGATTTCGTTACATGCGGTTTGGTGCGAATAGAAAAAATAGAATTGAACGCGTCCAGGTGCGATGTAGCGCAGCTATATGCACATAACCACAGGTAATCGCAGTCTTTTGTGTCAACTGCGGATAGCAGCGTGAACAAAAGAAAAAAACAACAGGAAGCACAGCAAAATAAAAACGGTTGCTATGGGGATGACAATAATGGTCAACCGCAGCTAAACGCAGCCGCATGTAAACACAGCTAATCGCAGTGCCTGAAGCCTTGAATTTCACAGAACAAAAACATGCTTTTTACTGCGGCAATTTTGCCGTCCATGTGAAAGGGGCCTTAAAGGTAAAGTTCAGCAATTCACAACACTCCCAGAATGCAACAAGGATGTGTAGTAGAGCAGTGCTGACAGTGTCTGTCTTGAGGGGCAGAATGCGGCCTGCCCGGTCTGTGCCCATATAGAGGGGTTTACAGGACAGATGGTATGTCCTTACTGGACTGGAAACTTTTCCTACTCCTCCTCACTGTCCCTGACAGATGGGTGACCTGTTCCTACACTACTCATATGCAAAAGCCCGGGAGCCAGGGTGTAAACGATGGATCTTCCTGTCATGTGACACCGCAGAGAAGCCTGTGCAAACGAAAATCGACATCTCCTACACCTCACGGCCGAGGGGAACTTTGCCAGAGCCAGCAGAGCAGCACCAACAGACCTCAGAACACCCCCATCCTCGATGGATATCATTTTCAAGTGAACCTGTAAGTATATATACTATACTTACATTAATGATTACAGTAGGATTAATTTATTTGACGCCTCCACCCCCTTCTTTTTTACACAGGGTGTAAATCTGCCTGACCCAAGATATTCGCCAGAGTCCCATGTGGTGCAGCATGCCAGCAATGTTTACTGTAATGAAGACTGTCACTCGAACTTGAAGCAAACTTCCTTCCACTCGTTCAGGCCCCCTATGATATGAATATTTTTTGGGTGTAGACGTTTTTTTTTATATCCTCTGCCCTGTTGGTATTAGCATATGCTAGTTGGGAAGTAGTTTGAGTGTCCCTTATAAGAGATGGTAGTTGTTTCCATGGCTGTTGTCCTGTGGCTGTTGTCCTTTCTCTGATCTTCTGCAGATCCTGCAGCAGTAGGGACACCTTCTCCCACAGACCCCCAAAATGATCCTTGAGCATATTAACCAATGCAGTACGTTTATTGACTGCACTTAGTATTTCTGCTAGAGTGGGCTGCTCATATGATCAAACACCCCGGCTATGAGGCTAATGAAGTAGCCTCGGTTATGTGTCAGGCAAGATTGCCGACCCTTCCTGTGTAGCCAGATCAGGTGCATATGGCAATTCAGAATCCTCCTCAGAGTCTACCTCAGCTGCCCCCATAAAGCCCCTGAGCATAGTATAGCATGTCCCTATGTGTTTTTTTACCCTGCAGGCAAGATGTCTACACCCAGTGTCTCTGTACTTTTCTGTGCCCCTGGGTGTTCTTTGTGGCATTGCCAAAGAGGCTCCATCATGGAGATCTGAGGCTGCAGTATCCTTCTTCCACTTATAGGTCATCTCTCTTGTATTTCAGGCCACCAGCAGCTCCAGGAAGGTCCCTGGTGGAAGAGGCAGCTAGGCAGAACAGATTAGCAGTGGTATGTATGCTGGGGGTAGGATCGCAGCTGGACCAGGACTAGGCAACGCCCTTGAAGCAGAACTTCAGTTCGTCTAGTAGGGTGGCCCTGCCCCTTCTTCGGTAGTTACCTTACTAGTGCATGCGCAGATGTGCAACCATGGCCTCTGCTAATCCTTTGGGTCACAGGGGAGTCTGTCAGCACATCTGCGCTTGCCCAGGTGGTTTACCGTGCACTCAAACACAGGTAATTTGTTCACAGTTTTTGCATGTGCACTGGAAACCCCTTATGTGCACAAATACCTGGGGGAACCAAAGCATGTGCAAATGTGCAGCAGAACTATCTCGGTACCGAAGCCTTACGGGACATCTTCGCACATGCAGGGGGAGGAGAGCAATTTTTGCTTAGATGAGAAATGCAAAAGCGCTACTTTGTAGCACAAGTAATGTTCTTAAGGGGTGTGGGGCAGCTCAGGTCAGCTCAACATGCCCACATACATGGCTCAGATTTAATCTTATTGCCGTGAATTGACCAAATTTTGAGCTATGGTTGGCCCTACTTACGCCACCTATCTTGTTTCGCCAGGCTGAAAAAAGTCAACCAAACTGTGACTGAGGTGCCCTGACAGCTGAGCCGAGTTATCAGAATACAATAGCCAGCAGCGGCAGATTTTCCCAACTACTTGGTAGCATCGATGGGAGATCTGTTTATTTTTCTCCTTCACCTGGCTGTACTAGCTATCAAGATAAATCTTTATGTGTATCGCCAGCCTAAACTTGTGAAACATAAAAACTTATGTAAATTATTGAAGCCCTCTTTTGGGGGTTATGAGAAATGACCCTCCACAAACAGGATAGCGCAATAAACCTGTAGATAAATAAGAGAACCAGAAGCTTTGGTAAATGGGTCTGATAATAAAGTTGGCAGTGCCTCCACCCAAAACAGGGCCTCTGTAAATAGAGGGTATTTCCTTTCTGGAAACCTAATCAAAGTATTTGGGCGCAGAGGAACTACTGCAGCCAGCATATAACATTAACCATAAGTATATAGATGCACACCAACATAGAAATAATATGAGCTTCATATAATGAAGATTAATATTACATATAGGTATATCTAATATACAAATAGAAAACCAACAAAGGGCCCAACAGTAGTCACAGGAGGAACTTTACACACATACACAGGTATATATATTTATTATTAAAGATACCTCTAGATGAATGTTGCAGCAAAGTCCAGTTGCAGGGGCCCCTGAAGTCGATCACGAAGACCTGAAGACAATATTGGCACAATGGGGAGATCCTGTAAGATCCTGTAACCCTTGTCCAACCCTCCTGGAAAGTAGCTTCTCTCTAACAGAAACTGTGGGGTGATACTGGAACTCAGAGTCAGCCTATCTACTCTACGTTTTGGTCCATAGTAGTTTCTAATCTGTCATGCAACCGGACCTTTAACCGCCAAGTGGCCGTTGGATGCCTACCTAAGATTTGGCAATTTACAAACACAAAAAAGTATTTTTCCAAACAAATTCATTCAAGACCATGTTGCATAAATTAATACACCCCAATGAAAGTCTGATGCAGCGTACACACGATCGTAATTCACGGTGGTTAAAAAGCCCACAGACAATCGTTTTTCTCATCCAAAGGAAAAAATTTAATTTTTCCAGACGGGAAAAATGATTGTGTGTACGCGGCATTAGGAGCAAAGCTAAATTTTTAGACAACAAAATCCTAATTAACAAGAATTCAACTACAGGTGAGTCAAATTATTTATTAAACAGGTGTCCAGCAGACAGTTGATTCTAATAGGGCGTTACTTAACAAAGAAAAGCCCTTCCCATTTCATGCTGCTGTCAGCAATGGCACCACATGGAAGAAAAATTTCACAAGGCCTGAGAAAGAAAATCATTTCTTTACACAAGAAAGGTGAGGGCTACAAGAAGATCAGCAAAGCCTTACTTATTAGTCTGAATACTGTAGAAAAAGTGATACAAAAATGTAACAAAGATGGAACTGCCGTCCACGGAAGTTAACACCCGGACAGGAGCGTCTTCTGATGAGAAGGGTTGAAGAAAATCCCCATGCAAGTTCACTGCAGTTAGCTAAAGAAGTAGAAAGCCAAACTGTGGTGATTATTTCCCTGACACAAAACGGCGTACATTGCAGGAATGACATGCATGGGTGTCCTCCATGAAGGAAGCCTCTCCTAAAGCCCATGCACAAAAAAGCCTGCCTAGAATTTGCCTTTCAGGGCCCATGTTGAAAAAGAAGACTACTGGGGCTCTGTACTCTGGAGTGATGAGTCCAAGATAAATGATTTTGGAACTGATGGCTTCACACAGGTGAGGAGTACAAAGAATACATGGTGCCTACTAGGGGTGCAACGGATCAAAAATTTCGCGGATCGGATCGATCCTCGGATCAGAGTTACGGATCGGATAATTTTTCTGATCAGCAAAAAAAAAGACAAATCTTGTTACAGCCACCGGAGTTTTAGATTTCACAGTTATTTTCAACACAAAACGGAGCTTATATGCTAAAATACAGTATTTGGAAATCCAACGGACTGTTTACATGTTAAAATTTAAAAGCAGCAGCAAACCTGCTGACCTTACATGGTTGCTAATGTGACAGAACACCTCTGATTTTCACATATAACTAAATGTTAAATGTGAAAATCAGAGGTGTCCTGTCACATTAGCAAGCATGTAAGGTTTGCTGCTGCTTTTAAAATGTAACATGTAAACAGTCCGTTGGATTTCCAAATAATGTTTTTAGGCTTATAAGCTCCGTTTTGTGTTGAAAATAACTGAAATCTAAAACTCTGTTGGGTATAACAAGATGTCCGCTTGGCCCCTTCTGCACAGTAATGATAGTGAGGAGTGTGGGGTGGAGCAAGATGGCCGCGGCGAAACGTCATTACAGCGGCCACCGCCGGGTGTACAAAGATGGCCCCCGCTCCGGAGCTAGGCCAAAGCCGCGGCCTTTCCTATGGCCGAGGCTCAGGAGCGCTCCACGGATCGCGTGGTGTTCCGATCCGAACAGGGTGACCCGTTCGGATCACGGATCACCACCAATCCGTTGCACCACTAGTGCCACTGCCTACAGTGAAACATGGTGGTGGCAGTGTCCTTATGTGGGGCTGCATGAGTGCTGCTGGTGTTGGGGAGCTGCTTTCCATTGATGGTAACATGAATTCACAGATGTACTGCTCAATATTAAAAGAGAAGATGCTACCATCACTCTGTGCACTTGGTTGTGGTGCACTTTTCCAACATGACAATAATCCAAAACACACATCTAAGGTCACTTTTGCATTTCTGAAGAAGAACAGGGTGAAAGTGATTCAGTGGCCAAGTATGTCTCCTAATCTGATCCCAATCGAACACCTAAGGGGTATTCTGAAGAGACAAGTTGAGCATTGCCCTCCATCCAGCATCCAGGCTCTAAAAGAGGTCGTTCTTGAAGAATGGAAAAAGATAGATGTTGCAATATGTTGCCAACTTGTTCATTCCATGCCTAGAAGACTTGGTCCTTACAAATCATGGAAGTCATACAAAATACTAGATGTACTGTAGTAGTTTTTGTTGTGGGGTGCATTCATTTTTGCATCAACTAATTTGAGTAAAACTGAAGATATTATAATCTAAGTTATATTAATAACCCTACTTTCATGTAATGGAGATAAACAAATGTTCTATAAAACTCAGTTTTTGGAAATTGTTCTTGTGTTCATGGAGATATTGATTAATATCTTACTCTTCAACAAGGGATGTATTAATTTATGCTGAGCACTGTATGTGTACACATCTACTGTTATACACACTCAGAAGCTATTGGCAACAACAGTAAACTATAGGAACAATTGCCTTATAATCCCTGCTTCTAGTCTGGATTCAGCAACAGCCCTTCCATAGAAGGTATGTGGCATTAAACTCTACCTTTCTACTTCCTCCCTCTGGGGTTTCTGACCCAGCCACACAAATACAGACAGTAGGGGAAATAGATCCCTACACTAGAATAAATAAAAGGGAACATTTTGGTCCCAGCTACTAAACAGATTTCCAATGGTCAGGTTAGAAAAACAAATAAGCCTGTTTTCTGTATGCAATTCCACTATAGTTCCTTTACAATAGTTTAGCATCATTGTGTTTGTCTTTTTACTTAGTTTCCAAAAGCTTACCTGTCAGCCTTTCTTATTATTAACCACTTCAGCCCCGGAAGGATTTACCCCCTTCCTGACCAAGCCCTTTTCTGCGATACGGCACTGCATCGCTTTAACTGACAATTGCGCGGTCGAGCGACGTTGCACCCAAACAAAATTGACATCCTTTTATCCCACAAATAGAGCTTTCTTTTGGTGGTATTTGATCACGTCTTTTGCGCTATAAACCAAAAAAGCCGACAATTTTGAAAAAAAAAGATTTTTTTTTTACTTTTTGCTATAATAAATATCCCCCAAAAATATATAAAAAAATGAAATTCTTCCTCAGTTTAGGCCGATATATATTCTTCTACATATTTTTGGTAAAAAAAAACAACACAATAAGCGTATATTTATTGGTTTGCGCAAAAGTTATAGCGTCTACAAAATGGGGAATAGATTTATGGCGATTTTATTATTATTATTTTTGTATTAGTAATTGCGGCGATCTGTGATTTTTATCAGGACTGCAACATTGCGGCGGACAGATCGGACACTTTTGACACTATTTTGGGACCGTTGAAATTCATACAGCGATCACAGCTATAAAAATGCACTGATTACTGTGTAAATGTCACTGGCAATGAAGGGGTTAAACACTAGGGGGCGGTCAAGGGGTTAACTGTGTTCCCTCAGTGTGTTCTAACTGTAGGAGGGATGGGCTCACTAGAACATGACAGAGATCACTGCTCCTGATCACTGGGAGCAGTAGATCCCTGTCATGTTGCTAGCTGCCGATGACGGAGGGACGTACGGGTACGCCATTTTGCGCAGCCGTGCCATTCTGGAGTTGGTATCTGTTGGTATCGTTCCATGTGTGTAACCAACCAGTCTATACTCCTCAACATACACGTACATATACAACAACAGGTAAAATGCTTTTTAAATATTGCATGTTTAACTAATAACTCTTCTGTATATCCTGACTTACCACTTTCTTTTGGAGCTAACATCCATGCCCCTACCTTTCAGATATAATCCCCCTTTACAAACAAGCTATCATAACGTCTCTCGAGCCTGCAGGAACATACAAACATCTTCCCCATAGGTATGTTAGATTCAGTAACATTGTACTGCATATATATATGTGGTATGTGCAGCATATATGTATGCGTCTTTGTACATTTTATACATGGGCATCATCCCTATGGGATGTTTGGCTTATGTCATAATTTTTTGATCTTAATATGGACTAATATATATATATATATATATGTGTGTGGTTTGACAAGAACCTTCTTCTGTTTTGAACCAGATTTTCTGCCGTTGGCTTTCCTTTGGGGGCTCCCGTGCCCTCCGGGGTGGGCCACCTCCTTTCTGGGTCCCCGGTTTCTGACGTCCCCTTCGGTAAGACGTATGAATGGCATATGGGTGTTTTTTGCAAAGGATGTTCTAGTATTTTATATAAGTTCTGATCATTTGTATTCACAAAATGTATCTTAGAAATAACATGTACATGTTTTTTCTTTATTTCTTTAGTCACATGACAAACTTTTTATATGCCATCCAATCACAGAAAGCTCCTGAAGAAGCGGCTAATATAAACCCGCGAAACATGTAGAGCACCCCAAAATAATATATGGATTGGTATTTATGTCCCATTTTATGATGATAGGATGTACAAAATGTTCTCTCTGTTTGTCATGATTTATTTGTATTCTGTGAATATGTGATTTTTTATACTTTCTGTAATAAACTTTTGTAATTATCTTAATTTTGACTGTTTAATACCAGTTAATATACAGTACCATAAAAGTACAAACACAGCCTCTCCCCTTCTTTTGCTATATTTTGATGGGACAAAGGTACCACAAATGACCCTTTTTATACCCACGGCACTTCTTTATAATTATATTTTATAACATGATTTTTTTCTTTAGTCAGGTATATAGTATGGGAGAAAAAGAAACCCTGGACTGCCGCACTCTGTATAGACAGTTATTTATTCCAAAATTTCAGGTAAAAAATCCAAATTCAAAATAAATCCATAAATCCAAAACAACAAATGCAGATGGTGTGCATGCAGGGAAGGGTGGCTAACGCGTTTCACGTCACGAATTGACGCTTACTCATAGCTAGGGTGTGTTTGATGGGACAAAGGTACCACAAATGACCCTTTTTATACCCACGGCACTTCTTTATAATTATATTTTATAACATGATTTTTTTCTTTAGTCAGGTATATAGTACCTGTGTAAATTCTATATGAATTTTAACTTCAAATTACTCTGCTTTGTCCATATATCTATATACACTATGTTGTCAAAAGTATTGGAACACCTGCCTTTACACGCACATGAACTTTAATGGCATCCCAGTCTTATGCAGCGTACACACGATCATTTTTCATGCCATTTTTTAAACCGACATTCTTCTCGTCTTTTTTTTTTCATGTTTCCTCTCAAGCCTGTCTTGCGTACACACGATCATTTAAAAAAACGTTCAAGCAAAGCGCAGTGACGTACAACACGTACGACGGCACTATAAAGGGGAAGTTCCGTTCAGATGGCACCACCCTTCATGTTAGTAAAGTTTGTTGAGCGACGATTCGCGCTTTTCAGCCTCGTGCTTTTCAGTCCATTACAGCGTGACGAATGTGCTATCTCCATTACGAACGCTAGTTTTACCAGAATGAGCGCTCCCGTCTTATACTTGATTCTGAGCATGCGCATTTTTTTCACCTCGTAAAAGCATACACACTATCGTTTTTCACGTCGTTAAAAAAAACGACATGAAAAACGACGTGAAAAAATAGAGCATGTTCGAAATTTTTAATGGCCGTTTTTCACGTCGTTAAAAATGCTCTGGAGCATACACACGATCGGTTTTAATACCCATTTTTAAAAATGGCATTTTTAACGGCATGAAAAACGTTTGTGTGTATGGGGCATAAGGCCGTAGGGTTCAATATTGATTTGGCCCACCCTTTGCAGCTATAACAGCTTCAACTCATCTGGGAAGGCTGTCCACAAGGTTTAGGAGTGTCTATGGGAATGTTTGACCATTCTTCCTGAAGCGCATGTGTGAGGTCAGACATGATGTTGGGCGAGAAGGCCTGACTTGCAGTCTCTGCTCTAATTCATCCCAAAGGTGTTCTATTGGGTTGAGGTCAGGACCAGTAAAGTTCTTTCACCCCAAACTCACTCATCCATGTCTTCATGGACCTTGTTTGTGCACTGGTGCGCAGTCATGTTGGAACAGGAAGGGGCCATCCCCAAACTGTTCCCACAAAGTTGGAAGCATGAAACTGTCCAAAATGTCTTAGTATGCTGACACCTTAAGAGTTCCCTTCACTGAAACTAAGGGGTCAAGCCCAGCCCCTGAAAAAGAACCCCAAACCAAAATTCTCCCCTCCACCAAATGATTTGGACCAGTGCTCAAAGCAAGATCCATAAAGATTTGGATGAGCGAGTTTGGGCACCAGTGCCTGACCTCACAAATGCGCTTCTGGAAGAATGGTCAAACATTCCCATAGACACACTCCTAAACCTTGTGGACAGCCTTCCCAGAAGAGTTGAAGCTGTTATAGCTGCAAAGGGTGGGCAAACTCAATATTGAACCCTACGGACGAAGACTGGGATTCCATAAAAGTTCATATGCATGTAAAGGCAGGTGTCCCAATACTTTTGACAATATAGTGTATCTATATCAATCTGAAAAGCATAGAATCCCTTTTTTGGGGTGTATATGTGGGTTAATGTCTGAAAGTCTAAGTAAAAAGTTAGTTTTCATGTATTAGATCCATTTTATGTATAAAGATTAATATTCTGGTTTCTTGCATGCAATAGAAGAACTTGGGATAAAGTAGCATTTACATCTGTCATCAGCTATTACTGGCCTAGTTGGAGCATAGAAGTAGTGTAATTAGCGAGATGGGGTTAAATTGTACCGTTTTTCATTGATGCACACTTCTTTTTACATTAGAATGTTCCTAAATTCTTTCAGTCCGTAGGGAGAAAATGGAACATGCCAAGAGCTGTTTTGGCTGCTTTTCCTTCTGAGAATAAAGTTTAACTCATTTTAACAGCATGCTTGTGGAATTTGTTTCCATAAGTCCCTAAAGTTTCATTAATATTGTAACAGACAGTACATTGTTAGAACAAATTAAATAGCTGTTCATATAGTCCATTAAATGTGTTGTAAATGTAGCCGTTTGAAAATAAAATACTCCTCCTTTTCCACTCATTGGCTGCTAGCAGATGGGTGGTCTTCAGAGCTGAGAATGAATATGGTAAATTACATGTGTTTTTTTTTTACCTTAAACATTGGATCAAGATTTGACTCCTTACATGATCTTCTACCTATGGGACGTCAAGAGGGGAAAAAAGAGGCTTCATCAAAAGCTATGCATATTAGCACATTATGACAGACCTACCTGTCAAACTAAGTCCTCCAGCTTCTGCGCTGTCAGTGCTCAGGTGCTTCTATGTAAGCATGGTCCAAATTGGGTAAAACAGTACAGAACACAGCTACTTATTATAATAGACAGTGTCTCTCATAGTGAAGTTCAGAGTAGCTCTGGTAACACAGATGGACAGCTGGAGGAATCCAAGACCCAAGGACAAAGAGCCACCCCAATGGAATTGGAGTGTTCAGTGCAATCAGGGAGGTGCCCCCCACAGTAGGTGGGTCTTTTGGAGAAGTTGTGTGCTATTAGGCTGTGCCTGCATGCCAGTCCTGACATCAGAGGGCCACTCACCTGGCTGCAGAACACTTGCTCAGTTGCCTCTGCCTCATCAGGTGTGGCCTTCTTGAGATTTTGAAACAGGGTAACTGAGAAATGTATCTTCCCTAGGTGAGTCCAGGAGCCCAGAGAATTGTTGGAAAAGGGGCCTGCACCTGCATCTGAACTTGTGGAATAAATGGGCATTCCACTACAGCCACTGCCTAATCCCACTGTAGACACTAGCTGCTTGGAGAAGCATATGAGGTGTGAAGTTGCTTAACCACTTAACGACCGCCCACCGCCGATTTACGTCGGCAGAATGGCACGGACAGGCAGAATCACGTAGATCTACGTGATCGCCTTTGTGCAGTTGGGGGGTCCATCCGGACCCCCCTTCACTGCAGTGAGCGGCCGTTAAGTGTTCGGGAGCGATCAGGCATGAGGGGGGGGGCGCTCGATTCCGCCCCCCCCTCGCGATCGCTCCCGGCCAATGAAAATGCTTCCTCCGCCATGTGATGTAAACAAGGCTGGAGGAAGTGATGTCATCTCCCTCGCCGCGGTCTTTCCGTTCCCGGCGCCGAGCAGAGAGGAAGCAGGTTAGTGCACTAACAGTCCACTGACACGTAGGTACACATAGGCACACAAATCACCCCCCAGTCACCCCCAGATCACCCCCCAGGTCACCCCAAAGCCCCCAATCACAGTGTCACTGATTGCAGTGATCATTTATTTTACTGATCACTGCATTTAGTGTCATCTGTGATTGTAAAAAGTTGCAGGGCAGTTAGGATTAGGCCCCTTTAGGTCCAGGGTAGCCCCCTAACCCCCCCTAATAAAGGTTTAACCCCTTGATCACCCCCCAGGTAACCCTTTCACCCCCTAACTTCAGCGTCACTAAGCGATTGTTTTTCCGATCGCTGTATTCGTGTCGCTGGTGTTTTAGATAGGCAGTTATTTTTTTTTAGGTTCGCCGCAGGTTTTTATTAGTGTCAGGTACCCCCATATATTATTTTAACCCCCTGATTGCCCCTAGAGTTAACCCTTTCACCAGTGATCGCCGTATAAGCGTCACTGGTGTCACTGGTTAGCCAGTAAGTTATTTAGTTATTTAGGTTACCCGTCAGGTTTTTATATAGTGTCAGGTACCCCCATATTTAACCTAATAAAGATTTTAACCCCCTGATTGCCGCTAGTTAACCCTTTCACCAGTGATCACCATATAAAGGTTACGGGTGACGCTGGTTGATTAGTTTGCTTTTTATAGCATCAGGGCACCCGCCGTATATAACCCAATAAAGGTTTAACCGCCCTGATCACCCGGCGGGTGAGATCAATTAGGTTTTAGCACCAGAGAGGGTCTGCGTCGCCCCAGGCAGTGTTAGGTTAGTGACAGTAACGCTAACACCCACGCTCAAAGCATACACCCCCCTTAGTGGTATAGTATCTGATCAGATCTGATCAGATCTATACTAGCATCCCCAGCGGTTTAGGGTTCCCAAAAATGCAGTGTTAGCGGGATCAGCCCAGATACCTGCTAGCGCCTGCGTTTAGCCCCTCCGCCCAGCCCAGCCCAGCCCAGCCCACCCAAGTGCAGTATCGATCGATCACTGTCACTTACCAAACACAACACACATAACTGCAGCGTTCGCAGTGCTTGGTTTTTGGGGCCCTGTACGCGGCTAGGCTCCCAAAAAGTCCCACACATGTGGTATCCCCGTACTCAGGAAAAGCAGCAGAATGTATTTTGGGGTGCAATTCCACATATAACCATGGCATGTGTGAGCAATATATCATTTAGTGACAACTTTTTGTACATTTTTTTTTTTCTTTTTGTCATTATTCAATCATTTGGGACAAAAAAAAAATATTCAATGGGGTCAACATGCCTCTCAGCAAATAGCTTGGGGTGTCTACTTTCCAAAATGGGGTCATTTGGGGGGGTTTTGTGCCATCTTGGCATTTTATGGCCTTCAAAACTGTGATAGGTAGTGAGGAGTGAAATCAAAAATTTATGCCCTTAGAAACCTTGAAGGCGGTGCTTGGTTTTTGGGGTCCCGTATGCGGCTAGGCTCCCAATAAGTCCCACACATGTGGTATCCCCGTACTCAGGAGAGGCAGCAGAATGTATTTTGGGGTGTAATTTCACATATGCCCATGGCATGTGTGAGCAATATATCATTTAGTGACAACTTTGTGCAAAAAAAAAAAAGTTTGTCATATTCCCGCAACTTGTGGCAAAATATAAAATATTCCATGGACTGAACATGCCTCTCAGTAAATAGCTTGGGGTGTCTACTTTCCAAAATGGGGTCATTTGGGGGGGTTTTGTGCTATTTTGGCATTTTATGGCCTTCGAAACTGTGATAGGTAGTGAGGAGTGAAATCAAAAATTTGCGCCCTTAGAAATCCTGAAGGCGGTGCTTGGATTCCGGGGTCCCGTACGTGGCTAGGCTCCTAAAAAGTCCCACACATGTGGTATCCCCGTACTCAGGAGAAGCAGCAGAATGTATTTTGGGGTGCAATTCCACATATAACCATGGCATGTGTGAGCAATATATCATTTAGTGACAACTTTTTGTAATTTTTTTTTTTTTTTTGTCATTATTCAATCACTTGGGACAAAAAAAAAAATATTCAATGGGCTCAACATGCCTCTCAGCAATTTCCCTGGGGTGTCTACTTTCCAAAATGGGGTCATTTGGGGGGGTTTTGTACTGCCCTGCCATTTTAGCACCTCAAGAAATGAGATAGGCAGTCATAAATTTAAAGCTGTGTAAATTTCAGAAAATGTACCCTAGTTTGTAAACGCTATAACTTTTGCGCAAACCAATAAATATACGCTTATTGTCATTTTTTTTACTAAAGACATGTGGCTGAATACATTTTGGCCTAAATGTATGACTAAAATTGAGTTTATTCGATTTTTCTTATAACAAAAAGTAGAAAATATCTTTTTTTTTCAAAATTTTCGTTCTTTTTCCATTTATATCGCAAAAAATAAAAATCGCAGAGGCAATCAAATACCATTAAAAGAAAGCTCTATTTGTGGGAAGAAAAGGACGCAAATTTCATTTGGGTACAACATTGCATGTCCGCACAATTTACAGTTAAAGCAGCGCAGTGCCGAATCCCAAAAACAGGCTTGGTCCTAATGGCCCGAAATGGTCCGGGGCTTAAGTGGTTAAATAAGGACAGTAGGGGCAGCCAGAAAGGGGGGGTAGTTTATAGGGCTCACAAGAATTCAAATCCAGTCTTGTTAGCACTACTTGAAAAACAATGATGAAAGACTGAGGCCCTGATTTTAAAGCCATCCAATGCCATAAAGAGAACATGAAATAAAAGTTTTGCTAAAGTACTTGAAATGAAACCACATATAGCGAGCTGCTAAAAGATTTTCTTCGGAAATAGTGTAAGCAACAGGATGTTCTAGCAGTGTGTACGCATTGTAGGTTCATTTTTTGCAAAATACTCCTGGACACAATAGACTGAATTCATGTTGTCAACAAATAAGTGACGTATTCAGTATATTGGCAATAATTTAGTGGGAGTAGACAAGAGCGTATCATACCGTCAAGGTCATAAATCTGGCAGCCTAATGGCTCCAGGCACTGCTGAGGCTTAGAATACCTCTTTTTACTATAATGATGTGTGGATTCTTTTGTGTCCAGACATCAGTGATAAGAGCTTTTAGTTAGAAGAATGTGCTATGCTACTGAACACTTTTTATTGTTGGTGTTGTGTCTGTGTGACATGCAGTTCTGTTCAAAGAGATTTGGGTGTGCTTTGGTGAAAGGGTTGGTGCAGATCCCAAAGGACTATGTGATGGTGTAACTAATAAAGCTCATACACTTTAAAATATATACTGTGCTTTGCAGTGATCAAAAGAACATTTTTATTGTGGTTCGTGTGATTTTGAAACAACTGTATCAGGTGTATATGTTTACATGGCCATTGTGAACCTGTTCACTTATGCACAGAGAGGATTCCAAAGACCTATAAAGATCATACTAGGCATCACAGGAAGCACAACATAAGTCCTACAATGGTATCCAATAAAGGTCATAATTTGGGTACCATCCAGCCTGAGAGCAGCTCTACGTCTTGCAGTACTTACAGGTCTACCAGTGCACAAAATGACAAAAAGAATCTTAGTTGGGATTTGTGTTTTCTGACTTTTTATAAATAATATGTATCAGTATTCCTGTTGGCTCAAAAGGGGTGCCTCTTGCACATTCTTTACCTCTGCTAAGCATTCCACTGATGCTGGTGTAACACCCTCCCAGATAGGCTCCTAGAGAAGAGTAGGCAAATTTAGCTTTATGGCTCTGCTGCAATCAGTGGAGCAAAGTGTGATTGCCTAAGGCTGCAAGTTTGATTGCTTCCCCCTGTTTTCTGGAGATTTCCAGAATATGGTGGGTGGAAGAGTCAGCTAATCAGCCTGAATATTTATGCAGCTCCAATCCCTGGGGAGGTGTGCCCAGATGGTGGTTGAAGAGTGCATAAATAGTTTGGAGTACCAGAGAGCAGGGTTATTTTCCAGGAGGAGAGGTTTCTAGCCGGATGACCTGCCAGCCCTTCCTGCCCGCCCTACTGAAGGTTTTGCCTGTCTCAACGAGGTCCCAGCTGTGCTTCAAGACCTTTGGGAGCCAAAAGAGGGGTGCCACTGAGGATCTTATCTGGGTGCTCTACAGAAGAGTCTGCCTGCCTGAGTCGGAGGGAGACACTCAAGTCCTGGGAACACTGTGAGTACAGACTTAGGAGTGAAAGGATCTCAGTGACTCAGTTTAAGGCTTGCCTGGCCTGGGACATTGCTAATGGTGTACCAGTGCTCCCTGCTTCATGTCCTAAGGCTTGAAGGACTGTGTTAGGAAGCTTGATACAGTGTAAAACTGTTTTTTTTTTTTTTTTTTTTTTTTATGTGGTTGAAGCTGTGTGTAGTAGGCTATGTTATGCTATGGTGATGCAACACCTGTACAAACACAACCTCAGGTCCTAATTTGAGAGGTGTTTGGATGCAGGTGTACCTCCCCATTTGGGGCCACTCACTCACACCTGAACACCTATCAAATTGGGACCTGTGGCTGTGTTCATACAGCCACTGCATCCTCATAGAATAACAGACAGCTCCAGCTGTACAAACAAACCACTCATTCACATGGGCCAGAGAACCCACACGAATGATCCCTTATTCTTTTTTATTATTTTAAAAAAATGTTTAAATATTTTTTACAAATTTGTATTTATATTTTTACAATGTTGTTGGGAGGGGGCGTGTAGTGTTGATTTAGTGAAATATCTGGGGTCTAAACAGGCCCCTGATGTCTCAATTTTGAGAGAGAAAGAGTCTGAGAATATAAATCCCTCAGTCCCTTTCTCTTCAGTTTCAGCTGCATTGGACAGTGAATGAACAGAAAGCCCTCTGTACAGATGCACATGTCCATTCACAAACTGAAGAATAGTAAATACAGTTTACTATGCTTCAGTTATGAATAAACACAGTGGGGTTGATTTACTAAAACTAGAGAGTAAAAAATCTGGTGCAGCTATGCATGGTAGCCAATCAGCTTCTAACTTCAGCCCTCTGTGTCCCTGCAGCAGCCAGCGGAAGGGAGAGGAGGGTTACCGGCAGCAGCATGCAGGGGGATAAGGAGGGTGTACAGGGAGGATGATCGGGGGCAGCGGGGGGCCAATTACTGGAACTGATCCCCTGAATAGATCTTTCTGCAGGGAGGGAAAGAGAAGCTGGCTTTCCCCTGCTTCATAGAGATCCATACAGCCAAACGGTAATTGCCCCACCCACATCTGACTTCCTCTGCTGCCCAGGCTCCCTTGTGGGGAGGTGCAGGGTACTACAGTGGCAGTAACTACACAGACTCCGGTTGTAAAAAACAGAACTTGTATTAGTGCAGAATCCAGTAATTCAAAATAAATCCGGCGGAGAGGCACATGAACGGGAACATTCACGGCAAGTACTGTAACAGCAGTGTGTAGCAGAGCAGGTCTAAGATGTGCCGACAGCCTCTGTCTTGAGGGGCAGAATGTGGCCTGGCTGGTCCAGATCCAAATGGGGAGGTCTACAGGTAGGATGGTGTGTCCCTATGCTTTCCTTACTCATCTGGAATATCTCCCTGCTGCTAATCACTGTCCCTGTCAGACAGGTGACATGTCCCCACACTACCCACATACGAAATGTGCACAAAACCTGGGAGCTATGGCCTTAAATAGGCTCTTTCTGACCCAAGATGGTAACCCTGTAAATCATAGAGGGACCATGTTCCTCCTGACTTCCTCTCTCCCTGCTATGTTTCTGCACTTGAGCGCCACCTGCAGTGGAGAAAGTAGACTACACCTGCCTATACCCTGCTGGCCCAGGCCCCATGAGAACTGGTGGCACCCCCTTATCAGCGGCCCTGATGGCAATCATGTCCTGCTAGTCAGTAGGTACTGTAGGGCTGTGCTACATAAAGTGTCAGTCTGTCAAGCAGTGACTCTTTGGTCTGGAAAAAGGATTCTCTTCTTTGGGGCCTTTGAGAATCGGGATGTACACAAACTATTTTACATGAGCTTCACCCTAGGGGGGAAGTGTGAGGACTTCTCCCGATATGGGAGGTCTCACTTCTCATTACATCTCTCTCAATGTGATATTAAAGACTTTGGAACAAATTCAAATGTGCTGCTACCATTGCCTTTTATGGGACTGTCTTCTGAACATCCACAAAGCTTTGAATGTCAAGGATTACATATATGGGTATGACTGGTATTAATGAAGGGTACTTCGTATGTTAGTCAGCTTCCTTGCATAAATTGTACAAATATATTACTTTCCTAAACAATCTAACACCTTCCTTTTGCTGTGAAGTGCCATGTATATGAATTGAATTCATGCTTAGCTCGGATGGAGAAATTAGTTTGATTCCTTTCGTTAAGGCCACAGGCTAAACATATTTTTTTTACTGTATGACCAGTTTAAATGTCTGTAGCCTCCTCCACTATTGGTAATTCCTGTGTGTGTGATTGGCGGGTGCAGCTGTTACCATGCCAACTTTAACTTCATCCCATTAACTGTACCTACATGCTCTTGTTGTTAATATATATATATATATATATATATATATATACTGGAAGATCTGTATTTGAGATTGATAACAATGCTGACCATTGGGCTGGTGGTACAAAAAATGCATATAAATGGTGACAGAATTCTGAGATCCTTGAGATAAGGGAGGGAAGAATCTGTAGTGGTTCCTATGAACCTGTGGATCGTGTTATCCTGTTAGTGTATTGTGACTAACAGAAGGCAGTTTAGAGGGAAAAATACGTTTGCACATGTATAGCCTGTAAGCATGTACAATACACTTCCAAAAGTAAGTTCTATCTTGGCAGGCAGAGGGGAGAAGTGAAAGTGTAATTCCTGTCAAAACCTAACTAAGCGAACATCGACTCCCACCCTCATTCTAAACCTATTCTATCTACCCTGTGAAAGGAAAGAGGTCTATGCTTATCTATTCTGAAGTCACTCCGGTCTGATCACAAGATCAGGTCTCAGCGCCGGCTTCAATGTAGAGGAGGCACAGCCGACAATGGATGCCCTATAGTAAGTCTATAGGTGACATCATTGCCCAAGCTTTGCAGCCATTGTCGGCAATCTCTCCACTTCACTAAACAGCTGCTGGAGAGATCATGTGATCGGACCTGAGCTACTTCAGAATACAGTAGGTATGATTAGGCATCTTTACTTTTACAGGGTACAGAGAATAAGCTTAGAGTGGGGGTGGGAGTACATTTAAGCTTAGTTAGGTTTTGACTGGAATTACACTTGAAGTGTGAAGTGGAAGTGAGATTCCTAGAAATGCGTTAGTCTCTTTATGTATCTGTAGAGATCTGCTGCCCACTACTGTCTGAGCTTTTGTTTGTAAATTTCCACAGAGTTAATTGTGTCTGTCACTTCCTGTCTCAAGGTTGCTGGGTGAAACCCCTGATAGGTAAAAATAAAGAGAGAGGGTTCTTGAGATCACATGTTCCTGTGGAAGAGGTGTTGCTAACCAGACCAGAAGGGATAATTAGTTAATTGTTCCTGCGTCCTGGCTGTTTAACTGTAGTTGCCCATAAATACTTGATCTGAATCCTTGTGACAGACGCATCTCTATTCCTATTATTATTTCACACAATGCCAGATAGCTAGGTCTGTGCTACTGTATGTGTGTGGTAATCACTAGGGATGAGCCGAACACCCCCCGGTTCGGTTTGCACCAGAACCTGCGAATGGACCGAAAGTTCGCGCAAACTTTAGAATCCTATTAAATACAATGGACGCGAACGTTCAAAATCAAAAGTACTAAATATAACGGCTAATATGCAAGTTATTGTCCTAAAAAGGGGTTGGGGACCCGGGTCCTGCCCCAGGGGACATGTATCAATGCAAAAATACGTTTTAAAAACTGCTGTTTTTTCGGGAGCAGTGATTTTAATGATGCATAACCAGAACTTTGTGGGCCGTTCGCGCCAAATTCGTGTGACGCGAACGGCCCACAATGCACTGCGCCATCGCACTGCATTGCCGGCACTGTGATTGGCCAAGCATGCACTGTGCCCCCGCATGCTTGGCCAATCACAGCGCCGGCAGCGAGGAGAGCCATAATTGGCCACAGGCAGGATGCCTGTGGCCAATCATAGCTCAGGGAGGTTTAGTACACGTCCCACACTATAAAATGCCGCCAGCGCAGCGGCCTTGTGTAGTGTGTTCCAGCATGCAGGGAAAGAGCTACATAGGCAGGGACAGTGTGTTCTACAGTGTGTTCTTTTCTCAGGCATCTGCAGGAGTTAGTGGGTGTTGTGTGCCTCCAGCGCAATATACACCTGTATCTACCCTTTATTGCTGTTCTCTAAGCTAGATAGGCAGGGACAGTGTGTTCTTTTCTCAGGCATCTGCAGGAGTTAGTGGCTAAACATAGCCCCAGCACAGTATACACCTGTATCTACCCTTTATTACTGTTCTCTAAGCTAGATAGGCAGGCAGGGACAGTGTGTTCTTTTCTCAGGCATCTGCAGTAGTTAGTGGGTGTTGTGTGCCCCAGAACAGTATACACCTGTATCTACACTTTTTTGCTGTTCTATAATACAGGCATCTGCAGGAGTTAGTGGGTGTTGTGTGCCCCAGCACAGTATACACCTGTATCTACACTTTTTTGCTGTTCTATAATACAGGCATCTGCAGGAGTTAGTGGGTGTTGTGTCCCTCCAGCACAGCATACACCTGTATCTACCCTTTATTGCTGGTGTTTTCTAATAAAGGCATCTGCAGGAGTTAGTGGGTGTTGTGTCCCTCCAGCACAGCACAGTATACACCTGAATCTACCCTTTATTACTGGTGTTCTCTAATAAAGGCATCTGCAGGAGTTAGTGGGTGTTGTGTCCCTCCAGCACAGCACAGTATACACCTGTATCTACCCTTTATTGCTGGTGTTCTCTAATACAGGCATCTGCAGGAGTTAGTGGGTGTTGTGTCCCTCCAGCACCACAGCACAGTATATACATGTATCTACCCTTTATTGCTGGTGTTCTCTAATAAAGGTATCTGCAGGAGTTAGTGGGTGTTGTGTCCCTCCAGCACAGCACAGTATACACCTGTATCTACCCTTTATTGCTGGTGTTCTCTAATAAAGGCATCTGCAGGAGTTAGTGGGTGTTGTGTCCCTCCAGCACAGCACAGTATACACCTGTATCTACCCTTTATTGCTGGTGTTCTCTAATAAAGGAATCTGCAGGAGTTAGTGGGTGTTGTGTCCCTCCAGCACAGCACATTATACACCTGTATCTACCCTTTATTGCTGGTGTTCTCTAATAAAGGCATCTGCAGGAGTTAGTGGGTGTTGTGTGCCCCAGCACAGCACAGTATACACCTGTATCTACCCTTTATTGCTGGTGTTCTCTAATACAGGCATCTGCAGGAGTTAGTGGGTGTTGTGTCCCTCCAGCACCACAGCACAGTATACACCTGTATCTACCCTTTATTGCTGGTGTTCTCTAATAAAGGCATCTGCAGGAGTTAGTGGGTGTTGTGTCCCTCCAGCACAGCACAGTATACACCTGTATCTACCCTTTATTTCTGGTGTTCTCTAATAAAGGCATCTGCAGGAGTTAGTGGGTCTTGTGTCCCTCCAGCACAGCACAGTATACACCTGTATCTACCCTTTATTGCTGGTGTTCTCTAATAAAGGCATCTGCAGGAGTTAGTGGGTGTTGTGTGCCCCAGCACAGTATACACCTGTATCTACACTTTTTTGCTGTTCTATAATACAGGCATCTGCAGGAGTTAGTGGGTGTTGTGTGCCCCAGCACAGTATACACCTGTATCTACATATTTTTGCTGTTCTATGATACAGGCATCTGCAGGAGTTAGTGGGTGTTGTGTGCCCCAGCACAGCACAGTATACACCTGTATCTACCCTTTATTGCTGGTGTTCTCTAATAAAGGCATCTGCAGGAGTTAGTGGGTGTTGTGTGCCTCGAGCACAATATACACAACTCCAATTCCTGGTTTTCCCATCTCCCTGCAGTCCATTACTATGTCTGGAAGGCCAACAAGAAGAGGCAGACAGTCAGGAGCCAATAAAAGAGGGCAAGCAGGCTCTGTGTCTAGAGACAACAGTGCTGGTCGTGGACGCGGTGCATCGTCATCAGCACGTGGCCATGGGACGCGCTTGTCCTTATTTTCGGCAGCTGGACGTGTTGAGCCGCATCATGCCGAAGACTTGGTAGAGTGGATGACCAAGCCCTCCTCATCCTCCTTATCCTCTCTCACCCAGGCTCAGGGTACTGGCAAAGCAGCTGCCAAAGCGTCTTCTTCCCTCCTATCAATGTCATCATCAGTCACTCCTTCCCTAGACCCACCATGTCCTCCTGAGGAGTCCCCCGAACTGTTTGAGCACAGTGTTGGGTACATGCTCCAGGAGGATGCCCAGCGTTTTGAAGGGTCTGGTGATGATACCCAGCTAGAGGAAGGCAGTAGCGTGAGCGCAGAGAGAGGGGATGCTCAAGAAGGACAGCAATCTGGCAGTCATGTTCCAGCAGCTGCAGTATACTGCCAGATTGGCTCCAGTGATGAGGAGGGAGGGGATGATGAGGTCACTGACTCCACGTGGGTGCCTGATAGGAGAGAGGAGGAGGAGGAGGATGAGGAGGAGGCACATCACCAATGAGGCAAGATGCCCTCCGGGGGCCAGCGTAAGGGCAGCACACTGACTGAATCACACCGCAGAGCTCCGCCTGTGCAGGGCGCTGCCTCTGCTCGTTATTCCAAAAGTTCTTTGGTGTGGGCCTTTTTTGAGTCGAGTGCATCAGATCGCACCGCTGCTATTTGCAACATATGTCTCAAGCGTATCTCGCGTGGCCAAAACATCAGCCGCTTGGGCACCACATGCTTGACCAGACATATGTTGACCTGCCATGCAGCTCGTTGGCAAGCGTACCTTAAAGACCCACACCAAAGAACAAAGCAGACCTCTACTTGCTCCTCATCAGCTGGGATCTCCAACCCCACTATACCTTCAGTCCTCTCTGAAACCTGCACTGAGAGGAATGAAGGTGTAGAATTAGGTGTGTCACAGCCAAGTACTTGCGGGCATTCTGCTAGCAGTACACCGACGTCCGATTGTAGCAGGCAAATTTCCCTGCCCCAGCTGCTGGACCGTCGAAAGAAGTTCACTCCCAGCCATCCACATGCCCAGCGGTTGAATGCTAGCTTGGCTAAATTACTAGCACTTCAACTGCTGCCTTTTCAGTTGGTAGACTCTGTCCCCTTCCGTGAGTTTGTGCAATGTGCGGTTCCTCAGTGGCAGGTTCCCAAACGCCACTTTTTCTCACGGAAGGCGATTCCGGCTCTCTACCGGCATGTGGAAGGCAATGTCCATGCCTCGCTGGGGCGGTCAGCGGTAAGGTGCATATTACCGCTGACTCATGGTCCAGCAGGCATGGACAGGGACGATACCTTTCTTTCACAGCCCATTGGGTCACTCTTTTGGCAGCTGGGAAGGATGCAGGACAAGGTGCAGTAGTGTTGGAGGTTGTTCCGCCGCCACGCCTCCAAAATGCTACTACTGGTTGTGACACACCTCTCTCCTCCACCCCCTCTTCTTCCTCCATGGCCTCTTCCTGTGCTTTGTCCTTGGAACCAGTGGTGCTCCGTAGGCGTTCAAGGGGCTACGCAAGTACGCAGGCAAAAAGATGCCATGCCGTGCTTGCGCTGGTGTGTTTGGGGGACAGGAGCCACACTGGGGCAGAGGTTCTGTCAATTCTGCAGGGGCAGGCCGAGAGGTGGTTGATGCCACGCTAGCTTAAGCCAGGAATGGTGGTTTGCGACAATGGCACCAACCTCCTCTCCGCCCTCCGACAGGGACAACTGACCCATGTGCCCTGTGTGGCTCACGTCCTTAACCTGGTGGTGCAGCGCTTCTTGGGCAGGTACCCGGGCTTACAGGATGTCCTGAGGCAGGCCAGGAAAGTCTGTGTGCATTTCCGCAGATCATATAATGCCAGTGCTCGGCTTGCTGAGCTGCAAAAGGAGTTGAACCTGCCCAAGAACCGCCTTATATGTGACATGCCCACCAGGTGGAACTCAACGTTGGCCATGCTGCAGCGGCTGCACACGCAGCAGAGTGCCATCAATGAGTACCTGTGCGACTACGGCACCAGGACAGGGTCAGGGGAGCTTGGTTTTTTTTCACCACGCCAGTGGGGCATGATCAGGGATGCATGCACTGTCCTGGCACCATTTGAGGAGGCCACGAGGATGGTGAGCAGTGACAGTGCATGCATCAGTGACACTGTACCTCTTGTCCACCTGTTGGAGCATACGCTGCGTGGAATAATGGACAGGGCACTTGAGGCAGAACAGAGGCAGGAAGAGGAGGACTTCCTTGCCTCTCAAGGCCCCCTTTACCCAGACAGTGTTCCTTCTGTCCCAAACAGGAAGAGGAGGAGGAGGAGGAGGATTGTGTCAGCATGGAGGTGGAGGCTGGCACTCAGCATCAACAGCAGCAGTCTTTTAGGGATGATTTACAGTCCCAAGAAACCCGTGGACTTGTACGTGGCTGGGAGGAGGTGGCTGCGGATCATGTCGTCCTTAGTGACCCAGAGGACTCCGGACCGAATGCCTCAGCTAACCTACGCTGCATGTCTTCCCTGATCCTGCAAAGTCTGCGGAAGGATCCTCGTATTCTTCGGATCAAGGAGAGGGACCATTACTGGCTGGCCACTCTCCTTGATCCACGGTACAAGGGTAAGGTTGCGGACCTTATCTTACCGTCGCAAAGGGAGCAGAGGATGAGACATCTCCAGGAGGCCTTGCAGAAAGGTCTGTGCAACGCGTTCCCAGAGACTGGGAGGTTACAAACTCCTGGTCCTGGACAACGAGTTGCTGAGGCTTCGGTCAGTCAAAGAAGGAGCGGTGGGGAAGGTGGCCGTCTGACCGATGCGTTCAGACAATTTTTTAGTCCGCAGCCCCAAGGTATGATCGGTTCCAGCAACCATCGCCAGCGTCTGATATACATGGTGCAGGAATACCTAGGGGCAAGGTCAGACTTGGACACCTTTCCCACCGAAAATCCTCTGGCTTACTGGGTCTTGAGGATGGATCACTGGCCAGAGCTTGCACAGTATGCAATTGAGCTACTGGCCTGTCCTGCATCCAGCGTTCTTTCGGAAAGCACATTCAGTGCTGCTGGAGGCTTTGTCACGGATCACAGGGTGCACCTGTCCACCAACTCGGTTGATCGACTGACCTTCATAAAGATGAACCAGTCTTGGATCACCACCAGCTACCAAGCACCTGAAGCTGATATAACAGAATAATTTATTTTGAAGTGTCACATCCCTTCAAGACTGCCTATGCTGATGCTGAGTGACTGTCCTGCTATGTTGACTGACTATCCTCCTCCTCCTCAATGATCCGATTCCTGACTTCCATGGACTGACACGGCGTCTCTTATTCACTGTACACATGGATTATGTCCCTGCTTGCAGGAGAAGACCTAGGCAGAATGTGAGATGTTATACATACATTCTAAAAGCCAGAGTTGAACAGCCCCGTCCAGGGGGGTGGTCCCTCCAGACATAACCCACCCCCTGCAGTCAGCAGACCTCAGTTTTTTTCTGCCTAGCAGAAGGAGAAGACGTGGCTCTCTCAGACCTTCAATCAACTGTCGGCTGGGCAACAGGTTGGGTACACTAGTATCCTTGTAGTCTTCCCTGTCCGACCATCGAGCGTGTTGATCCTTGCCTTGTGTGCGTGAGACTCAGTTCACGACATGCCCCATGACTCCAGGGGTGGTCGGGTTGCTTTCATGCTCCCGCGGTCCTCTCAAGATTGAACAGTACCTGACGGACTGTATCTCTCATGGTGGACCAGGCCGACAGCTACGCAGTACTACTCTGTGATAGGTCTGTCAGAAACACACCAGTGGGTCCCTCAGGGGACAGGTAAGTAGTCTCTCCTGCCTGCAGGTGAGTACAAAATGCTGTGTGTGTTTCTTTGTGGGGGATTTTCCCTGTCTCCCCCTGTGTTTTATTGTCATTCTCTGTCACCATTGCTGGCGCTGTGCTGTGGGGGGTGCCTGGGGGGGTCATACTATCCTGGGGGGGGGGCTCATGCTGGTCTGCATATCGCTGGGGGCCTTTTGTGTGATTTTGGGGCCCGGGCACCGTTTGGAGCTGTGTGTGTGCTGTTTTCTATTTTTTACTTTTAACTGCGCATGGTGGCCATTTTGACGCGGATCGCCTCAGTGAAGTGTGGTGGCCATTTTCTTGTAGCCCGCGTGCTTTTCAGCACTAGTTTGGCCTCTATCGCAGCTGTAACAGCGCGAATCTCCTCACAATCTCCTCACAGCTCACTCGCGCTGACACAGCGCGGTACAGACAGCGTATCTGAGCGGTCCTCGTCCGGTCTGGTGAGTCCCCTGGGCGCCCCCTCCTCAGTCTGCACAGCCTGTGGGTGGACTTTTTTATCTGAGGAGTCTCAGAGAGGGGCAATTTGGAGTCAGTGTCACAGCTTCCTCTTACATGTTTGAGGCAACAGGCAGTGCTCCAGCACCTGCGGTCCCTATGGACCAGTTGTCGGCAGTCCTGGAATCATTTCTGACCAGGAGGGAAGTGGTGTGCGAGCGCAAGGGAGCAAAAAAGCCCCTCTCCCCACTTTATTTCCATAAAAAAAAAAGGGGGTGTGCACTGATTCAGATATGGGCCTAGCCACTACCGCTCAGGACCATAGCTCTGAATATTTTGATGGTTTTGAACAGGACATTCCTTGCGAGGAAGACTCCAATTCTGAGTCAGTAAATGACAGGGCGCTTGTTAAGTGAACTCATTGCTGCGGTGAGGGACACTCTCAAGCTGAATGCTGCAGATGCAGAACCTCAGGCGGACAGTCTCCTTTGGTTCTTTTAAGGCCGGGCCTTCTAAAAAGGTTTTTCCATATGTACCTTTCTTTGACCAGCTCATTGATAAGGTCTGGGAAGAAGCCACAGAAGACTTTTAGGGTCCCGCAGCGTTTGTTTATCAGATACCCCTTTGAAGATGCCCTACTTAAAACGTGGGCTTCTCTCCCAGTGGTCGACCCTCCAGTCGCCCGCTTGAACAAGGCCACCACTCTCCCGATAGAGGGGACTCCTGCATTTTAAGGACCCCACTGACAGGAGGTCAGAAGTGGTGAGCAGAACCATGTTTGCCTTGTTGGGGTCCGCCCTACGGCCTGTGGTAGCGGCGACCCTTGTGTCTCAGACACCTACGGGATGGGCAAAAATTTTGCACCAAACTGTACAGGAGCATAATTTTCCTCCAGACACTATTGCTCTGGCCCACCAAATGGTGCAGGGCCTGGTTTATGTGTGCGACGCCACGTTAGATGCGGCCCCTTAATATCCAGGGCCTCCGTCTCGGCGGTGGTATTACGTTGTCTTATCTGGTTGAAATGCTGGTCTGCTGACCTAGCCTCTAAGAAGCTTCTGACGGATCTACCGTTTAAAGGTGGTGGGCTTTTCGGTGCTGCGCTGGATGACATCATCAAGGATGTCACGGGAGGTAAAAGCACTCTTCTTCCTCAGACTAGCAAGGGTAAGGAGGCCCGCAGTAAGCAGGGTCATTCCTTTCCAGCGAAAAAGGTTTTTTTTCGTCAGTCAGAGTCCACGGGTCTCCCAGGCTGACAGCAATGCGGCTGGTGGACACATGCGCCCCTGGGTGCGTAAGCCAAACAATCCGGCTCCCAAGCCCGCCTTCACGTGAAGTCTTGCCCCCACCCGACTCTGGGGTGGGGGGACGACTTTGCAGGTTCATGGATCAGTGGACCTCCCAGATCTCCTACCGGTGGGTGTGCGAGGTGGTCACCTCAGGTTACAGGATAGAGTTCTGTTCCTGGTCCCAGACAGATTCTTCCCTCGAATCTTCCTCTCCTTCCTGCCCGTCGGGCAGCCCTATGTGGGCTGTTCAGGACTTGATCAGGTCCGGAGTGATTGTGCCGGTTCCGTCACAGGAGAGGTTTCAGGGATTCTACTCGAATCCGTTTGTCGTCCCAAAAAAGGACGGGGTTCGGCCTATCCTGGACCTCAAGGCCCTGAATGCCTTCGTGAAGGTGCAAAAATGCCGCATGGAATCCATTCGCACGGTGATCGATACACTCCGTCAAGGGATTTTCTGGCGGCCTTGGACACCAAGGACGCCTACTTGCATGTTCCGATCTGCGCAAGTCACCAGAAGTTTCTGCGCTTGCGATCGGCGAAGTCCACTATCAATTTGTGGCTCTTCCTTCGGCCTAGCCTCGGCACCGAGGATGTTCGCCAAGGTGCTTGCGCCGGTTCTAGCTTTGCTGAGACGGCGAGGCATCGCTGTCGTGGGCTATCTGGACGATCTTCTTCTAAGAGCAGAAAGTAGCTCAGAATTAGAAGACAGTGTGACTATCGTCAGTCGGACCCTCAGGGACTTTGGGTGGCTCCTGAACATTCAGGAGTCAATCCTGGTCCCGACTCAGCATCTGGAGTATCTAGGTCTGATTCTGGACTCCTTGGAGGCAAAAGGTATTCCTACCTCCGGGGAAGTTACGGACACTTCAGTCTGCAGTGCGGGTGCTGACATCCCGAAAATGGTCGTCAATCCGTTTTTGCATGAGAGTCCTGGGACTCATGGTGGCCTCCTTCAAGGCCGTTCCATATGCCCAATCACACACCAGGGCATTGTAGAATGAGATCTTGCTCACTTGGGACAAATCCCCGTTGTCTTTGGATCTTCCGATCCAGGTGAGTCACCTGGTCAGGGCGTCCCTGACATGGTGGTTGGGGTCCCCAACTCTTCGGTCCAGGAAGTCGTTCCTCCCCATCCAATGGGCAGTGTTCACGACGGACGCCAGCCTGACGAGCTGGGGTGGAGTCTGGGGAGTCCTGTCAGCTCAAGGGTTTTGGACTCCGGACGAAGCCCGTTTACTGATCAATGTTCTGAAAATACGGGCCATCAGACTGTGCCTCTCCTCGTGGTCTGAGGGATTACAGGATCGCTCCATTAGGATCCAGTCGGACAACGTCACAGCGGTGGCGTATGTCAACCATCAAAGGGGGGACTCGGAGCTCAACTGTGGCTTCCGAGGTTGCCCGTACCCGGAAGTGGGCTAAAAGAAGCGTGCAGGCTCTGTCGGCCGTTTACATTCCGGGCATAGACAATCGGCAGGCGGACTATTTGAGTCGCCAGACGCTGGACCAGGGAGAGTGGTCCTTGCACCCGGAGGTATTTCAACTCCTTTGCCAACGGTGGGGCACGCCGGATGTGGACCTGATGGCCTCTCGACTCAATCGCAAGTTGTCGAGGTTTGTGGCCAGATCCAGGGATATTTGGCAGATGCCTTGGATGCGTTTAGTGGCCCCATGGGGTCATTATCACCTGATATACGTTTATCCTCCACTGCAGTTGCTCCCTCGCCTGCTGCGCAGGGTGGCGACCGAGGGAATTCCGGTGATCCTCATTGCTCCGGATTGGCCTCGGCGTCACTGGTACGCCGATCTGGTATGTCTCGTCGCGGACGTTCCCTGGCGGTTGCCAATATTTCGTCTCTGGCTTTAACGGCATGGCTGTTGAGAGACCGAGGTCTCTCGGACTCGGTCATTTCGACCATGTTAAGGGCACGGAAGTCTTCCTCCAGAATGATATATCACCGTACCTGGAAAGCTTACATTGCCATGTGCGAAGAGCTGGACTGGCGTCCTCGGACGTATTCCGTCCCTAGAATCCTGCGTTTTCTGCAGCGTGGAGTGGCCCAAAAGCTTGCTTTGAGTACCATTAAGGGTCAGATTTCGGCCTTGGCTGTCTTCTTTCAGCGACCACTAGCGGGTCATTCCTTGGTTAGCACCTTTGTGCAGGGGGTTCGCCATGTGCTCCCTCCTGTCAAGCCTCCTCTCCCCCCGTGGGATCTGAATTGGTGCTCTCGGTTCTTTAGGAACCTCCCTTTGAGAATATCAGAGATATTCCCCTCTTGACCTTGTTTCAGAAGGTGGCCCCTTTTAGTGGCAATTACTTCTGTTAGACGAGTGTCTGAGTTGGCGGCCTTGTCCTGCAAGTCGCCATATTGGGTCATCCTCAAGGATAAGGCGGTGTTGCGTCCGCGACCTTCTTTTTTTGCCAAAGGTGGTCTCGGCCTTTCACCTAAATGAGGACATTGTCCTCCCGTCCTTGTTTCCTCACCCATCGCATCCCAGAGAGTTTGTGCTTCACACATTGGATCTGGTACGAGCCTTGCGGGTGTACCTGTCTGCTACTGCTTCTATTCGGAAGTCTGACTCACTGTTTGTAACTGCCTCTGGTCCGAAACAGGGCCAAGCGGCTTCGTCTGCCACCATTTCTAAGTGGATCAGACAAACTGTCATTCAAGCCTATGCTCTCAAGGGGCGGGCGCCTCCCTTTCCGGGCATGGCGCATTCCACCAGGGCAATTGGTGCTTCCTGGGCTTTCCGACATCAAGCGTCGGTTGCACAAGTGTGCAAGGCGGCGACCGGGTCGTCTGTTCATACCTTTTCTACGTTTTCTAAGGTTAATGTGGCTGCATCTTCGAATGCTTCCTTCGGCCGCAAGGTGTTGCAGGCCGCTGTTTAGAGTTGCAACTCCTCCGTTGAGAAGCTCTGCTTTGTTTGGAGTGAAGTTTTTCCATTTATACTGCTCCCATCCCTCTTGACACTGCTTTGGGACATCCCACATGTACAGTGAATAAGAGACGCCGTGTCAGTCCATGGATGATAAGAGAAAATAGGATTTTTTTACTCACCGTAAAATCCTTTTCTCTGACATCCATGGACTGACACGGCACCCACCCTTCCTTTTAAAGTTTGTACTGCTTTGTTACGAATCGAGGTCTGCTGACTGCAGGGGGTGGGTTATGTCTGGAGGGACCGCCCCCCTGGGCGGGGCTGTTCAACTCTGGCTTTTAGAATGCATGTATAACATCTCACATTCTGCCTAGGTCTTCTCCTGCAAGCAGGGACATAACCCACGTGTACAGTGAATAAGAGACGCAGTGTCAGTCCATGGATGTCAGAGAAAAGGATTTTATGGTGAGTTAAAAAATCCTATTTTTATGTAAATTAAATAATGTTGGGATCCTGGCCTAACAAATGTTTTGATTGTTTTGAAGTCATTTGCAAATATTTGCCTGCTGTTTTGCCTTTTGGGATGCTTATAAATTCCACTTTGTCGTGCCGTATAGCCACACCCTTGGAAGAAGTCATGATGGAGAAACGCATCAGTCCAGGGCTTTACGGAAGTAATGTCAAAACGCTGACCGAAAGTGACACGGACCAAGAGAATCACGCAGGGCGAGCGTGGTGAGCAGCTGGTAGCACCAGACGCACAGTCTGAGCATATGGTTGGTGACTTATGCATATTGATGGGCATAATATCTTTTTATTTTTGTGAGTGTGTTTTAAGTGAGAGTTAAGACTGAATAAAGAATTAAAATGGGAATTTAAATGGGATTATGCTATGTGGGCCATTTCTTCCTTTGAGTTCTAGTGTGCATTAAATGCTATTGTGGAGTCTTCTGGCCTTGGGAGGAGAAACAACCGGGTAGAATTGGTTTATGTGCTTTTTGACGATCAGGAAAATGAGAGGCAAAGAGAGTTGGCGGGTGTTGAGTCTTGTGGGGAGTGGAAATCACGTGATGCATTGTGGTGAAAGTAATCTGGTGGTCAAGATTAAATTCGGGATTAGAACACACGAAGAGTGATTTATAAATGCAAGAGACATTTGGATAAATACAATATTGGGACTGTGATTAATCACTACAGAAGTGGACTGTTAAATCTTAAATTCTCACTATAATTGCTGGATGATATATTTTAATTTCAAGGGTGAATTTTATTTACTTTTTTTGGTTTACTGGTACATGAATCTGCTGATGTTTGGCTCAAAGACTGTTTTATTTTTACCATAAAATGGAAATGTTTTTGCCTTTGAGAGATAATCCTTGTGTTGACTTTCTATAATTTTCACATATGTTAAAGAAGCTAAAGAAAACTTTGCTTGGCTTACGTAGTAGGCATGGAATGGAAAATGTCATGGGGCTTACTGTATGAGCAGTTTACAAATGCATGTGAACTAAATAGTTTGTTACAGATCATAGTGTGTGCTGTGCTGTGGGACAGAATAAAATTTAGGCTTAGTCAAAGCACTTGTATTGGAATGTAAATGTGTTTGGGCTAGGATTATATTAGAAATACTTTCACTAATTGTACAGCAAAGAGGAAAGTTGGTCATTTAGTCCATAAAATTATGAATCCCCTTTACTGCTGGAGAAGGTGCAGAAATTGATGGAGGAAAAAAGTGCCAGGAAAATGTGAGGAGTTATAATACAGACTTACCTCTTTGGCTGCAGAGACTTTTTTCTTTTTCTGTTTTTTTTTTTTTTTTTGCACAGACGTACTTAAAAGCTCATTTTGTGCATAAAATACATTTAAAAACTCAAAACATTTATTTTCCATTTTTTGAAAGCAGAGGAACCATGAGATCAAATATTAATAGTGTAAATTTATGTTACACAATATTAGCGTAACTGTATCAAACCAATATTCAAAAATATACTCAAAATCATTTTATTGCACAGAAATGCAAAAATGTTTGCAAATTTTCTGTAAAATATAAAAGATGAGACTGAGTTGATTAAATAGATACCAAAAATGTTAAGACCTATAATATGTGATATAAACAAGACCAAGGATAAATCCAAGGAAAGATCCAAGCTTTACTCACCGACCAGCCCACTGACAACCGAATCAACCTATCTAACAGTATGCGTTAAAACATGTGACTGCAAAACAGCAACAACATTTTCTAAAAAATAAAATAGGAGGTGGGGCTATCACACCATCATGCTGGGGGGACTCCCTGTGAGCTGGAGAGTGACAGGAGAGTGAGCTGTAAATAGCTGCATTGCGATCTGTGTTCCTTATCCAGAAGCCGATACATATTACGTGGTGGATATGTGAGTGAAGGGGACACCTGGGGAAGTCTAAAGTGGCACATTATAGGAGGAAAATTATATGATTTGCACAGTGGTGAAGGCATTTATGCACTTGAACTCTGCACGCCTTTGGATTCAGGACTTTATATACAGTATATTTTTATTTTATGGGTTTTTTGTATTTTATTTTAGAAGGATTTGGGCTTTTTTTTTTTTACATGCCTTTGAACACATGGTTTTATATTTCTTAATTTCTGTATTTTCTAGAGTTATTTCTGCAAATCACTTTGTGGCAGTATTGACTGACGCTATATAAGTTGATTAATAGTGTGCTTTAATGGATATTTAGTAGAAGTTTTTCACTGTAAATAGGATGTATTGATTTTGTGCCTTTTTGGATTTTTGTTTAGCACACAAATATTGTCAGGGGAAGCACTATACCATTGATATGTATAAATAAAAAAAAATTGTATGCACAAAATTGTCAATAGGTGATTATATAAAAACTTTGGTGGCACCATTGCCAGCTCTTAATACATATGGAGGGTGGCAGTAAAACAGTTAAAGCAGAACTCCAGACAAATATAAAGCACACAAATTAATGCAACTCTGTAACTATGAATACATATTTAATTATGTTTTTAAATGAAAACAGTCTTTGTACCTGAATTTCACATGGTATTGGCTAATCAGGTGAATTTTCTTTACAGAAGAGCTAAAGTGTAGGAGGAAAAAGCAGCACAAGGAGACAACCAGTTCATGTGCTAACAAGAAACCTGCTAATAGGAAGATAAAGCAGAGTGATAGAGAGACAAACTCATGAATGTGCTGCCATTCCTTCTAGTGTTCAGTTACAGACTGGGACTGGTCCAGGATGTCCTGGGCTCAATGGAAATGGGTTGAGTTTTGCTGGCCATCAGATGATATCAGTACTGCAGAAAAATGTAATCTCTGGATCAGATCAGGGGCGGATCCACAGTCTAGTCTTGGGAGGGGCACTGCCAGAAATTAAGTTTTTTTTGGGGGCAATTTATCGGGGAAATGGCTGGCGTTGGCGCTTCAATCATCCCGGCACCATGGTTGTTATGGTGTCAGGATGATTAAAGCGCATTATTTATATTATTACATTGTTATATAAAATTTAATCGTTCAATTCACCATAACGCAGAATCAGTGGGAGCCCTGAGCGTGTCACTTGCCACCGTCGCCTGCCACCAGATGCAGCTTGTCACTTGTCACGTCACCTGCCACCAGATGCAGCTTGTCACTTGCCACGTCATCTGCCATACGTTGCGGATTGTCACTTGCCACGTTGCCTGCCACCGGATGCAGCTTGTCACTTGCCACGTCACCTGCCATACATTGCGGATCGTCACTTACTACGTCGCCTGCCACCAGATGCGGATTGTCACTTGCCACCGTCGCCTGCCACCAGATGCAGCTTGTCACTTGCCACCTCACCTGACACACGTTGTGGATTGTCACTTGCCACACGTTGCGGATTGTCACTTGCTGTGTCACTTTTGCTAAGGTTGTCTCTTGCTGTGTCCCAGAGTCAGGCAGCAGATTATCAGTCAGGCAGCAGATTACCAGTCAAGCAGCAGAGAGATGATGTCATCTCTCTGCTCCCCCACCCACCGACTCCCTGATTGGCCAGCCATCCGCTCACCCACCGAGCCGCCCAGCTGCTTGCCCGCTCTCTCACCCGTCCACCGAGCCTCCCGCCCCCTCACTAACTGAGCCCCCTGGCCCGCACGCGGAGCCACGCACTCTCTCACCTGCGGAGCAGCCCGCCCGCCCACTATCCCGCCCGCATTATCAGGGGGGGGCAATTGCTACGTTGCCCCCCCCTGGATCCGCCCCTGCTCTGGATTTGAGATTGGGGGATAAAATTTGCAACAAAAGCTGAATTTACTTAATCTTTTATTGTCTCTTCAAATTTTTTTTTGTTATTTTTGCTGGAGTTATGTTTTAAATAGAGAGTTGGATGACAAGCTGAACTAAATGAAATAGATCTGTGGTGTTTTGTTAAGCAAAAACTTACAAAAGGGTGGCTCCTCCTATTTGGAAAGGGGATTCTGGGTGTCCCTATATAAAGTGGGTGGAGTTCAGCCTAGGAACATCTAGCCAAGAGACACAGAGAGAAGAGGTCCTGTTCCAGGGATTGTGCTCTCCCCTTCAGGGTGAGCTGAGGTCTGTTCCCATTCGTTGGAGCTCACTCGAGAGACGATGGGTAAATTTTTCATTTTGGATAGAGTAAGTTAAAACCCCTGTTGGATTATTTTTTGCCATCTGTGCCCCATTGCGGAGATTGATCTTAATTTCTTGTCCCATAGCCAAAACAGAAAGTGAGAGGAAATCCCTGCATATTAAGAGAATCCCTTGGAACTCCCCAGGCCACTAGAACTAGTGTTTAAGATTATCTGGGGACAATCCAAAATTTGGGATTCTCTTTTACTTTCACTTTCAATGATAATGGTTAACAGGACAAATAGAGAGGGTGATTCTCCCTACCAAGGGCACAGGCAGCAATACAAACTGACAGGTGTTGTAATCCCTCTCCACTCTACCCAAAACTAAAGAAAAAGTTTTACCTTTAGTTTTTAACAGAAGGACCGGAGCAGTGGCTTTAGAAGAAGAGAGAGACTTGTGTGTCCCCTAGTCCTCCTCCCTGAAAGAAATGACATCCAGGGATGGAGAGGATAAGTGCTCTGTCTGAGCCAAAGCCACAATCTATCTCATGTTCTAACTCATTGATCTCATACCAATATCTGGACTTTGCTATTGCTATGATTTGGATTGTTCAGTGAATAAATACTTAGATATAAGAATTTTCCTTAACAAGAAGCCTCTGTGTGATAACCTAAGTATCCAACACAGACAAAGTCTGAGATGTGGGGTGAGAGGTGTGTTTACTTGTGCAAAACTCGCCATCCAGGCCCTAGAAGCTTACGTGTGGACTGGGCGTGTGGGTACTCCCAGGGAGATGGTGGTTAACTGTGGATGGGCCAGTTTGATGGGAAGTACAGACCTCAGGATACTATTCGTGCAAGGGACAGTATTGGTTTGGGCTGATCAATTGATGACACCCTGAAACTTAAACATAGAGGCTGGCGCCTGGCTGTCTACTAGGGCCACGTATAAATGTACCGGGCACCACCTTACATGCTATGCTCACATGTTGACTGAGATGTTTTTAAATGGTTTGCACAGGCAACACTCAAAAAAAGTCACTACAAAAATACACTCCACTCTGAGATACTGGAATAGTTTCCTGCTATACAACAAAGATACCAAGAGATACAGGAAGTGTTTGCTGACCAGTGGCTGCATGATAAAATGGACAACTGAACAAGAACATAAGAGGTAAATTCTGACCCTTTTATCAGGTTACAAGCTAGGTAATGCGACATAAAACAATAAAAACCTCATTTGCTTTGAAGAAATACTCCATACTGAACTGCATTGTTTACTGACAATGGTTGTCTGGTAATACAACTAAAAGCAGTGGATTCTTTATCTTTTTTTTACAGTGTTTTAGAAATGTCAATTAATACTTTTCCTTGTCATCCAAGAGAACATTTTACAGAACCATGGTAACTATATCTATCATGCTGTGTCACATCACTTTGAAGCTTTTGATACTGAGTTACTGTGCATTTTGGTAAGGTAGGTAGGCCAGTTTCTCTCACTTATATTTCAATTTTACAGTCTAGTTATTTCCTTGTTATATATTCACAAAATTTTTACTGTCCAAAGGAGATGCAATTATTT
This sequence comes from Rana muscosa, assembly GCA_029206835.1. NCBI lineage: Eukaryota > Metazoa > Chordata > Amphibia > Anura > Ranidae > Rana > Rana muscosa. The sequence continues at coordinate 655,313,591 of CM055122.1, read as the reverse complement.
TTCAATGTTTTTACGCAGCAAACTTGGGCTGGATTTCTGGTGTTGTATTAACATTGCATGCAATGAGAGAAGGGCCCACAGAACATTTAGCACTTATGAAGGAGGGAAAACTAAAAAACATTGCTAGACAAGAATTAAATGTCATCTGCTATCCAATAGTGGCTGCTGGCTGCAGGAGGAGAAAAGGAGGACAGAGTTACTCATGTAAGAGACGTGGTGGAGAGGTTCTAGTCAGGGCCATGATGGGGAGCACTCAGATGAGGCCTTGGTGAAGAATGGTGCCTAGAGCTTCTCTAAGAGGTAAAATTTGTCCTTATAGTAACCCCTGACAAGTAGATAAAGCTCCAATTAGCTTTCATTTGTTATATTCAATTATATAATGTTGACACTTTTTTTCTGCATCACTTTTACATACTATACAGATTAGGCCTTGCCCCTGAAGAAGTTTATAATGTAATAATACCTAAGCATACATACAGTAAGACAAGGTTGGGAGGAAGTCAGTGGACCATCACACTTGTTTTTGGATTTTGGGAAAGAACCAGAGCACCAGAAGTAAAACCATGAAAACACAGGCAGAATATCCATATCCGATAATAGGGTTTGTGGATAAATACAGTTTTATGAATCAGCCGCAGCATAGTTCATGAGTATCAAATACTTAAAAGATCATTTTAACTGCAGTAATTCTTCGCAATAAATAATAAATATACCAGTCTGACTTTATAGGTTACATTTAAAACAGAACTCAAGGCAAACAACTACAATACATCATTTAAATATATATTTATCTCTTAAAGGCACCCTTGCCAGACCAAAGCGTCAGGTCAGTGACTTTACTTTTCTCTTTTGCATTTAAGAACTACCACTTTGCTCCAGTTACTGGACAATAAGGGAGAAGCAGCTCACTGATGAGTTCATCCCTTTCATGTATGTTCATACTGTGGGCTGATAGCACTGTACAAAACAACAGAGCTCTGATTGGCACAGAGTACTGACCCAGTACTGTCCCAGTCCTACTGCTGTGCAGGGGATTACAGGAGGTTGATATCAGGACAGATTTGGGAATTTGTGCCAATTCTATATAAAAAGACATTTAATTTTTAAGTAATTCATATCTGGACTACATGCTTTTTTCCAAATATCTGCTTGTGGTTCAGCTTTAAATTTAGAACATAAGAAATCAAATTATTATTAAACTATTAAAATAATAATTTTCTGGAGCACAATGGATATGTTTGTTAAAAAAAAGATGCCTGTAATAATATTAATAACAGGATTAAAGGTATAATCAAGACATTGTAGTTCTTGTTTATATAAATGTCTTTTTTTATGTCAATTTTTTATAAACATGAACCACCACTAGAAGTGAAGATACTGGCTGGCCTTTTATAAAGTACTAAAAAAAAGGTAAAAATGCCACCTTTTATACAATATTGCACATTTCTCTTTGTATGCAGGTGCCTATGAAATGCAAAAGATGTTAAAGTGTATGGTTTGATCATAATAGTATACTTTTGCAAGCAGGTGGATACCCATTGGGGCATATTTATGACATTATTTGACTCAGGACAAAGACTTTATTAGTGGGACCCCTTACCTAGGTGAAATGGGAAGTTGAAGGAAAATGGATTCATTAACAAAGCTAGGTCATTGATAACTATCTTGGCATTCCAAGGGATGAGATTCAAACAGATGTAATAGTGGTATAAAGAAGTGTTATATCAGCGCTTGATGGTCTAACCAGCCGCATGCAATTAGAGCAGATATACACAAGGCACTAAAACAGAAACAACATGGGAAAATTGCAGTGCTGAAGATATATAAATGAACACATGAAGTGTTCTAAAATTAAACAAAAATACAAATAAATAAACCCAAAGCAAGTCTTTGTGCACAATAATAAAGATAATATGTACAGTATGAGGTGATCTTCCCACCAAACTGGATTCCTTCACCCAGTGTCACCTCCACCAAAATTAGAAAGTCACACTCACCAGATGTAGTTGCTGTCTAAGATATGGAACAGCCTCGCATATTACAGGGTTCAAATCCAGACTAAAGAGGTAAGTGGTTATCTTTCCTTATGTAGCGTTACCCCCAGTTAAGAGAGCCGCTGGATTAGTTTTTTCGGGCCCTGTGTGCAGCACCACCAACCCCCGGCAATCTTACTCGACCCACTCTGGCACAGCTAGTCTAGGGGTTATATTTGTATCACATTCAATTAGTATTGCAAGGAATAATCTCTTAGCAATAAGACAACACACTAAGGCAAGAGATTAAATATAACAGTTTACTCTTATCTCAAAGGTAGCATAGGCAGAACACAACACATGCAATTGGCTTGCAGAGCCCTGCAGAAATCAATACAGCATACAATAATGGCGCTGCGCGGTACTTCACCCCGTGTAGCTATTATGGTTTGCGCGCCCTATGGCGCACTAAACAATATTTTAACTTCCCACCCCGGTCAGGCCTGACATGGAGTAAATCTCAGTCACCTCCTATAGGGATTTCTTTGCATGCCAGCTTTCGGTGGTGCACTTGATGAATAGTACTTTGTAATCCACAACCAGGCAATAACTTGGAACACTATACTGGGGGGGGGGGGGACACTTCAACTCTATCCTGCTACCGGTCCCCCCTGAGAACAGCAGATAAACGAAACTGTGGGCCTATGCAGTCTATAGGCCTAAACACGGCACAGTCTATTGGTCTGGGCAGGTGCCCGCTCACCTCTCCGGACGCGATCCCAGTCCGGAACGTCCACCCTGCTGTGTATCTGCACACAGCGTCTGCAACGATCGGGTCCCCGATCTAACTGATGTCCTCACTCGACAAGTCAGATCCACCCAGGCTCCACAGTGGGGTGGAAGGCTCTTTGGAAGTTGCGCAAGGCCCAGGCTTTAGGCCTTGCACTGCAGCAGATCCGCACAGGAAGAAACTCTTGCTTGCAGCGCGGTGTCCAAAGAGGCCGAGCTCCGCCTCGCCTCCTCCTTAAATAATCCCCTCCCATGAGTCTCTGCGGTGGCTAACTGCACTCTGGGTGCCGAACGGGGTTCTGGGTAACGTAGTCCCGGGGCCTTAAAGGAGACCCCGCTACACACTCCCCCCACTTAAACTCTTTGGTCCCCAAAGATAACATAAACTTAAATCACAGAACGTACAACATCAATCAAACTTTCGTATGATGTTGGCAGAGGAAATTCCCACCAAAACCGAGGCGGTTAACTCCCCTGCCCACAGGTCACACTATCATTAGTGTCCTGCCTAACTGTGCCAGAGAGTGAGTTGGGGTCGCCTCCCACCAAATGAACAGTGGGAGGATCAGGGTCTTCCATACTCCTTCTGGCAGTAACTACAGTGTCTTCCGCACTTCTCCCCATCTGTGGGTGAGTTAATCTTCTAGGAGGCTTTATGGCTCTTCGCTTCCTCTGTCCTCTTGGGCTCTCTGTTAGAACAGGTTCCTCCTCTGGAACCAACTCAGGAATTACTTCTGGTTCGGGAGCACTGGACTCCGGGGCAGGAAGGTACAGGGACTCCCTTGGATCTTCTTCTGGGGGTAAGTCACAAGCACCCTCCCAAGAATCCGACCAAGGACTGGATGGAATGAACTCAGTAGCTTCTGCATTCAGCATCTGATCTATGGTGTCTTCTTCAGGTGGAAGATCAATAGCAGAGGTTCCTGGGGCCTGTGAAGGCCAAAGCCAGTCAAGTTCTTCTCCCTCATCTTCACTTATCTCTGAGGTCTCTGTATCCCCAATCTGAGGGGCCTGAGACCGAGTGTTTGGTCTGGGAGTATCCAGGATGGAAGTTGGCTCAGGAGAATCTGCCACAGGGGGTATCCAAACTGCCCCCGCTAGTGGAAGTAGGTGGTTCTGATGCCAGGTCTTCAAGGGCCCCACCTTCCCTTCTGGTTTAAGTCTGTAAACGGATAAGCCCGGCAGTCTTTTGCAAACAACATAAGGTTCAGGTTTCCATCTGTCTGCAAGCTTGTGTTTTCCAGGGATCCCCAAATTCCGCAACAACACTGTCTCCAGGTTGTAGATCTTGGATCCTAACTTTTAAGTCAAAATTTTTCTTGTTGCGGGCCCCCCTTTGCTCCGAGGTCGCCTGGGCCTGTTCATAGGCCAATTTCAAATTGCGTCTGAGCCTATCGACATATCCCTTCTGGGAAGCAGCAGAACAATGGTCTATGGAAGTGCCAAAGGCCAGATCTACGGGTAATCTTGCTTCTCTCCCGAACATAAGTCGATAGGGTGAGTACCCTGTAGCATCACTGGTGGTGCTGTTGTATGCACGCACAACTGCCACTATGTGGTTGCTCCAATGTTGCTTCTTTTCACTACTTAGGGTCCCCAGCATGTTGAGCAGGGTTCGGTTGAACCTCTCCGTCTGAGCATCACCTTTTGGATGATAGGGGGTAGTTCTTGTCTTCTTGATCCCCAAAGAATCCAGGAGTTTCCGGATCAATCGACTTTCAAAATCCCTTCCCTGATCTGAATGGAGCCATTGTGGTAGCCCATAATGTACAAAGTATTTCTCCATCAGTACTTTGGCCACGGTGGAAGCCTTCTGGTCCTTGGTTGGAAAGACCTGGGCATACCGGGTGAAATGGTCGGTTACTACCAGAACATTTCCTAGTCCACTCAGGTCGGGTTCGAGGCGGAGGAAATCAATGCATACCAGATCAAGTGGGCTTTGACTTTGCAGATGGCCCATTGGGGCAGCTTGATGAGGTAAAATCTTTCTCTGGATGCATCGTGCACATGAGTGGCAGTATTCTTCAACTTCAGCCCTCATGCAGGGCCAATAGAAACGGTCCCTAACGAGTTGGAAAGTCCTTTCCGCCCCTAGGTGACCATGGTTTTCATGCAGAGCAACCATGACTGTCTCTCGGTGCTTCTCAGGCAAGAACAACTGCCATTTGTCTTCTAGGTCATCAGAGGGGCCCCTTCGGTAGACCACTCTCTGATGCACCTGTAACCTCTCCCACTCTTTCCTCAACAGGCGAGCTTCCTTTGAAGGGTGGCGTAAGAGTCTACTCGGGTCCTGATTCTCCAGGGCCTCTAGGACCAATCTCCCCATAGGGTCTTCCAATTGGTCGGATCTCAGCTCCTTCTTGGACAGTTTTGGCAAGTTATCTTCCCCCAGTTGGGTTACTCCACAGTATTGCTTGGGAACTCCTACTATGGTAACCCTATCTCTTCTGCTCTTGAGCCGCCACTGGCTTGGAATTCAGCCCCTTGGCAGAGGGCCCGCACCCCGTCGGGTGCCACTTGGGCCCAGTCTTCTGTACTGCAAGTGGGGACGTGAGATCTTCTAGACAAAGCGTCTGCATCTCGGTTTCCAGCCCCAGGTCTGTACGTCAGGCCGAAGTCGAAGGCAGACAGCGCCGCCAGCCACCTATGTCCTGTGGCATCCAACTTTGCTCTGGTGAAGAGATAGGTAAGGGGGTTGTTGTCGGTTTTCACTGTGAATTCCGCCCCATATAAATAGTCTCTAAGTTTGTCAACTACCGCCCACTTAAGGGCCAGGAACTCCAACTTATGGGTGGGGTAGTTCTTCTCGGAGGGAGTCAGACTTCTGCCCACATACGCAACAGGCCTCAGTTGCTCTTCATGCTCCTGGTACAGCACTCCTCCCAAACCATCATGACTGGCATCTACATGAAGTTCATAAGGCTTCTTAGGGTCTGCGTAGGCCAGGACAGGGGCAGTGGTTAATGTCTTCTTCAACATCTGAAAGGCATTCTCACACTTCTCGTTCCACTGGTCCTTGACTGACTCCCCTGGCTTTCTGGGGCCTGTGTTATCCTCTTCCCCCTCCATCTTTAGCAGCTCATTCAGAGGCCTGGCTATCCGAGCAAACCCCTCCACAAACCTCCTGTAATAGGAACAGAACCCCAGAAAGGATCTGAGCTCTGTCACAGTGTTGGGCCTGGGCCAGGAGGTGACTGCCTCCAATTTTGCGGGGTCTGTGGCTACCCCATCTTCAGACACTATGTGCCCCAGATAGTTGACTGATGACTGATAGAATTGGCATTTTTCAGGTGAGAGCTTGAGTCCTTCCTCACTCAGTCTCTTCAAAACTTTCTCCAGCCTCTCTTCATGCTCTTCCAAGGTTCTTCCGAAGACAATGATGTCATCCAAGTATACGAGGACTTCGATGAGGTTCATATCTTCCACAGTCTTCTCCATGAGACGTTGGAAGGTAGCTGGAGCGCCAGACAGACCTTGAGGCATTCGGTTGAATTCAAAGAACCCTACCGGGGTTATGAAAGCCGTCTTCTCTGTCTTCTGGATGCATCGGGATCTGATAGTACCCGCTCTTGAGGTCCATAACACTGAACCACTTGGCTCCAGACAAGCTCTGTAGGGCATCCTCTATCCTTGGAGTGGTATATTGATCCGGTATGGTTCTCCTGTTGAGGGTCCTATAGTCTATGCACAGCCTCAGTGACCCATTCTTCTTCCGGACCACAACTATAGGGGAGGCATAGGGACTTCTAGATTCTCGAATCCCCACTGTTCGCTTGAGCTCGGTGAGCTGCTCCCTCAAGTCTTCGAGGTCTGCTAACGGAACCCGCCTAACCCTTTCCCTGAAGGGTTTGTCTTCCTGGAGGCGGATCCGGTGGGTGGCACTCCTAGTGCACCCCACATCGAATTCATCTCGAGAAAAGATCCTTTCCCACCTGGTCAACTGGTCAACTGAGCCTTTGCTCTCTCTTTCCAAGCCCTGGGCAGATTTGGATTCTCCATGGAAAGTTTCTCCCACACAGTACTTTCTCCATCTGTCTTCTCCACATCTGGCGAAGCAACTGGGGTAGCTGGGCTCACCCAGCCCAGTAACAGCCTAGCTGGGATTTCCATGGGACCATCCGTGGTATTTCTGATGCTCACAGGCACTTTACAATGAGTCTTCTTCAGGGCCCTCACCGGGACCACTTCTGGGACTACTTCTAAGCCCGAATGTTCTTCCCTTGGGTCGGGTTCCAACATGACAAAAGGGCCAGGCTGCTCCCAAGTGAGTTTCACTGTGGCTTTCAAGCAGGTTACTTCACCGGGCTGCAGCACTATTCCTCTTCTTCCCAGCCTCCAGACCTTCCCTACCCCCTCTTCTGGGGCCTTCTGTTCCAAGATCAGCCACTGGTAGGCTGTCTTCAACATTGGGTGGATCTCAGTGACTGTGGGGTCTTTCCTTCTTGTCAGAGGGGCCAGAAGTCTTCGGACCAGATCCGTGTTTGTCCCTATTATCAGGGAACTCTTGTTAGCTCCAGGCAGTCGGGGGCACACCACAGCTAAGGTGTCGAACACTTCAGCCTTTCCGGCTATGGACGGGTCAAAAGTCAGTTTTATAGGTAGATAGCCATCATAAGGGAAACTCTCTGTCCCAATTCCCCATATCTCCAACTCTTCAATCTTCTGGATGAGTAGGTGACTTAAAAGCTTGTCATAAAAGTCCCGGTACAACAGGGTCACTTGCGCCCCAGTATCCAATATGGCTCTTGTGTAGACTCCCTCCACTTGAACTGGTACTATCGGGGAGGGACACACCAGCTTCTCTGGATATCGCTTCAAGGGGGTCTCTTTCTTTTGATCTTTGTATTTTCCCTTTTGGCTTTCTTTCTTCCATTTCTCTTTGGACTTAAGCCTCTCCTGGGCCTGGTATGCATTGATCTCCCTCCTTTTGATGGGTGTAACTACCCGCTAAGGGACACTACTCTCTTTCTTTGGGGTGCGTTCCTTCTGAGGAACCTTACGTTTCTTCTGAGGGGTCTTCTGTTCCACTCTTTTCAGTTTGGAGCTCACTGGAGATGATGGGCACCCGGTTGACTCCTTCACCGGGGCCCGCTGAAGTTTTCCGGCGGCTTGCGGTTATTCATCTTTTTTTTTCTTTGGACTGGTACATACTTTGGCCGCATGACCAACCCCTCCGCAGTTGAAACAAGTCATGTCCCCCCAATCTTGTAGGGATGCGGGTGCAGAGGTATTTGGAAACAGCTCCCTCCTCGGACATTCCCTCTCCGGTTCCCTTGACTTCTTTTCCATCAGGGAGGTCAGTATCCCCAATACTTGGGACATTTGCGACTTCAAGGTACCCACCTCTGAGTCTCTTTCCAGGGTCATGGCCGTCCTAACCATCACCGGAGGAGGATTTACCGACTCAACTGGTTGGTTCTTCCTTTTCTCCTCCAACATAGCTTCTTCCTCTCTGACTACTCGGATCAAGTCAGGGTACTCCAGGCTCTTCCCGTCCTGTCTTGTGCATAGCGCCAATGCGATGGGGGTCCAAGGGCTGAGATCCTCTCATCACCTGTTGAACACGGGCCTCATCCACCTTCCGTGGGTCAATCCCCTTCTTAAGAATCATCTTATGCAGGATCTTATCCAGGCGCCTCATGAACTCTGACAGTTTCTCTCCTGTCTGTTGGTAGCAGTGCTCCAGCTGATAGGTGAGCTCAGTGATTTTCTCTGTTCCACCGAACACATTCTGCAGGATGTCCAGATAGTCCTGAGCATTACAGTCTGTCCTACTCATCTTGAGGTTGCGTATGGCTTCTAGAGCAGGCCCCTTCAGGCTTTCAGCAATTCTCTGCTTTTTCCTATGGTCTGGGACTTCCCATTCTTCTAGGGCCTGAGTGGCACCGTCTAACCACTCCTCGAACCCCTCTTCACCCGAGGGTACAGGTTTCCTTCCTGAGAATATTCTAAGCTTTCTGTATCCTGACATCTGGTAATCTGTAGGATCTTTCTTACACTGTGCCACAAGTTCCCCCAGGACTGCGCACAACTCTGCGCTGAGAGTGGCAGATGGCGACCCGGGACTTTCCCTTTTTTTCTGTTTTTATGCTTTTGGGGTGGGTGATGGAGATAGTTTCGGTGTCTGAAACCGTCCTCCTGGCTTGAGCGGCAGCGCGTGTATTAGGCTATAAGTCTGATCATCTATAGCTACTACACTTGGATTCTTGAAATGTTCTGGGACTCCGTCCTTCCACTCTATTAATGCGTGTGTCAGTGAGGAATTCTTCCTGACATCCACCACCCATGCTTTCTGATACGGTGACAGTGACATCACTAGCTGCTTCACCGCTTCTTCTTGCCAGATCCCTGGGAGTTCTATGACTACTATCCCCGCTGGATCTGTGCCGACCGCTTTACACCACTGTCCTACTTCTAGTAGGTCCATGCTGGTACTTTTGGCGCGTTACTTGCTGCAACAGGATCCTGGACTCGAGAGCCCCCATGTGTAGCACTACCCCCAGTTAAGAGAGCCGCTGGATTTGTTTTTTCGGGCCCTGTGTGCAGCACCACCAACCCCTGGCAATCTTACTCGACCCACTCTGGCACAGCTAGTCTAGGGGTTATATTTGTATCACATTCAATTAGTATTGCAAGGAATAATCTCTTAGCAATAAGTCAACACACTGAGGCAAGAGATTAAATATAACAGTTTACTCTTATCTCAAAGGTAGCATAGGCAGAACACAACACATGCAATTGGCTTGCAGAGCCCTGCAGAAATCAATACAGCATACAATAATGGCGCTGCGCGGTACTTCACCATGTGTAGCTATTATGGTATGCGCGCCCTATGGCGCACTAAACAATATCTTAACTTCCCACCCTGGTCAGGCCTGACATGGAGTAAATCTCAGTCACCTCCTATAGGGATTTCTTTGCATGCCAGCTTTCGGTGGTGCACTTCATGAATAGTACTTTGTAATCCACAACCAGGCAATAACTTGGAACACTATACTGGGGGGGGGACACTTCAACTCTGTCCTGCTACCGGTCCCCCCGGAGAACAGCAGATAAATGAAACTGTGGGCCTATGCAGTCTATAGGCCTAAACACGGCACAGTCTATTGGTCTGGGCAGGTGCCTGCTCACCACTCCGGACGCGATCCCAGTCCGGAACGTCCACCCTGCTGTGTATCCGCACACAGCGTCTGCAACAATCAGGTCCTCGATCCAACTGATGTCCTCACTCGACAAGTCAGATGCCACCCAGGCTCCGCAGTGGGGTGGAAGGCTCTTTGGAAGTTGCGCAAGGCCCAGGCTTCAGGCCTTGCACTGCAGCAGATCCGCACAGGAAGAAACTCTTGCTTGCAGCGCGGTGTCCAAAGAGGCCGAGCTCTGCCTCGCCTCCTCCTTAAATAATCCCCTCCCATGAGTCTCTGCGGTGGCTAACTGCACTCTGGGTGCCGAACGGGGTTCTGGGTAACGTAGTCCCGGGGCCTTAAAGGAGACCCCGCTACACTTAGATTTCCAAATGTTTTCCAAACCAGGAAGTTACTTCTTTAAATGTGTTGGAATGTAAGAATTAGCAACCTAATGCCCTGTACACACGATCGGATTTCCCATGGAATAAAATCCAATGGATTTTTCCATCGGAATTCCGATGAAGCTGACTTCCATCAGTCTTGCCTACAAACCATCAGACAAAATTCCGACCGTCCAAAACACAGTGACGTACAACACGTACGACGGCACTATAAAGGGGAAGTTCAAATCCAACTGCGCCACCCTTTGGGCTGCTTTTGCTGATTTCATGTTACCGCGTGTTAGTAAAAGTTTGGTGTTAGCCGATTCGCGCTTTTCAGTCTCTGTGCTTTTCAGTCCGTTACAGCATGACGAATGTGTTATCTCCATTACAAACGCTAGTTTTACCAGAACGAGCACTCCCGTCTTGTAATTTAGTCTGAGCATGCGTGGATTTTTCTCCGATGGAGTTCCCCACAGACGATCGGAATTTGCTATCGTTTTTTTTCCCATTGGTAAAATTTAAAACATGTTCTATTTTTTTATACCGATGGAAAAAAGACAGATGGGGCCCATACACGATCATTTTTTCCGATGAAAAAAGTCCATTGGTCTTTTTTCATCAGAAAAACCGATCGTGTGTACGCGGCGTAAGGCTCTCCTTCTCATGAACATGCATACCCCGCACATCCCACCCATAAAAGCAATGATAAAAAGAAAAAAATATCTAATGGTGCAGTTCACCAATAAATACTGCACCATAAGATTTTCTTATTTTATTTTTTTTTTTTAATAGATAATGGTTAGATAATGTTGGTTAACAGTGTTTGAGTGTAACTGTTTATGTATTAATTTTGCTTAAAAATATACTTGGAAAATTACATACCTCAACCACTCTCTGTGTATGGCCATAAATAATAAAATAATATTTACAATTTGTCTTCACAAATTATTTAATAAAGCTATCTTTAACAGCATCTTTCATTTGCCCTAATACATGACAGCTCCACCTGCAGAGTAGAGCTGCTGTTTCTATAATTTACTTCTTTAGAAATCATTTTTATACAGAGAGTTGTTTATAGTGGTTAAATTACACACTGTATTTATCATTAACAATGCCACAGGGAGTTATCATTAACAATGCCACAGGGAGTCATTGTCAATGAGGGTCAATAGCAAATAAATTAAGAGTGCAGTGCAGCCATCAAAACCTCCATTCATCGTTTGTTTCCCTTTAAGTAGCATGAGCTACGTTACTTCAATGTTAATGATGTTAGCCGATTTGTTCCACAGAAGCCGAGAATGAACACCTAAGTACGGTAACAAAACCCAGCAGATACTGTACGTTCCCATGTACAAACACAAGATGTGAGACATGTACACACGTCCTGTGTAATTAAATAAATATACCAGTCTGACAGCAGAAATAAAACAGAAATGACACATTAGATAGGCACATCACCCATTTAAAATGAAATATAATTTTTATTTATTTATTAACTTTTTTTTATTTTGTATGTTGTATGGTAGTATACCCAGCTAAGGTAGTGCAAATCTTTGTCCACATAGAGTCATACCATCTAAAATCCAAGGAATCAATGTACCAACATCTTAAAGAGGAAGTAAACCCTCTAAAACATTTCCTAAAAAAAAAACCCTGCAAGAGAAAGGCATAATGAGCTAGTATGCATAGTAGGGTTGTCCCGATACCGATACTAGTATCGGTATCGGGACCGATACCGAGCATTTGTGCGAGTACTTGTACTCACACAAATGGTCCCGATGCCTGACCCGATACTTGGTCGGCGGCGAGCTGACTCATTGGGCGGAGAGGGCGGGCGGAGTCAGTAGGGGGAGTGGGCCGCCTCAGTGGGCGAAGCGGGAGAGCGGATTCAGTGGGTGGGGAGGGCAGCTGGCATCAGTGGGCGGGGAGGGCAGCCGGCGTCAGTAGGCGGATCGGGCAGAGTAGGCGGATTGGGTGGAGTGGGCGGGTGGCCTCAGTGGGCGGAGCGGGAGAGCGGATTCAGTGGGCGGGGAGGGCGGCCGGCGTCAGTGGGCGGGGGGCGACCGGCATCAGTGGGCGGATCGGGCGGAGTGGGCAGATTGGCCTCAGTGGGCGGAGCGGTCGCCGTCAGCTTGGACATCCCGACGCCCATCTTGGCACACCCTGCACTTGGCCACAGTAAGCCAGCAGCTGACATCTTGTTACACCCAGCCCATATAGTTCGGGCTGGGTGAAACAAGATGTCTGCTGATACTTACTGATGCCGAGTGCACGGTGTACCAAGATGGGCGCTGCAGAATAGCATTTCCTCATGTCGTTTATTGCTGCATTTCAGAGCCAGCCACCGGTCAGTGCCAGCCACCGGTCAGTGCCATCAGTGCCCATAAGTGCTGCCTATCAGTGCCATCTAAGAGTCCCAGCCACCTATCAGTGCCCATAACTGCCGCCTATCAGTGCCAGCCACCTGTCAGTGCCCATAAGTGCCGCCTATCAGTGCCATCTAACCGTGCAAGCTACCCATCAGTGCCCATAACTGCCGCCTATCAGTGCCAGCCACCTGTCAGTGCCATCAGTGCCCATAACTGCCGCCTATCAGTGCCACCTGTCAGTGCCGCCAATCAGTGCCAGCCACCTGTCAGTGCTAGTGTCCATAGGTGCCACCTATCAGTGCCATCAGTCAGTCCCCATCAGTCAGTCCCCATCAGTCAAACTGTCACATGGCATTAAAAAAAAGTATCGGTAATCGATATCGGCGAGTACATGAAAAAAAGTATCTGTACTTGTACTCGGTCCTAAAAAAGTGGTATCGGGACAACCCTAATGCATAGCATACAAGCTCATTATGAATTACTTACCTGAGATCGAAGCCGCCACAGAGACCCTCGTTCCTCTCCTCCGCCGATGCAATGATACCCGAGTGACTTCCGGGTATCGCTGCTCCGGCGCTGTGACTGGCCAGAGCAGCGATGACGTCACTCCCGCCTTCACTGCGGCACGCTCAGTGCGCCTGCACCGCTGTCTACGGCGTGCATGCGCCGTAGACATCGGTGCAGTCTTTTCTGCAAATATCTCATTAACCGTGTAGGTTAAGGAGATATTTCTTGCACCTACAGGTAAGCCTTAATCTAGGCTTACCTGTAGGTAAAAGTGGTCTGTAAGGGTTTGCAACCACTTTAATATTTTATTTTTACTTAAAATGGCTCTCAAGACAGAAGATTTTTTAATTGAATGCAAAAAAACCTGCATACAGCTTCCACACCCTTATACTTACCTGAGCCTGATCTTGATCCAGTGATGTGCACAAGAGCAGAGGCTCTAATGGCTCTCTCTGTTTTCATTGGCTCAGACACAGCAGCAGGAGCCATTAACAGCCAATTAGGAAGGAGTATGAGGCTGAGCCACACTCTGTGTGTCAATGGACACACTGAGTTGAGTTTGGGAGCGGGCACGCACGAGTGCCCCCATAGCAAAACCATTGCACTGAGCCAGTAAGTATATTAATATATTATTTTGATAAAAAAATTATGCTGATCCTCTGATTTAAAGGGCAGTCATCTCGGCGCGGCTGCACCTCTGTTTAGAGCAGCCTTCGCGGCCCTGTAAGTAAGGGCGGAACAGCGGTTTGGGCAATGAGAGATGATGTCATCTCTCTGCTCCGCCGCCGCACCACTGACAGTGCATTGTCTCCTCCGTGACCCGGCAGCAGAGGAGGCATGGCCCAGTATTGGGCCGTGGCCCACAGGTTGGGCACCTCTGACCTAGACTATCCAGACAGAAACCAATCTGCTTTTGTCTAAAGCATTTACCTTAATTGTATTGGATTAGGTTGTAACCAATTGGTTTGTCATTTCCATTGAAAAGTGTATTCAGCGGCTGGAAATAGGGAAGGAGGGAGAGCATAGATGGTAAACACTAAAATAGGTAAAACTCCTATCTTGTGTTTACCACCTATGCTCTCACTCCTTCCATCATAGTGGGACTTTTTAGGCACTAAGTCAAAGACTACATTAGTAGAAATAAAATATTGGAAAGGTTATTAAAAGTTTACAGATTCTTTAATGTTACACAATAATTACAAAAAGCTGACAATACATATTAAAAATAGGTTGGGTACTAGCACTAGATACAGTATATTGGCAAAAAGTCACCGAACAAAGAATGATGATGGAAAACACCCAACGTGCTTCGAAAATAGATTTTCTTCTTCAGGGGTGCATGAACATGAGCAAAAGGGAACAATTGGCTTTCTTTTGAGATGGTAAATGTGTCTAGAGAAAATACCCAAAGTTTTTAAATAAGCTGCAAGTTGTCCTCTGAGTGTCACAAGGGGGCGCCAGGGGTCAAGTGCCACAGCAGTGATCCAAAGGGGTCAGATGGTTTCAGTATAAAAGTGAATATCATATGTGCAAAATCTGAAATGTCAAGCACAGCCAGCAATATCTGAGGGTGCTTCAATTATAGGATCACCGAAAGATAATGAGGAGATATTATATAATATGACATATGGATTTCTTGCACTATTTGGATACAGTTTCCATATAGTCAGACATCATGCAGTAATCATGATGTATTTGTCCATAGAGGTATGGATACACATTTATAGATAGACAAGTCAGTGGAGCGCGTCTGTCACAGGGTCATATCACCAAAGACTGGAGTCTTAGGTTGCATCCATGTATTGTGGCTGTCTGTGCAGAGGGCTGCCCTCTGCACAGACATTCACAATACATGGATGAGAGCATTATTCAGAGAATCATCCAAGAGGCCCATGGTAACTCTGGAGGAGCTGCTGAGATCCACAGCTCAGGTGGGAGAATCTGTCCACAAGACAACTATAAGTCGTGCACTTCACAAATGTGTCTTTTATTGAAGAGTGGCAAGAAGAAAGCTATTGTTGATAGAAAGCCATACATTTGTGAGAAGCCATGTGGGGGACACAGCAAACATGTGGAAGAAGGTGCTCTGGTCAGATGAGACCAGCCTAAAAGCAAAACTCTCTGTTTGGCGGAAAGCTAACGCTGCACATCACCCTGAACACAACATCCCCACTGTTAAACATGGTGGTGGCAGCATCATGTTGCAGGGATGCTTTTCTTCGGCAGGAACAGGGAAGCTGGTCAGAGTTGATGGGAAGATGGATGGAGCCAAATACAGGGCAATGTTAGAAGAAAACATGTTCGAGTCTGTAAAAGACTTAAGACTGGGGTGGAGGTTCACGTTCCAGCAGGACAACGACACTAAACATACAGCCAGAGCTACAATGGAATGGTTTAGATCAAAGCATATTCATGTGTTAGAATGCCCCAGTCAAAGTCCAGACCTAAATACAATTGAGAATCTGTGGCAAGACTTGAAAATTGCCGTTCACAGACACTCTCCATCCAACCTGACAGAGCTTGAGTTATTTTGCAAAGAAGAATGGGCAAAAATGTCACTCTCTAGATGTGCAAAGCTGGTAGAGATATCCCCAAAAAGACTTGCAGCTGTAATTGCAGCGAAAGGTGGTACTACAAAGTATTGACTCCGGGGGTGAAAATAAATACATGCCACACTTTTCAGATATTTATTTGTAAAAAAATTTGAAAACCATTTATAATTTTATTTCCACTTCACAATTATTTGCCACTTTGTGTTGGTCTATCACATAAAATCCCAATAAAATACATTTATGTTTTTGTTTGTAACATGACAAAATGTGGAAAATTTCAAGGGGTATGAATACTTTTTCTAAGCACTGTGTGTATATATATATATATATATATATATATATATATAGTACGAGGCCCTGTCATTATGTTATTATTTAGGTAAAAAGGACCCAAAATTCCCAAAGTTACGGTTTGAGAGGCTCTGGCATGTTTATATTAAGCGGAGAAAACTCTAAAGCCCTGTACACACGACCGGTCTTCCCGGCAGGAAAACTGCCATGAGAGCTTTTGGCTGGGAAATCCGGCCGTGTGTATGCTCCATCGCAGTTTTCCCCACAGGAAAAGTCTATGCTTTAGAGTCTATACTGGGCCTTGCGCCCACGGATGTATGCACCAGTCACTTAGTTCTTTTTCCAATGCTTTTTATTAAACAACTTTCAGATGGAGGGTTAGGGAAAAGTTCGGATACCTTGTGCAGATCACTGAGGAACTTGAGATCCCGGAGACAATTACACTTCAGTCAACGGATCTTGCTCACCCGAAAAGGCCTCTCTCACTGACCTAGCAGCCGGAATGATGCACAGACAAAAGTCTCTGCCACAGACTTGATGAGAATAATAGTTGAACAATCCTCTGCCACAGGATTTAGTGTTAGTTGAACAATCCTCTGCCACAGGATTTAGTAATGGTAGCGAACACAGCAACACAGTATCAAAAGTTCCTTTAAGCCATCCGCCAGTACTGTGAGGTAGATTGGTTAGGATGCATCCTCCAATTGAGTCACCAGGCTCCTCTTGAGATACCAGCCTTTCGCTCGGTCCTCTCCAAGATGAGTCCTGCCCCGAATCCTTCAATTGCTCGGCTTCTTCCTGCAGGACAGACAACACAGGATCACCTCTGAACTAGTAGGCCCCAGACAGCTTCTGGGCCTACTTGCAGTCATGTAGCCTCGGGCCAGCAGGGCCCCGAGGCAGAAGAGGAGTTGTCACATACCTTAGGCCAGGCGGACCATGAGGTGAGAGAGAAAGAAAGATGGCGTCTGCCCTTAAGTATCCTCTCCCAGAATGCACAGCGGGGAGACCACTCCCACTGGGCTGTTTTTGGGGAAAAGGACACCCAATACACCTCAGCCTGTTGCCCTTCCATTACTGGCCTGTGGTGACAACGACACCTACAGGTCACAGTGCGGAACTGCACGCAACACAGCCATCGCTGGAGCAGAGGCCAATTTAGCTATAATATTAAATCTGAACTATGTACAGAACAGATAACCCACTAAATTTACAGGCGAGCGCCTAGTCAACAGGAGCAGGGTGCTACATATATATATAATAAAAGTATTGATTGAACAAAATTGGGTACCAAAACATACAGTGGAAACATATCGTATAAAGCAAGCATCTATCTATCTAGTAATATGGGGGATGTTTGGTAGATGCATTTGTAAAGTGAGTCCACGTCAGACGGAAACTAAAGCTAAGGGCTTGACAGCCCAGGTTTATCAAATTAAATTAAAGCAAAGCTCAAAAACATGGGTTTCCCAACGCAGGGGTTTTCTCCAACAAACAATAATGAAAAATTCTACCTCACTGGCTACATTTCAGCAGCTCCACCATTGTTTCTGATCACAGGCTCCTCCGGCTCTCTTAGACCTGGCTGCAGCACCTCACTTCACGGGCCTGCTCCTAGCCTTCCTGACAGAGTTTTCCAGCCCCTGGAGCTTGCTTCCTCCAGAAACTTTCCTCCACCTCCCTGAACCTGCTAGCCGCCTCAGCTTTCTCAGCCTCCCAGACCCGCGTAACTGTCCCAACTTTCCCAGTCCTTGGGAAAGGAATCCCCCTCAGAAAGGATGCAGTCTCTATTGCCGCGTACACACGGCCGGACATTCCAACGGGAAAAACTCAGTCGGAATTTCTGACGGAAAAATAGAGAACCTGCTCTCTATCTAAGTCCGTCGGAAATTTAGACAGAAAAAGTCCGATGGGGCATACACACGGTTTTAGAGTGTTCATACACACGACCGAGTTTCTCGTCGTTAAAAACACGTCGTTTGTCTCGACGAGATTCTTGTTAACCTTGACGAGTTTCTCGTCAAGCTTTCCATGCATACACACTGACAATTCCAAATCTCGTTGTTGTTCTGCGCGGTCACGTCCAGCACGTACGACGGCAGTATAAAGGGGAAGATCGATTTCCCTGGCGCCACCCCTTCGGCTGCTTTTGCTGATCTCGTGTTACCGCGTGTGAAGTAAAAGTTTGGGAAGAGACGATTCAAGCTTTTCAGTCTTCGTGCTTTCAGTTCATTTTCTGCGGTTCAGTTTGTGCTTGTGGGTTCGTATCTTGTCTTTCAGGGCATGTAAGCAGGTCGTATCTGTTTTACAGTGCGTTCTTGCCTGTTCGTTTCTGAATTTCAGTTCGTTCTTCATAGGCCTTGCTGTTCTAAAGTGCGTTCTGTTTAGTACGTTCTGATAAGACGACCGTTTCCTAGCCATGTCGCGGGTACGTTCTCGTCGTCGAGTTCGTGCTGTGCGGGAGCTTGGTGTTGGTCTGCTTGTTTTGGACCAAGACCAGTCCATGAATGGTGTGAGGAGGAGTTCATGGACCAAGAATTGGTTGCTCCAGCGGGACCAATTCTGCCATATGCCTCTGCTGCGGGAGATCGTGGAGAATAATCCTGAGGACTACAGGAATTTTCTGCGGATGTCTGACCCCGTTTTTCAGCATCTTTTGGCTTTGGTGTCCCCCTATATTACCTGGCAGGACACCGTTATGCGTGAAGCCATCAGTGCTGAGCAGAGGCTCATCGCCACGTTACGCTACCTGGCGACAGGGAGAAGTCTTCAGGACTTGAAGTTCACGACAGGCATCTCCCCCCAGGCTCTGGGCCTCATAATCCCAGACACCTGTTCTGCCATTATCCAAGTCCTGCAGGAGGACTATATTAGGGTAAGTTTTCTCCATTAACATCACATTTTATGTATTTCATGTATGCTAATGTATTGTATTTCTTTCATCCTTCCCTAATTACCATGATTGTAATATGCTGAGAATGTCCCCTTTGTCCTCATGCATGCTGGAAGCTTTTAAATGCCCCTTTTTTCTCCTCCATGCATATTTCCCTTCACTAACCTTTCCATCAGTGGCGGCTGTTGCTCAAAATGTTTGGGGGGCCACCCCAAAATTTTATATATAAACTTCCTCCATTTTCCCCCTCCAATGCAGCCAGTTTGCCCCCTCCAATGCAGCCAGTTTGCCCCCTCCAATGCAGCCAGTTCACCCCCAGCCCTGCACTTACCTTCTTCTGGTCAGCGCCATCCTTCTTCTGTCCTTGATGTCTTCTCCTGCCCTCGATGTTGCATCAGCCAATCAGGTTACCGGTAAAAAGACTTGGTGAACATGATTGGCAGAGGAGCCTGTCAGTGTTTACCCAAGGAATGCCCCCCCCTGCGTCCCCTGGTTAACATTTATGAAGCCAATTACATCCCTCAGGCTGTAATCGCCAAGGCTATTTGCCCCCCTGGCTCTGATAGACAATTTTCCCCCCAAAAATGCTGCAGTTATTCAAATGGCCGTCGCTCAGCAGGGGGCCATCCACCTGAATAGTGGGCGGCATTGACAATACATAGGTTAATGCAAGGCATGAACCTATGTATTGTTCTGAGTGAGGGGCGCAGGAAAGAGGGGGCAGCGCTCCAGCGCCCACTCTGGACGCACCGCCACTGCAATGCTATCCTGTGGCCAAACATATCTAGCCCCCCAAATTTGATTATAATGGACCATCAGAGGGGGTGATGAATATGATACTTGAGCCTTCCATTATACTTTTTAAAAACACATTAAATGGAAATTTAGAATGATGTTGGGCTCGAATGTATTTTATTATAATCTGCTTGCAATGTTATGTGCAAAAGTACTAATATATTTTTATCTTGTTTGACTCCACAGCTTCCTTCCACGCCACAGGAATGGCAGACTGTGGCATCAGAGTTTGCCACGCGGTGGGACTTCCCCAACTGCGGTGGAGCCATTGACGGGAAGTACGTCCGCATCGTGCCGCCACCCCGTTCTGGGTCCTACTACTACAACTACAAGGGGTTTCATAGCATTGTGCTGATGGCGGTGGTGTCAGCACGGTATGAATTCCTCTATGTGGATGTGGGGAAGAATGGCCGGATGTCCGATGGGGGATCCTTCATCCAGACGGTGTTTGCCCTCCGTCTCCAGAGTGACGACCTTGCATTGCCACCGGATGCAGGGAATGTTGAAGGACTCCCCTTTGTTTTTTTGGCTGATGAAGCCTTCGGACTCGGACCGCACCTCATGAGGCCATTTCCCCAGAGGACCCTGACCCCAGAGAAGAGGGTGTTCAACTACCGGCTGGCCAGGGCCCGAAGAGTCATAGAAAATGCCTTTGGGATAATGGCCAGCCGGTTCCGTCTTTTTATGACTCCTATTCACTTGGCGGAGTACAAGGTTAACTATGTGGTTTTATGTTGCAGTGTGCTCCATAATTTTCTGAGCCGAAAATCAACAAATTATATGGCCTCAATATTGCCTGAGGCAGGACTTTCATCTGGCAATACCCTGCCGGGCCTAGAATCTGCCCGTCCTGGCTTGCCCCCCCAAAATGCCCGTGAGGTTCGTGAGAAATATCTGGAATATTTCACGGGTAGGGGGGCAATTCCTATGCCAGGCCATGTCTAAATCTTCTTGGAGAAAGAACTAAATAAAAATCTGATTAAATCTTTTATCTTTTGTTTTTTCCTGTCTCCTAGTTTGTCTTAGTGCATTTGTAGTGCCAAGTGTATTTTCCTTTAGTAAATACCAACCATTTCACTATGAACCACAAAAATATACACAAATAAGGTTAGAGCGTATTTGAAAAAGAAGCTACACTTTGTTGTTGTTCCAAAATTTTACTCTGTGCACATTCACACACATGGTAAATAGAACAGTATGTATATATTTTTTTTTGGCTGGCAACAAACCGGCATTTTTTTTTTTTAAGAAAATACAAAACCATCAGTAGCATTCAACAAACTACAACATTGGATACCTCTTGGCAATATGAGACATTCACTTACACAAAATATGTCTCTATCTGGCCGTCCTAATATGGGCTATTGGCACCCCTGGCCAAGCCAAAATTTGAATATGCACACAATTGGAAGTAATTTCCAATAGGGATTTTAGACTCCTGATCCCTATTGTCAACATGTGCTATCTGCCATCAGGGGTGATCAATGGACGTGTTTTGGGGGTGCAACCCCTTCTTCAGTTCACCTACTTGAGATACGAGGAAGGGGTTGCACCCCCAAAAAACGTACATGGATATCCCCTGATGGCAGATGGCACATGTTGACACACTGTGTGCATATTCAATTTTTGGCTTGATTGATTGTCTAAAAGTTAAAAAAATGGGGAAGAACAATCTCAAACAAAAAATAGGGGTTTTGATGCCTTATTCAATTCTCCCCAAAACATCTAGGATGTCTTTAAAGGTTTGATCCATCACATTAATTCTTTGCTTAATTCTGTCCAGTTCTGTGCTACATTCCATCACTTGCTGTATGATTCGTAGGGCACTGTCAGCAGAGAAACACGTACTTTCTTTCACCACAACATTTACATCCCCTATAAAAAAATACAAAAGGTATTATAACTCTGCAGGCCTACATCTCTTACCTGAAGCTGTGGTGACAGATACTGACCTGTTGTGGTGACCAGTTCCACCACGTCATCCACTTCTCCTTCCTGCACTTCTCCTTCCTCCACCTCTTCAACTTCCTCAACACCCTCAGGTTGTGGGTCTTGGTGAGGTTGGGGTTGTTTAGAAGCTGTGGGTTTCTTGTGCTCCCCGGAGTGTTCTCCTCCCAGTCTTCTCTGCCCTATGAGAATCAAACAAAAGGTATAGTTATCACACAGAAATTTTGTCTAAAAAATAAAAACATGATACATTGCTTGGAAGTGGGGTACAAGTATCTGTTTGGGCGGGATTTCAAGATGAAGACATTATTTTTAAAAACTATATTCTTTAATATTCACCTTTTGCTGTCAATTTTTACACATGGAGGCACCACAAAAATTCACTGATGCACCTGTGTGGGACACCCAAAAAAGGCGGGTCTGGTGGCCCACACTATAGTGCTCAAAAGTACAGATGTGGAACCAGCTGCTGAGTGTCCTCTCCTTTACACTGATTAAAGTTTGCATTTCATTCTCTTTACAAACACATCATCTAGCCAACAATGTTATAACAACTATTGAATAAAAACAGGCAGCTGTGTAAATTATTTTAACCCTGTATAATCTATAAAAATCATGCATAGTGGCCGAACGATGTGTCTAACGAACGATTACTGTGCCAAACCAAGTTCAAACTATGACATTTTGTAAGGTACATTAGGAAAATGCAATAACATGGAGCAACATGCAAGTTGTGAAATACAATAATAGGAAAAATGGGGAAAAAGTACTTACTTTTTTCAAGCATTCTCTTAATGCTCCTTAACTGCTCGGGCTCCCTCAGTTTGAGGTCAGACCACCTCTTTCTGAGCTGCTCATTTGAGCGTTTCACCCGAAATTCTTCTTCAGACTCTTCACGACTTTCTTCATGATTTTGGCCTTCCTTCTATTAGGTTTGCTATACGGCCCATTCTTTGCGTCATAATCCGACTTTAGCAATATGTCCACCATCTCCGCCATCTCCGCGTAAGACATATTAGATGCCTGGAATCTCCTCCTTGATCGTGACGTTTCCTCAGTCTCCGGGCTTGTCTCCTCCTCGTTATTTGAGGAATTAGCAGACACCTGCTGTGAATCCACCATATCTGTCTGCGCGCCAAAAGAGAAGGGGCGGGGAAAAGATGTTACTTAGAACCTCATGGGCAGGCGACGTGTGCGGAGCGATGTGTGAGTAGTTTTACGCATGCGTGGTGTATATATAGCAAACACACATGTGACTAGACTACGTTCGGTGTGCGGAGAGAGGAGTAAAAGTGACGGACGTGCGAATGAAGGTATGTGATTTTGAGACTTGGGGAAATTGGCGGCCTGTACTGTCTAGAGAATGTTGGAGGATATATATGGTGAATAAGATTTACAGGAGGTTAGACTGTGTGACTGACATTAATTTTTGTTGTTTTTTTTTGGCTTGCAGACCCAAAATGAATGTCTTTATCAGTGATAAGGAATTCCTTGCGGAATTTATAGACCGGGTAAGGGAGCTGCCCGCTCTGTGGGAAACAAAAAACCCCATACATCGAAAAAAAGGTGTAAGAAAAGCAGCGCTGGAGACCCTGCTCCCATTTGTGCATACCAAGGTGCCCACAGCAACAGCAAAACAGGTGGACACTAAAATTGGGAGCTTGAGAGGCACATACAGGACTGAACGCTCTAACGTCCTGGCTTCTCAGAGGTCAGGAGCAGCAGCAGATGATGTGTATGTCCCGAATTTGTGGTACTACAGCAGGATGTCCTTTCTGGATGACCACATTGAGGCAAGGCCATCACTGTCCACTCTTCCCCCCAGACTTCCCTGCAGCCAACCTGAGCCTTCTCTGGAGCAAGAGGAGGCAGCCATCCTGGAAGAAGCTGATTTTGACATCTGGAGCCAGGTATAGTAATTAATTAAAAGGTATTCTGAGAAAATTAAAGCAGGAAAAATAAGCCAATATGAAAATCCTAAAATAATTTGGGATACAAAAGTGAAATCAATATCTCTAGACATTAGTCTGCCATAAATTGGGTGCAAAAAAGGAAATCTGATGTGTTCCTAAAATTATTTGTCGTTTCTCTTGATTTACATTCAAATTGCTACATTCATGATCTCAAATTTGTGTGAAAACAAAAAAACAAAATATTAAACTATGTCCCTTTTTCATACACAGGATGAAATCAGCCAGGAGGAGGGTCTGGAAACTGTCAGGCAGGAGGAGGCAGGGCCCACTGTGAGCCAGGAGGTGGCAGGGCCCACTGTCAGCCAGGAGGTGGCAGGGCCCACTGTCAGCCAGGAGGTGCCTGGGCCCAGTGGCAGACAGGAGGTGGCTGGGCCCAGTGGCAGACAGGAGGTGGCCGGCACGAGTAGAAGCACAAGATCTCAGGTGCCTCCCATCCGCCTTCCTAAAAGAAGCAGGAGGGACAGGACCACAAGTGAGGCAGCAATGGCCCTTATTAGACAGGCACATGCCACCCTCCAGGAGCCAACATCCCCTGAAGAGGCCATTGCCGGCCTAGTTGAGGCCAAGTTCAAGGTGATGAGCATGGAGCAACGCCTCCTATGCGAGCCCCTGCTCATCACCTTGCTGAACAAGGGGGTGATGGAGAGAATTACCCCCAATACGGCCATATGTGAGGTGGCCCAGCTTTCACAACCTCAACCTCCTCCTCCACCTTCTTCTTCTCCACCACCCGCTTCTCCTACACCTCCTTCTCCTCATCCTGACAGGAGTACCCCTCCAGTGGCCCAGCCTCCAGCCACACTCAGAAGGAAGCCTGCAGAGAAGGCTTCAGGGAAGGCTGCAGGGAAGGCTGCCAAGAAGACGAGGAAGTGATGGCCTTGCTTCATTGTGGTCGGACAGAAGGCAGCCTGTTGTAGTACCACAGACTTGGGACATGTATATCACCTGCTGCTGTTCCTGACCTCTGGGAGGCCAGCATCAGATTGTACTCACAACTGTTGTGCTTCTCAAGCTCCCAATTTTAGTGTCCACGCAGGGTTGATGTGTGCGCTGGGGTCCCAGGGATGCACAAATGGCAGCAGGTTCTCCAGCGCTGCCTTCTATTTATTTTGTTCTATACATGAATAAATGTTTTTTTTGTTTAAGTTCATACTTGACTATGTGTTTTTATAATAATTATTTATTTCCCTTTGGAGTAAGCAGATACATTTGAACACAAAAAATAAAAGGGACAGATAACACAAGAAAATATCATTAAAGGTGTTCTTTAAAAAAAATAGGGGGTAAACTTGACACAACAAAATGTTAAAAAATAATTTGGAGATCACTATCAAAACATAGACAAATTAAAATTAACATCTGTCTAAAAAATTTAAAACATTAAAATATTCAGAAGATCTTGCACGATATAATACAGCTAAATCTTCTTAAGAGCAGCATGAAAAAGGTTTAAAATAGATAGTCAGAACCCTGTGTGGATATCAGCAGAAAAACAAGTTCATTAGTTTTCATTATTGTAACATTCTAAAGAAGATTTAAATGCACAACCTTTAAACGATGCAATAATTTACAGCGGGACGAATGTGCTATCTCCACTACGAAGGCTTGTTTTACCAGAAGTTGCGCTCCCGTCTCATACTTGATTCTGAGCATGCGCGCTTTTTGAAGCCATTTCTCGTCGCAAAACAGGCCGACGAGGGACACGACGAGAAAATCTAGAATCCGGACGAGAAAATAGAGAGCAGGTTCTCTATTTTTCTCGTTGAGATTCACGGCAGTTTTCTCGTCGTAAAACCATACACACGAACGGTTTTCTCAACAACAAAGCTGTCTCGGCACTTTTCTTGACGGTTTTGGACAAGAAACTCGGTCGTGTGTACGAGGCTTAAGTCTTTTTTTGACCTTGTGAACTGTGGGTAGGGGTGACAGCAATGACCCAAAATAATAACCAGCAGCTCCTACAGGGGTGCATGAACATGAGCAAAAGGGAACAATTGGCTTTCTTTTGAGATGGTAAATGTGTCTAGAGAAAATACCCAAAGTTTTTAAATAAGCTGCAAGTTGTCCTCTGAGTGTCACAAGGGGGCGCCAGGGGTCAAGTGCCACAGCAGTGATCCAAAGGGGTCAGATGGTTTCAGTATAAAAGTGAATATCATATGTGCAAAATCTGAAATGTCAAGCACAGCCAGCAATATATGAGGATGCTTCAATTATAGGATCACCGAAAGATAATGAGGAGATATTATATAATATGACATATGGATTTCTTGCACTATCTGGATACAGTTTCCATATAGTCAGACATCATGCAGTAATCATGATGTATTTGTCCATAGAGGTATGGATACACATTTATAGATAGACAAGTCAGTGGAGCGCGTCTGTCACAGGGTCATATCACCAAAGACTGGAGTCTTAGGTTGCATCCATGTATTGTGGCTGTCTGTGCAGAGGGCTGCCCTCTGCACAGACATTCACAATACATGGATGAGAGCATTATTCAGAGAATCATCCAAGAGGCCCATGGTAACTCTGGAGGAGCTGCTGAGATCCACAGCTCAGGTGGGAGAATCTGTCCACAAGACAACTATAAGTCGTGCACTTCACAAATGTGTCTTTTATTGAAGAGTGGCAAGAAGAAAGCTATTGTTGATAGAAAGCCATACATTTGTGAGAAGCCATGTGGGGGACACAGCAAACATGTGGAAGAAGGTGCTCTGGTCAGATGAGACCAGCCTAAAAGCAAAACTCTCTGTTTGGCGGAAAGCTAACGCTGCACATCACCCTGAACACAACATCCCCACTGTTAAACATGGTGGTGGCAGCATCATGTTGCAGGGATGCTTTTCTTCGGCAGGAACAGGGAAGCTGGTCAGAGTTGATGGGAAGATGGATGGAGCCAAATACAGGGCAATGTTAGAAGAAAACATGTTCGAGTCTGTAAAAGACTTAAGACTGGGGTGGAGGTTCACGTTCCAGCAGGACAACGACACTAAACATACAGCCAGAGCTACAATGGAATGGTTTAGATCAAAGCATATTCATGTGTTAGAATGGCCCAGTCAAAGTCCAGACCTAAATACAATTGAGAATCTGTGGCAAGACTTGAAAATTGCCGTTCACAGACACTCTCCATCCAACCTGACAGAGCTTGAGTTATTTTGCAAAGAAGAATGGGCAAAAATGTCACTCTCTAGATGTGCAAAGCTGGTAGAGATATCCCCAAAAAGACTTGCAGCTGTAATTGCAGCGAAAGGTGGTACTACAAAGTATTGACTCCGGGGGTGAAAATAAATACATGCCACACTTTTCAGATATTTATTTGTAAAAAAATTTGAAAACCATTTATAATTTTATTTCCACTTCACAATTATTTGCCACTTTGTGTTGGTCTATCACATAAAATCCCAATAAAATACATTTATGTTTTTGTTTGTAACATGACAAAATGTGGAAAATTTCAAGGGGTATGAATACTTTTTCTAAGCACTGTGTGTGTATATATATATATATATATATATATATATATATATATATATATATATATATATATATATATATAGTACGAGGCCCTGTCATTATGTTATTATTTAGGTAAAAAGGACCCAAAATTCCCAAAGTTACGGTTTGAGAGGCTCTGGCATGTTTATATTAAGCGGAGAAAACTCTAAAGCCCTGTACACACGACCGGTCTTCCCGGCAGGAAAACTGCCATGAGAGCTTTTGGCTGGGAAATCCGGCCGTGTGTATGCTCCATCGCAGTTTTCCCCACAGGAAAACTCCCGAAAAAAAATAGAGAACCTGCTCTCTATTTTCCCATCGGGATTCCAGGCGCACTTTTTCCTGTGGTGAAAACTGGTCGTGTGTATGCTTTTCCGAGGGCAAAAAAAACGCGCATGCTCAGAATCAAGTATGAGACGGGAGCGCTCATTCAGGTAAAACTAGCGTTCGTAATGGAGATAGCACATTCGTCAGCATTCTGAACAGCAGAAAACGATCTGAAAGCACGAAGACTGAAAAGCACGATTCGTCTCTCACCAAACTTTTAATAACGCACGATAACACGAGATCAGCAAAAGCAGCCCAAAGGGTGGCGCCGTTGGATTTGAACTTCCCCTTTATAGTGCCGTTGTACGTGTTGTACGTCACCGCGCTTTGGACCGGCGGGATTTTGTCTGACAGTCTGTACGCAAGACAAGCTTGGCAGGAATCCCGTCAAGCTTGGCAGGAATCCCATTGGGAAAACCGTAGTTTTTTTTTCCTGCTGGGAAAACCGGTCGTGTGTACAGGGCTTAAGTTTTCTCCAGGTTTGTAATCCTGGGTCAGGGGCTGGAGTTTGAAGATTCCAAAGTGCCTTGGGTGGGAAAGAACCTTCAATCCTGTATTCTGGTTTTGTTAGACGCCTGCAGCCTGGGTGAGTACACAGGTCTGCACTCTGCAGAGTTATTATAAACTAAGTTTGAGAGTAGCTCAGGGCAGTGAGAGTTGCAGTTGCTGCTGTGTGAAGACAGAGTCCTGTCAGGAGAGCTGGAAGCGCCTGTAATGCCGCGTACACACGGTCGGAATTTCCTAAAGATAAAGTCAGATGGGAGCTTTTGGTCGGTTATTCCGACCGTGTGTATGCCCCATCGGACTTTTTCTGTCGAAATTTCCGACGGACTTAGATAGAGAGCAGGTTCTCTATTTTTCCGTCGGAAATTCCGACTGAGTTTTTCCCGTTGGAATGTCCGGCCATGTGTACGTGCATCCTTTCTGAGGGGGATTCCTTTCCCAAGGACTGGGAAAGTTGGGACAGTTACGCGGGTCTGGGAGGCTGAGAAAGCTGAGGCGGCTAGCAGGTTCAGGGAGGTGGAGGAAAGTTTCTGGAGGAAGCAAGCTCCAGGGGCTGGAAAACTCTGTCAGGAAGGCTAGGAGCAGGCCCGTGAAGTGAGGTGCTGCAGCCAGGTCTAAGAGAGCCGGAGGAGCCTGTGATCAGAAACAATGGTGGAGCTGCTGAAATGTAGCCAGGTGGGGTAGAATTTTTCATTATTGTTTGCTGGAGAAAACCCCTGCGTTGGGAAACCCATGTTTTTGAGCTTTGCTTTAATTTAATTTGATAAACCTGGGCTGTCAAGCCCTTAGCTTTAGTTTCCGTCTGACGTGGACTCACTTTACAAATGCATCTACCAAACATCCCCCATATTACTAGATAGATAGATGCTTGCTTTATACGATATGTTTCCACTGTATGTTTTGGTACCCAATTTTGTTCAATCAATACTTTTATTATATATGTAGCGGGGTGTTCCCCTTTAATGCAGAGACAAAAGAAAAAAGAAGGGTCTGGTGTCACCAGTGACACACCTCCATCCCTGAATTTCATGAAAAAAAGAGAGATTCGCCCTTGGGACTTTGAGTGAGGTGAGCACTGTTAGGCCAATAAAAAAAAATAAAAAATCGCAAGAATAATTGCAGTGTATATTTATTCAGGTAAAAAGCAGTACATACATTAATGTCATGAACATGGGCCAATTCATACAAAATACAAGACCAATATAAATTAGGTAAAATGATATTACGAGTATCTGACAGTAATTATGTAAACACATAGGCATCAAAAGTAACCCGACGCGTTTCGCGAGGCTTGGCTCGCTCTTCAGGGGTGGATGCACGTAGTGTACCTAAAATGAGAGTGATATAGTATAAAGCATGATATGAAGGCACAGGGGGGGGGGGCCTTGAATATGGAAAACCCCATACTCACCACTGGACATTGCCAAAAGACAGCGGGGGTGAAGCTCAAACGGCGGCAGCGACTGTCTCACCAGGGAGCTGAGGAGGCGGAGCCAAACAAGGCTCCAAATCGGAGTCAAATGGAAGGAAGGCCCAGCATGGATGGAATAGGTGTAACCCCAAGAGTGTCAGTGAATCCAAGAGGAATGTTGGCTCTAAATATAAATATGTATATTGAATAATTAAAATATGGGAGTATACGAGTATATGGTAACATATATGTCTTTGCATGTATAAAAGACATGAGCCAAGAATGGTTAGAGTATGGAGACTGAGGGGGAGAGTGAAAAAATACCAGATTGACTAGTATGATTAAGGAAAGTTCAGAGAGGAAAGTAATAAGTGAAAGAGAGTGTGAATGGAATGAAATACAGGTGTGTGATGAGGACTGTGATGAGAAAACAAGTTGCATGTAAATGCTTGCAGCGAGTAATATATAAACATATAAAAGTATACCTTGGTGAAGTAGGTCTAAGAGTAGTAAATTCCAAGGGAAGGACCTGCACTTGTGTGTCTGTCCTCAGTGAAAGAAAGCAAACAATGAGATCCATGCTGTGCAAACCTCCAACATATACCCCTGAAGGGGCCCGAGAGGCTCCGCCCCCAACACCATGTGCAAATGACCAGCAAACGAGTGCCTAAACCCACCAACCATCAAAAAGGCGGTGTGTGAGCCAAGACACTCCCAGGACCATCTTGATGGTAGTAATGCCTGCAGCCACAGCGATGCTGCAAAATCGCAGACATCGCGCGGCCGACGCATTAACATGGTGCCGATGTGCAAGTGGCCCCGTCCGCTCAAAAAGGGCAGGCGGGGACAGCAGGGGACAAAGGTCCCCCTTGTAATGCACATCGCAGCTCCCAGGGAGAAATGAAGTAGCACCGCCGCCAACAGAGAACACCACACCAGCTGGATTGGGATAAAAGTCCAATGCGAGATGTTATTGGATATGTTGGAATAACAAATGGCTAGTGCATGATAAAAATGTAAAAACCATACATATATGTATGTTTTTGTTTTTATTGGCGAGTGTGACCACAGACCAGTTTTGGGCTATTGGGTGTCTTCCACCCGGGTATCCTTGAGACAAAAGAAAAAAGAAGGGTCTGGTGTCACCAGTGACACACCTCCATCCCTGAATTTCATGAAAAAAAGAGAGATTCGCCCTTGGGACTTTGAGTGAGGTGAGCACTGTTAGGCCAATAAAAAAAATCGCAAGAATAATTGCAGTGTATATTTATTCAGGTAAAAAGCAGTACATACATTAATGTCATGAACATGGGCCAATTCATACAAAATACAAGACCAATATAAATTAGGTAAAATGATATTACGAGTATCTGACAGTAATTATGTAAACACATAGGCATCAAAAGTAACCCGACGCGTTTCGCGAGGCTTGGCTCGCTCTTCAGGGGTGGATGCACGTAGTGTACCTAAAATGAGAGTGATATAGTATAAAGCATGATATGAAGGCACAGGGGGGGGGGCCTTGAATATGGAAAACCCCATACTCACCACTGGACATTGCCAAAAGACAGCGGGGGTGAAGCTCAAACGGCGGCAGCGACTGTCTCACCAGGGAGCTGAGGAGGCGGAGCCAAACAAGGCTCCAAATCGGAGTCAAATGGAAGGAAGGCCCAGCATGGATGGAATAGGTGTAACCCCAAGAGTGTCAGTGAATCCAAGAGGAATGTTGGCTCTAAATATAAATATGTATATTGAATAATTAAAATATGGGAGTATACGAGTATATAGTAACATATGTGTCTTTGCATGTATAAAAGACATGAGCCAAGAATGGTTAGAGTATGGAGACTGAGGGGGAGAGTGAAAAAATACCAGATTGACTAGTATGATTAAGGAAAGTTCAGAGAGGAAAGTAATAAGTGAAAGAGAGTGTGAATGGAATGAAATACAGGTGTGTGATGAGGACTGTGATGAGAAAACAAGTTGCATGTAAATGCTTGCAGCGAGTAATATATAAACATATAAAAGTATACCTTGGTGAAGTAGGTCTAAGAGTAGTAAATTCCAAGGGAAGGACCTGCACTTGTGTGTCTGTCCTCAGTGAAAGAAAGCAAACAATGAGATCCATGCTGTGCAAACCTCCAACATATACCCCTGAAGGGGCCCGAGAGGCTCCGCCCCCAACACCATGTGCAAATGACCAGCAAACGAGTGCCTAAACCCACCAACCATCAAAAAGGCGGTGTGTGAGCCAAGACACTCCCAGGACCATCTTGATGGTAGTAATGCCTGCAGCCACAGCGATGCTGCAAAATCGCAGACATCGCGCGGCCGACGCATTAACATGGTGCCGATGTGCAAGTGGCCCCGTCCGCTCAAAAAGGGCAGGCGGGGACAGCAGGGGACAAAGGTCCCCCTTATAATGCACATCGCAGCTCCCAGGGAGAAATGAAGTAGCACCGCCGCCAACAGAGAACACCACACCAGCTGGATTGGGATAAAGGTCCAATGCGAGATGTTATTGGATATGTTGGAATAACAAATGACTAGTGCATGATAAAAATGTAAAAACCATACATATATGTATGTTTTTGTTTTTATTGGCGAGTGTGACCACAGACCAGTTTTGGGCTATTGGGTGTCTTCCACCCGGGTATCCTTGAGACAAAAGAAAAAAGAAGGGTCTGGTGTCACCAGTGACACACCTCCATCCCTGAATTTCATGAAAAAAAGAGAGATTCGCCCTTGGGACTTTGAGTGAGGTGAGCACTGTTAGGCCAATAAAAAAATCGCAAGAATAATTGCAGTGTATATTTATTCAGGTAAAAAGCAGTACATACATTAATGTCATGAACATGGGCCAATTCATACAAAATACAAGACCAATATAAATTAGGTAAAATTATATTACGAGTATCTGACAGTAATTATGTAAACACATAGGCATCAAAAGTAACCCGACGCGTTTCGCGAGGCTTGGCTCGCTCTTCAGGGGTGGATGCACGTAGTGTACCTAAAATGAGAGTGATATAGTATAAAGCATGATATGAAGGCACAGGGGGGGGGGGCCTTGAATATGGAAAACCCCATACTCACCACTGGACATTGCCAAAAGACAGCGGGGGTGAAGCTCAAACGGCGGCAGCGACTGTCTCACCAGGTTTCTCTGTTGGCGGCGGTGCTACTTCATTTCTCCCTGGGAGCTGCGATGTGCATTATAAGGGGGACCTTTGTCCCCTGCTGTCCCCGCCTGCCCTTTTTGAGCGGACGGGGCCACTTGCACATCGGCACCATGTTAATGCGTCGGCCGCGCGATGTCTGCGATTTTGCAGCATCGCTGTGGCTGCAGGCATTACTACCATCAAGATGGTCCTGGGAGTGTCTTGGCTCACACACCGCCTTTTTGATGGTTGGTGGGTTTAGGCACTCGTTTGCTGGTCATTTGCACATGGTGTTGGGGGCGGAGCCTCTCGGGCCCCTTCAGGGGTATATGTTGGAGGTTTGCACAGCATGGATCTCATTGTTTGCTTTCTTTCACTGAGGACAGACACACAAGTGCAGGTCCTTCCCTTGGAATTTACTACTCTTAGACCTACTTCACCAAGGTATACTTTTATATGTTTATATATTATTCGCTGCAAGCATTTACATGCAACTTGTTTTCTCATCACAGTCCTCATTACACACCTGTATTTCATTCCATTCACACTCTCTTTCACTTATTACTTTCCTCTCTGAACTTTCCTTAATCATACTAGTCAATCTGGTATTTTTTCACTCTCCCCCTCAGTCTCCATACTCTAACCATTCTTGGCTCATGTCTTTTATACATGCAAAGACACATATGTTACTATATACTCGTATACTCCCATATTTTAATTATTCAATATACATATTTATATTTAGAGCCAACATTCCTCTTGGATTCACTGACACTCTTGGGGTTACACCTATTCCATCCATGCTGGGCCTTCCTTCCATTTGACTCCGATTTGGAGCCTTGTTTGGCTCCGCCTCCTCAGCTCCCTGGTGAGACAGTCGCTGCCGCCGTTTGAGCTTCACCCCCGCTGTCTTTTGGCAATGTCCAGTGGTGAGTATGGGGTTTTCCATATTCAAGCCCCCCCCCCCCTGTGCCTTCATATCATGCTTTATACTATATCACTCTCATTTTAGGTACACTACGTGCATCCACCCCTGAAGAGCGAGCCAAGCCTCGCGAAACGCGTCGGGTTACTTTTGATGCCTATGTGTTTACATAATTACTGTCAGATACTCGTAATATCATTTTACCTAATTTATATTGGTCTTGTATTTTGTATGAATTGGCCCATGTTCATGACATTAATGTATGTACTGCTTTTTACCTGAATAAATATACACTGCAATTATTCTTGCGATTTTTTTATTGGCCTAACAGTGCTCACCTCACTCAAAGTCCCAAGGGCGAATCTCTCTTTTTTTCATGAAATTCAGGGATGGAGGTGTGTCACTGGTGACACCAGACCCTTCTTTTTTCTTTTTCTTTTGTCTCAAGGATACCCGGGTGGAAGACACCCAATAGCCCAAAACTGGTCTGTGGTCACACTCGCCAATAAAAACAAAAACATACATATATGTATGGTTTTTACATTTTTATCATGCACTAGCCATTTGTTATTCCAACATATCCAATAACATCTCGCATTGGACTTTTATCCCAATCCAGCTGGTGTGGTGTTCTCTGTTGGCGGCGGTGCTACTTCATTTCTCCCTGGGAGCTGCGATGTGCATTATAAGGGGGACCTTTGTCCCCTGCTGTCCCCGCCTGCCCTTTTTGAGCGGACGGGGCCACTTGCACATCGGCACCATGTTAATGCGTCGGCCGCGCGATGTCTGCGATTTTGCAGCATCGCTGTGGCTGCAGGCATTACTACCATCAAGATGGTCCTGGGAGTGTCTTGGCTCACACACCGCCTTTTTGATGGTTGGTGGGTTTAGGCACTCGTTTGCTGGTCATTTGCACATGGTGTTGGGGGCGGAGCCTCTCGGGCCCCTTCAGGGGTATATGTTGGAGGTTTGCACAGCATGGATCTCATTGTTTGCTTTCTTTCACTGAGGACAGACACACAAGTGCAGGTCCTTCCCTTGGAATTTACTACTCTTAGACCTACTTCACCAAGGTATACTTTTATATGTTTATATATTACTCGCTGCAAGCATTTACATGCAACTTGTTTTCTCATCACAGTCCTCATCACACACCTGTATTTCATTCCATTCACACTCTCTTTCACTTATTACTTTCCTCTCTGAACTTTCCTTAATCATACTAGTCAATCTGGTATTTTTTCACTCTCCCCCTCAGTCTCCATACTCTAACCATTCTTGGCTCATGTCTTTTATACATGCAAAGACACATATGTTACTATATACTCGTATACTCCCATATTTTAATTATTCAATATACATATTTATATTTAGAGCCAACATTCCTCTTGGATTCACTGACACTCTTGGGGTTACACCTATTCCATCCATGCTGGGCCTTCCTTCCATTTGACTCCGATTTGGAGCCTTGTTTGGCTCCGCCTCCTCAGCTCCCTGGTGAGACAGTCGCTGCCGCCGTTTGAGCTTCACCCCCGCTGTCTTTTGGCAATGTCCAGTGGTGAGTATGGGGTTTTCCATATTCAAGGCCCCCCCCCCCCCCTGTGCCTTCATATCATGCTTTATACTATATCACTCTCATTTTAGGTACACTACGTGCATCCACCCCTGAAGAGCGAGCCAAGCCTCGCGAAACGCGTCGGGTTACTTTTGATGCCTATGTGTTTACATAATTACTGTCAGATACTCGTAATATCATTTTACCTAATTTATATTGGTCTTGTATTTTGTATGAATTGGCCCATGTTCATGACATTAATGTATGTACTGCTTTTTACCTGAATAAATATACACTGCAATTATTCTTGCGATTTTTTTATTGGCCTAACAGTGCTCACCTCACTCAAAGTCCCAAGGGCGAATCTCTCTTTTTTTCCCTTTAATGCAGAGAGACAAGAAGTTCCAGGTGAGAGGTGAGTCGGGAGGAAGTAAAGAGACATTATGGAAGTGAAAGCAGAGGAGAGAGAGACTACATCTCCCAGTACATCTTGCAGCACCCAGGGTGCATTGCTCCAGAACAGAGACTGCTGGGGCAGACTTTATAAAGGGGAGGCGGAGTTTTGGTCGGCCTCTTTGGGACCCCCCTCTCCTAGCAAGAGGATGTCTGTGCTGAACTGCTGTGTGCACAAGGCCTGAAGCCCGGGCCGTGTGCTCCTTTCCAAAGAGCCCTCTGCCAGCCTAGCAGAGCCTTAGAGACATCTAATCCTCCTTGCTGCAGTACACCAGAAGGATTGAAGACTTGGATGTCGGTGGATTCCTGTTCCTAGACGAATCGATGGAGGAAAGGGACTTGGACTTGTCCAGGTGGTGAGAGCTGTTTAAAGACAGATACTTTATCTTTACTATTCGTTGGGATTACTAGCAAATATTGTTTCACTGAACTTCCATTTAGATCAGTCAGGCCTGACTGCATAGGTAGACATTGCTGGGTGTTAGTCTACCCATGAGGGGAAGTAGCTGTAAAAGGGCAGCGCTAGAGTTGCATAGCAATACTTTATTATTCTGATTACTCTGTTTATCTTTATTACTGTTTATTGCAGGGATCTGCAACTTGTTATACTGTTGTTTATTACTTGCCCATTAGCCTCAGTAAAATATCTGGGTAAAGTACATTTGGTGTCAGTTCCGCTTACTTTAATAGGAGTTTTAAAGTATATTCTGTGTATGTTTGTTATAGGACTGCGTCACCAACAGTTGCGATCACGCGGTCCTATCTCTCTATCACCAGCTGTGCCACGGGAGGTTAGAGCCGATTGCCGGGGGTTGACAGCGGTGCACTGCAGGGCCCAAATCAATATCAGCGGCTCTCTTAACTGGGGGTAGCGCTACACGTGGGGGCTCGAGTCCGGGATCCTTGTACGTTGCACGCTGCAATCAAGCCGGTCAGAAGTACCAGCATGGACCCGCTGGCAATGTCACAGTGGTGCGCAGCGATTGGCGCCGATCCAACCGCGGCGGTAGTCATTGTACTCCCGGGGGAAAGATGGAAGGAAGAGGAGATAAAACAGCTCGTATTGTTACTGTCTCCGAGCCACAAAGCATGGGTGATGGATTTTAGGCCAGATCCAGTGATCTCGTTTACATACGCACTGGTAGAATGGAAAAAGGAAATCCCAGAGCATTTTAAAAGTCAGAGTATACAAGCCATAGATAATCAGATCTATCACTTGATACATACGCTGCCAGTGAAGGAAGAATGGTTTCAGACACCAAAGCCATCACCCCCACAATTATCTCCACCACTATCCCCTAAAGCAGAAAAGCTTAAGGAACTATTAAGCCCGGGATCACCGCTGGCCGCTATAGGGCCTGAATTGTTGAATGCTCTAGGAGACCTTGTAATTAAGTGCCAGAAAAGCAGTACGGTGCATGTGGAGGCCGGTTACCGGAAGCTTAGCACCTTCTCAGGGAAGCTCCCCGTCCCTGCGGGGGAGGAAGATTTTGACACTTGGGTGGAACAGGCATTGCAGGCAGTAGAAGCATGGGAGGTGCCTGAGGCACAGAAGAGACAGCGAGTCTTAGAAAGTCTGAAAGGTGCCGCGGCAGAAGCGGTGAGGAGCTTCCGGTTTGGAAATGAAAACTGTACAGCTCAAGATTGCCTGGCCATGCTGCAGGAAGAGTTTGGTCAGCTGGAGAAGGTGTCAGAGATGATTTATCAAATTGAACACACTCTCCAGCAGCCGAATGAGAAACTGTCAGAATATGTTAGAAGGCTGAACAGGCAGTTATGCAAGATTGTACTGAAGAAGGGAATGCTGCCCAAAGATGCAGATGAAGCACGCATGAAGCAGATCATGAGGGGAGCGCGGCGCTCAGACCCGGTCTGGCTGCACCTGAAAACCTCAGGAGGAGGAATGTCACTAACCTACTCTGATCTAATAAAAATTATTAGGGACGAAGAGGCGCTGCAGGAAGATCAGCAGGTGGCCAAGGCGAATGTCACACCTGTACCAGTGTTTGTCCATTCGGTCAAGAGCCCAGAAAGAGATGCGGAGGTTGACACTCTGAAATCGCAAATGGCCCAAGTGTTGGAGATGCTGACCTCTTTGATGGAGAAAGATCAGAGAAGACGAGAGAAACCAAGCCCAAGAAAGGAGTTGTTCCCGAACACCTCAGCACCGGCCTCCCTACAGGACCGAGAAGAGGTGATTTGCTATAACTGCGGAGGGAGTGGCCACTTTGCTAACGTATGCTCCAGCCCAAAGAGGAAGAGAACAGATAATTGAAAGCCGGCGGGAAACTCCAAAGGGCCCCGGTGAAGGAGTCAACCGGGTGCCCATCATCTTCAGTGCGCTCCAAACTAAAAAAAAAGGCCAAGAATGGAGGAGACAAAACTCCTAGGAGGAGGTATAGTACACCCCCACCAAGATGTACCCCAGAGGGAGGGGGCAAGACCCCTCAGTGGAAGTACAGCACCCCAAAGAAGGAACATCCACCTAAAAGGAACAATAACATCCCTCAGCGGGTTTGTGCCCCCATTGAGAGGGAGAAAGTCAATGCATGCCAGGCTCAGGAAAAATTAAAGTCCAAAAGGAGCAGGGCAAGGGTCGAAAGCCAAAAAAAAGAGGTGACCCCAGTCCGGCCATACCCAAAGGAACTGGTGGGCCCGTCTCCTACTGTGCCCATTCAAGTGGAAGGAGTCTATACTAAAGCTCTTTTGGACACCGGAGCACAGGTGACTTTACTATACCGGGACTTCTATGATAGGCACTTGAGTCATCTGCCTATCCAGAAGATAGAAGAGCTGGAGATATGGGGACTTGGAACCCAGAGTTTCCCTTATGATGGGTACCTGCCCATAAAGATGACTTTCGACCCATCCGTGGCTGGGAAGGCTGAAGTGTTTGACACCCTGGCAGTTGTGTGTCCCCGGCCGCCTGGAGCCAGCAAGATTTCCCTGATCATTGGGACAAACACGGATCTAGTCAGGAGACTCCTGACCCCTCTAGTGAAAGAGAGAAACCATTCAGCCACCAAAATCCATCCCATGCTAAAGACGGCCTACCAACGACTGGTCTTAGAGCAGAAGACCCCGGGAGAGGGGATAGGGAAGGTGTGGAGACTTGGCAGAGAAGGAGTAGTGCTACAGCCCGGAGAAGTAACCTGTCTTAGGGCCACTGTGAAGCTTTCGTGGGAACAACCTGGCCCCTTTGTCATGCTGGAATCAGACCCAAGGGAAGAGTCCTCAGGCCTGGAAGTGATACCAGAAGTGATTCCGTTCAAGGCTCTGAAGAAGGCCCATGGCAGAGTTCCGGTGAGTGTTAGGAACACTACGGGAGGACCCATGGAGATCCCTGCCAGAGTGTTGCTTGGTCAGGTGAGCCCTACTGCCCCGGTCACTTGGTCCGAAGTCAAGGGGACGGGTGACGGAGGAGATGTTTGGGAGAAACTGTCCGTGGAAAACCCGAACCTACCCAGGGCTTGGAAAGAAAGAGCCAAGGCCCAGCTGACCAGGTGGGAGAAGATCTTTTCAGAAGATGAATTCGATGTGGGGTGTGCAAGAAGTGCCACCCATCGGATCCGCCTCCAAGAAGATAAGCCCTTCCGAGAGAGGGTCAGGCGGGTCCCCCTGGCAGATCTGGAGGATCTGAGGGAACAACTTGTAGAACTAAAGAAGACTGGTGTGATCCGGGAGTCTAGAAGTCCCTATGCCTCCCCAATCGTGGTGGTCAGAAAGAAGAATGGGTCGTTGAG
The DNA here is from genome assembly GCA_029206835.1 of Rana muscosa. Classification (NCBI taxonomy): domain Eukaryota; kingdom Metazoa; phylum Chordata; class Amphibia; order Anura; family Ranidae; genus Rana; species Rana muscosa. The sequence goes on along the minus strand of CM055122.1, from coordinate 655,274,415 downwards.
GCTTTGTATCGATTACAGGACTCTCAACAGGAGAACCATCCCTGACCAATACACCACGCCAAGGATAGAAGATGCCCTACAAAGTTTGTCTGGAGCCAAATGGTTCAGTGTGATGGACCTCAAGAGTGGGTACTATCAAATCACTATGCACCCAGAAGACAGGGAGAAGACAGCCTTCATAACCCCGGTGGGATTCTTCGAATTCAATAGGATGCCTCAGGGTCTGTCTGGAGCTCCTGCTACCTTTCAACGCCTTATGGAGAAGACTGTTGGAGACATGAATCTTATAGAAGTCCTTGTGTACTTGGACGATGTCATTGTCTTTGGAAGAACCTTGGAAGAACATGAAGCCAGGTTGGAGAAAGTATTGAGAAGACTCAGCGAAGAGGGACTTAAGCTTTCCCCCGAGAAGTGTCGGTTCTACCAGTCTTCTGTGAACTATCTGGGGCACATAGTGTCTGAAGAAGGGGTGGCCACAGATCCTGAGAAGTTGGAAGCAGTCACTTCCTGGCCACGACCCACCACAGTAACAGAGCTCAGATCCTTCCTGGGGTTCTGCTCCTATTATAGGAGGTTTGTGGAGGGGTTTGCTCGGATTGCCCGCCCGTTGAATGAATTGCTAAAGGCAGAAGGGGAAGAGGATGACTCAGGGCCCAGGAGGCCTGGTGAGTCAGTTCAAGATCAGTGGAACCCAAGGTGTGAAGAGGCCTTTCATGCTCTGAAGAGGAGCTTAACCACTGCCCCAGTCCTGGCCTACGCCGACCCTACCAGACCTTATGAATTACATGTGGATGCCAGCCATGAGGGTCTAGGTGGTGTACTCTACCAAGAACATGAAGGACAACTGCGACCAGTGGCCTATGTGAGCAGGAGCCTGACCCCCTCAGAAAAGAATTAACCCACTCATAAGCTGGAATTCCTGGCCCTCAAATGGGCGGTAGTAGACAAGCTAAAAGACTACTTGTATGGGGCAGAGTTTACTGTGAAGACAGACAACAACCCCCTGACCTACCTCTTCACCACCGCGAAACTAGATGCCACCGGACACAGGTGGTTGGCCGCATTGTCTGGATTCAACTTCAGTCTGAAGTACAGACCAGGAGCCGGAAATAGGGATGCAGATGCCCTGTCCCGGAGGTCTCATGCCACGACAAATGACTGGGAAGATTGGACCCAAGTGGCACCGGACGGGGTGCGGGCCCTTTGTCAAGGGGCTGAATTCCAAGCCAGAGGAGGCTCCAGAGCAGAAGAAATAGGGGTTACCATGGTAGGAGTCCCCAAACACTATTGTGGGGTAACTCAACTGGAGGAAGACAACCTACCGAGACTGTCCAAGAAGGAGTTGAGGTGTGACCAATTGGAAGACCCCATGGGGAGATTGGTCCTCGAAGCCCTGGAGAATCAGGATCCCAACAAATTCCTACATCACCCCTCAAAGGAGGCTCGCCTGTTGAGGAAGGAATTGGACAGGCTACAGGTACATCAGGGAGTGGTCTACCGAAGGGGCCCCTCTGATGACTCAGAAGATAAGTGGCAGTTATTTCTTCCAGAGAAGCACCGAGAGACTGTACTAATTGCTCTGCATGACCATCATGGTCACCTAGGGGCAGAAAGGACCTTCCAGCTTTTCAGAAATCGGTTCTATTGGCCCTGCATGAGGGCAGAAGTAGAGGAGTATTGCCATTCCTGTGCACGATGCATTCAGAGAAAGACCCTACCCCATCAAGCTGCCCCAATGGGCCACTTACAGAGTCAAGGCCCAATGGATCTGGTATGCATTGACTTTCTCTGCCTCGAACCCGACCTGAGTGGATTGGGGAATGTTCTGGTAATAACCGACCATTTCACCCGCTATGCTCAAGCTTTCCCAACCAAAGACCAGAAGGCATCCACCGTGGCCAAGATACTTATGGAGAAGTATTTTGTCCATTACGGACTACCACAGAGACTCCACTCAGATCAAGGAAGGGACTTTGAGAGTCGGTTGATCCGAAGACTTTTGGATTCATTAGGAATAAAGAAGACCAGAACCACGCCTTACCACCCACAAGGAGATGCTCAGCCGGAGAGATTTAACTGGACCCTGCTCAACATGTTGGGAACCTTAGAAACAGAGAAGAAGCAACACTGGAGTCAGCACATATCAGCCCTAGTACATGCCTATAACTGTACCACAAGTGACGCCACTGGCTACTCCCCTTATCGACTTATGTTTGGGAGAGAAGCAAGGCTACCTGTGGACCTGGCCTTTGGCACTTCTATAGACAATACCTCAGCTACATCCCACAAGGGATACGTGGACAGACTTAGACGTAGCTTGCAGGTGGCCTATGAACAAGCCCAGGCGGCTTCGGATCAAAGGGGGGCCCGCAACAAGAGAAATTTTGATCTGAAGGTTCGAGTGCAAGATCTGCAGCCCGGGGACCGAGTACTGCTACGCAATCTGGGGGTCCCTGGAAAACACAAGCTTGCCGACAGGTGGAGATCTGAGCCCTATGTTGTCTGTAGGAAGTTGCCCGGTTTGCCTGTCTACAAACTAAAGCCAGAAGGAAAGGTGGGTCCACTGAAGATGTGGCATCGGAACCACCTGCTCCCACTTGCTGAGGCAGTCAGAATACCTCCCGTGAGAGACTCCCCTGAACCGGCCTCTATCCTGGATATTCCTAGGCCGAACACTCGGTCCCAGACCTCTCGAGCCAAAGATGGGGAGGCCTCCCAATTGAGTACAGAAGAAGGTGGAGAACTGGACTGGCTGTGGCCTCCCTCGACTCTGGGAACGTCCGCCATAGATCTCCCAAATGGAGGGGATACCCCAGATGCAACGCTGAATCCGGAGGCTACTGAATTCATACCCTTCAGTCCCTCAGCTGATTACTGGGAAGATGTTCCTGACACTTGCGCTGAGGAGGACTCTAGAGATTCCATACGTCAGTCGACTTCTGAATCAGAGGTTCCAGAACCAGCAATGTTACCTGAACTTACTCCTGAAGAAGAGCCTGTGGTGCCAGAGTCAGAAGCACCAAGAGAGCAGAGGGCTCGCAGAGTCATCAGGCCTCCCAAGAAACTAACTTACCCCCAAATGGGGACGAGCACAGAGGACTCTGTTGTAACGGCTAGGAAAAGTGTTGAACAACCTGATCCTTCCACCGTCCATTTGGTGGAGGGCAACCCCAGCTCACTCTCTGGCACAGTTAGGCAGGCCACTCATGGTAGTGTGACCTGTGGGCAAGAGAGTTCCATCCCAAAGTTTTGGTGGGAATTCCCTATGCCAACATCATGCTCGACATTGTCCAAAATGGTAAACAGTATTTGTTGAAGTTTATCTTTGGGGACCAAAGAGTTCAAGTGGGGGGAGTGTGTAGCGGGGTGTTCCCCTTTAATGCAGAGAGACAAGAAGTTCCAGGTGAGAGGTGAGTCGGGAGGAAGTAAAGAGACATTATGGAAGTGAAAGCAGAGGATAGAGAGACTACATCTCCCAGTACATCTTGCAGCACCCAGGGTGCATTGCTCCAGAACAGAGACTGCTGGGGCAGACTTTATAAAGGGGAGGCGGAGTTTTGGTCGGCCTCTTTGGGACCCCCCTCTCCTAGCAAGAGGATGTCTGTGCTGAACTGCTGTGTGCACAAGGCCTGAAGCCCGGGCCGTGTGCTCCTTTCCAAAGAGCCCTCTGCCAGCCTAGCAGAGCCTTAGAGACATCTAATCCTCCTTGCTGCAGTACACCAGAAGGATTGAAGACTTGGATGTCGGTGGATTCCTGTTCCTAGACGAATCGATGGAGGAAAGGGACTTGGACTTGTCCAGGTGGTGAGAGCTGTTTAAAGACAGATACTTTATCTTTACTATTCGTTGGGATTACAAAGTTGTTCTTCAAGTGCACCACCGAGAGATTGCTAGCAAATATTGTTTCACTGAACTTCCATTTAGATCAGTCAGGCCTGACTGCATAGGTAGACATTGCTGGGTGTTAGTCTACCCATGAGGGGAAGTAGCTGTAAAAGGGCAGCGCTAGAGTTGCATAGCAATACTTTATTATTCTGATTACTCTGTTTATCTTTATTACTGTTTATTGCAGGGATCTGCAACTTGTTATACTGTTGTTTATTACTTGCCCATTAGCCTCAGTAAAATATCTGGGTAAAGTACATTTGGTGTCAGTTCCGCTTACTTTAATAGGAGTTTTAAAGTATGTTTGTTATAGGACTGCGTCACCAACAGTTGCGATCACGCGGTCCTATCTCTCTATCACCAGCTGTGCCACGGGAGGTTAGAGCCGATTGCCGGGGGTTGACAGCGGTGCACTGCAGGGCCCAAATCAATATCAGCGGCTCTCTTAACTGGGGGTAGCGCTACATATATATATGTAGCACCCTGCTCCTGTTGACTAGGCGCTCGCCTGTAAATTTAGTGGGTTATCTGTTCTGTACATAGTTCAGATTTAATATTATAGCTAAATTGGCCTCTGCTCCAGCGATGGCTGTGTTGCGTGCAGTTCCGCACTGTCACCTGTAGGTGTCGTTGTCACCACAGGCCAGTAATGGAAGGGCAACAGGCTGAGGTGTATTGGGTGTCCTTTTCCCCAAAACAGCCCAGTGGGAGTGGTCTCCCCGCTGTGCATTCTGGGAGAGGATACTTAAGGGCAGACGCCATCTTTCTTTCTCTCTCACCTCATGGTCCGCCTGGCCTAAGGTATGTGACAACTCCTCTTCTGCCTCGGGGCCCTGCTGGCCCGAGGCTACATGACTGCAAGTAGGCCCAGAAGCTGTCTGGGGCCTACTAGTTCAGAGGTGATCCTGTGTTGTCTGTCCTGCAGGAAGAAGCCGAGCAATTGAAGGATTCGGGGCAGGACTCATCTTGGAGAGGACCGAGCGAAAGGCTGGTATCTCAAGAGGAGCCTGGTGACTCAATTGGAGGATGCATCCTAACCAATCTACCTCACAGTACTGCCGGATGGCTTAAAGGAACTTTTGATACTGTGTTGCTGTGTTCGCTACCATTACTAAATCCTGTGGCAGAGGATTGTTCAACTAACACTAAATCCTGTGGCAGAGGATTGTTCAACTATTATTCTCATCAAGTCTGCGGCAGAGACTTTTGTCTGTGCATCATTCCGGCTGCTAGGTCAGTGAGAGAGGCCTATCCGGGTGAGCAAGATCCGTTGACTGAAGTGTAATTGTCTCCGGGATCTCAAGTTCCTCAGTGATCTGCACAAGGTATCCGAACTTTTCCCTAACCCTCCATCTGAAAGTTGTTTAATAAAAAGCATTGGAAAAAGAACTAAGTGACTGGTGCATACATCCGTGGGCGCAAGGCCCAGTATAGACTCTAAAGCCTCATACACACGACCGAGTTTCTCGTCGTTAAAAACACGTTGTTTGTCTCGACGAGATTATTGTTAACCTTGATGAGTTTCTCGTCAAGCTTTCCATGCATACACACTGACAATTCCAAATCTCGTTGTTGTTCTGCGCGGTCACGTCCAGCACGTACGACGGCAGTATAAAGGGGAAGATCGATTTCCCTGGCGCCACCCCTTGGGCTGCTTTTGCTGATCTCGTGTTACCGCGTGTGAAGTAAAAGTTTGGGAAGAGACGATTCAAGCTTTTCAGTCTTCGTGCTTTCAGTTCGTTTTCTGCGGTTCAGTTTGTGCTTGTGGGTTCGTATCTTGTCTTTCAGGGCATGTAAGCAGGTCGTATCTGTTTTACAGTGCGTTCTTGCCTGTTCGTTTCTGAATTTCAGTTCGTTCTTCATAGGCCTTGCTGTTCTAAAGTGCGTTCTGTTTAGTACGTTCTGATAAGACGACCGTTTCCTAGCCATGTCGCGGGTACGTTCTCGTCGTCGAGTTCGTGCTGTGCGGGAGCTTGGTGTTGGTCTGCTTGTTTTGGACCAAGACGAGTCCATGAACGGGGTGAGGAGGAGTTCATGGACCAAGAATCGGTTGCTCCAGCGGGACCAATTCTGCCATATGCCTCTGCTGCGGGAGATCGTGGAGAATAATCCTGAGGACTACAGGAATTTTCTGCGGATGTCTGACCCCGTTTTTCAGCATCTTTTGGCTTTGGTGTCCCCCTATATTACCTGGCAGGACACCGTTATGCGTGAAGCCATCAGTGCTGAGCAGAGGCTCATCGCCACGTTACGCTACCTGGCGACAGGGAGAAGTCTTCAGGACTTGAAGTTCACGACAGGCATCTCCCCCCAAGCTCTGGGCCTCATAATCCCAGACACCTGTTCTGCCATTATCCAAGTCCTGCAGGAGGACTATATTAGGGTAAGTTTTCTCCATTAACATCACATTTTATGTATTTCATGTATGCTAATGTATTGTATTTCTTTCATCCTTCCCTAATTACCATGATTGTAATATGCTGAGAATGTCCCCTTTGTCCTCATGCATGCTGGAAGCTTTTAAATGCCCCTTTTTTCTCCTCCATGCATATTTCCCTTCACTAACCTTTCCATCAGTGGCGGCTGTTGCTCAAAATGTTTGGGGGGCCACCCCAAAATTTTATATATAAACTTCCTCCATTTTCCCCCTCCAATGCAGCCAGTTTGCCCCCTCCAATGCAGCCAGTTTGCCCCCTCCAATGCAGCCAGTTTGCCTCCTCCAATGCAGCCAGTTCACCCCCAGCCCTGCACTTACCTTCTTCTGGTCAGCGCCATCCTTCTTCTGTCCTTGATGTCTTCTCCTGCCCTCGATGTTGCATCAGCCAATCAGGTTACCGGTAAACAGACTTGGTGAACATGATTGGCAGAGGAGCCTGTCAGTGTTTACCCAAGGAATCCCCCCCCCCCTGCGTCCCCTGGTTAACTTTTATGAAGCCAATTACATCCCTCAAGCTGTAATCGCCAAGGCTATTTGCCCCCCTGGCTCTGATAGGCAATTTTCCCCCCAAAAATGCTGCAGTTATTCAAATGGCCGTCGCTCAACAGGGGGCCATCCACCTGAATAGTGGGCGGCATTGACAATACATAGGTTAATGCAAGGCATGAACCTATGTATTGTTCTGAGTGAGGGGCGCAGGAAAGAGGGGGCAGCGCTCCAGCGCCCACTCTGGACGCACCGCCACTGCAATGCTATCCTGTGGCCAAACACATCTAGCCCCCCCCAAATTTGATTATAATGGACCATCAGAGGGGGTGATGAATATGATACTTGAGCCTTCCATTATACTTTTTAAAAACACATTAAATGGAAATTTAGAATGATGTTGGGCTCGAATGTATTTTATTATAATCTGCTTGCAATGTTATGTGCAAAAGTACTAATATATTTTTATCTTGTTTGACTCCACAGCTTCCTTCCACGCCACAGGAATGGCAGACTGTGGCATCGGAGTTTGCCACGCGGTGGGACTTCCCCAACTGCGGTGGAGCCATTGACGGGAAGTACGTCCGCATCGTGCCGCCACCCCGTTCTGGGTCCTACTACTACAACTACAAGGGGTTTCATAGCATTGTGCTGATGGCGGTGGTGTCAGCACGGTATGAATTCCTCTATGTGGATGTGGGGAAGAATGGCCGGATGTCCGATGGGGGATCCTTCATCCAGACGGTGTTTGCCCTCCGTCTCCAGAGTGAAGACCTTGCATTGCCACCGGATGCAGGGAATGTTGAAGGACTCCCCTTTGTTTTTTTGGCTGATGAAGCCTTCGGACTCGGACCGCACCTCATGAGGCCATTTCCCCAGAGGACCCTGACCCCAGAGAAGAGGGTGTTCAACTACCGGCTGGCCAGGGCCCGAAGAGTCATAGAAAATGCCTTTGGGATAATGGCCAGCCGGTTCCATCTTTTTATGACTCCTATTCACTTGGCGGAGTACAAGGTTAACTATGTGGTTTTATGTTGCAGTGTGCTCCATAATTTTCTGAGCCGAAAATCAACAAATTATATGGCCTCAATATTGCCTGAGGCAGGACTTTCATCTGGCAATACCCTGCCGGGCCTAGAATCTGCCCGTCCTGGCTTGCCCCCCCAAAATGCCCGTGAGGTTCGTGAGAAATATCTGGAATATTTCACGGGTAGGGGGGCAATTCCTATGCCAGGCCATGTCTAAATCTTCTTGGAGAAAGAACTAAATAATAAAATCTGATTAAATCTTTTATCTTTTGTTTTTTCCTGTCTCCTAGTTTGTCTTAGTGCATTTGTAGTGCCAAGTGTATTTTCCTTTAGTAAATACCAACCATTTCACTATGAACCACAAAAATATACACAAATAAGGTTAGAGCGTATTTGAAAAAGAAGCTACACTTTGTTGTTGTTCCAAAATTTTACTCTGTGCACATTCACACACATGGTAAATAGAACAGTATGTATATATATTTTTTTTGGCTGGCAACAAACCGGCATTTTTTTTTTTTAAGAAAATACAAAACCATCAGTAGCATTCAACAAACTACAACATTGGATACCTCTTGGCAATATGAGACATTCACTTACACAAAATATGTCTCTATCTGGCCGTCCTAATATGGGCTATTGGCACCCCTGGCCAAGCCAAAATTTGAATATGCACACAATTGGAAGTAATTTCCAATAGGGATTTTAGACTCCTGATCCCTATTGTCAACATGTGCTATCTGCCATCAGGGGTGATCAATGGACATGTTTTGGGGGTGCAACCCCTTCTTCAGTTCACCTACTTGAGATACGAGGAAGGGGTTGCACCCCCAAAAAACGTACATGGATATCCCCTGATGGCAGATGGCACATGTTGACACACTGTGTGCATATTCAATTTTTGGCTTGATTGATTGTCTAAAAGTTAAAAAAATGGGGAAGAACAATCTCAAACAAAAAATAGGGGTTTTGATGCCTTATTCAATTCTCCCCAAAACATCTAGGATGTCTTTAAAGGTTTGATCCATCACATGAATTCTTTGCTTAATTCTGTCCAGTTCTGTGCTACATTCCATCACTTGCTGTATGATTCGTAGGGCACTGTCAGCAGAGAAACACGTACTTTCTTTCACCACAACATTTACATCCCCTATAAAAAAATACAAAAGGTATTATAACTCTGCAGGCCTACATCTCTTACCTGAAGCTGTGGTGACAGATACTGACCTGTTGTGGTGACCAGTTCCACCACGTCATCCACTTCTCCTTCCTGCACTTCTCCTTACTCCACCTCTTCAACTTCCTCAACACCCTCAGGTTGTGGGTCTTGGTGAGGTTGGGGTTGTTTAGAAGCTGTGGGTTTCTTGTGCTCCCCGGAGTGTTCTCCTCCCAGTCTTCTCTGCCCTATGAGAATCAAACAAAAGGTATAGTTATCACACAGAAATTTTGTCTAAAAAATAAAAACATGATACATTGCTTGGAAGTGGGGTACAAGTATCTGTTTGGGCGGGATTTCAAGATGAAGACATTATTTTTAAAAACGATATTCTTTAATATTCACCTTTTGCTGTCAATTTTTATACATGGAGGCACCACAAAAATTCACTGATGCACCTGTGTGGGACACCCAAAAAAGGCGGTTCTGGTGGCCCACACTATAGTGCTCAAAAGTACAGATGTGGAACCAGCTGCTGAGTGTCCTCTCCTTTACACTGATTAAAGTTTGCATTTCATTCTCTTTACAAACACATCATCTAGCCAACAATGTTATAACAACTATTGAATAAAAACAGGCAGCTGTGTAAATTATTTTAACCCTGTATAATCTATAAAAATCATGCAAAGTGGCCGAACGATGTGTCTAACGAACGATTACTGTGCCAAACCAAGTTCAAACTATGACATTTTGTAAGGTACATTAGGAAAATGCAATAACATGGAGCAACATGCAAGTTGTGAAATACAATAATAGGAAAAATGGGGAAAAAGTACTTACTTTTTTCAAGCATTCTCTTAATGCTCCTTAACTGCTCGGGCTCCCTCAGTTTGAGGTCAGACCACCTCTTTCTGAGCTGCTCATTTGAGCGTTTCACCCCGAAATTCTTCTTCAGACTCTTCACGACTTTCTTCATGATTTTGGCCTTCCTTCTATTAGGTTTGCTATACGGCCCATTCTTTGCGTCATAATCCGACTTTAGCAATATGTCCACCATCTCCGCCATCTCCGCGTAAGACATATTAGATGCCTGGAATCTCCTCCTTGATCGTGACGTTTCCTCAGTCTCCGGGCTTGTCTCCTCCTCGTTATTTGAGGAATTAGCAGACACCTGCTGTGAATCCACCATATCTGTCTGCGCGCCAAAAGAGAAGGGGCGGGGAAAAGATGTTACTTAGAACCTCATGGGCAGGCGACGTGTGCGGAGCGATGTGTGAGTAGTTTTACGCATGCGTGGTGTATATATAGCAAACACACATGTGACTAGACTACGTTCGGTGTGCGGAGAGAGGAGTAAAAGTGACGGACGTGCGAATGAAGGTATGTGATTTTGAGACTTGGGGAAATTGGCGGCCTGTACTGTCTAGAGAATGTTGGAGGATATATATGGTGAATAAGATTTACAGGAGGTTAGACTGTGTGACTGACATTAATTTTTGTTGTTTTTTTTTTGGCTTGCAGACCCAAAATGAATGTCTTTATCAGTGATAAGGAATTCCTTGCGGAATTTATAGACCGGGTAAGGGAGCTGCCCGCTCTGTGGGAAACAAAAAACCCCATACATCGAAAAAAAGGTGTAAGAAAAGCAGCGCTGGAGACCCTGCTCCCATTTGTGCATACCAAGGTGCCCACAGCAACAGCAAAACAGGTGGACACTAAAATTGGGAGCTTGAGAGGCACATACAGGACTGAACGCTCTAACGTCCTGGCTTCTCAGAGGTCAGGAGCAGCAGCAGATGATGTGTATGTCCCGAATTTGTGGTACTACAGCAGGATGTCCTTTCTGGATGACCACATTGAGGCAAGGCCATCACTGTCCACTCTTCCCCCCAGACTTCCCTGCAGCCAACCTGAGCCTTCTCTGGAGCAAGAGGAGGCAGCCATCCTGGAAGAAGCTGATTTTGACATCTGGAGCCAGGTATAGTAATTAATTAAAAGGTATTCTGAGAAAATTAAAGCAGGAAAAATAAGCCAATATGAAAATCCTAAAATAATTTGGGATACAAAAGTGAAATCAATATCTCTAGACATTAGTCTGCCATAAATTGGGTGCAAAAAAGGAAATCTGATGTGTTCCTAAAATTATTTGTTGTTTCTCTTGATTTACATTCAAATTGCTACATTCATGATCTCAAATTTGTGTGAAAACAAAAAAACAAAATATTAAACTATGTCCCTTTTTCATACACAGGATGAAATCAGCCAGGAGGAGGGTCTGGAAACTGTCAGGCAGGAGGAGGCAGGGCCCACTGTGAGCCAGGAGGTGGCAGGGCCCACTGTCAGCCAGGAGGTGGCAGGGCCCACTGTCAGCCAGGAGGTGCCTGGGCCCAGTGGCAGACAGGAGGTGGCTGGGCCCAGTGGCAGACAGGAGGTGGCCGGCACGAGTAGAAGCACAAGATCTCAGGTGCCTCCCATCCGCCTTCCTAAAAGAAGCAGGAGGGACATGACCACAAGTGAGGCAGCAATGGCCCTTATTAGAGAGGCACATGCCACCCTCCAGAAGCCAACATCCCCTGAAGAGGCCATTGCCGGCCTAGTTGAGGCCAAGTTCAAGGTGATGAGCATGGAGCAACGCCTCCTATGTGAGCCCCTGCTCATCACCTTGCTGAACAAGGGGGTGATGGAGAGAATTACCCCCAATACGGCCATATGTGAGGTGGCCCAGCTTTCACAACCTCAACCTCCTCCTCCACCTTCTTCTTCTCCACCACCCGCTTCTCCTACACCTCCTTCTCCTCATCCTGACAGGAGTACCCCTCCAGTGGCCCAGCCTCCAGCCACACTCAGAAGGAAGCCTGCAGAGAAGGCTTCAGGGAAGGCTGCAGGGAAGGCTGCCAAGAAGACGAGGAAGTGATGGCCTTGCTTCATTGTGGTCGGACAGAAGGCAAAAAAACAAAAAACAGGAGGGCGCACCGACCTAGTGTATTACCAGATAAAATCTTTATTAAAATGTATAAAAACAGCAATGGTCCTACTCACAAGCAGAGCGTTAGAATGAGCTTTTTCTAGTGACCAGCCTGAATCATAGGACGACTGAAGTCAAAACTCGATGACCAGAGAGATGGATGGTACCTCAAATGTGCTGGACGGCTGACGCGTTTCCGGGGCGCACCCCTTTCTTCAGAGCCTACACAGCTTGTGGTATTGATACCACAAGCTGTGTAGGCTCTGAAGAAAGGGGTGCGCCCCGGAAACGCGTCAGCCGTCCAGCACATTTGAGGTACCATCCATCTCTCTGGTCATCGAGTTTTGACTTCAGTCGTCCTATGATTCAGGCTGGTCACTAGAAAAAGCTCATTCTAACGCTCTGCTTGTGAGTAGGACCATTGCTGTTTTTATACATTTTAATAAAGATTTTATCTGGTAATACACTAGGTCGGTGCGCCCTCCTGTTTTTTGTTTTTTTACAGTTGTATGAACACCCATAGTTCTGAGGAGGGCTGCAAGATTCCTAAAGTGTTGCCTGTTTACTGAGGAATGATCGACACGCCCCGCATACACCAAGACATCAGAGCGCAGGAGTATTGTTTTGTCGGACAGAAGGCAGCCTGTTGTAGTACCACAGACTTGGGACATGTATATCACCTGCTGCTGTTCCTGACCTCTGGGAGGCCAGCATCAGATTGTACTCACAACTGTTGTGCTTCTCAAGCTCCCAATTTTAGTGTCCACGCAGGGTTGATGTGTGCGCTGGGGTCCCTGGGATGCACAAATGGCAGCAGGTTCTCCAGCGCTGCCTTCTATTTATTTTGTTCTATACATGAATAAATGTTTTTTTTGTTTAAGTTCATACTTGACTATGTGTTTTTATAATAATTATTTATTTCCCTTTGGAGTAAGCAGATACATTTGAACACAAAAAATAAAAGGGACAGATAACACAAGAAAATATCATTAAAGGTGTTCTTTAAAAAAAATAGGGGGTAAACTTGACACAACAAAATGTTAAAAAATAATTTGGAGATCACTATCAAAACATAGACAAATTAAAATTAACATCTGTCTAAAAAATTTAAAACATTAAAATATTCAGAAGATCTTGCACGATATAATACAGCTAAATCTTCTTAAGAGCAGCATGAAAAAGGTTTAAAATAGATAGTCAGAACCCTGTGTGGATATCAGCAGAAAAACAAGTTCATTAGTTTTCATTATTGTAACATTCTAAAGAAGATTTAAATGCACAACCTTTAAACGATGCAATAATTTACAGCGGGACGAATGTGCTATCTCCACTACGAAGGCTTGTTTTACCAGAAGTTGCGCTCCCGTCTCATACTTGATTCTGAGCATGCGCGCTTTTTGAAGCCATTTCTCGTCGCAAAACAGGCCGACGAGAGACACGAAGAGAAAATCTAGAATCCGGACGAGAAAATAGAGAGCAGGTTCTCTATTTTTCTCGTTGAGATTCACGGCAGTTTTCTCGTCGTAAAACCATACACACGAACGGTTTTCTCAACAACAAAGCTGTCTCGGCACTTTTCTTGACGGTTTTGGACGAGAAACTCGGTCGTGTGTACGAGGCTTAAGTCTTTTTTTGACCTTGTGAACTGTGGGTAGGGGTGACAGCAATGACCCAAAATAATAACCAGCAGCTCCTACGGGGGTAGTGCTATATATATATATATATATATATATATATATATATATATATATATATATATACACAGTTGCAATAAAAAGTATGTGAACCCCTTGGAATGATATGGATTACTGCACAAATTGGTCATAAAATGTGATCTGATCTTCATCTAAGTCACAACAATAGACAATCGCAGTCTGCTTAAACTAATAACACACAAATAAACAGCATCTCAATCGGGTTGAGGTCAGGACTCTGACTGGGCCACTCCAGAAGGCATATTTTCTTCTGTTTAAGCCATTCTGTTGTTGATTTACTTTTATGCTTTGGGTCGTTGTCCTGTTGCAACACCCATCTTCTGTTGAGCTTCAGCTGGTGGACAGATGACCTTAAGTTCTCCTGCAAAATGTCTTGATAAACTTTAGAATTCATTATTCCTTCGATGATAGCAATCCGTCCAGGCCCTGACGCAGCAAAGCAGCCCCAAACCATGATGCCCCCACCACCATACTTCACAGTTGGGATGAGGTTTTGATGTTGGTGTGCTGTGCCTTTTTTTCTCCACACATAGTTTTGTGTGTTTCTTCCAAACAACTTACCGTATTTATCGGCGTATAACACGCACTTTTTTCCCCTTAAAATCAGGGGAAAATCGTGGGTGCGTGTTATACGCCGATACTCACCTATCCCCGGTGATCTCCGCTGACTGTGAGCGGAGCGGAGCGATCGCCGCCGAGATACACATAGCCGAGTGTATTCGGCTATACTCGGCTTTTCTCGGCTCCGCTCACAGTCACGCCCAGTCCCGCCATTGGACCTGTGATATGTCCATCATAGGGGGGGACTCGGCGTGACTGTGAGCGAAGCCGAGAAAAGCCGAGTATAGCCGAATACACTCGGCTATGTGTATCTCGGCTCCGCCCAGTCCCTGCGTTCTCTGCGGCGTTCGCCGCACTCCGCCCTGTATCAGCGGCGCCAAATTTAAATTCAAGGCTGCACTGGACACTGGCAAGGCTGCACTGGACACTGGCAAGGCTGCACTGGACACTGGCAAGGCTGCACTGGACACTGGCAAGGCTGCACTGGACACTGGGCAATGCTGCAATGGACACTGGCAAGGCTGCACTAGACACTGGCAAGGCTGCACTGGACACTGGGCAATGCTGCAATGGACACTGGCAAGGCTGCACTAGACACTGGCAATGCTGCACTGGACACTGGCAAGGCTGCACTGGACACTGGCAAGGCTGCACTGGACACTGGCAAGGCTGCACTGGACACTGGCAAGGCTGCACTAGACACTGGCAAGGCTGCACTGGACACTGGCAAGGCTGCACTGGACACTGGGCAATGCTGCAATGGACACTGACAAGGCTGCACTAGACACTGGCAAGGCTGCACTG
Source organism: Rana muscosa (assembly GCA_029206835.1). Taxonomy (NCBI): domain Eukaryota; kingdom Metazoa; phylum Chordata; class Amphibia; order Anura; family Ranidae; genus Rana; species Rana muscosa. The sequence continues at coordinate 655,259,378 of CM055122.1, read as the reverse complement.
GACACTGGCAAGGCTGCACTGGACACTGGGCAATGCTGCAATGGACACTGGCAAGGCTGCACTAGACACTGGCAATGCTGCACTGGACACTGGCAAGGCTGCACTGGACACTGGCAAGGCTGCTGGCAAGGCTGCACTGTGACAAGGCTGCAAATGACACTGGTAAGGCTGCATTTAAACGTAAATTTTTTTTTTCTTAAACTTCCCTCCTAAAAGTTTTTTTTTCCCTAAAATTCCCTGCTAAACTTGGGGTGCGTGTTATACGCCGGCGCGTGTTATACGCCGATAAATACGGTAACTTTGGTTTCATCTGTCCACAGAATATTTTGCCAGTACTGCTGTGGAACAACCAGGTGCTCTTGTGCAAACTGTAAATGTGCAGCAATGTTTTTTTTGGACAGCAGTGGCTTCTTCTGTGGTATCCTCCCATGAAATCCATTCTTGTTTAGTGTTTTATGTATCGTAGATTCACTAACAGGGATGTTAGCATATGCCAGAGACTTTTGTAAGTCTTTAGCTGACACTCTAGGATTCTTCTTCACCTCATTGAGCAGTCTGCGCTGTGCTCTTGCAGTCATCTTTACAGGACGCCCACTCCTAGGGAGAGTAGCAGCAGTGCTGAAGTTTCTCCATTTATAGACAATTTGTCTTACCGTGGACTGATGAACAGCAAGGCTTTTGGAGATACTTTTATAACCCTTTCCGGCTTTATGCAAGTCAACAATTCTTAATCGTAGGTCTTCTGTAGGGTTGTCCCGATACTGATACTAGTATCGGTATCGGGACCGATACCGAGCATTTGGGCGAGTACTTGTACTCACCCAAATGCTCCCGATTCCAGATCCGATACCTGGAACCGGAAGTCGGCGGACGGAGAGGGCGGAGCAGAGATCGGCCTGGCAGCTGCAGATCACGGGGGTAAGTTGGCCGGGGCAGGAGTGCAGGGCAACGCCGCATATTCCTTCCAAAACGGTGACCGGAGCAGTCACATTTGGTACAGGAAGTGACGTTCCGTGTCTCCGTCGGAAGGTAAACATCACGACGCCCATCTTGGTACACCCTGCACTCGGCTGCAGTAAGCCAGCAGCGGACATCTTGTTACACCCAGCTCATATAGTTCGGGCTGGGTGTAACAAGATGTCTGCTGCTGGCTTACTGCAGCCAAGTGCAAGGTGTACCAATATAGGTGTTGCAGTATACTTACTAGAAGTTAAATGACATGAATGATGAGAGGAAAGGAAGGATTTTGCAATGCTATATGCCATATAGTATTGCAAAGTCCTTCCTCTCCTCTCATCATTCATGTAATTTATTATGCAATTGCCAATCAGTGCTTCATTTCAGTGCCTGCCCATAAGTGCCCATAAGTGACATCAGTTCCATCTATCAGTGCCACCTTTCAGTGCCCATAAGTGCCGCCTATCAGTGCCCATAAGTGCCCACAAGTGCCACCTTTCAGTGCCATCTATCAGGGCCCACAAGTGCCACCTATCACTGCCCACAAGTGCCACCTGTCAGTGCCCATAAGAGCCATCTATCAGTGCCCACAAGTGCCACCTATCAGTGCCATCAGTGCCCATAAGTGCCACCTATCAGTGCAATCAGTGCCATCTATCATTGCCAGCCACCTATTAGTGCCCATCAGCGCCAGTCACCAGTCAGTGCCCATAAGTGCCACCTGTCAGTGCCACCTATCAGTCCCCATCTTTCAAACTGTCACATGACATTGAAAAAAAAGTATCGGTAATCGGTATCGACGAGTACTTGGAAAAAAGTATCGGTACTTGTACTCGGTCTCAAAAAAGTGGTATCGGGACAACCCTAGTCTTCTGAGAGCTCTTTTGTGCGAGGCATCATTGACATCAGGCAATGCTTCTTGTGAAAAGCAAACCCTGAACTGGTGTGTGTTTTTTAGAGGGCAGGGCATCTGTAACCAACACCTCCAATCTCATCTCATTGATTGGACTCCAGTTGGCTGACACCTCACTCCAATTAGCTCTTGGAGATCTCATTAGTCTAAGCGTTCACATACTTTTTCCACCTGCACTGTGAATGTAAACATGGTAACATTTAATTATTTGTGTGTTACTAGTTTAAGCAGACTGTGATTGTCTATTGTTGTGACTTAGATGAAGATCAGATCACATTTTATGACCAATTTGTGCAGAAATCCATATCATTCCAAAAGGGTTCACATAGTTACATAGTTACATAGTTACATATTTAGTAAGGTTGAATAAAGACACCAGTCCATCCAGTTCAACCTGAGTGAGTGTGGGTGCGCGTCTACAATTCTCCCTATCCCTAACTTACGCAGCGCTCCAGACACACATCACACACCCACATCGGTCCCTACCCTCAAAGAGCCCACAATCCAAGGCCCCCGACTCACACCCATATACTAGGGCCAATTTTGGACAGAAGCCAATTAACCTACCAGCATGACTTTTTATTGCAACTGTATATATAAATGTAGCACTAACCCTGTAGGAGCTGCTGGTTTAAGTTTTGGGCCTGTACTCTGCCTATCAACCCCTGTAATTTGGCTTGATTCCCCCTTGGCACAACTGGACAATAATAACAATAATGTGATTGTGGGCCCCCAAAGGCCACAGAGGGCCACAATGATATCACACAACAATAAATGTAATTAAATTATCATGGATATGCAGTAGTGTTTGTCTGCCATCTTACCTTCCTCCTCATGTGTTCATCTAGAGACCAGACCTCCTTCACCTGGCTTCCTTTATAATCTCCTCCCAGCCTGACTCCACCCCAGGCCCTATCACAGAACACTATATTAACCTGTGCACTGCAAGCCTGCTTTGCTGATCAACGTGTTTGTTAGGCATTGTGTGTTTGGGTTCCTGCCTGCCGTGTGCTACGTCTGTCTCTCTGTTACGTTATTGGCTTGTCCCCGACTATCCCTGTCTGCTCGTGACCCTTGACCTTCGGCTCGTTCTTCGTTATCCTTGTCTGCTTGTGGCCCCTGACCTTCAGCTTGTTATTCGGTTCTCTCTTATCGTGTGCTGCTGCTTCCCCTCTTTTCCCCTTATCCTACGGGGCGTGAGCTAGGAAACTCCAGGGGCCGCGACCTGGTCCCAGCCTACAGCTAACATCCTCACCACTAGAGGCCCTGGAGAAGACCAGCTGGGTCTTAGACTCCGCGCCCTGGGGAATCTTGGCTCTAGCTTCCGTTTGGATCCCGGTTGTGCTCCTCTGGTCCCGCTTTCCACAATCACCCAGTTTCCTATCCGCAGAAGCCAGCCATAGGGCTCACTACCTCGCGGTGCACTCCTGTCCCCCTACGGTGTGCATCTGTCACCTGGCCACAGGTGACCCTGACAGTTTGATCAGCCATGAACCCGGCTGACATCCCGCTACCCGCGGATGATCCATTGCAGGGCATAGTTTGCAGACTTGAAACCCAGGAATCGAATCAGACTCAGGTGATGCGATTCCTCCAGGATCTGGCTTCTCGCTTCGAGCAGCTTCAGGCCTCCTTGGGAACCCTGAATCCGCAACCTCAAATACAATCAGCGGCTGCACCTATTGCACCAGTCGCAGCCACACACTCACTACAACTGCCAGCTCCGTCCCGTTTCTCTGGGGACTCCAAGGCTTGCAGGGGGTTCCTTAGCCAATGCACGATTCATTTTGAGCTCCAGCCCCAAAACTTCCTGTCTGATCGGGCTAAGGTAGCCTATATCATTTCCCTCCTCTCTGGTGAAGCTTTAGCCTGGGCAGCCCCTCTGTGGGAACTGAATGATCAAGTGGTTTCTAGCCTGTCTGGCTTCTTGAAACTTTTTCGGAATATCTTCGAAGAACCGGCTCGTGTCTCTTCAGCGGCCAGCGCCCTTTTACGTCTCCGCCAAGAGTCTGCTTCTGTGGGACAGTATGCCCTTCATTTCCGCATACTGTCGGCTGAGTTGAGCTGGAACAATGAGGCCTTAGTCGCAACCTTTTTGCATGGCCTGTCTGATAGAGTGAAGGATGAATTAGCAGGAAGAACCATCCCCACTGATCTGGCCGGCGTTATCTCCTTGTGTAACCAGATCGATATTCGCTTTCAGGAGAGGACCTTAGAAAAGCAACGCCAGCACTCCTTGGTTCTTAGTCAGCCTGAGCTCCCCTCTCTTCGACCCATAGAGCATCTCCTACCAGCTGAGGAACCCATGCAGCTGGGTCGGACCAGGCTATCCCCCGAGGAACGTGCTAGGCGCAGAACTCTTGGTCTGTGTCTTTACTGTGGGGGCAAAGGTCATTTTCGTGACACTTGCTCTCTTTGTCCAGAAAAACGTTCGGGTCCACTTCATCTGGAAAGTGGAGTATTGGACCCAGAAATATCACCTTCCCCTTCTCGTCTTCTGCTTTCTGTGTTCCTTCATGTTGGTGCTTCTTCTCATTCGGTCTCAGCATATCTGGATTCCGGAGCCGCTGGTAATTTCATGGACTGGGAAATCGCATCGTCCATGAGACTTACTCTTTTGCCCCTCACCACGCCATTGGTGGTCTTGGCGATTGATGGTACTGTTCTCCCAGGGGGACCTATCCGCTTCCAGACCCTCCCTGTTAAGATGTCGGTAGGGACACTCCACCAGGAGTGGATATCCTTCCTTATCTTACCCAAGGCCTCAACGCCTATAATTTTGGGTCTCCCATGGTTACAGCTCCATTCTCCTCATGTGGACTTGACTACTGGACAGATCCTGGCTTGGGGTCCCTCCTGTTCCTCGTCCTGCCTACCCAAGGTTGCCCCCTGTGAATCTGAGCCGGTCATTCATTCCAGGTTGCATAACCATTTACATTTCTCTGTCCCTAACCACCCTTGGACGCACAGCCAGGCTAGCTTGTCTACAAGTCCTGCAGTCGCTACGTCTTGCGATGCGATTCAGGTAGTCGCTACACCTGACTCAGCTATTCACTCTGCCTCTGTACTAGTTATGCCAGTCCAGCCCATGCCCAGTGAGCCTCCTACTTTTTCTTGTTTGGGACATTCTGCTTGTCCTTCAGCTATTCAGCTTGACTCCGGCGACATGTCACCTTCTAACCAACCTGACTTCAGGGTTCCACTGACATCTGCCCAGTCTGATGGTCCTGTGCAAGATGACCAGTTCCCCTTTAAGGGTCTAGGGGACCCTCCTCAGATTCCTGTTGATCCTCTCATGCCCTTGCTTATTCCTAGAGAGCCTTTGGTCCTCAATAGATCTTCTTGTCATCTCCCTACCTCGTTTTCGGTCTCTGAGGATAATCTTAAGTACAAGGTTAGACAAGTTCTGGATTCTCGGCTCTGCAGAGGCATTCTTCAGTACCTTGTCCATTGGAGAGGTTTTGGTCCTGAGGAAGCGTCTTGGATCGCTGCATCTGATGTCGCTGCACCTCATCTGTTGAGAAGGTTTCATCAGAGATTTCCCTTTAAGCCTGGGTCCAGGCGGGGGAGGGCCCATAAGAGGGAGGGTACTGTCATGGATATGCAGTAGTGTTTGTCTGCCATCTTACCTTCCTCCTCATGTGTTCATCTAGAGACCAGACCTCCTTCACCTGGCTTCCTTTATAATCTCCTCCCAGCCTGACTCCACCCCAGGCCCTATCACAGAACACTATATTAACCTGTGCACTGCAAGCCTGCTTTGCTGATCAACGTGTTTGTTAGGCATTGTGTGTTTGGGTTCCTGCCTGCCGTGTGCTACGTCTGTCTCTCTGTTACGTTATTGGCTTGTCCCCGACTATCCCTGTCTGCTCGTGACCCTTGACCTTCGGCTCGTTCTTCGTTATCCTTGTCTGCTTGTGGCCCCTGACCTTCAGCTTGTTATTCGGTTCTCTCTTATCGTGTGCTGCTGCTTCCCCTCTTTTCCCCTTATCCTACGGGGTGTGAGCTAGGAAACTCCAGGGGCCGCGACCTGGTCCCAGCCTGCAGCTAACATCCTCACCACTAGAGGCCCTGGAGAAGACCAGCTGGGTCTTAGACTCCGCGCCCTGGGGAATCTTGGCTCTAGCTTCCGTTTGGATCCCGGTTGTGCTCCTCTGGTCCCGCTTTCCACAACCACCCAGTTTCCTATCCGCAGAAGCCAGCCATAGGGTTCACTACCTCGCGGTGCACTCCTGTCCCCCTAAGGTGTGCATCTGTCACCTGGCCACAGGTGACCCTGACATAAATATTGTTACCTTGTTGTGGTTTTCCCGACCACACAGCTGCAAAAGACAGAGTCCCACACAAGAAGTAGTTCAACCAAGAGGCAATATGTTTACTTGGTAAAGAAATAGAGATTACACATATGATATTCGACTCAAAAATATCCCTGTGAGAGTCAACTGACATACATATACACAACAGTTCCAGGGTTTCACCTTTAAACTGAGAGACCCGAATTTACTCAACTTAGGGTCTGACCTGAGGAAGTGCTCGGTGGAGGAATCTCCCACTGTAATGATATCCTCAGAGGGATACTTCTCCACCAAGCTCAACCCAGCTCACTGAAACAGCACAATGACAATAAAATAAATGCAACAGTTGATTTACACGTGCAAGTTCAACAAGCTATCTGGCTCCCCCTGGAGGGCAACTTTACTGGTGCGTGTCCCGCTGTATCAAACTAGTCAGTGAGCTGATGATTGTTCCTAAAAGTCTCCAGTAATCTTCGCTAGCCTTTGTTGGTGCACTTGAGTATTTGTAATCCAACAAAAAGGGTGAAGAAAGATTGAACACTTAACATGTGTGGTGTAAGGGCAAGTAGAATGCTGATCCTTCCCAAAGCGCTAGATCACTCCTGAATATAGCGTGTCTCCGCTTAAGGCACTGCAGTTTCCAGCAAGTATAAGTAAAACAATGGAAGTCACCTTCCTGCGACACAGTTAGTTATGTTGGTGGGCAGGTGCCCTCTCACCATATGAGGCCTCGCCTTGCCGGAGTGCTCCGTTTGGGCCCTCTTGGTTCTCAGCCTCTGGACGGGTCGTGGTCCCTGGTCCTCCGCTTAGCCGCTCACAAGGCATCAGTGGATAGGTGACTCTGGATGCTGAGGAGTGTAGAGCTATCCCTCTCCCTGGTCCGAGCAGCAGAGCTGTACAGGAATCCCTCCGACAGACGTTCTGGTCTCCGTCACTCTAGGCCCAGGCTTCTCCGGCCTAAGCACCCTCGCTGCAGGCCTCTTGCCTGTTGCAAGATGGCGTCCCCAAGAGGCCGAACACAAGCCCCACCTTGTCTTAAATAAGTTCTCCCAGCAGACTGTGTGTGGCGCCACGCACCCTAGCAGCACAGTGGCGTTGTGGGCCTTGTAGTCTATTTCTGACCCATAGCAATAGAGTCTCTCTCTCTCCGCACCACAATGTCCGTCATGCATTGTTCTTATCATAGCTGAACCAAACAAATTGCAGAAGTATGATACAAACAGACAACAAAATGAGCTAAGTTCTTATAGGCACAAACTGTAGTCCATAAGCTATGTGCAAAGTGACACCTTGCTACACAAAATTAATTAAATTACTATGGCTATATATTTGTGTGAAATTACTTATTGCTGCATCCTTTAGCCCTCGTTCACAATGAATGCGGCTTTGGAATCGTGCGACTTCATCTGAAATCGCACATTTTCAAAGCCGCATGTCAGTGCGACTTTGAATACATCTCTGTGGCTTCATGCACAGATGTCTCTGCAAGTCACATCCAAAAATAGTGCAGGAACTACTTTTTCAAATCGATGTGGCACCGCAAAGTCAGCGTTGCACCAATTTGAACAATGTCATTGCTGACAATAAGGTGCAACCTGTCATTCGATTTGACCTGTCAGATCACATGATAAGTTGCTCCAATGTGAAAAAGGACTAAATGATAAAGTTAATTGATACTTAATAAGCAGATAATAAAAATGAAACTAGATGAAGTGATCTTTCTGTGACCTGCTGGGCTTTGAGGGCAAAAGGTACTTCGCATTTGACTTCTCATAATATACTTTATATAGAAAAGTAATCTTGCCTTTTACTTGCAGTCTGTGGCTGAGCATCAAAAAAGAAGTTGAAATTCTGTAGAAGATGCAGTCTTTAAGCTCTAAGCAACAGCAGAATGTTTGTGCTCGCCATGGCAACCTGATTTCCAAATGTTATCCAACAGGAAACTTTGATTCTGGCTCAGGATGAAAACAAGTGCAGAAAATAAATTTGTCATTTTATAGACTGAATGCTGAAAATTTTAGATGTTTAAAACCAAGTACCTGGATACATTAGCAACCACCTGACATACAGCAGTGCAATTCAGATCCCATTTGGAGTTTCTACCTTATTTTCTTTAGGAAAACATTTATGACGACAGTCTGCTCAGATGTATATTTAACCACTTCAATACAGGGCTTTTATACACCCTTCCTTACCAGACCAATTTGTAGCTTTCAGCGCTCTCACACTTTCAATGACAATTACTCAGTCATGCTACACTGTACCCAAACCAAATATTTATAATTTTTTTCTCACAAACAGAGCTTTCTTTTGGTGGTATTTAATCACTGCTAGGTTTTTTATTTTTTGCAATATAAGCGAAAAAAGTTTTTCTTCATAAAATTGGACCAAAATGTATACTGCTACATATCTTTAGTAAAAATAACCAAAAAAAGTGTATATTATTTGGTCTCTGTGAAAGTTATAGAGTCTACAAGCTATGGTGCAAATCATTGAAAAATGATCACATCTGATCACACCTGATGTACTGAAGGCCTATTTCATTTATTGAGACCCCAACAAGCCAGGAAAGTACAAATACCCCCCAAATTACCCCTTTTTGGAAAGCAGACATTCCAATGTATTTAGTAAGAGGCATTGTGAGTTTTTTGAAGTTGTACTTTTTTCCCACAATTCTTGGGAAATTTTTTAGATTTTTTTTAATTTTTATTTTTTTGCACAAAATTGTCATAATAAGAAGTTATTTCTCTTACACAGCACATGCATACTTGCAATGACACCCCAAAATACATTCTGCTACTCCTCCTGAGTATGGCGATACCAAATGTGTGAGACTTTTACACAGCCTGGCCAAATACAGAGGCACAACATTGAAATAGCACCTTCAGGCATTCTAGGAGCATAAATTACACATCTTATTTCTCACCCACCTATTACAGTTTTGAAGACCCTGGAGCACCAGGACAATGGAAACGCCCATAAAATTACCCCATTTTGGAAAGCTAACACCCCAACGTATAATCTATGAGGCATAATGAGTCTTTTGAACGGTTCATTTTTTTCCAGAAGTTTTTGGAATATGTGGGGAAAAAAATTAAAGCGCATTTTTTTTATACAAAGTTGTCCATTTATAAGATATTACCAACACATAGCATGTACATAGCAAAAATGACACCCCAAAATACATTCTGCTACTCCTCCTGAGTATGGCGATACCAAATGTGTGAGACTTTTACACAGCCTGGCCAAATACAGAGGCCCAACATTGAAATAGCACCTTCAGGCATTCTAGGAGCATAAATTACACATCTCATTTCTCAAACACCTATTACAGTTTTGAAGACCCTGGAGCACCAGGACAATGGAAACGCCCATAAAATGACCCCATTTTGGAAAGCTAACACCCCAACGTATAATCTATGAGGCATAATGAGTCTTTTGAACTGTTCATTTTTTTCCAGAAGTTTTTGGAATATGTGGGAAAAAAATGAAAACGCATTTTTTTTATACAAAGTTGTCCATTTATAAGATTTTACCAACACATAGCATGTACATAGCAAAAATGACACCCCAAAATACATTCTGCTACTCCTCCTGAGTATGGCAATACCAAATGTGTGAGACTTTTACACAGCCTGGCCAAATACAGAGGCCTAACATCTAAGTAGCACCGTCATGTGTTCTAGGAGCATAAATTACACACATAAATTCCTGACAACCTATCACATTGTTGAAGGCCCTTCATATTTCTAACACATAGCATGTACTGTACATACCAATTATAAACCAAAATATATTCTTCTGAGAAAAGGGTAAAGAAAAGATTACCTGCGGTTTTAGTAGTGCAGTGGTCCAAAGAGGAGAGCATCGGTCCAGGCAGCAGGCAGGAACGTGGACAGCGACAGCAAAACAGGCAGCAGGCAGGAATAGTCAGTACAGGTAGAGATACTGTCAGCACAGCCAAAGCATTGGTCCAGATAGCAGGCAGGGATGTTGTCAGCAGCAGCAAAAGGAACAAAGGATCGTCCATGCAGCAGGCAGGAATACTGTCCATAGTTAGTAAGTTAGCAGGCAGAGGTATGGTCAGCACAGCCAGAGTATTTGTCCAGGGAGCAGGCAGGACCATCAAGCTTAGGGCAACGGTCAGGAAAGAATGGGGACAGGGGTAGAGGCTTCTCCCACCCAAATCGCTTTGAAGCCTCCGGACAACCAGACCCTGTTCTGGGAACACAGAATACCAAAAACTGGTTTTCTGAACTCAGAACACTATTCTGGAGTCCCTCACATATGTGAGACCCCTGTGTAGCAGGGTGAAAGATCAGTCCAAGGGGGCAGGCAAAAACATGGTCAACAGGCCGAGGTCAGTGCAAGTAAAAGGCAGAAATAAACGGTAGGCAGAGGCATAATCCATACAGTCCAGGATCAGTTCACGTGAAAGGCAGAAATATGGCGGATAAACAATGCAGACGGTAGGCAGACACATAGTCGAGAAACAGGCCAGGGTCAGTTCACATGGAAGACAATGATATGGTTGGTTGAGGCAGGGAAATATTCAGGACATATTGAAAACGGGGAAATGGCGGTTTAAAGCCCTGTACACACGATCGGTTTAACCGATGAAAACCGTCCGATGGATTGTTTTCATCAGACAAACCGATCGTGTATGGGACCCATCAGTCTTTTTTCCATCGGTTTTAAAAAATAGAACATGTTTTAAATTTTTCCGATGGATAAAAAAACCATCGAAAACTACGATCGTCTATGGGCAAGTCCATCGGATAAAAAACCCACGCATGCTCAGAATCAAGTCGACGCATACTCAGAAGCATTGAACTTCATTTTTCTCGGCTCATCGGAGTGTTTTACGTCACCGCGTTTGGAACGGTCGGTTTTTTGACTGATGGTGTGTAGGCAAGACTGATGATAGTCAGCTTCATCGGATTTCCGATGGACAAAACCATCGGATTAGAATCCATAGGATATCCGATCGTGTGTACGAGGCTTTAGAAATATGGGCTAATAGTTTTCTAGAGTGTGATTTCGCTTGAAGCATTTTCCGATGCAAAGGCCAGGTTGGGAGGGACAGTCGGGACAATGGAAGCTGGTGTCTTTCCTAATTCCTCTTCTGGTGCACACCCGACATTTTTTTTGGCGTCGTCTTCCGGATCGTGATGGTGGAATATGGTCCGAAAAATGGCGCTCATGTAGTCTGCTGACACAATCTGAGTGAATGCTTTCTGGGGGGGATGTTTGTTGGTAGATCAGGGCAATGACAATGTCTTCAATAAATCTCATGAAGGTGGTAGGTCTTTGTGTAGATTTTTGGTAGACTATGAAAGAATTTAACAGGGCCAAATTAAAAAAGTAAATTGCGATTTTTTTATACCAGAAGAGGGATTTTCGGGTTGAAAGATAGGGCTGCAACATTTGGTCATTTAAATCCACACCCCCCCCATGAATTTATTGTACTCATTGATGCAGGAAGGCTTGCGAACGGTACTGCGTCTTCTGTGAAGTTCCACCGAGGTGTCATCGTGGATGGTGGACATGATGTACACATCTTTCCTATCCCTCCACTTCACAGCCAACACTTCCTCATTCCTCAAGCTTGTCGATTCCCCCTTTTGAATGGTTGTGGTGACAAGACGCTGTGGGAAGCCCTTTCTGTTTATTCTTGTTGTACCACAGGCCAGAGTTTTTTTTAGGTAGAGGTGGCGGAGAAGGGGCAGGCTGGTATAATAGTTGTCCATGTAAATATGATACCCCTTTTGGAGGAGTGGGAATGCCAACTCCCAAACAATTTTTCCACTTATTCCCATGTACGATGGACACTCAGGGGGCTGGAGCTGGGAATCTTTGCCTTTGTACACGCGGAATGAGTGCACATAACCAGTGGCGCTTTCACAGAGCTTGTTGAGCTTCAAGCCGTACCTCACCCGCTTACTGGGGATATATTGCTTGATTCCCAGCCGGCCTGTGAAATGCACCAGGGATTCGTCCACGGAAATGTTTTGGTCAGGGACATAAAGTTCGGCAAACTTCTTGGAAAAAAATTAATTAGGGGGCGAATTTTATATAATTTGTCAAAGTTTGGGTGATCTCGGGGGGGGGGCACTGTGAGTTGTCACTGAAATGCAGGAACCGCATTATAAGTTTGTATCGGGACCTGGACATGGCCGATGTAAAAATTGGCATATGGTCAATGGGTTTCTTCGACCAATACCTATTCATTTCATATTTTTTGTAAGCCCCATGTTAAGCGTTAGGCCTAAAAACAATCTAAGCTCCACCACTGTTAGGGGTCTCCATTCAAAAGGGCGGGCATAGCTGGAGCTGGGGTTGTTTTCAATAAATTGTTGAGCAAAAAGATTAGTTTGGTCCACAATGCCTTGAACCAATTCATCAGGGAAAATTGGAGGAAGGGTGCCCCTGGGATAGTGTGGATTGGAATAAATTATGGATTGCCACCAAGAGTATATAAAAATATAAAGATTTTTATTCGTACATATTTAACATATAAATAGAAATTACTTTAAAAAAAAGGGAGAGAATATACACAATCATTGAAACCAGTTTGCATGAGGCACCTACTATTTAAGACATACAAGTCATATAACTAGTGGTGACAAAGCCGACATGTTTCGGATACTGGAGCTATATCTGTGACAGCTTCCAATTAGTTCCTTCTTCAAGGTTTATACACTGGTTAAGAAACAGATTGGTCTCTATAAACGAGAGAAGTAACATCATGTATAGTAATTATATAATATGATGTGAAACATTGACATGGTTTCCAATATGTTAATTTCTCCCATATGTGGGCAGTTAGAAAACAAATGATGCATAAACACACAAAAAAAAAAAAAAGGGGGGGGTTTTTTAAAATTGGATTTGGGAGGGGGGAGAGGGGAAAGGGGAAGGGGAAAAGAGAGGGAAAGGGAAAGCGACAACGAAATATGTGAGTGTTCATCTACAGATGCATTGATGCATATATGCTGTATATAAGTGTATGTCTATAAGATACAATGCATTTACATCAAGTTTATCCATAATATTGTATACATACATCTCAGATGATAGCGCAAAAGCCAGCCACTTGGAGGAATTGTACTGATGATATAGAGCCCAGATGGATATGGTGCAACCAACGTTTCAAATTAATGGTCGCACAAAGGCAGTGCAGCGACCGTATTAACAGAGCCAGGAGGACATAGCAGGGCCAGCCCAGAACAGCCCCTCAAAGCTCACAAGGAAGCCCCAAATTATAGCGGAGACCTATCACTGCCTCTCTGCAAGGACCTATATATAGAAATAGTAAGTAATAGTTTAGGGATCATATATTGTCCCAATAAACACAAATCATCCCAAAAATAGTAATATGTTTAAAATAAGCTTCATACCTATTAGACCGGCGCAGGGACATCCATATTCTGGCTGTGCAGCAAACTGACAGAGCCAGGTGGACTTTTATATAGAGCTGTGGCTTATATTGCAGCCAATCAGCTCAGGTGGCAAAATGATGCCAAAAGCCGATGCGCCAATGGAAGGGGAAGCCAGAGACAGGACTGGGATAATTGTCCAATTAGAGAGTTTGGCCAAATATTAGAGAGAGGCGTGCATGACAAGTCCTCCGCATACGAGGGCCGCCCTCGGTCCAAGCGGCGTCCGGCGTCACCGCGCACCGACGCCATCATAAAGCGTCAGACGTCGGCGCGGTGACGTCAGGCGTCGACCCGACCGCCAGCACAACAGAAAGGGCGGAAGTGAGTGAAGAAAGTTCTTCCAGTGCCCGCATATGACCGAGAAGCGAGCGCAAGGGCACCGCCATCAGGGAAAAATAAATTTAAAAAATCAAGTTTGGAAAAACCCTTAGTGTTGACCTGCACACCTGGCTGTGCTGTAAAAGGGGGGATCGTGGCTGACCCTGAGGTAGAAGGCAGCCACAATGGGTTTGCCAAGCCACCTGGAAGCTGGGTTCGGGTCCTACTTCTTTGGCGTGTACTTGCACTGGGCCTTTCCTCCTGGGGTCTAGCAGCACTTGCACTGGGCCTTTCCTCCTGGGGTCTAGCAGCGCTTGTACTGGGCCTCGCCTCCTGGGGTCTACCGCCGTTGGCACTGCTGGTAGCTGCCTGGTGTTCAGACCATCTTCTTTTTGGACGTACTGTGTCCTCCTCTATTTCGGATCCTGATGTGCTGCCTTCGGGGGGCTCATATTCCGAACCAGAATCGGAATCAGAACTGAGCGGTGAGAGCTCCCCGTTGCTCTCATCGGTCAGACTGAGTATTTGGTATGCTTCTTCTGGGGTGTACACCTTTCTGGACATAGTGGCTGTATGTACTCTGGTGGCGGGTACGCTGGTGAGGTGGCAGGTACTCTGGTGGTAGGTTCTCTGGTGAGGTGGCGGGTACTCTAATGGACAGGTACTCCTGATGGACTGGTGGCGGGTACACTGGTGAGGTGGCGGGTACTCTGGTGGACAGGTACTCTGATGGACAGGTACTCCTGATGGACTGGTGGTGGGTACTCTGGTGAGGTGGCGGGGGTGGGTACTCTGGTGAGATGGTGGGTACTCCTGACGGACAGGTACTCCTGGTGGACTGGTGGCGGTTACTCTTGTGAGGTGGCGGGTACTCTGGTTAGGTGGACAGGTACTCCTGATGGACAGGTACTCCTGATGGACTGGTGGCGGGTACTCCTGGTGAGGTGGCGGGTACTCCTGGTGAGGTGGCTGGTACATCTGATGGACAGGTACTCCTGGTGGACAGGTACTCTGATGGACAGGTACTCCTGATGGACTGGTGGTGGGTACTCTGGTGAGGTGGCGGGGGTGGGTACTCTGGTGAGATGGTGGGTACTCCTGACGGACAGGTACTCCTGGTGGACTGGTGGCGGTTACTCTTGTGAGGTGGCGGGTACTCTGGTTAGGTGGACAGGTACTCCTGATGGACAGGTACTCCTGATGGACTGGTGGCGGGTACTCCTGGTGAGGTGGCGGGTACTCCTGGTGAGGTGGCTGGTACACCTGATGGACAGGTACTCCTGATGGACAGGTACTCCTGATGGACTGGTGGCGGGTACTCTGAGGTGGCGGGTACTCAGGTGAGGTGGCGGGTACTGCTGATGGACAGGTACTCCTGATGGACAGGTACTCCTGATGCACTGGTGGCGGGTACTCTGAGGTGGTGGGTACTTAGGTGAGGTGGCGGGTACTGCTGATGGACAGGTACTCCTGATGGACAGGTACTCCTGATGGACTGGTGTCGTGTACTCTGAGGTGGCGGGTACTCAGGTGAGGTGGCGGGTACTCCTGATGGATAGGTACTCCTGATGGACAGGTACTCCCGATGGACTGGTGGCGGGTACTCTGAGGTGGCGGGTACTCTGAGGTGGCAGGTACTCCTGATGGACAGATGGCGGGTATTCCGGTGAGGTGGCGGGTGATCTGCTGGCAGGTACTAGATGACAGGTACTCTTTATTTAGGGGGGGCAATCTGGGAACAGTAGTACATATGTAATATGTGTATAACATATGTGTAACTCACTGTTAGCTGATCTCCTCCTCACACTGGATCAGTGTGTGAAGAGGAGAACCCAGCAACAGTAAGTTACACACAATGGTGTGTTTTGTTTACATTTAGTGACCTGCTGTGATTGGACACAGCCGGTCACGTGGTAAAGAGCCAATTTCATTGGCTCTTTACCCTGATCGAGGCTGGGCTGTATCCAAGGGAAAAGCCTCAGCCCCGATCGGCGCGCGGGTGCCGTGCACGCCGCTGCGCAGCTCTGCATCATCAAATCCAGTAAGTTTATATCGGAATCTCCGCCGCCACATTACTTCCATCGGTGTGTCCAGATCGCCGCGCTGCGCGCCCCGTGCACGCCGCTGCTGCAGCTCGGCATATGGGAGACGGTAAGTCGCTCCGCTGCCCCCCGCCGCCGCACGGAAAGCTCCGCTGCCCGCCGCCGCCGCTCCGCCGCCACTTCATTACCCCCATCAGGGAACGGCTGTGTCCTAAGGAACACAATGGTACCTGGGAGAGCCGGCGAAACACCGGACGGCGGCGGGAGGGGGGGTGTCCCCTCCCGCCGCCTATAAGAACGATCAAGCCGCTATGATCATTCTTATGGTGTAGAGAATCGCCGGCAGAACAAAAGGATATCTGAATGATGCCTCTAGCTGCAGGCATCATTCAGATATCCCCCCTCAAAGCCGAGGACGTCATATGACGTCCACCCAGGATGGGTGATCCCATCTGTGGACGTCATTTGACTATGGCTGGGTAGGGAAGTGGTTAATTCCAAATTCCAATCCCTGTGGAAGCTCATGGAAGTAGACACCACTACTACAGTGATCTCCACTAGCTTCTGAGTCCTATACCAAGCAGCTGACCTGCTGCAAAGTGAACAAGGGGCCACTTGTTTGGTACAGGTGCCATTCACAGAACACTTTGCATTCTCTCAGCAAATGTAAAGTGTTCTCTGATTGAACGAGGTGGAGATTATGATGTCCCCCCCCCCTCGCCTTTCCACCTCGTCCAATCAGAGAATACATTGCATTTACTGATAAAATACAAAGTGTTCTCTGCATGACAATAGAAGCTAGAAAAAAAAAGCCATACCTAATTTCAGTTTTAAGCACTGTACTGTACCTGTGATCACTGTGATTGGTAACATTGATCACATCGTACCAGGGCTGCTCACAGTGGCCCGGTACAGTGATAGGTAACACAGCAGTCACAGATTTTGCCACTACAAGCTCTCTACACATATGCAGGGATTTTTGCCAGGTCTACGGGATCTGGCAGATCCTCCCTGAGCATCTTGATATGCACCAGACTCCCCTGCGCATGTAAAAACACGCCCTGGGCAATGCCATTATACTTACACTGTTTCTGTGCATGCATAAGATCCCACGAGCTGTATCCTGAGATGCGTGAAGTATAATTGCCATGAGAACGTTTGTGAGACTCTGCAAATGTGCAGAAACACTGCAAGGGGCCTGGAGTGACCTGCAGTGTGTGTCATCCTTCACCTAGGCAAGATATAAGGAACTGGACTTTAGGATAAAAAAATAAAAAATAATGTATGCAATTTGTGTTATAGGGAAGGGGAGGAGACCGGAGAGAAGAACAATATAATGGGGTGAAAGTCAAATGTTGTATTGGCAGCAAGGCCCAATATAATTCCCATGTTAAGAACAGGGATCTGCCATCTTCTCTTCACCAGCACACATGTGTCAACATTAGAGTGTAAAAAGGTAGAACAATTTAGTATATTTCGGAATTCATCATCTGTAGCACTGTGGGGGTGATATACCTCTTTAGGTGTCCATGCGGGTTCCAGTACGTAGGGAGGACCACTAGAGCCCTCAATGTACGCATAGGGAAGTACCTCTCGAACATACATAGGGGTTTCGTTGGCCATAGTGTCTCTTGGCACTTTCGCCAGTATCACAACCGGGACTCCTCTTTACTTCAAGTCACACCTATTGAGAGGTTTGTCCCCCATTGGAGAGGGAGTAACCTTAAAAGACACATTTCACGTAGGGAAACCAGATGGATTTTTGATATCCAGTGTTACAGTCCCCTGGGACTCAACGTGGAATGGGACATTAATTGTTATATAAATAATAGTTAGCTCCTTGACTCCGACAATGTCTGTTCTTTTTCTTGCCCCTCTCTGCACTTCCCTGGCATGAAACTGAATGGTCATTCTCTGAGACATATTAGCCATCCGTGTTTCTGTAAAATGTTGCTGATATAAATTATTCGCCCCAATGGTGATTTCTCACTTGGGGGGAATTACTAATAATGAAGGTCTATTAGATCTATGCAGATCTTATATTCTTCATTATAATCAGCTTGAGCTGTCCAGATTTGATTTTAATATAAGCTTGGTGGGAGGGTATATGTGGCTCCGACTGGGAATCATTTGTGACATTTATGCCTTTGGGCCATTAGCATACCATCATATACCTTTTAAACACCCATTTTTAACATGATATTTGTATTAATCATAAATGCAATATATGGTTCAATATATGTTAAACAATTTTTTTTATATGTGTATTGTTTTTTGATATGTGCACATGCCTACAGGTGGCAGGTGGAATTATCAGACCCCTTGTTAAACACTAT
This sequence comes from Rana muscosa, assembly GCA_029206835.1. Lineage (NCBI taxonomy): Eukaryota > Metazoa > Chordata > Amphibia > Anura > Ranidae > Rana > Rana muscosa. Next base: position 655,241,075 of record CM055122.1, on the reverse strand, counting down.
ACATCTTAGAACGATCCTCGGCACTTGTTGTGTATGTGTTACACCGGTGACACTCTTGGGTTACATCTCATTTTTGTTCCCGGTGTCTCTCCTGTATTTCACGCCCTTTTTTTTACTGAAATAGCGTTGTGTGTGACGTCCAGACACAATATCCTTTCCCAGTTGATGCCTTCTATGGGCAAACGCATCGGGAGGAGCTACAGTCTCTGACATCACCACGCACCAGCTGGTCTGGCTGTGAGCCGCGACTGTGTTTTTAAAATACTTTGTTCGTTGGATGTCAGTACAGTTTTTTAAATAAAACAATTGAACCGATTACTGCACAATGAAGCCTTCTCTTCTTTATCCTTCCTAAAAAACCTGCCCTGGGAGTGAACCTTGCCGTAACCAGCTTACCATTTTACCAATCTGCAAGGAAACATCGTAGCAGGAGCAGAAAACAGCCGTGAGTGGAGAGGTCTTACCATCGGAGGAATCCATGGACGTATCACTCTTGGCTAGCTGAGCATCTTTTGATGTGCCCATATGATCTCTATAATCTGAGATCCATCCCAACTGGTAAGCGGCGTTGATCGTCTTTTGTTTGATGAACAGAACGCATGATTAATCTTCTGTCAAGCCATTTTTTCACTGAGAACTATTAGCATATATGGACTATTAGATTATTATTTATCTTGTGTTCACTTCATTGTTTGCTTTTTATTGGCAATTGGTTACATTTCACATTTGTTTGTGGACTATAACAAGTTCTTTTTGTGGTAGCGCTACTATTTCTGTTACACATCTACACAAACTGAATATTTCGGGTTTTTTAGTTGCAGCACCCAATAATTCACACATACAGTGGGTACGGAAAGTATTCAGACCCCCTTAAATTTTTCACTCTGTTATATTGCAGCCATTTGCTAAAATCATTTAAGTTCATTTTTTTTCCTCATTAATGTACACACAGCACCCCGTATTGACAGAAAAACACAGAATTGTTGTCATCTTTGCAGATTTATTAAAAAAGAAAAACTGAAATATCACATGGTCCTAAGTATTCAGACCCTTTGCTGTGACACTCATATATTTAACTCAGGTGCTGTCCATTTCTTCTGATCATCCTTGAGATGGTTCTACACCTTCATTTGAGTCCAGCTGTGTTTGATTATACTGATTGGACTTGATTAGGAAAGCCACACACCTGTCTATATAAGACCTTACAGCTCACAGTGCATGTCAGAGCAAATGAGAATCATGAGGTCAAAGGAACTGTCTGAAGAGCTCAGAGACCGAATTGTGGCAACGCACAGATCTGGCCAAGGTTCCAAAAAAATTTCTGCTGCACTTAAGGTTCCTAAGAGCACAGTGGCCCCCATAATCCTTAAATGGAAGACGTTTGGGACGACCAGAACCCTTCCTAGAGCTGGCCGTCCGGCCAAACTGAGCTATCGGGGGAGAAGAGCCTTGGTGAGAGAAGAAAGAAGAACCCAAAGATCACTGTGGCTGAGCTCCAGAGATGCAGTCGGGAGATGGGAGAAACCTGTAGAAAGTCAACAATCACTGCAGCCCTCCACCAGTCGGGGCTTTATGGTAGAGTGGCCCGGCGGAAGCCTCTTCTCAGTGCAAGACACATGAAAGCCTGCATGGAGTTTGCTAAAAAACACCTTAAGGACTCCAAGATGGTGAGAAATAAGATTCTCTGGTCTGATGAGACCAAGATAGAACTTTTTGGCCTTAATTCTAAGCGGTATGTGTGGAGAAAACCAGGCACTGCTCATCACCTGTCCAATACAGTCCCAACAGTGAAGCATGGTGGTGGCAGCATCATGCTGTGGGGGTTTTTCAGCTGCAGGGACAGGACGACTGGTTGCAATCGAGGGAAAGATGAATGTGGCCAAGTACAGGGATAACCTGGACGAAAATCTTCTCCAGAATGCTAAGGACCTAAGACTGGGCCGAAGGTTTACCTTCCAACAAGACAATGACCCTAAGACTCATGGCTGTGTTAGATCAAAAGGGTGCTTCTACTAAATACTGAGCAAAGGGTTTGAATACTTAGGACTATGTGATATTTCAGTTTTTCTTTTTTAATAAATCTGCAAAAATGTCAACAATTCTGTGTTTTTCTGTCAATATGGGGTGCTGTGTGTACATTAATGAGGCAAAAATGAACTTAAATGATTTTAGCAAATGGCTGCAATATAACTAAGAGTGTAAAATTTAAGGGGTTCTGAATACTTTCCGTACCCACTGTATATAGTGTTTATATACTTACTATATATTTTCTAATATAGAGGTTTTAGCGCAGATATTCCACCATATACACCAATTTAGTATATTACTCTTATGCCCCATACACACGATCGTTTTTCATGCCGTTAAAAATGCCATTAAAAAAAATGGCCATTAAAAATGATCGTGTGTAGGCTCCAGAGCATTTTTAACGACGTGAAAAACGGCCATTAAAAATTTCGAACATGCTCTCTTTTTTCACGTCGTTTTTCATGTCGTTTTTTTTAACGACATGAAAAACGATAGTGTGTATGCTTTAACGACGTGAAAAAAAACGCGCATGCTCAGAATCAAGTATGAGACAGGAGCGCTCGTTCTGGTAAAACTAGCGTTCGTAATGGAGATAGCACATTCGTCACGCAGTCACGGACTGAAAAGCACGAGACTGAAAAGAGCGAATCGTCGCTCAACAAACTTTACTAACATGAAGGGTGGCGCCATTCGAACGGAACTTCCCCTTTATAGTGCCGTCGTACGTGTTGTACGTCACTGCGCTTTGCTTGATCGTTTTTTTTAATGATGGTGTGTACGCAAGGCAGGCTTGAGAGGAAACATGAAAAAAAACGACGAGAAAAACGTCGGTTAAAAAAATGACATTAAAAACGATCGTGTGTACGGGGCATTAGGCTAGTTGATTAAAAGGTTTGTATACCAAGTAAAGGAGTATTTTGTAGACTCCAAAAGAGTCCGTGCCAGTACAAAGAGAAGGGAAAGAAAGAAGTGTTCATGAAAGATACAATGTGATATTAACTTGTGAAGTTGTGAACTATCTGAGAGTGTTATTGTAGCACTTACTCCCAGATAAGCCGCTGGAATTTTGCCCAGGTTCTTCCCCAGCGGAGTGCCCCGCAACCAAGCACATGATCTCCGCTACACTTTTCCTCAATAACCAGTCTAGGGGTGTTGTTTTTATTTTTTGAGAATTGGATAGGTTTGAGGGAATTGTGTGGGATACTCCAAAAACAGAACTATGTACAGATTTGAGGGCAATAGATTCCTTTCTGAAAAGCTGACCTTCCTTATAGAAAATGACCTTCCTTATAGAAAACTGTGGGCTTAGCCTTGTAGTAGAAGCAGTTAAATGCACACCAGCTTCCTTCTTTAGAGCACCTAAAGCAGAGTCCCCTCATTGAGAATAATCATGGGATTACCTAAATTGTACTTCACATGTGCATGATATTGTGATATATGCAATCCAATGTTGAGATTCAAAAACGTGTATGAATGCAGTAACTAGGTCTGCATGGATTGACAGAAACATCAATATATTAGCCCTTGCTGTAGGCTAATGCTAGAAAGCCATATGTTTGTTACCATAGATGTGTAGCGCCCTCCTCACTCCCCTCTTCACTTCAGCTCGTCTGTCTCTTGTCTAGGGGTACCTTAGAGGGGAGGGAGCGGGGACACCACGCCTGGCCTTCACCACAGGTGTCAGTGCGGTGTGAGCAAAGTTCTTGTTTTACCTTCGGGTCAGTGCTGTGCACCTAAGACCTCCAAGTGAGATTACCTTGAACAATGTCCACCAGAAAAAGAGCCCCATACCATTAAAGTCCAACACTCCTTTATTCCTCTCGAGTGAACAGCATAATCAGTTAGACTCCCTTAGAAAACAGAACAGAAAAGGAGGTGTGGATGCGAGTAGGCCCAGACACAATTGGTTCTCCACTTTCCTCCCTGAAAGCGGGTTGCGGTCTCCGAGCGAGGGGTAATTTCCTTCCAGGCGGTCTCCGGTGGGAGGCTCACCTGTCACTGGCAATTTGCTGCACACGGTCTTCAAGTGAGGAGCTCCCCCCGGTCCATTACGCCTTCTGGATTCGGGTTCCCAATCCCTGGGTTCCCTAGGACCTCCTTCCCTCGCGGAACCCAGTGTTGGGCACTGAGCTCCAGACCTCCATCCGAGTACCTCACCCCAGGCTAAAGGTGCCTGGGATGGAACACGACCTCCGACTGTCCTCTAGGCCTAGGCCGCCTAGAGGACCAACACAAACCACCGCCCACAGGCTGAAGGTGCCTGGGACTCGACCCCGTGACCAAGATGGCCCGCCCCTTTATACCCTCTCCCAGCAAGCACGGCGGGTTCCCCGCCCCACCATTCTGCTGCCGAGGGAGGACAAAAAGGAGGCCCGGCACACAGTAATGGCTCAACCCCCAGCCCGTGGCGACAGCGCCACCTGCTGGGCCGCAGGGAATTACACATCACTGGTGTCTCTGCCAGTTAAATTTACACCCGGGAAAGTACATACCCCCTACAGATGGTATATACACTAAGGTTGCACAAAGCAAAAGAAGAGAATCTGCTCACCTCCATAAGACCCAGCAACATGGAACCCCAGCACTCTTTGGATAAGCAAGGTATATAACTGCCGTTGTAGCTGATCTACCAAACAGACAAAGAAGTCAGAGGTCACTATTTGTTTTTCCATTTGGTTACCTTGTTTTTCCAAAGTGTGAAGGGATGTTCTGCAACGAGTTCAAGGAGACATCCTGTGAATTCTTCAGTCAGATTCCTGTTGTTCAATGCCTAAAGGACAGTGTAAAGAGGCTAGAGGTGAATTCCACCTATTCTATCTGCTTATGAGGACTGTGGGAAATGACTGTTGTATTGTAAGTGTCACATGGTCTTTGCAAAGGAGTTTCTTGTGCTCCGGTGAATATCTCTCAGAGATGTTTGTTAATTTAATCGGGAGCAGGATTTTTTTCAGCAGGAACGCGGGGAACGCAGTTCCTGCCACCTCCAGCACTGAATGTGTATAATGCCAAGGGGTGTTGGGGTGTACCGGAAGGTCTATTGATGCTGGTTGCTGGGGGATCGATTGACATTGGGGGGATCATTGTTGATGGAAAGGTCTGTTGCTGCTGGGGAGTCTATTAATGCTGGCTACTGGGAGATCTAGTGTTGTGCTTGTGGGGGTCTATTATTGCTGGGGTGGATCTATTGTTGGTGGGGAATCTATGGTTGATCAGGGGGATCTATAGTTGCTGGTGGAGATCTATTATTGCTAAAGGGGGTCTATTGTTGCTGGCTGCAGGGGACCATTTTTACTGCCTTTTATTAGCAAATTCCATAAAAACTAATAGGCATCAAAAAAATGATGGTTCTGTATTCTCTAAAAGGGGCAGTACTGGGAGGTGGGTAGGGGTGGAACTAAGAAATTGAGCTCAGAGGTGGGAAGGGGGTGGAGACAAGATGACTCAGAAGGGGGGAGTACCTGCACCTATTCTCTCAGAAAAAGCCCTGATCAAGAGATAATGTGATAGACTGTATTGCATAGTCAATGAAGGACTGTTCAGCAACATACAGAAGATGAATACAGAAAATTGCTTTGCAACAGTGTCTGCCATATAAAGTAAACTGTCTGGGAAAATACTTTCTTCAAGTTAAATTCTCTTACAGCAACTATAAAGCTTTATTATTATATTAAAATAATAAACATGTTCTACTTACTTGCTGTATGCAATGGTATTGCACAACTTGGCTCCGAACCTCCTCATCTGTGGTATCCTACCAGCGCTGTCTGCCTCCATAGAAAGCCACTTGCTATAGAGGCAGAGGTGCAGGTTCCCTTCTAAACCAGGCTATGCGTGTCCATTTACGCACACGGTGCGGTTTAGCCCTGCCCCCCACTCTCTGCTCACAGGATTTGGTTGTCAGCAGAAGGATCCAATGGCTCTGGCTGCTGTCTCTGAGCCTGCCCGAGAGAGGGAGAACGAGCAATGTTGGATTGGTATCAGGCTCAGATAAGTATTTGGGGGGCTGGTTGGAGCTGATCATGGAAAGTTTTTTATTCTTAATGCAGAGAATGCATTAGGGTTTTAAAAAAAAAACTTTGTACCTTTAGAAACATTTTAAATGGAACATCCATCCATTATTTATTCCTAAATAGACCGTACATCAGTTACTACTTTGATGCAATGGAAAGCAATTTGTTTACTGTGTTTAAAGCCCCAACACTGACCCATAAATTCACCTAAAGACAAGTTTGGGCTTGATATTATACAACGTGTAGTTAGCTCAGCTATCTATTGGAAAGTCAATTGCTGTTGTTTTACTGTCATTCAAAGATGCCATGGAATTTCAGGTAGTAGCTTTACCTGCATACATCTCAAATCCAAAACCTATGGCTGCACTACAAACAAATAAACCAAAAAAAAAAAAAAACACAGGACAGCACATCTATTACGCACAGCACAATTATGAAGCAAGTGGAGAACACTACCTGCAAGGAGTTTAAATGTTCTCCCTGTGCCTGCGTCAGTTTCCTCCCACACTCCAAAGATATGCTTGTACGTGAATTAGCATCTGTCTACATTGGCCCTAGTAAGGGTATGTATGAATGTGAGTTAGGCGGACCATACACGATTTGAATCTCGACCGGTTCAGCAGGAACCCACCGAGATTCGACCCATGTGTGGGCAGGCTGAATGTACCAAGTTAACTGATGCCAGATTTACTTGTGATTATCGCTATTAGCTGCTATAGCCGCTAGCAATAATCACTGTCTTCTCCCAATGGGGACGACTTTCCCCAGCCTGCCCCAGCCATCCCGCCAGGACAACACAATGTCTTGGCAGGAGGGATTCCCTTGTCAGCACTGTCTGTGTTGATGGGGGAATTGTGTGCATTTCTTTCCTGCAACCTGTGTCTGCAAAAAAAAAGTTACACCGTCTATGGCCTGCCTTAGAGATCTTAGATTGTAAGCTCCTTGAGGGTAGAGACTGATGCGGATGTACTGTATAATAAATATGTAAAGTAAATTGACAGCCCTATATAAGTACCTGAAATATATTAATTAGAATGGAAGAATTAAAAAAATCTGAGAGGAGGCTTGGACAAGTGACCTAACAAAATCCTACGACTGATCCCTCCCTCAATCTAAAGCCTGGTACACACGATCGGATTTTCCGCAGACAAAGCGTAGGACTTTTGTCCGAAGGGCGTTGGCCATGAACTTGTCTTGCATACAAACGGCAAAAAAATTGTCGGCCAACAAACACGAAACTATGTGTTTTTTCAGCTCTTTAGCGCCACCCTTTGGGCAACTTCTGCTAATATTGTGTTATGGTTAGCGTGTTTTTACTTTTGATTTTTTTTCCGAAGGACTTCTGCACACACGATCGGATAATCCGACAACACACATTTGTTGTTGGAAAATATTAAAGCATGCTATCCAACATTTGTTGTCGGAAAATCCGACAACAATTGTCCGATGGAGCATACAAACGTTCGGATTTTCCTACAACAGCCTGTCATCACACAATTCCCGTCGGATAATCAGATCGTGTGTATGGGCCTTTAGAGTCCTTTTAGCGTTTAGCAGAGATCACTTGGCGGGACACTGCAGGCTCTACATAGCGGCCGGTAGGGATGAGCTCAGGCGTGTTCGCATTGAACACATGCAGAGCCCGCCAAGGAAGTCGGCACCGTCGGAACCGCGCTGCGCTAATCACAGGCAGGGAGACATTTCCCGATCTCTGCAGCCGAGCATCGGGACAATGTCTCCCTGCCTGTGATTAGCGCAGCGCGGTTCCGACGGTGCCGACTTCCTTGACGGGCTCTGCACGTGTTCAATGCGAACACGCCTGAGCTCATCCCTAGCGGCTGGCAATATATTACTAGGAAGTAAAATGCAGGCCATGGAGTGGAGCAACATTTGGGCATCCAGTGGATAGTGGTATCCACTATTAGGCTGCATTCACACCCAAGCGTTTTGTTTTCAGGCAGAAAGTCGTGCGTTTTTGCCGCGATTTTGTACAGGTCAAAAGGCCACCAATGTAAAAAGCAGAAAAACGCCTGTAATCTGCCGAAAAAGAAGCTCATATACTTTTTGAGCTTCAGACGTTTTGCTTTAGGCTACAAAATGCTCAGAGGTGAACAGGGACCATTTAAATAAAAAGGATTTTGCTCGTTGGGCGTTTTTTGGGGCGTTTTACGAGCTGAAATTGCTCAGGTGTGAATGCAGCCTAAATAGCCCCTTAGAGCTATAAGGAATATGCAGAGTAAAGTTGTTCCATTTGGCTAGCACATGGCTGTGGTATTAAAGAAACAACATTGAAAGCAATTAAATCATGACTTGTATGACGTGGCACTTTCATACATCTGTCCCGTTCATGATGTTCTGTGTAACAACTGGGAACAAGAGGTGCTGAAATTTTACAAGTCTGGAGTTAATTTGTAATTAAAAAGAGATATATACTGTTAAAAAAAAAAAAAAATTATTGTTATTTTTTTTAAAATAAGTTTGTCGAAAATCGCATAAGACAACTAAAACTTTCAATGTGTGCGTCCAGGGATATGTACCTTCTTTAAATTGCAGCAACACTATTGCTGCGTACACACGACCGTTTTTCATGATGAGAAAAATGCAATTTTTTAAAATGGTCATTAAAAACGATCGTGCGTGGGCTTCAGAGCACGTGAAAAATGGCCATGAAAAATTTGGAACATGCTCTTATTTTTCTCATCGTTTTTCACATCGTCGTTTTTCTCATCATGAAAAACGGCCGTGTGTACGCTTTAACGACGTGAAAAAAACGTGCATGCTCAGAAGCAAGTGATGAGACGGGAGCGCTCGTTCTGGTAAAACTAGCGTTCTTAATGGAGATAGCACATTCGTCACGCTGTAACGGACTGAAGAGCACGAGGCCAGGTCGTCTCTCACCAAACTTTACTAACACGAGGATCAGCAAAAGCAGCTCAAAGGGTGGCGCCATCCGAATGGAACTTCCCCTTTATAGTGCCGTCATACATTTCGTACGTCACCGCGCTTTACTCGAGCATTTTTTTTCACGATAGTGTGTAGGCAAGGCAGGCTTGAGAAGAATCACGTCGAGAAAAACTTTGTTTTTTTTCAATGACATTAAAAACGGTCGTGTGTACGCGGCATAAGGCTTTATTAACGTTGTTGCTTTTATTCTCCAGAGCTGGTGGCTTCTGAACAGGAAAGTCGGAAAATAATTGAAACCAAATCCTTAACAGATAACAGAAAGAAGCAGAAGAACTGGAAGTATGGCTTTCTTTCAGCGCTAGTAAAAGAACCAGGAATTATGTTATAGATTGTGCTTGCTATGGGATTCACTGTGTATGTATTTCCTGGAAACTTCCCTCAAAGAAAAAGTATTAACGCCTCTGGGGCTCGGCGGCCCTTAATAGGATCACTTGTAAGCTTATTTCTGGTATACAAGGGAGGGGGCAAGAGCTGAGTTTTTGGTTATCATTCAGATCCTAGAAACCCAGGTTGATTTCTCCCCTCCCCACTAACAGGCATTTTTTATTGGTGAAATGAAGAGAGACAGGACCTGAGTACTTGCTCTTCTTCTAGAGGTTAATGACCCGGTTAGCAGCTCTTGGCTGCATTTCCCGACATTTTGCAGACATCAAGGCCGTGTCTGCCTGCCAAGTACATCCTGTTCCCTGGAGCTTATCCAAACCCTCTCCTATTACTGTGTAATGCGACAAAAAGGGGAGGAGGGCTAGGGACCAGCCAGAGACAGAAAGAGAGGAGAGCTCATATCCAAGCCCTTAGCTGCCAAGACTACCTGCTTTAGGCTTCCGGCACATGAGAGGTTAAAGAGCTGGCTAACCCAGCCACTATAAAATACATAGAACATCTCATTATTCTTAGAAACAGGGGAAGTGTCTGGGGTCACATAAACACCACAAAGACTTCCACTCTGTGTTGGTGACACCGATCCCATATCAAGCTCATATGAATCTGCTGCAAGAGAGCTGCATTTGTATTGTTTAATAAAGAGCTGCGATCAGCTACTGTATTATGTACGGTGCATTAACTCATGGCAACCAATCACAGGTCAACGTTCAACGTTACCAAGTTGCTACGGGATTTTAGCTGTGCATTGCATCACTTTGCTTTGCATGTAGACATTTAAAAAAAAACACGTCATATTGGAATCTACATCATGAATATTATAAGTATTTTTTTTTTGTGTATGCTGTAGCAACAAACAAATCAGAATGGCCACACATAAATTATATTCAAATTGAAAAAAAAAAACCAATATAACATTTTATATTTCATTGCAACCCGTGTTGTAAAAGACAAATAATATAATATCATATACTGTATATGTGGCTAAGTGGTTAGCACTTCCGCCTAGCGGGACTAAGGTCGTTAGTTTGAATCAAGATCAGACACAAAAAAAAAGAAATAAAACTTCAACATTTTTAAAAACAGTAGAAAGTAGGGTAGGGTGATCTATTTGGCACAGTGTACTTTTTTATTATTTCACTGTGTGCCATTATAAAAAAAAAATATTACCATTATATTAAAGTCCAAGTGTAACTACTGATACATTTTTTTTTTTTATTCTTTTTATTAAGTTTTAAGACAAGACATACAATAACAAAAAAGGACTCAGCACAACACCAAGCCTGTCATTAGGCCAACATGGCCGACATGTACAAGTACAACAAACTGACCATCTAACTGACAAATCCACCATCTAAAACCTTCAGGTGAACTACCTTACCTGCATTAAATTAATCCCAGAACCTGTGTAATGATTATGTGTTCGGTTTTAAAGGGATGAGGTGGCAACCCTAGCTGCACATTGCACTGCAATGCATGTCCACCATAAGGTGTGTTGGTGTGCCATCCAAAATGAATGGCACTGCTTCGCACCAGCATACATAATGTGTGGTAAAGCTTGCCACATCATCCCTTTAAAACAGAACACATTTTAATCATACAGGTTCTGTGGCTTATTAAGGTGGTAATTAAACTCACTTGGTGCCTTACCGGCATTAAATTAACCTCAAAACCTGTGTAATTCATATGTGTTTGGGTTTAAAGGGATGAGGTGGCAACCCTAGCTGCACATTGCACTGCAATGCATGTCCACCATGAGGTGTGTTGGTGTGCCATCCAAAACGAATAAAGGGATGAGGTGGCAACCCAAGGTAAAGTGCTTTACTGCAGCAGCATGATGTAAATGGGCACTTAACCACTTCCCGCCCGGCCTATAGCAGATTGACGGCCAGAAAGTGGTTCTGTTATCCTATGACGTCCAGCAGGATAACATGCCAGCGGGAGTCTGACACGCTAACAGAGGCTTCTTACCACGTGATCAGCTGTGACCAATCACAGCTGATCATGGCGTGAACCAGGAAGTGCCAGTAAACGGCATTCCTCGGTTTTCACTGACAGAGAGAGACGATCGGCGGATCTCCCTGTCAGAGGGGGGGGGGGTCTGTGCTGATAATCAGCACACTGATTATCAGCACAGCCCCATCAGATGTGCCACCACAGCTGTCAAAACGGTGCCCATCAGCTTCCAGTCAGTGCCCCATCAGAAAAGGCTGTAGGTGCCGATCAGTGCCCATCACAGTGCCAATCAGTGCCCTACAGTAAAACCTGTCAGTACCTCATCATCAGTGCCCCCTGTCAGTGCCAATTAGTACCGCCTATCAATGTCACCTGTCAGTGCCCATCACAGCCGCTTGTCAGTGCCCATCACAGCTACCTATCAGTGCCGCCTATTGGTTGGTGCCCATCAATGCTGCATATCAGTGCCCATCAATTCTACATATCAGTGCCCATCAGTGAAGGAGAAAACAAACAAAAAAAATAACAGAAACAAAGAAAAACTTTTTTTTTTCAAAAATGTTGGTCTTTTTTTAGTTTGTTTAGCAAAAAATAAAAACCCCAGTGGTGATCAAATACCACCAAAAGAAAGCTCTATTTCTGGGAAGAAAACGATAAAAATGTAGTTTGGGTACAGTGTTGCATGACCGCGCAATTGTCATTCAAAGTGCGACAGCACTGAAAGCTGAAAATTGTCCTGGGCAGGAAAGGGGTGAAAGTGCCCGGTATTGAAGTGGTTAACATTGTCTGTTTTGTTGCCTCTTCATTTCTTGCAGCTTTGCACAGGAGGCCACTGCTATTTAGCAATATCTGCAGCCAAGCAGCAGGTGCGGTGGGGCCAATTAAGTAGGTAGAAGAGGTGCAGAGATAGCGCCTCAAGTTCATAAAAGTATGCATCAGTGAGTGACAAAGAATAAAAGCTGGTGGAGCAGCATACCAGTCAGCTCACTAGAATTGATAGATCGCAGTCAGCAATTGCAGCGCTTGTTTTTTTCACTAAAGACAGGTTTACTTTTATTTTTACAGCAGGACTCTGTGATTTTTTTGGGCAATAAGTCATAATCTTCAGGCACATACTGTTGTACTGAGCTAATGATCATGAATTTGCAACAGGCAACCACTAGAGGGCATCACAGACAAGTTGTATCACAAAAAGCTACAGGTCATGAAACATTACAAGTGCATAAATTGCATCTGTGTAGGTATCAGACTTAGGATCACCATTTTCTAACTCAGTTTACAAACTCTAAAGCCTATTTAACATTCATATACAGTACTACAGTAGCTGTGACTGCACAGGATGGTCTTTGATATGCAGACTGCATGGATAAGTGAAATCTCACTTATTTCCGAGTAATGATTGCTTGAACAGCCTGTGATAGCTATGTGATACTCTTTTTTTTTTTTTTCAGCATGGATCCATCTTCATATGTATAGTCACAAATCAATCACATTTGTAGCTAATTCAGTAACAGTGCAGAACACTAACTGCTGTGCATGCTGTGAGCAAATGGGACAGTGATAATAAATTATGAGCAATTAATAGTGCAAGAGCAAACAAGCAATCATTAGGTCGGGTACAACAACCTGACAGCTACACTTAATCTTGGAAATGTATAGCTGTAATAGGTAACAGAAAAACAAGAAGCAATGCATTAATATTAACATTGTTTCAGGATGCAGGCAAATTAAATCTTTAGTGCAGATACCTGCTTTGCCAACTTTTTTTTTTTTTTTTAATGGACAGAATGGGGAAGAGTTAACATTTATGGCAGGCTTTCTTTTTTTTTCTGCCTGTGACGCCTATCAGGTAGATCTTTCCTCGCTTTCTCCCCCTATGACACCCATACAAAATGGGTGGTGCATTGAAGGCAAGGACGACAGTTAAATCATTTTCCCATCTTAGCGTAGCAAAAAAAAAAAAAAACACAGCAGAGGCTCTAGCCCAGCCGTACTCAACCTTTTCAACACACAATAAAAACACACAATGAAAGAGATGAAGCTTTCCTGCCAAAGTCTGCCTAAAGCAGGGGTCTCAAACTGGTGGCCCTCCAGATGTTGCAAAACTACAAGTCCCATGAGGCATTGCAAGGCTAACAGTTACAAGCATGACCCCCACAGGCAGAGGCATGATGGGATTTGTAGTTTCGCAACAGTTGGAGGGCCACCAGTTTGAGACCCCTGGCCTAAAGCCTTGTACACACGATCAGATTTTCGGACGACCATTCGTCCGTTTTTTGTTGCATGCTAGTCTCATGGAAAAAGTGAAGAGGTCACTCACCAGTGGTGGCCCGTCCATTAGGGGCGCCCGTGTGCCGCCACCCCCTCTCTCCTCTCCACACTTTATATGCATAGCATGAATCTAATAAATTCGAAATAATAACTATTAAATTATAGGAATTGGAATTTCCTCTCAAATTTGGCTGTTAGTGAACGTAACAATAATGAATTTATCCGAAGGTACGAATTATCTGAAATAACGAATGCCGCGTCAAAACAAATGGAACATAACAAATTAATAATAAATAATAATAATAATAATAATAATAAAAAGGTTTTATTTATTATTAATTTGTTTGTTACATTCGTTATTTTGGATAATTCGGAACGAAACTACCGTATATACTGGAGTATAAGCCGACCCGAATATAAGCCGAGGGACCTAATTTTACCACAAAAAACTGGGAAAACGTATTAAATTGAGTATAAGCCGAGGGTAGGAAATGCAGCAGCTCCTGTAAGTGGAAAAGAGGGTCAACAATGCCCATTTGCAGCTTCACTGTGCCCATTTGCAGCTTTACTGTGCCCATCGCATGCCTCACTGTGCCTATCGCAAGCCTCACTGTGCCCATTGCATGCCTCACTGTGCCCATTGCAGGCCTCACTGTGCCCATTGCATGCCTCACTGTGCCCATTGCATGCCTCACTGTGCCCATTGCAAGCCTCACTGTGCCGATCTGCTTACCTGATCTCCGTGTCATGCAGTCGGCAGCCATCCAGTGTAACCACGGAACACTCCGTTTTCCAGCAGTGAGTCAGTCTTCAGTGTTCCGCCTATCACGGACGAGAACGAGGAGGAGGCGGGGCGGGGTTACACTGGACGCCGTCTGACTGCATGATACAGGGGCTGATCGGAGAGACTCAAGTATAAGCTGAGGGGGGCTTTTTCAGCACAAAAAAATGTGCTGAAAAACTCGGCTTATACTCGAGTATATACAGTAACTGCACATGTCTAATGAATACCAGGAAGCAGTCTGACAAAAAACACCAATTGGCGGAGTAACATGCTGGAAGCTGTGGGAATGAGAGCCCTGGCTGCATATGGGAAAGTAGCATATACAGTATCTCACAAAAGTGAGTACACCCCTCACATATTTGTAAATATTTTATCATATCTTTTCATGTGACAACACTGAAGAAATGACACTTTGCTACAATGTAAAGTAGTGAGTGTACAGCTTGTATAACGGTGTAAATTTGCTGTCCCCTTAAAATAACTCAACACACAGCCATTAGAGTCTAAACCGCTGGCAACAAAAGTGAGTTCACCCCTAAGTGAAATGTCCAAATTGGGCCCAATTAGCTATTTTCCCTCCCCGATGTCATGTGACTCGTTAGTGTTACAAGGTCTCAGGTGTGAATGGGAAGCAGGTGTGTTAAATTTGGTGTTATCGCTCTCACTCTGTGCTACTGTTTATCGGAAGTTCAACAAATCACCTCATGGCAAAGAACTCTCTGAGGATCTGAAAAAAATAATTGTTGCTCTACATAAAGATGGCCTAGGCAATAAGAAGATTGCCAAGACCCTGGAACTGAGCTGCAGCACGGTGGCCAAGACCATACAGCAGTTTAACAGGACAGGTTCCACTTAGAACAGGCCTTTCCATGGTGGACCAAAGAAGTTGAGTGCACATATTCAGCATCATATGCAGAGGTTGTATTTGGGAAATAGATGTATGAGTGCGGCCATCATTGCTGCAGAGGTAGAAGGGGGGGGGGGGGGGTCAGCCTGTCAGTGCTCAGATCATAGGCTGCACACTGCATCAAATTGGTCTGCATGGCAGTCATCCCAGAAGGAAGCCTCTTCTAAAGATGATGCACAAGAAAGCCCACAAACAGTTTGCTGAAGACAAGCAGACTAAGGACATTGATTACTGGAACCATGCCCTGTGGTCTGATGAGACCAAGATAAAGGTATTTGGTTCAGATGGTGTCAAGCGTGTGTGGCGGCAACCAGGTGAGGAGTACAAAGACAAGTGTGTCTTGCTTACAGTCAAGCACGGTGGTGGGAGTGTCATGATCTGGGGCTGCATGAGTGCTGCCAGCACTGGGGAGCTACAGTTCATTGAGGGAACTATGAATGCCAACATGTACTGTGACATACTGAAGCAGAGCATGATCCCCTCCCTTCAGAGACTGGGCCGCAGGGCAGTATTCCAACATAATGACTCCAAGACGACCACTGCCTTGCTAAAGAAGCTCAGGGTAAAGGTGATAGACTGGTCATTAACCACTTAAGCCCCAGACCATTTTGTTGCTAAAGGACCAGGCCCCTTTTTGCGATTTGGCACTGCGTCGCTTTAACTGATAATTGCGCGGTCGTACGACGTGGCTCCCAAACAAAATTGACATCCTTTTTTCCCCACAAATAGAGCTTTCTTTTGGTGGAATTTGATCACCTCTGCGGTTTGTATTTTTTGCACGATAAACAAAAATAGAGCAACAATTTTGAAAAAAATTACATATTTTTTACTTTTTGCTATAATAAATATCCCCACAAAATATATAAAAAAAAAATTTTTCCTCAGTTTAGGCCGATACATATTCTTCTACATATTTTTGTTAAAAAAAAAACGCAATAAGCGTTTATTGATTGGTTTGCGCAAAAGTTATAGCGTCTACAAAATAGGGGATAGTTTTGGCATTTTTATTAATAATTT
The DNA here is from genome assembly GCA_029206835.1 of Rana muscosa. Lineage (NCBI taxonomy): Eukaryota > Metazoa > Chordata > Amphibia > Anura > Ranidae > Rana > Rana muscosa. The sequence continues at coordinate 655,224,757 of CM055122.1, read as the reverse complement.
TTTTTTTTTACTAGTAATGGCGGCGATCAGCGATTTTTATCGTGACTGCGACATTATGGCGGGCACATCGGACACTTGACACATTTTTGGGACCACTGTCATTTTTACAGCGATCAGTGCTATAAATATGCCATGATTACTGTGAAAATGACACTGGCAGTGAAGGGTTTAACCTCTAGGTGGTGCTGTAGGGGTTAAGTGTGACCTAATGAGTGATTCTTACTGTAGGGGGGCGTGGCTTGGCATGTGACATCACTGACATGCCACTAGGAAGAACAGGGAAAGGTCTGTTTACACTTACCTCTCCCCGTTCTTCAGCTCTGTGACCCGATCATGGGACAACGGCGGCAATCGGGTCCCGCGGGCGCGGTTATGGAGCTTCGGACCGGGTTGCGATCGCGCCGGCGGCAGCGTGCGTCCCACGGACGGGTTCTTAAAGGGGACGTGCCTGTCCGTGCCATTCTGTTGACGTACATCGTCGTGCGGCGGTCCTTAAGTGGTTAATGTCTAACCCGCTGGCAACAAAAGTGAGTACACCCCTAAATAAAAATGTCCAAATTGGGCCCAAAGTGTCAATATTTTGCGTGGCCACCATTATTTTCCAGCACTGCCTTAACCCTCTTGGGCACGGAGTTCACCAGAGCTTCACAGGTTTCCACTGAAGCCCTCTTCCACTCCTTCATGACAACATCACGGAACTGGTGGATGTTAGAGATCTTGCGCTCCTCCACCTTCCATTTGAGGATGCCCCACAGATGCTCAGTAGAGTTTAGGTCTGGAGACATGCTTGGCCAGTATATCACCTTTACCCTCAGCTTCTTTAGCAAGGTAATGGTCGTCTTGGAGGATGGTTTTGTTGTCATTATAATGTTGGAATACTGCTCTGCAGCCCAGTCACCGAAGGGAGGAGATCATGCTCTGCTTCAGTATGTCACAGTACATGTTGACAGTCATGGTTCCCTCAATGAACTGTACAGTAGCTCCGAAGTGACGACAGCACTCATGCAGCCCCAGACCATGACATACCACAAATGTGAGGGGTGTACTCACTTTTGTGAGACACTGTAAGAGTTAATGTGACACTAAAGACACAGAGTCACTTTAAACCCAAAAGATCTGCAGATCTTTTATTTTGCATATTATACATACTTCTGGTGTTTCACTGATCAACACTCGTATTGATCATTTAAATGATATAATTATATCTATAAAAAGGCAAGGTAAGCAAGAAGATAAGATAGGATCAATCTCTTCCAACAATCAATGTCTGACCTTCATCTTCACTAATGAATAATCAATTCTCTTGTTAAATAGACATATTCAGTAGTGGAAGAGAGGCAACAATGGAATTCACGTTCCACCTAATAGTGTGTAATAGATGTCTTATGGAGAGCTACTGTACAGTGCCTTGAAAAAGTATTCATACCCCTGGAACTTTGCCACATTTTGACATGTTAAAACCAAAAACTTAAATGTATTTTATTGGGATTTTATGTGATAGACAAACACAAAGTGGCACATAATTGTGAAGTAATGAAGGAAAATGATTAATGGTTTTCAAAATTTTTGACAAATATCTGAAAGTGTGGTGTGCATTTGTATTCAGCCCCCCGAGTCAATACTTTGTAGAACCTCCTTTCTTTTTGGGGATGTCTCTACCAGCTTTGCACATCTAGAGTGACATTTTTGCCCATTCTTCTTTGCAAAATAGCTCAAGCTCTGTGAGATTGACTGCTTCTCTGATTAAAGCCTCATACACACGGCCGGTTTTCTCGGCAAGAAAACTGCTGGCAAGCTTTTTGCTGAGAAAACCGGTCGTGTGTATGTTTTCTCATCGAGAAAACTGCCGGGAAGCTCAACGAGAAAAATAGAGAACCTGCTCTCTTTTTTCTCGTCGGGATTCTCGTCGGCCTGTTTCTCGACGAGAAAACTGTGTGTGTGTGTATGCGGCTACAAGCTTACCTGTCCTCCGGTAAGCCCGCGCATGCTCGATGAGACTTCGACGCATGCGCGGTAGCTTACAAGGGTAGTGTAGGGTGAAGCAAGATGGCGGCGACGGCATCGAATGTGACGAGCGCATGCTCGTCGTAGTCGATGACGTCACCATGTTCTTGCCATTCAAAAGAACGGCGGTTCTTTTGAATGGCTGTCTGTATGCACGGCTTGGCAAGAAAAGCTTGCCAGGAATCTCGTCAGGAAAAACTACGTTTTTTTTCCTGACGGGATTCTCGGCCGTGTGTACAGGGCTTTATGCTCTCCTTGCAGCGGCCTGTCAATTTAGGTTGGAGGCCATGTCTTGGTAGGTTTGCAGTTGTGCTATATGCTTTCCATTTTCGGATGATGGATTGATCAATGCTTCGTGAGCTGTTTAAAGCTTGACATTTTTTTATAAACTAACCCTGCTTTAAACTTCTCCACAACTTTATCCCTGGCCTGTCTGGTGTGTTCCTTGTCCTTCATGATTCTGTTTGTTCACTAAGGTTCTCAAGCAAACCTTTAGAACAGCTGTATTTATACTGAGATTAAATTACACATAGGTGGACTCTATTTACTAATTAGGTGACTTCTGAAGGCAATTGGTTCCACTAGATTTTAGTTTGGAGTATCAGAGTAAAGGGAGCTGAATACAAATGCACACCACACTTTTCAGATATTTATTTGTAAAAAATGTTGAAAACAATTTATAATTTTCCTTCCACTTCACAATTATGTGCCACTTTGTTTTGTTCTATCACACAAAATCCCAATAAAATACATTTACGTTTTTGGTTGTAACATGACAAAATGTGGAAAATTTTAACGGGTATGAATACTTTTTCAAGGCGCTGTATGTATTTCGACATGTTTTGAAACACTTGGGTCCACAAAGGAGAGGCTGTCCCTTGACATTGGGAAGAAATACATGAAAATGTGTGCTTATCACATGTATGAAAACATTGCGTATGTTCATTTACATACACCGAAAGGACAAATCTTGATATTATGTGAATCATTGTAGACTGGTGGAATCAAATTGATGTGACATATTCATCCTTGGTAACTAAGTTATTCCATACAGAATTGGAGCTGCAAATACCATGTCGATACTGTGCCTATTTCTCATGTGACATTGATGTGTATGCAAGAGGACAGTATGATATGATTAAAAGTTCAATATGCTGCCTCACTTCAGATGAAGAACACTCAGCCTGTCACTCGGAAGGAAACTTCAGCACAGCCGTCACAAAAAGATGCACTTCACTTCTCTTGGCTTGGAGTTCACAAATCAGCAGCTCTGAAGTTTTCAGTATAATAGTAATAGTTCACTTTAATTACTGTTCTTGTGGACTGACAGATTTCCAATTACATAGGAGAGACTTGTTTTAACGTTGTGCTATTTATGCATTCTAAATTTGAAACACAGAGTTTACAGCAACATGTCATACTAAGAAATTACACTAATGGAGTAAACAATTTTCCGTATTCGGGATGTATTTAAAGATATGCTCCTTTTTAATAAAACAAATAGTGCTCATCCATGCAAAAGCAATATTGCTGCACTTACCGTCAATGGGTATCTTTAACTTTTAGGTGGAGCGAAGGATTAGTATGAATTCAGACCCTCTCTGTAAGCAGCAGCCATGTTCGAGATTAACTGGCTTCCAGAAAGTTGGAATGGGAGAATCAACCTGTGAATTAGGCAAATTCAGCACATTTCATAACTTTTTCCAAAATAGCACTTTTCAATTTGCAGCAATACATGCATTCAGATTTGGTCCATGAAAAACCAGGCAATCGGGAATCATAAATTCTATGATACTGCACAGACTATGCAATCCTCCAAATGTTCAAGTCTAAAAAGACACATTTAACTCACAGCATATTTAACCAATACAATCATCAAAACTAGTAAAGTGTTGCAGGACTGAAGCCTCGTACACACGACCGAGTTTCTCGTCGTAAAAAACACAACGTTTTTTTCGACGAGATTCTTGTTAACCTTGTCGATTTTCTCGTCAAGCTTTCCATGCGTACACACTGACATTTCCCAATTTCCTCGTTGTTCTCCGCGGTCACGTCCAGCTTGTACGACGGCACTATAAAGGGGAAGATCTTTTTTCTTGGCGCCACCCCTTGGGCTGCTTTTGCTGATCTCGTGTTACCGCGTGTGAAGTAAAAGTTTGGGAAGAGACGATTCGCGCTTTTCAGTCTTCGTACTTTTCAGTTCGTTTTCTGCGGTTCAGTTTGTGCTTGTGGGTTTGTATCTTGACTTTCAGGGCGTCTAGGCAGGTCGTATCTGTTTTACAGTGCGTTCTTGCCTGTTCGTTTCTGTTTTTCAGTTCGTTATTCATAGGCCTTGCTGTTCTAAAGTGCGTTCTGTTCTGTACGTTCTGATAAGACGACCGTTTCCTAGCCATGTCGCCTGGACGTTCTCGTCGTCGAGTTCGTGCTGTGCGTGCGCTTGGTGTTGGTCTGCTTGTTTTGGACCAAGACCAGTCCATGAATGGTGTGAGGAGGAGTTCATGGACCAAGAATTGGTTGCTCCAGCGGGACCAATTCTGCCACATGCCTTTGCTGTGGGAGATAGTCGAGAATAATCCTGAGGACTACAGGAATTTTCTGCGGATGTCTGACCCCGTTTTTCAGGAACTGTTGGCTTTGGTGTCCCCCTATATTACCAGGAAGGACACCGTTATGCGGGAAGCCATCAGTGCTGAGCAGAGGCTCATCGCCACGTTACGTTATCTGGCGACAGGGAGAAGTCTTCAGGACTTGAAGTTCACAACAGGCATCTCCCCCCAGGCTCTGGGCCTCATAATCCCAGACACCTGTTCTGCTATTATACAAGTCCTGCAGGAGGACTATATTAGAGTAAGTTTTCTCCATTAACATCACATTTTATGTATTACATGTATGCTAATGTGTTGTATTTCTTTCATCCTTCCCTAATTACCATGATTGTAATATGCTGAGAATTTCCCCTTTGTCCTCATGCATGCTTGAAGCTTTAGATTGCCCCTTTTTTCTCCTCCATGCATATTTTCCTTCACTAACCTTTCCAGCAGGGGCGCCTGTTGCTCCAAATGTTTGGGGGTTCAAACCCCAATTTAGGAAATAAACTTCCTCCTTTTTTGCTCTGGTGCCTATTAAACGCCCCCATTTGTTCCCTCCAATGCAGCCATTTTGTTCCCTCTAATGCAGCCATTTTGTCCCCTCCAATGCAGCCAGTTCCCCCCGAGCCCTGCACTTACCTTCTTGTGGTCAGCGCCATCCTTCTTCTGTCCTTGATGTCTTCTCCTTCCCTTGATGTTGCGTCAGCCAATCATGTTACCATTAAACAGACTTGGTGAACATGATTGGCAGAGCAGCCTGTCAGTGTTTACCCAAGGAATGCCCCCCCCCCCTGCGTCCCCTATTTAACTTTTCTGAAGCCAATTACATCCCTCAGGCTGTAATGTGCAAGACAATTTTCCTTACTGTTTCTGATATGCAATTTTAAGCCCATAAATGCCGCAGTTCTTCATATGTCGGTCGCTTAACAGGGGGCCATCCACCTGAATAGTGGGCGACATAGACAATACATAGGTTAATGCAAGGCATGAACCTATGTATTGTTCTGAGTGACGGGCACAGGAGAGAGGGGGCAGTGCTCCAGCGCCCACTCTGGACGCACCGCCACTGCAATGCTATCCTGTGTCCAAACACATCTACCCCCCCCTCCCCATTATAATTTATTAATGGACCATCATAGGGGGTGATGAATATGATACATGAGCCTTCCATTATACTTATTTAAAACACCTTAATAAACGTAGACTTTGCTTGATGTTGGCCTCTAATGTATTTTCTTAGAATATACTTGTAAAGTTTGATTTGTGTATTCTAATATTTTTTCATCTTGTTTGACTCCACAGCTTCCTTCCACGCCACAGGTATGGCAGACTGTGGCATCGGAGTTTGCCACGCGGTGGGACTTCCCCAACTGCAGTGGTGCTATAGACGGGAAGCACGTCCACATCGTGCCGCCACCCCGTTCTGGGTCCTACTACTACAACTACAAGGGGTTTCATAGCATTGTGCTGATGGCGGTGGTGTCAGCACGGTATGAATTCCTCTATGTGGATGTGGGGAAGAATGGCCGGATGTCCGATGGGGGATCCTTCATCCAGACGGAGTTTGCCCTCCGTCTCCAGAGTGACGACCTTGCATTGCCACCGGATGCAGGGAATATTGAAGGACTCCCCTTTGTTTTTTTGGCTGATGAAGCCTTCGGGCTCGGACCACATCTTATGAGGCCATTTCCTCAGAGGACCCTGACCCCAGAGAAGAGGGTGTTCAATTACCGGCTGGCCAGGGGCCGAAGAGTCGTTGAAAATGCCTTTGGCATAATGGCCAGCCGGTTCCGCCTTTTTATGACTTCAATACACTTGGCGGACTACAAAATAAACTATGTAGTATTATGCTGCTGTGTGCTACACAATTTTCTTTGCCGCAAATCTAATTCCTATATGGCCTCAGTTTTGCCTGAGGCTGGACTTTCCCCTGATAATCCCCTGCCGGGCCTGGAATCTGCCCGTGCTGGCTTGCCCCCCCAAAATGCCCGTGAGGTTCGGGACAAATACATGGACTATTTCACGGGTAGGGGGGGCAATTCCTATGCCAGGCTATGTCTAAAGATTCCTGTCTAATGATCCAAATAAAAATCTTGTTTAAACTTCTAACGTTTGTTGGTTTCCTGTCTCCTAGTTTGTCTTAGTGCATTTGTAGTGCCAAGTGTATTTTCCTTTAGTAAATACCAACCATTTCACTATGTAACCTTTAAAAATGTACCAAATAAGGTTAGAGCATACAGGCATACCCCACTTTTAAGTACACAATGGGTTTTATTTACTAAAGCTGGAAAGCGCAAAATCAGGCTCACTTCTGCATAAAAACCAATGAGCTTCTAGGTTTTATTACCAGGCTTAATTGAACAAGCTGGGGTTAGAAGCTCATTGGTTTCTATGCAGAAATTAGCCTGATTTTGGGCTTCCCAGCTTTAGTAAATAAAACCCATTGTGTACTTAAAAGTGGGGTATGCCTGTATTAGAAAAAGAAGCTACAGGTTGTTTGTGTTCAAATATTTTACTATGTGCAAATTCACACACTTTTTATTTTATTTTACATTTTTTGTTTGCCTGGCCACAAACCGGCAATTGTTTTCTTAGGAAAATACAAAAACAGTTGCATTCCAAAAATTACAAAATTGGATACCTCGGAGCAATCTGAGACATTCACTTACACAAACTATATGTCTCTATGTGCCCGTCCTAATATGGGGTCCTGCCACCCCTTGCCCTGCCAAAAATTGAATATGCACACAATTGGGATTATTTTCCTATAGGGATTTTAGACTCCTGATCCCTATTGTCAACATGTGCTATCTGCCATCAGGGGTGATCAATGGACGTGTTTTGGGGGTGCAACCCCTTCCTCAGTTCACCTACTTTAGATACGAGGAAGGGGTTGCACCCCCAAAAGACGTACATGGATATCCCCTGATGGCAGATAGCACATGTTGACACACTTTGTGCAGATTCAATTTTTGGCTGGTTTGATTGTCAAAAAGTTTTTTAAAAGTTGAAGAAGAAACATGAAAAAAAGGGGGTTGGGATGCCTTATTGAATTCTCCCCAAAACATCGAGAATGTCTTTAAATGTTTGATCCATCACATGAATTCTTTCTTTAATTTTGTCCAGTTCCGTGCTACATTCCATCACTTGCTGGATGAAGCGGAGGGCACTGTCAGCAGAGAAACCTGTACTATCCTTCACCCCAACATTCACATCCCCTAAAAACAAAATAAAAAGGTATTATAACTCTGCAGGCCTACCTCTCTTACCTGAAGCTGTGGTGACAGATACTGACCTGTTGTGGTGACCAGTTCCACAACGTCATCCACCTCTCCTTCCTGCACTTCTCCTTCCTCCACCTCAACTTCCTCCACATCTTTAGGTTGTTGGTCTTTTGGAGTTTGGGGTTGTTGTGAAGCTGTGGGGTTCCTGTGCTCCCTGGAGTGTCCTCCTCCCAGTCTTCTCTCCCCTATGAGAATCAAACAAAAGGTAGAGTTATCACACAGAAATTCTCTATGTAAAAAAAAAAAAAACAGGCTAAATTGCTTGGAAGTGGGGTACAAGTGTGTGTTTGGGCGGAAGTTAAAGATGAATGCATTATTTCTGAGCAAGAATATGCTTAGTATTCACCTTTGTCTGTCATTTTTTAGACATGTAGGCAACACAAAAATTCTCTGATGCACCTGTGTGGGACACCCAAAAAAGGCGGGTCTGGTGGCCCACACTATAGTGCTCCAAAGTACAGATGTGGAAGCAGCTGCTGAGTGTCCTCTCCTTTACACAGTTTACAGTTTGCATTTCATTCTCTTTACAAACACATCATCTAGCCTAAAACTTTGTGCCCCAAATTTTCAAAAAAATGGCAGATGTCTAATTACTTTTGTGGCTGTAAAATAAGCCAAAACAGCGGATAGTGTCCGAACGAAGGGTCTGTAACGTAACGAACGATTACTGTGCCCAACCAAGTTCAAAATATTACATTTTGGAAGGGAGTCCAATAAGAAAAAAAAACTAAACCAGCAACATGTCAGTTTAGAAAAGGATTAATAGCAGAAAAGTGTACATTTTACTTACTTTTTGCGAGCATTCTCTTAATGCTCCTTAACTGCTCTGGCTCCCTCAGTTTGAGGTCTGACCACCTCTTTCTGAGCTGCTCATTTGAGCGTTTCACCCCGAAATTCGTCTTCAGACTCTTCACGACTTTAGTGAGGATTTTGGCCTTCCTTCTATTTGGTTTGCTATACGGCCCATGCTTTGCGTCATAATCAGACTTGAGCAAGATGTCCACCATCTCCGCCATCTCGGCAAAAGACATATTCGATGCCTTGAATCTCCTCCTTGATCGTGACGTTTCCTCGGTCTCTGGGCTTGTCTCCTCCTCGTTAGTTGCGGAATTATCAGACACCTGCTGTAACTCCGCCATATCTGTCTGCGCGCCGAAAGAGAAGGGGTGGGGAAAAAATGTTAGTTAGAACGTCATGGGCGGGCGACGTGTGCGGAGCGACGTGTTCGTATTTTGACGCATGCGTGGTGTGTATATAGCAAACACACATGTGACTATAGTACGTTCGGTGTGCGGAGAGAGGAGTTCAAGTGACAGACGTGCAAACGAAGGTATGTGATTTTGAGACTGTGCCAAATTGTTGGCCTATACTGTCTTGAGAATGTTGTAGGATATATATGGTGACTAGAGTACGATGTTAAGGAGGTTAGACTGTTTGCCTCACATTAGTTATATATTATTTATTTAACTTGCAGATACAATATGAATGTCTTTATTAGCGACAAAGAGTTCCTGGCGGAATTTATTGACCGGGTAAGGGAGCTGCCGGCTCTGTGGGAGATGAAAAACCCCATCCACAAAAAAAGAGGGGTGAGAAAAGCAGCACTGGAGAAGCTGCTCCCATTTGTGCAGACCAAGGTGCCCACAGCCACAGCAAAACAAGTGGACACTAAAATTGGGAGCTTGAGAGGCACATACAGGACTGAACGCTCTAAAGTCCTTACTTCTCAGAGGTCAGGAGCAGCAGCAGGTGATGTGTATGTCCCGATTTTGTGGTACTACAGCAGGATGTCCTTCCTGGATGACCACATTGAGGCAAGGCCATCACTCTCCACTCTTCCCCCCCCCCCCCAGACTTCCCTGCAGCCAACCTGAGCCTTCTCTGGAGCAAGAGGAGGCAGCCATCCTGGATGAACCTGATTTGGCCATCTGGAGCCAGGTATAGTATTAAATGAAAATGTATTGGGATAAAATTAATGTTTGCCAAATATGTCAAGATGAGAAACATACAATATTTTGGCTTCCACAAGTGAAATCAAGATCTCGAGACATTAGTCTGCACTTAATTGGGTGCTAAATAGTCAATCTGATGTAGGTGTAAATTAGAAAAAATGATTTCTGGATTTACATTCTAATTGCTTCAATCATGTTTATAAAGTTTGCTGCAAAGATTAAACCAACATATTAAACTATGTCCCTTTTTCATACACAGGATGAAATCAGCCAGGGTCTGGAAACTGTCAGGCAGGAGGAGGAAGGGCCCACTGTGAGCCAGGAGGTGGCAGGGCCCACTGTGAGCCAGGAGGTGGCAGGGCCCACTGTGAGCCAGGAGGTGGCAGGGCCCACTGTGAGCCAGGAGGTGGCAGGGCCCACTGTGAGCCAGGAGGTGGCAGGGCCCAGTGGCAGCCAGGAGGTGGCAGGGCAAAGGAGAAGCACCAGATCCCAGGTGCCTCCCATCCGGCTTCCCAAAAGAGGCAGGAGGGACAGGACCACCAGTGAGGCAGCAATGGCCCTTATTAAAGAGGCCCATGACACCCTCAAAGAGCCCACATCCCCTGAAGAGGCCATTGCCGGCCTAGTGGAGGCAAAGTTCAAGGTGATGAGCATGGAGCAACGCCTCCTATGCGAGCCCCTGCTCATCACCTTGCTCAACAAGGGGGTGATGGGAAAAATTACCCCCAATACCGCCATTTGTGAGGTGGCACAACTGTCCCAACCTCAACCTCCTCCTCCACCTCCACATTCTTCTTCTGCCCCACCCCCTTCTCCTCCACCTCCACCTTGTTCTTCCGCCCCACCCCCTTCTCCTCCACCTCCACCTTGTTCTTCTGCGCCACCCCCTTCTCCTCCACCTCCTCCTCCTCCTGACAGGAGTACCCCTCCAGTGGCCCAGCCTTCAGCCAAACGAAGAAGGAAGGCTGCAGGGAAGGCTTCAGGAAAGGTTGCCAGGAAGACGAGGAAGTGATGGCCTTGCTTCATTGTGGTCGGACAGAAGGCAGCCTGTTGTAGTACCACACACTTGGGACATATATATCACCTGCTGCTGTTCCTGACCTCTGGGAGGCCAGCATCAGATTGTGTTCAGAAATGTTGGCCTTCTCAAGCTCCCAATTTTAGTGTCCACACAGGGTTGCTGTGTGCTCTGGGGTCCCTGGGATGCACAAATGGCAGCAGCTTCTCCAGCGCTGCCTTCTCTTTATTTTAGTTCAAACATGAATACATTTTATTTTTCTTTAAGTTCATACTTGACTATGTGTATTTGTAAAAATGTAAAATCTAGCTTTGGAGTAAGCAGATACATTTGACTGACAAAAAAGGGACAGATACCAACCCCCCAAAAAAATAACGAAATCGTATTTCCCAAAAAAGGGTGTAAAATTTAAATAATATATATTAAAAGATTCAATGGGAGATCACTACCAAAACATTGCGAAATTACAATTAACATCAGTTTGAAAAATATCAAATTTTTAAATATTCCTAAAAACTTGCACGATATAATACACATAAATCTTCTTAAGAGCAGCATGAAAAAGGTTTAAAAAAGATAGTCATAACTCTGTGTGAATATCAGCAGCAAAAGAAGTTCATTCGTTTGGATTAATGTAACATTCTAACGAAGATTTCAATGCACAACATTTAAACGATGCAAAAATTTGGAGCGTGACGAATGTGCTATCTCCATTACGAAGGCTTGTTTTACCAGAAGATGCGCTCCCGTCTCATAGTTGCTTGTGAGCATGCGCGCTTTTGGAAGAGTCGTAAAAGCATACACACGAACCATTTTCTCGTCACAAAACAGGCCGACGAGAAACACGACGAGGAAATCTGGAATCCTGACGAGAAAATAGAGAGCAGATTCTCTATTTTCTCGTCGAGATTCACGGCAATTTTCTCGTCGTAAAACCATACACACAAACGGTTTTCTCGACCAAAAAGCTCAGGCGGCACTTTTCTTGCCGGTTTTGGACGAGAAACTCGGTCGTGTGTTCGAGGCTTGAGACTTATTCAGGTCAGCAAGTTCCTTCCCTAGTAACCAGTCCATCTCAGGAACTGGGATTGTACTCAAGACTGCACACATCCTTTTTTTTTTTTTTTTTATGTTAAATTAGTATTAAACCCAAGAACCAAACATTGGTTATATTGTAGATTACTGACCTTAGATGTGATGGCTGCATTTGTTTTCTTTTTTAGGCTTTCTTTCTTTCTTTTATTTGCATCTGGTGATCCAAAGCTCTCCAGCTAAATGTGTCAGTTACAGAAATGAGACAAACCATTTAACACTAACAGAAGTGCATACAATGATCAACTTTTACTTATTCATGTTAAGACTTTATCCGAAAAGAAAAAAAAACAGTTCCTGTAACTGCTTATAAAGTATGAGCTGGAGTTTGGCTTCATGGTACATCTAACACTCCCCTCCCCCCCAGACTGGCAATACTGCTGTCCAAATGTGACCCCTGTGCTCCTTCATCCAGAGTGGGGGCATTCGAAAACAGGAGGTGTGTTATTGGGTAGATAACCAGGTGAAAACTGAGGGGAAAAAAGCCTAAAGAAAGAAAACGGAAGCAGCCACCACATCTCATGATTGGTAAGCTACAATATATTACATCTTTGGTTTTGGGTTTAATACCACTTTAAATATGCCTATGTAACCCAATTAACTAGGAGTGGAAGGGACAAGAGTGCAAGTCAATCAAGTTTTGCTACATTGCAGATGTAGCCAAGTCCCGGGCCTTTCCAGGCCTAATGGTGACCTCCAGAGTTAGGGACAGCTGGCATCCTTCTGTGTAGAGTGGGTTACGAGGCATGGTGGGTGTAATGTAAGGTAAATTAATGGGTGCCAGACACTTCTTGAATGTAAAGAGATATTTATTTTCTCTTAAACAGAACTGTGGGAGAGAGGGTTAGGGCCAAGACACCCTTTAGTAGTTGCAATGTTGTGTAGCGGGGTGTTGCCTATTGGTATGTTATAAGGACTATTTTATACACAAATGCACCCAGATCCCTCCGAAACTCTATTGACTACTGTTTGACTTGAAAGGAAAGGTGCACGGTGGGACTTGTAGTACAGAGAGAGATGGACTCCAATGCCGTGGATACTATATAGACTACTGTACCTACAGTGCAGCTGTACACCCACAGTGCATTGCCTGGCACAAGGTCTGCTGGGGAAGGGTTATTTAAGTGGAGGAGGAGCAACGCGCGGTCTCTTTGGACATCGCCCGCCCAGCAAGTCGGAGCCTGTGTTGGGGCCTGTTGTGTTTGTCTAAGCCGGAGAGTCTGGGCCTACAGAATCTGGGAAACCTGCTCGTCGCAGGAGAGGGATCTCATCAAAAGAGTCTGGTGATATCCCGGAGCATCCAAGGGTCGACCCATCTATCGACTTCCATGCGGTTGTCTGAGGGACCGGAGACTACGGGTGGTGGAGAGATCGTGTGCCGGAGCACCAGCACAGATCCATCAGGACGTACTGGGCCTGGTCAGGTGAGAGGGCACTTGCCTAGGACTTTTAACTGTAATTAGGCCCGACATCTTTTGACTAAGGCTGAGCATTTTATCACCCGTGACTTCACGTCTTAATTATAGGGATGAGCTCAGGCATGTTCGCATTGAACACGTGCAGAGCCCGCCAAGGAAGTCGGCACCGTTGGAACCGCGCTGCGCTAATCACAGGCAGGGAGACATTGTCCCGATGCTCGGCTGCAGAGATCGGGAAATGTGATTAGCGCAGCGCGGTTCCGACTTCCTTGGCGGGCTCTGCACATGTTCAATGTGAACACGCCTGAGCTCATCCCTACTTAATTATAGCCGGAGTTCAGCTAACGTTATTTGATATCCCTTGGATTACAAACATTAAGTGCACCAACGTTTTGCTAGCAAATTTTATCAACAATAAAATAAGAGAGGTATATGAAATCCCAAGGGACCATCTCATAAAGGATAAAGAAAAGATAGTGAATAGATCTAAAGATGTACCAATAATCATGAATTTTAATATTCAACACGAACAACTTGAATCAATCTTTAGGAAACATTGGCCAATCTTAAAAGCTGATAAACAGCTACAAAGTTTACTACCAGATATGCCGCGGGTGGTAAATAGAAGAGCTCCCACTTTGAGGGATCTAGTGGTAAAGAACATACCAGATTCACCAATAAAATCGAGTATACATACCTTCTTTCAAGGGAAAGGATTCTATCCTTGCAAACGATGCTATGCATGCAGAGAAACAAGGCAAAATGGGTTGAAATGTTCTAATTTTAAATCCAATACTACACAAAAAGAATATAACATCAAAGATTTCATTACGTGTAGGACTGAGGGGGTCGTGTACATATTGGAGTGCACGTGCTCATTACAATACATAGGTAGAACAAAGAGACCCCTATGGAAACGCATAAGTGCAGAATATAAAAGCAGGTTTCCCTAAACACAATGGGGCTGATTTACTAATAACAGTGCGCTGCGCTGGTTCTAACCTTAATTGCTGCGCCGGATAACTCCTTCACTGGGCGCAGGAAGCAGCGGCGCACTGTTATAGTAAATAGAAATGTCAACGGCGCTCTATTGAAAATGAATGGTTCCCTATGGGAGCCCATTGATTTGAATAGAGGTCGCCCGGGAAGTCGGATCCGACTTGCGGGCGACTCGTGTGCCGGCTGACACAGGGACAGCGCGACTCTGCGAGGCGATCTGGACACGACCTGAGCGTGCAGCAGCCGCTCAAGTCGTGTCCTAGAGGCGACTAGCCGGCCGAGAATGTGTCCAGCGCGATGTGATCGCGCTGGTCCTCGGCAGCCTCGCTGTCCCATGTTTGGCATGAATCATGAAGGGGAACTCCAGGCCAAATTTTAATGAAAAAACCGGCATGGGTTCCCCTCCAGGAGCATACCAGGCCCTTAGGTCTGGTCTGGATTTTAAGGTGAACCCCTCAAGCCGAAAAACGGGATGGGGGTCCCCCCAAAATCCAAACCAGACCCTTATCCGAGCACGCAACCTGGCAGGCCGCAGGGGAAAAGGGGGGACGAGAGCGCCCCCCCCTCCCTCCTGAACCGTACCAGGCCACATGCCCTCAACATGGGGGGTTTGGTGCTTCGGGGCAGGGGGGCGACCTGCGGCCCCCCCACCCCAAAGCACCCTGCCCCCATGTTGATGGGGACAAGGGCCTCTTCCCGACAACCCTGGCCATTGGTTGTCGGGGTATGCGGGCGGGGGGCTTTTCGGAATCAGGGCGCCCCCTTTAAAAAGGGGGCCCCCAGATGCCGGACCCCCACCCTATGTGAATGAGTATGGGGTACATCGTACCCCCTACCCATTCACCTGGTGGAAAAAAATTGCAATAAAAAAAACACACAGCTTTTTGAAGTATTTTATTGCACAGCTCCGGGGGTCTTCTTCCGACTTCAGGGGTCTCCGGTGTCGTCGCCGCGCTCTCCGGTTTTCTTCTGCTGGGCCACCGCTAACTTCTTTAGCTCTTTTGCTAGCGGAGGCCCGGTCTTCTCCGTCGCCTTCTCCCCCTCTTCTCCTCTTCGGCTCTTCCTTTCTTCTGCCGGGCCTCCGCTAACTTCTTTTAGCTCTTTTGCTAGCGGAGGCCCGGTCTTCTCCATCGCCTTCTTCTTCTCCCGCTATCCGGTTCTTCTCCCGGTTCTTCTCCCACTTCTTTCTTCTGCCGGCCCCTCCACTAACTTCTTTAGCTCTTTTGCTAGTGGAGGGGCCGGTCTTCTCCGTCGGCGTCTTCTTCTCTCTTCTCCTCCTCGATGTTGACTCGTCGCTTCCTCTCGCAGTAATGCTAAATCTTCGGTCCGCAGAGATTAATATAGGCTTCTCATGACGTCACAGTCACATGTTCCGGGGCACATGGCTCCGGAGCATGTGACTGTGACGTCATGGGAACATGTGACTGTGACGTCATGAGAAGCCTATATTAATCTCTGCGGATCGAAGATTTAGCATTACTGCGAGAGGAAGTGACGAGTCAACATCGAGGAGGAGAAGAGAGAAGAAGACGCCGACAGCGACGACGGAGAAGACCGGCCCCTCCACTAGCAAAAGAGCTAAAGAAGTTAGTGGAGGGGCCGGCAGAAGAAAGAAGCGGGAGAAGAACCGGGAGAAGAACCGGATAGCGGGAGAAGAAGAAGGCGACGGAGAAGACCGGGCCTCCGCTAGCAAAAGAGCTAAAAGAAGTTAGTGGAGGCCCGGCAGAAGAAAACCGGAGAGCGCGGCGACGACAAGCTGTGTGGTTTTTTTATTGCAATTTTTTTCCACCAGGTGAATGGGTAGGGGTACGATGTACCCCATACTCATTCACATAGGGTGGGGGGGCCGGGATCCAGGGGCCCCTTTATTAAAGGGGGCTCCCGGATTCCGATAAGCCCCCCGCCCGCAGACCCCGACAACCAACGGCCAGGGTTGTCGGGAAGAGCCCCTGTCCTCATCAACATGGGGGCAGGGTGCTCTGGGGTGGGGGGGCCGCAGGTCGCCCCCTGCCCCAGAGCACCAAACCCCCCATGTTGAGGGCAGCCGGCCTGGTACGGTTCAGGAGGGAGGGGGGGCCGCTCTCTGGTCCCCCCCTCTTCCCTTCCCCTGCGGCCTGCCAGGTTGTGTGCTCGGATAAGGGTCTGGTTTTGATTTTGGGGGGACCCCCGCGCCGTTTTTTCGGCGTAGGGGTTCCTCTTCAAATCCAGACCAGACCCAAGGGCCTGGTATGCTCCTGGAGGGGGAACCCATGCCGTTTTTTTATTTAAAATTTGGCCTGGAGTTCCCCCTCAAGATTCATACCAAACACAGTGCCTGCTATTGGCGGGGATCCAAGTCGGATCCCCGTTCATTGAAAGTCGGACATATGTCGGCTTCATGTCGCAGGGCAAAGTCGGATCCAAAGTAGGACAGATGTCGTGTCGCACTAGTGTGAACCCAGCCTAAATACAACTACACTGCTGCTCTCAGCTGCTCATATCACTCTGGTCTCACTAAATAGCTAAAATCGTAAATAATACTGTTTTTGGAGCTTAGGGCGGCTCCTTATCATATACATGCAAATGTGGTAAAACACGGCATGCAAACGCCACAAAGTGCGCCTTTCTAAATGCCACTTTCAACCTTAGTTCAGAACACTTTGCACCAGCGTCCCGTCTACATGGGGCCTAAAAACGCCTATGCCATTTACAGCTCCAAAACGCCATGGTGGCCATGAGGCCATAGGCTAACATGGAGAGATGTTTTTAAGCTGCAAAAAACGCTCAAACAAGCGGTTGGAAAAACGTTTGTGTGCATGTAGCCTTATATTAACCACTTGCGCACTACCCAGACCAAGTTTCACATTTCAGCGCTGATGCACTTTTAATGACAATTGCGCGCTCATACAACACTGTAACCCAATGAAAATGTTTTATTTGTTGTCACACAAATAGAGCTTGCTTTTGGTGCTATTTGATCACCTTTGTGTTTTATTTTTATTCTATAAATACAAAAGACCGAGTTTAAAAAAAAAAAAATTGATATTTTACCCACTTCAGCACTGGGCCTATTCTGGCACTTCTCTCCTTCATGAAAAAATCATACATTTATGGCTATAAAATTACTTCAAAACACCAAACATTATATATTTTTTTGGAGCAGACACCCTAGGGAATAAGATGGCGGTCATTGCAAATTTTTATCTCGCTCGGTATTTGCGCAATCAATTTTCAAACGCCTTTTGTTTGCTAAAAATATTACAAAACAGTAAAGTTACGGCCAATTTTTTGGTATAATGTGAAACATGTTGTTATGCTGAGTAAATAGATACCTAACACGTCACGCTTTAAAATTGCGCACACACATAGCATGACACCAAACTTCAGTAATTAAAAATCTTCCTAGGCGATGCTTACAATTTTTTTACACGTTACCATTTTGGCATTACAGAGGAGGTCTAGTGCTAGAATTGCTGCACTCGTTCTAACGCACGCAGCAATAACTCACATGTGTGGTTTGAACGGCGTTTACATATGTGGGCGGGACTTACGTGTGTGTTCGCTTCTGAGCGCGAGCTACCGGGGGCGTTTTTTCTTATTTATTTTTTTGTTTTTTGACTTTTTTGTATTTCTTACTCTTTTTTATTTTTTTTATTTTTTGGGATCTCTTTTATTCCTTTTACAAGGAATGTAAACATCCCTTGTAATAGGAATGTGTGTGACAGGTCCTCTTTATGGAGAGATGCAGGGTCAATAAGACCCCGCATCTCTCCTCCAGGCTGGAAAGCATGATATTGTTCCAAAAAAATCACCAATCTCATGCTGACAGCCAAGATCACGGCTTGGTTAACATACGGGAACACGGCATGATGTCATAACATCGTGCCCGCGCCTCCGACGGTCATAGAGATGACTGATGACCATCTGGTCACCAGTCATCTCCAAATCGTTCTCCGAGCCCCAGATGGCATGGGAGACCCCGGAGAAGCACCGGATGGCGGCAAGAGGGGGGGGGGAACGTCCCCTCCCCCCGCCTATAAGAACGATCAAGCGGCGGAACTGCCACTATGATCATTTTTATTGTGCACAGAATCGCCGGCTGAAAATAATGATATCTGAATGATGCCTGCAACTGCAGGCATCATTCAGATGTCACCGCCCAAAGCCAAGGATGTAATTTGACGGTCGGCGGTAGGAAACATAGTTAATATTTTTAAAAAAGGTAATTTTTCTTCTTCATTGATGTACACTGATGAGACTGCACTGATGGGCACCGATAAGGTGGCAAGGGTGGGCACTGAGAGGTGGCATTGCTATTTGGCACTGGTGGGCAGTGAGAAGTGGCACTGCTAGGTGGCAATGATAGTTGGCAGTGATGGGCCCTGATAGGCACTGGCAGCACTGCTAGGTGCCACTGATTGGCACCAGTGGTGGGCATTGATAGGTGGCACTGGCAGGGGCTACTAATTGTCACAGATGATGCAGAATTGCCTCTTCCTCTTCGGGCCCCATGTCCCTTGCACATAAGCCGGTGATTGCCTTTTTTTTATGCTCACGCTGTCAGCACAAGGAGAAAACAAAAACCATTACCCAGCTTTTGTTTACATCACGTGATCAGCTGTCATTTGCTGACAGCTGATCACATGGTAAAGGGCAGGGATCGGCCCCTTACTCGGATCTGTCATCACCCGAGTCACAGTGACTCTGTGACCACAGCACGCGCAAAGGGTAGGACATTTATTGACGGACTCCCGGCAATTGAGGACCATGCTGTGGCCGTCAATCAGTTATAGCACTGATCTCAAGTGATTAAAGAGGGTCAAAATGGGCCATTGACATGCATCACAATTCAACTTAGGAATGAGGCCTCGTACACACGACCGATTTTCTCGGCAAGAACCAGCAAGAAACTTGCTGGCAGAGAGGTCTTGCCGAGTAAATCGGTCGTGTGTACGCTGCTATCGGGTTTCTCGTCGAGAAAACCGACAAGAAACCTTGACGAGAAAATAGAGAACCTGCTCTCTATTTTCTCGTCGAGATTCTCCTCGGCATGTTTCTCTACGAGAAAAGTGAGTGTGTGTACACTTACCTGTCCTCCCGGAAGCCCGCGCATGTTCGAAATGAATTCGACGCATGCGCGGTAGCTTCCTAGGCATACGTAGGGTAGACCAAGATGGCGGCGACGGCATCGAATGTGACGAGCGCATGCTCGACGTAGTCGATGACGTCACCGCGTACACTCCTTTCAAAGAACCGCGGGTTCTTTGAAACGAGCGTGTGTACACACGGCCGGGACAAGTTTCTTGTCCAAGAATCTCGTCAAAAAAAACGACATGTTTTTTTCAACGAGAATCTCGGCCGTGTGTACGAGGCCTGAGTCTTTGAAAAGTTAAACTAAATAATTTGGCCACTTTATCCTTCCAAATAATTCACTTCCTGTCACATAGCCACACAGGAAGTGAGGGAAAATCCCTAACAATGTCTTTCCTTGGGGACACACAGGTCAGTCTAAATACTTTCCCCATTATGCACATTGCACTCGAGCATATTGCGGGGTACACCACAAATTATTATTAGGTAGTTTGGACTGTGGGGTCTATTTACTAAAGGCAAATCTACTTTGCACTACAAGTGCACTTGCTGTATATCTGAGGGGGACATGCAAGCCAAAAAAAAAAAAACATCTTTGCTTTTACATGATTGTAACATCCAATCACCAGTACTTTCCCTCAGATTTTCAGCAGCTACACTTTTACTGCAGAGTGGATTTGTCTTTACTAAACCCCAAACTACCCAATGATTTGGGGTGTACACAACAAAGTGTTAGAGTGCAATTTGCTTAATGGGGACACTAGTTAGATTGATCTGTGTGTCCCCAAGAAAAGCCATTGGTAGGGTTTTACCTTCACTTCCTGTTTAGCTGTGTGACAGGAAGTGAAGCCAATGTTAAGAAAAGGAGACAAAGGCCAAACTACAAAAAAAAATATCTAAAAAAAAAACACACACACGCAGGGGTTCTAACACTTACTTTGTTTCCCTCAAAATGCCCACAATTAGAATTGTATGGCCTTGAGCTATTTTTAAGTGCAGTGCTCTAAATCAGTGCTTCTCAAGTACCCCCAACAGGCCATGTTTGCAGGTTTTCCTTCATCTTGCACATGTGCTTTAAATCACAGTCAATGGTTTTGATTTTTGGACAGCAATTCTCGATAAGCTAAATTCACAAAACATGTCCTATTGGGGGTACTTTAGGACTGAGGCTGAGAACCACTGCAGTAAAAAGGGAAAACTGAATACTTACCGCTCTGTACTTTTCATTTCCTGGTGACGCTCCATGGCAACACACAATACAATCCATGCATATGCTACCATGAAGGCACCAGGGTAGACAAATTACACCTGTTTTGTTTTGACATGCCAATCAGCTGTCACATTTGTTGCAAAGAAAACACAAAACAAACATCAAAACTTTCCATCTAATTTTATTGTTCAACAAAACAAAAGGGAAGGCAAAATAAAAAAAACATGGTCAATTTGAAACAGTTACAGACTCAACATCTTGAGCAAAAATGCAACAGACAATTAAATCAAAGTGAACAAACAACACACATTAACAACATCAGAATTATTTCAGGGGAACATATCTCCCCCACACCAAAAATATACAATCCACATAAGTTAACCAATCACTTGTTTTGCAAAGACATAACAAATAAAATACATGTGTTACAAACACGATAAGGACACCAACATGTACATTTTGCCCCCCCCCCCCACACACACTTACCTCTTTCTCAAGGCAAGCGACCGAATGCTCTGTGAGCTTTATATAACATATGTTTGTGTGCTAATGAGGCAATTGAAAACACATGCACAGTCCATGAAACACCCAGAATGCAAGTTCTCCCAATGTAGAGACTGAAATTCAAAGTGGGCACACCTGTTAAGGTGTCCTTCAATTTCTAACCCATAAAAACACTCTCTGAGTGAGCATGCCCAGAAATATCCAGGCGCTGTTCACACACAAAAAGCACGCCAAAAAAAATAACTGGCTGGGCATGTGCAGAACACCAATGCAGCTAGCAAAAAATAACCCCCCCCCCTCCCCCCGTCCAAAATTAAGCACATCATCCAGCATGCTACAAAATTAGAGATGGGACATTCACCCCTCCCCCCCACCAACAAAACGGAAAATTGTATCATACTTACCAGTAATTTTCCTTTCCTGGTGCCTATCCATGGCAGCATACCTGTGATAGAGCTCCGCCTCGACTCCTCCTTCGGGACTAGTGAATAGCATAAATTAAAAGGCATAGTCCCTCCCCCAACATTCTCTGTAATATAGAATACCGAGGGTGGAAGCGTACGCTGCCATGGATAGGCACCAGGAAAGGAAAATTACTGGTAAGTATGATACAATTTTCCGTTTTCCTGGTGCCTCCATGGCAGCATATCTGTGATAAATAACTAGCTGACATGGGTGGGATAATTGCTTAACAATAAATGTTTAATTAGAAGAGGACATAGCAGCCTGAACTGCCCTCCTTCCAAACTCAACAGTCGTGAGCGCTCCTGGATCAATATGGTAGTGTCTGAGGAACGTATGGTGAGAAGACCAGGTGGCGGCCCTGCACACCGTCTCCAATGAAACATTAGCCCTTGCCGCCCAGGAAGCTGAGACTGCCCTTGTAGAATGAGCATTCACTCGGGATGGAGGCTCCATATTCTTCACCCTGTAGGCCTTCCGGATTAACTTTACAACCCAAGATGCCAGAGTTCTGATGGAAGTTTCTTTGCCCCTGTATTTACCGAACGATACGATGAAAAGTCTCTCAGAATTTCTGAAGGGGCCGGTGGCTTCTAGGTAGGCCCTGAGCACTCTGGATACATCCAGTTCGTGACAAGACTCTGAATCCGTGTCTGTAAACACTGGTAGTGCCCAGGGTTCCAACAGGTGGCTTGGAGTAGCAACCTTTGGTGTGAACCCCCGAAGGGGACGAAGTTCCACTCTGTCTGGGAAGAAGGAGATGTGGTCGTCACCTATCCCTAAAGAGTGAAGTTCCGAGATTCTTCTGCCAGATGTAATGGCTAGCAGGAAAGCCATCTTTAGTGTCAGGTTCCATATTGTTACTTGTTCCACTGGAGCAAAGGGATGGTCGGATAGAACTTCCAGGACTAGGGACAGATCCCACTTAGGAAATGATCGTCTGACAGGAGGGCGAATCTTCAATATACCTCTGAGGAAAGTGACTACTGAAGCTTCCTCCGCCCATCTCTTATTTGTTGCAGCAGAGATTGCTGCTACCTGCACTTTGAGAGAGCTCAGACCAAGTCCCAGACCAAGTCCTGTCTGAAGGAATCCTAGAACATGAGATGTAGAAGGAAGGATTGGATCAAATCCATTTCCGGAAACAAATGACAAGAACTTGTCCCATATTTTTGAATATATGGCATTAGTTGCTGGCTTCCTAGCTTTTAGAAGGATTGATATGACTCCTGGAGAACACCCTAGGGACTCGAACCTTCACCTCTCAACCTCCAGATTTGAAGATTCAACTTCTGAGGGTTTGGATGAACTAGACTGCCCTGCGACAGAAGTTGAGGGAAAGGAGGGATCTTGATTGGAGACCCCAAACTGAGGTGCAATACGGAAGTACTGCCACCACCTGGACTGGCTCCCTGAGGAGCCTCAGGAGGAATTTGAATATTAATGGCCTGGGAGGAAAGGCATATTCCGTGGTGAACCTCCAGGGACATGACAGGGCATCCACTGCCTCAGCTTGTGGATGCGGCAGCCGAGAGAAGAACCTGTCCAGCTTGGCGTTCTTCGGGGAGGTGAACAGATCTACCTGAGGGGGATCCCATATGTTGGCAATCTAAAAGGAAGACATGGGGGTGGAGAGCCCACTCGTTGTTGTCCAGGAAGTTTCTGGATAATGTGTCTGCTTCCGTGTTCAACCTGCCTGGCAGATGCATCGCTCTGAGGTCCAGGAGGTTCTGCTCCGCCCAGAGCATGATCGGCTCTACCTCCTTGAGGAGTGACCTGCTGCGAGTGCCTCCCTGCTTCTGCAGATAAGCGACAGCTGCCCTGTTGTCTAGGCGTAGGAGTATTCTCTGGCCTCTGATTTGGGGTGCCAAAGAGGTCAGTGCCAAGAAGGCTGCCCTCATCTCCAAGATGTTTGATACCACTCCCTGGGTGGTGCATGACCATCTCCCCTGTATTCTGGTTTGCCCGCAATGGGCTCCCCAGCCTTGTCTGCTTGCATCGGACGTAATTATGATCCAAGGAAGGGAGCCCAGGTGATGAGGCTTGGAGAGGTTTTCCGGAACTGTCCACCAGTGAAGGCTCCTGCGCATTTTTCCCCGTCAGCAGGATCGTCTGAGATAGTCGTTGTTTCTTCCACTGCGCCAAGAAACCAGTCTGGAAATACCTCAAGTGCCAATGTGCCCAAGGAACCATGGGTATATAGGAAGACATTGTGCCAATGAGGCTCAGGCATTGTGAAGCCATCAGATACGGGCTCCGGATGACTTTGATCATTCTCTGGATGACAATCCTTGCCTTCGGCGGTGGTAATGACACTGTCCCCACCTGAGTGTCGAACATTGCGCGTAGATTATCTGCTGTGTTGGCGTTAGTTGACTTGTCGGAATTCACCAGCCACCCTAGCTCTTTTTAGTGACTGTAGAAGAATGTCCCGGTGACATACCAACTGATCCGGATTGCTTGCTAGGAGTAGGATGTCGTCCAAGTAGTGGTATATCCTCAAGCCCCTCTCCCACAGGGGAACCAAAGCAGATATTAGTATCTTGGTGAACACCCTGGGAGAGGTGCACAGACCGAAAGGCAGGGCTTGAAACTGTAGGTGGGTCTATCCCACTGCAAATCTCAGGTATTTTTGAAATGCAGGTAGAATTGGAACATGTAGGTATGCATCCTGCAGATCGACCGAAATCATCCAATCTGATGGCTGGACTGTCTGAATAATCGTCTGCAGGGACTCCATTTTGAAGCTTTCGGGGCGGATATACCGGTTGAGCCTCTTTAGGTCTATCACAGGCCTCCACCCACCTGTCCTCTTTGGGACCAGAAATAGGGTGGAGTAAAAGCCTGCGAAGCGCTCTGCCAAGGGAACCGGAACAGCCGCCCCCTGAAGCTGGAGTGATGTTAGGAAGTTTTTCAAAGCTTGAGCCTTCAGTGGAGAGGATGGAATCTCTGTCCTTTGAAAGAGTTCCGAGGTGGGGGGTGAGAAAAATTCCAAAAGTGCCCCCATTGAATTGTTGACAGAACCCAGGGGTCGTGGCAGCGGGTGGCCCAGACTGGGGTAAAAAACTTTAGCCTGGCTCCCACCGGGAGTGCCTGGGCTACTCTGGCATAAAAAAAAAGACTGCTTCTGCTCCTGTGGAGCCGGAAGGGCTTTCATCTTCCTGTTCAAAAAGGATACCTGAGTACCTTTCCAAGGTCTTTTGTTGTCTCTGGGCTCTCGACTGCCTAAAATTCCTTGGGTTTGACTGGCGGAACCTAGAGGAACCACCTCTGAATCTTCGCCTACTTCTGTCCTGTGGAAGCATACCAGACTTTCCTCCTGACAGCCTGGAGATAGCTTTATCCATTTTGTCTCCGAATAGTGCTTTCCCATCAAACGGGATTTTGCACCAATTTTTGTTTGGAGGATAAGTCAGCCATCCAGGGTTTCAGCCACAAGGCCCTCTTCGCAATCACTGAATGCAACACGGATCTTGCCGACCACCTGATCGTGTCAATGGCCGCTACGCAGGCAAAGTCTGCAGACAATCTAAGCTCTTCTAAGGAGGACTTAGTTATATCCTCCATGGGGACATCCTGACGCAAAGCCGTCTCAATATTATCTGTCCAAGATCTTATGGCATTTGATACTGATGTGAGGGCAATAGCTGGCTTACATGCTGCTTCCGGGGCTAAGTAGCTCCTCTTCAGCTGCAGGTCGATTCACCTGTCTAGAGGGTCTTTGAAGGAAGCGGAATCCTCCATTGGCAAAGTTATATTTTTTGCGAGTCGCAACACCGACGCGTCTACCACTAGCATGGAGTTTGGTGACTGCGTTCCAGACTCTGGTAAGGGGTATATAGTTTATCAGTCTTTGACCATTCCTTCTGAATGACTTGACTAATCTCGCCAATCTGAGGAATGGGAAGTAGCTTGTAGACTCTTGGGGAGGCTATTCTGCGTCTTTCCAGGCGATTGCAGTTTTGACTGCCTGGATGAATGGCTTTACCAAGGAGAGACTGAAGCCAGAAGGTTCTGATTCCTCTGAAGAGTCCCCTGAAGAGTCTTCAGGTGGTGAATCTCTAGCTGGTCGGCCTGACGGCAGCAGAGGTGTTCTGACTGCTGACGGACCAGGGAGATTAGGTTCTATATCCTGAACCTGGGATATCTGCTGAAGTGGTTGAGCGGGGACCAAAGCCAAAAGCTCAGAGAAGGAGTTCTTCATTGTTCGCTTGAGCAGATCTACAGCGTGCTGATTTTCTAGCTCGCGGTTGGACGCATAGTCCGTAAAACAGTCCTTACAGACCACTCTGTCTGGTAGCGGTGTAGCCCCACATGTCCAGCATTTCTCTTTCTATAGGTCCTAGGAGAGGGGAACCGATCATGTCCTCTGGATCTTGACCTTTCTGATCTACAACGTGAAGAATGGGACCTACGCCCTGATGAGCGGGACCCCTTGGAGTGGGTAGGGCTACGATGTAAGGAACTCACGCTAGACCAGTGAGCGCACTTTTTTTTTTTTTATACTCACGTATAGTTGGTCACATACCTAATAGAAGTGTGAGGATCTTTGCTGCGAGATGAATGACTCATTGTGGAGTTGGGCACAAGGATCAGCTCCGGAGATATAGTAAGAAAGGGAAAAGAATCAGGAGTTTTTGGCGTCTCTTTTTTTTTTTTTTTTTTTTAAACAAACATTTTCATAACGTCATCCTTCTTCTTTTTTTTTTTTTTTTTTTTTTTTTTTTTTAAACAAGATTTTTTGATCGGCAAATTTTTTTTTTTTTGAGAAAATAAAAAGTACCTACCACAAAGCAGCATCAGAGAGACCTAGCAGGGCACAGCTGAGGAGACTCTGACAGCAATCCCTGAATCTGAACCTAAATAGGCTCAAGGTGCGTGGGCTAATCCCATAAACCACCATTTGGAATTGATTGAAAAAAAGGGCAAATCTAGCCTTCTTTCCAGAATCCAAGATGGCTGCCACTAAACCAAGCGACCGTGCATGCGCACGCGCAGAAGATCCAGCGTCGCCCAGTACAGAGAGCCGAGAAACTACGGTTCTGTATCACTCCCGAATCGCGCATGCGCAGACGGCGGCGAGGACGCTGTGCCATGACACTCTCCTACCTGGCGGGACGTACAGAGCACCTGTAGCCCCCCCGAACCCGGAAATAAGCACCACAATGTTGTTGCACAGAGAGACACCTGCCCTATCCAGTTGCACAGTTTTAAAGGAACAAAAAAGTAAGACAATAATCATTTGAAGGCGCCTAACAAGCAAAGGAAAGGGGAGGGGAGGGGAAGAGAGGAAAAGAAAGGGGAGAAACACAAATGCCTGTAATAAAAAATGGAAACCACCAGCCTGGGAAGATGGAGCTGATCCTTTTGCGACTTCCACTGCATTCATCATGGATGTGATAGCAGACTGCGTTCCTGTGAGGAAACTCTGCAAAATGACCCCAACAGATCCACAGAGGGGTTCCCAGTCTTATCAGCGCTGTGAGCGGCCCAAGAACAGGGACTGCGCACAGAAAAGGCTAAATCCGGCGGACGCTGCCGACTGCAGAGGTATGGGCATACTGCTACTCTTCACCAGCACAAGAAGGTATGAGGAAAAAAAGGAGAATGTTGGGGGGAGGGACTATGCCTTTTAATTTATGCTATTCACTAGTCCTGAAGGAGGAGTCGAGGCGGAGCTCTATCACAGGTATGCTGCCATGGAGGCACCAGGAAATACTATTGCAGTCTATGGGAACTGACTTGTTAATTTTGCTAGTCCCCACTTGGCTGGCTTATCTTCTAGTTATTGGCCTTAAAATGGGGGCCCAGGTCCCACCCTAAGGGACATATATCAATGTCACCAATTTGGAAAACACCAAAAACAAAACAAGGAGAAGTGCCTTTAAATATGCCAAATTGCTTAAGGGCCAGTTCACACAACATACAGTCCATTGCGTTTTTTATGCATCCAAAATGCATGGAAAGTTGGTTATATGGTTCTAAATGGCAGTGTTTGTTCCAGTGCGTTCCAGTTCCACCAAAAAAGTAGAACATGCTGCATTTTACCTGCACTGGACTGTACTGGAACGCATCAAAACGCATCATAAACGCACTGGAACGCACAGGAACACACCTAAATGCACCAAAAACGCACTGGAACACACTTGTCCTTATCTATGGTTAATAAAAAAAGAGGGGTGAAAAAAAAGCACTGGACTGCATCAAAAACGTACCAAAAATGCACCGGAACGCATGAAAAAAGTGCATGCAGAAAAGCACCTGGAACGCATCCGGATTGCGTTTCTATGGTGTGAACTGGCCCTAGTTCACACTATAGAAACGCAGTCTGGGTGCGTTCCAGGTGCTTTTCTGCATGCGCGTTTTTGACACATTCCAGTGCATTTTTGAGGCGTTTTTGATGCAGTCCAGTGTTTTTTTCCCCCTCTTTTCACTTAGGACAAGTGTGTTGCAGTGCGTCTTTGGTGCATTTAGGTGCGTTCCGGTGCATTCCAGTGCATTTTTGGTACGTTCCGTTGTGTTTTTGATGTGTTTTACTGCAGTCCAGTACAGTTTTGTACCTAAAAAATGCAGCATGACCAATTATTTTTTGGCTTTCTGAAATGCACTGGAACAGACTGCAGTGGTGTGAACTATGCCATTGGCATTAATGTGATCAACTTTCTTTGCGTTTTTCAGGCATCAAAAAAACGCACTGCACTGCATCCGGTGTGAACTGGCCCTAAATATCATCCCCGGGGGGTGTCTATAGTATGCCTGTAAAGTAGCACATGTTTTCCATGTTTATAACAGTTGGAGAGCAAAATGACATTTCTAAAGTAAAATAATAGTCATTTAAAAGTCCTTGCGGCTGTAATGAATTGCTGGTTCCTGTCAATACAGATAAAAGTCATTGAAAGTCTTTGCTAACCAAAAAAAAAATGCGTGGGGGTTCCCCCAAATTCCATAACCAAGCCCTTCAGGTCTGGAATGGATATTAAGGGGAACCCCGCTGCAAATTTAAAATAAAAATGACGTGGGGTTCCACCCAAATATCCAAACCAGACCCTTCAGATCTGGCATGGATTTTAAGGGGAACTCCACCCCAAATTAAAAAAAAAATGGCGTGGAGTCCCCCTAAAAATCCACACCAGACCCTTTATCCGAACACATAACTTGGCCGGCCGCAGGGGAAAAGGGGGGGACGAGAGCGGCCCCCCCTCCCTCCTGAACCGTACCAGGCCACATGCCCTCAACATGGGGAGGATGGGAAAAAAAACCCATTTAAAAGCAGCCGCGGCTATAATGAATTGTCGGCTCCCGGCAATATAGAGAAAAGTCATTAAAAGTCTTTGCTAACCAAAAAAAAAAAGCGTGGGGGTCCCCCCAAATTCCATAACCAGGCCCTTCAGGTCTGGAATGGATATTAAGGGGAACCCCGCTGCAAATTAAAAAAAAAAATGACGTGCGGGTTCCCCCCAAATATCCAAACCAGGCCCTTCAGATCTGGCATGGATTTTAAGGGGAACTCCACCCCAAATTTTATAAAAAAATGGCGTGGAGTTCCCCCAAAAATCCACACCAGACCCTTATCCGAGCACGCAACCTGGCCGGCCGCAGGGGAAAAGGGGGGGACGAGAGCGGCCCCCCCTCCCTCCTGAACCGTACCAGGCCACATGCCCTCAACATGGGGAGGATGTCCCCATGTTGATGGGGACAAGGGCCTCATCCCCACAACCCTTGCCCGGTGGTTGTGGGGGTCTGCGGGCGGGGGGCTTATCGGAATCTGGAAGACCCCTTTAACAAAGGGGACCCCCAGATCCCGGCCCCCCCTGTGTGAAATGGTAATGGGGTACAAATGTACCCCTACCATTTCACAAGGAAAGTGTAAAAAATGACAAGAGCCGGTTTTTGACAATTCCTTTATTAATGTCTTTTGTTTTCTTCCATCTTCTTCTTCTTCCATCTTCTTCCATCTTCTTCTTTTCTCCATTCGGGTTTCTTCCTCCATCTTCATCTTCATCTTCCTTCTTCCTTCGGTGTTCTCGTCCAGCATCTTGCTCCGCTTACTGGGTCCGCTTACACCGGTGACCCCGCCCCCCTCTGACACACATGGATTTCACGGGGACTTTCCCCGTGGTGACAGAGGGGGGCGGAGCCACCGGGTGTAAGCGGACCAAGTGGAGAACTGAAGCGTCACACAGCGGGAACCTCCAATTCAAACGGAGCGGCCGGAGAAGAAAGAAGAAGGGAAGACGCCGGGGCAAGATGCTGGACGAGAACACCGAAGGAAGAGGAAGATGAAGAGGAAGATGAAGGAAGAAACCCGAATGGAGAAAAGAAGAAGATGGAAGAAGAAGAAGGAAGAAGAAGATGGAAGAAAAGAAAAGACATTAATAAAGAAATTGTCAAAAACCGGCTCTTGTCATTTTTTAAATTTTGACACTTTCCTTGTGAAATGGTAGGGGTACATTTGTACCCCATTACCATTTCACACAGGGGGGGGCCGGGATCTGGGGGTCCCCTTTGTTAAAGGGGTCTTCCAGATTCCGATAAGCCCCCCCCTGCAGACCCCCACAACCACCGGGCAAGGGTTGTGGGGATGAGGCATGTTGAGGGCATGTGGCCTGGTACGGTTCAGGAGGGAGGGGGGCCGCTCTCGTCCCCCCCTTTTCCCCTGCGGCCGGCCAGGTTGCGTGCTCGGATAAGGGTCTGGTGTGGATTTTTGGGGGAACTCCACGCCATTTTTTTATAAAATTTGGGGTGGAGTTCCCCTTAAAATCCATGCCAGATCTGAAGGGCCTGGTTTGGATATTTGGGGGGAACCCGCACGTCATTTTTTTTTTAAATTTGCAGCGGGGTTCCCCTTAATATCCATTCCAGACCTGAAGGGCCTGGTTATGGAATTTGGGGGGACCCCCACGCTTTTTTTTTTTTGGTTAGCAAAGACTTTTAATGACTTTTCTCTATATTGTCGGGAGCCGACAATTCATTATAGCCGCGGCTGCTTTTAAATGGGTTTTTTTTCCTTTAGAAATTAAATTTTGCCGGCGCACTGGCAAGTTCAGAGCTGCGCCTGTTCAACTTATGCAAATTAGTTTGCGTGACTTGACATTTACTAAGATTTTGCCGGCGCAGTGTCTTGGCGCATTTAAACCATTGAAATTCCCGCGCTGAGCTCAAAAAAACGTCCCGCAGCTCGAATCGTACTTGCCGGCGCAGCGGGCTGGTTTTGAAAAAGTTACCCTGCTGAGCTAAAATTTTGGGCTATAGAAAAGTTCAAGCCACACTGGAGAGGGAGCCATAAGGTCAGAGAAATTAGTAAAAGAGAATCGCGGTGGATTTATGAAATATGTCCCTTGGCGTCGAATGGTTTGAACATTGACTTTGATTTAAACTGCTTCATCTCAGATTATTAGATCAAAGCTCTGCCTACTATGAATGTACAAAACAGGGTAATTTCTCTCCACATATTTCATATTTTGTTGATATTTATTTTACATATATAGAATACCATATTTTGTCTAGCTAGATGTCTAGGTCTCCATCTAGATTGTCATCTATCAGCATGTGTGACAAAGTGGTGCCATCAGATGGATTAATTATCCCATCCCTATTTTGGTTTTCAGCATTAGGAGGGGATGGTTTTGTTTAGGGGTCCCACATATGGTTGTATTTTGTATGTTTATGTTTATGCATTTACATATGGTACCTACTGTTTTGTAGGATCATTATCCAGCATATTACCTAGCACCTATTTAGTATTTTTTCCTTGGTCCCAGGTGGTAGGATGTTTTTAGGTATATACATTTATTATTCATGCGATCAGGTTTATATGTATTTATATATTCTCATATTTTTATTTTTTATAATTTTATACATATATTTTTTATACATTTTAATAAGGTACATTATGTTGGGCACATCAGGCAATGGAGTTCCCCTTTAATGTAGATATGTGGGGTAGTACCAGTACAAACCACTGGAGGAACCATTGAGTATGATTTTTATAATCTTTATGTACAGCATTGAATTTTTTTATATATGCAGATCAGATTGATACTGTAGGATTTGATATAGGTGAACATGCCATTGTATTAAAGGCTTGAAATGTTTAAATGTTTTAAATCGGCTATATTCTTGGTAAAGCGCTTACCAGCAATGATGTATTTCAAGACCCATCTTGTCACTATGACAACGATTGTGTGGTCTATGAGCCTCTACATAAAGTCATGCTGTCTGGGTCACATGCATACCCATGAGTAAGTCACGTGTCGATGACGCAATGCGTAGGGAGAGGAGCTTAGTGACGCTCCCAGCAGCTGAATGAGGACATTGATCCAACTGAGTTGACTACAAGCGCTGTCTGTATCCAGGATACACACACACAGCTAAGTAGGAGACTGTGGTGTGGCATTTTACTGCGCAATGATCTGGTTTTCATTGTATTTCTTCCACATGTCCATTTAATGCCCATGGAACCCGTGGGCAACTGAGGAGTTTTTGAGTGACTTCACCGCCAGCAGTTAAGTAGATCCGTGGAGCGATTTTACCAGAGGGATATTGGCTGGTGTATGCACTGGAGTTCTGAATCCAACAAATTTGTGGACTTGTTTTGCATACCCACTTGGGGCCAAGCATTTGAGTGGTAATAGTGATATGTGGTTGGAACTGTTCACATATTCCACATTGCACTATATCCTATGCTGTTCAATTGACTAAGCACTTAGTACCTATTTATGTACACTGTGTATGGAGCATTGAGCACTTGGTTTATTGCCACATAGTTTTTCTTGGCATTTCCTTTATTTTGGTTCACATTTATTTATTGTTTGAAGGGTTAGATTACTGTGCAACACAGAAGTTTGGTGCCTCAGCGCATCATTACAATATATACATTGCTAGCGAAGATCCTTTTCATTGGACTGACAGTGTTTGGAGGTAGTCAGGCCTGACTGGAACTCACTTTGACACTGTGTGAGCGCCATATTGCCCACGAGGGGAAAGCTCGGGAGCATAGTTAGTTCAAAGACATTTAGTATTAAAGTATTGCATTATATTTGGTACCCTTATATGTTTATCACTTTGGCTTTGCAGGGCTCTGCATAAGCAAACACATATTTGTTTAACCTGTCATCTCTTATTCAGTAAAAATACTTTTGTGGTTAAGCAAACACATTGTGTGGAGTGTAAATTGTTCCAGGGAGACGGCCAACACAGTTAAACCGATCTTGAATTGTACTCTATGCTCTATTGCGGGATTGTGGTTCCTATAGCCAGTAGGTTCCACAATCCCATCTATTTGCAGCTGTGCCAGCGGAGGGTTAGAGCCAGTTTGGGGGTTGACAGCAGTACGGTACAGGCCCAAACAATACCAGCAGCTCTCTTAACTGGGGGTAGTGCTACAGTTGATTAGCAGACTCCGAGATATAGGTAGACAGCCATGCAGGGAAAGGCACCCAGCCGGACACCACATCTGCATGTGTAGACACGATGTCTCCTATGGCAACAATCTTGAACATTTTTCTAACAAAGGTTGTAATGAACTCCTTCACTTCCTCCACAATCTCCTTTTTATATCTCCCCTCAACTGAGCTTCCAGTCCATCACTTAGACCCGCTGATCCACTGCCACTGGATCTCCTGAGCTCTTCCAATCTTCTCACTGAGTATCTTCCTCAAGTGTCACCGCCACGTACCTGCTGGGTCTCTAGATTGGCACTCACAGATACTCCTCAAGCGTCACCCCACTCGCCTGCTCAGTCCCTGGCTTGGCACACAATATTGCTCTGCAAGTGTCACCTTCACTGGCTAAGTCCCCGGCTTGACATCTGCTGAAGTTTCCCAATTCTTCACCATCCCTGGTTGGTGAGAATACTGCTCTGGTACTTGCTTCAGCTATTCACTGTGGACCCCAGTAATAAGGTGGATGGTCCGTTAGTGGCGACAGCTTCCCCTCTACCTCCAACCACAACAGGTTCTCCGGCCAGCAGAACCGTTACTTCTGGTTGGACTGCAAGCCGCAATCCCAACCCTACGCTGCTTTCTTGTTTCTATATAGGCCCTCAAACAGCCTAGCAGCCAGATGAAGGGGAAATACAACACACGTCTTCCCAGACAGCCGTCCAGGTGGCACAGAACCCCAATCACCTGACCTCTCCCAAATAAATAGGCTCTCCCAGCAGGCCAAGGGACCAAAAAAGATCCCTGCCCATTGGCTGAGAAATCCCATCTATTCCTCATCTGTCCTTGCAATGCCCTTGTCTTTATCTAATGCCACCAGATACCCGGCCATCTAGTGACAGAAGATGTCCTGCATTTCAGAATTAGGGTGGAATCAATTGACCTTCTATCAATTGGCCAAGGCAACTATCACTTGGCAGGTAAATTTACTAGCAACCCTGCCTAAACATAAGGGTGCTTCACAGAGTACAAAGGAAGTTGGCTGATAAAGGGAATCGCACACGCTTGACCTCATCAGTGCTTTGCTGCTCTTTCAATACCCACCCGATAGAGGTGTCTAAATTAGGAAATTGGCCGAACAGAATAATACATTTTTTAACAGGTGAGACCAATAATACTTTTTTTTTTTTTTTTTTTTTATATTTGTCACCATTAAAATGCACTACCACATGGTTTCACACCATATGTTCTTGCTATTCATAGTAAGTAAAGTTTGAAAAAAATCCCCATAGATACCCTTTAGGTTTAATTTGTTTAAGTAATTTAGAATACAGCCAAATAAACAGGATGTTGATGTTTTAATTGTGATGCACATAGATGGCTAAAGTAGTAATAAACCCTCCACTTTTTTATTATCTCCATTCTCTTTCTTTTGCTGTCACTCGCTCTTCATACAAAAATAAAACTTCTGGTTTATTGAATTTTCAATGGACGTCTTAACTGAGCACCTGGTCAGGGAGCATGGGGCGCATGCTGCAGACGTCACATGATCATCATGTCACTGTAGTTGGTGCCTCACCTCCCCAGGAACATGTGTGTCCCCTCCCCAAGCAAGCCCATGTCTGCTTCAAGGTGCATGCACACTAGGGATGAGCCGAACACCCCCCATTTCGGTTCGCAAACTTTATAACCCATTTAAATACAATGGACTCGAACGTTCGAAATCAAAAGTGCTAATTATCAAGGCTAATATGCAAGTTATTGTCCTAAAAAGGGTTTGGGGACCCGGGCCCTGCCCCAGGGGACATGTATCAATGCAAAAAGTTTTAAAAACTGCCGTTTTTTCGGGAGCAGTGATTTTAATAATGCTTAAAGTGAAACAATAAAAGTGAAATATTCCTTTAAATTTCGTACCTGGGGGGGGTGGGGGTGTATAGTATGCCTGTAAAGCAGCGCTTGTTTCTCGTGCTTAGAACTGTCCCTGCACAAAGTGTAATTTCTGAAGGAAAAAAGTCATTTAAAAGCACTCGCGGCTATAATGAATTGTCGGCTCCCGGCAATACAGAGAAAAGTCATTGATAAAAAAAAAATGCGTGGGGGTCCCCCCAAATTCAATTACCAGGCCCTTTAGGTCTGGTATGGATATTAAGGGGAGCCCTGCGTCAAATTTTAAAAATAAATCCTGTGGGGTTCCCCCCAAATATCCATACCAGACCCGTCAGGTCTGGTATCGATTTTAAGGGGAACACCACGCCAAATAAAAAAAAATGGCGTGGAGTTCCCCCCAAAAATCCATACCAGACCCTTTATTCGAGCATGCAACCTGGCAGGCTGCAGGAAAAGAGGGGGGGACGAGAGAGCGCCCCCCCTCCTGAACCGTACCAGGCCATATGCCCTCAACATGGGGAGGGTGCTTTGGGGGTCTGTGACCCCTTAAAGCACCATGTCCCCATGTTGATGAGGACAAGGGCCTCATCCCCACAACCCTTGCCCGGTGGTTAAGGGGGTCTGTGGGCGGGGGGCTTATCGGAATCTGGAAAACCCCTTTAACAAAGGGGACCCCCAGATCCCGACCCCCCTATGTGAATTGGTAAGGGGTACATTGTAGATGGAAAATCAGGGCAGAATGCAAACAGAGAAAAAGCACAGAACCAGTGTGGTAAGTCTTGTAGTATGCTGCTATATATCATATTTTACTATGATAGTTTAATAACGCTTTTTTTCACAGCCATTGAAAAAGGAACAGAAGCCATGCCCCCTTCCCTTCAGAAGTTATCTGCCTAACAAACCAGAAACGTGGCTTGTATCCCTGTGACAAGGAAGCAATGACCTTGCCATGCTTATATCAGCACAAATGCCTTTTAGTACTCTGGGTTTGCTTTCAGAGGGGTCCACAGAAAATGGTTTACCCTCCCAAAGCATGAATGTTAAAGTGGTTGTAAACCCATCCAAAAAAAACAAACCCTGCAAGACAAAGGCATAATGAGCTAGTATGCATCGCATACTAGCTCATTATGAATTACTTACCTTAGATTGAAGCTGGTGCAGCGGTCCTCGTACACCGCAACATGTCTCTGGAATGTTACTTCTGGGTTCGCGGGCTCCAGCACTGTGATTGGCACACGGCACTTTAGCTGAAGCAACGGCACATGCTGGTACAGTGGATATCTCCTAAACTGTGAAAAGTGGTTTGTAAGGTTTACAACCACTTTAAGTACTTTAGTACCACACATTACCAGAACCTTTAAGCCGACCCCGGCGATACTGCAAACATGTTTTAGATTGTAGGACAATATCCAGCTTCACAGTGTCATAACCTTTAAGCCGATTCGGCAACACTGTAAGGACGTTGTTACTTTCAGGTGCATCCTCCAAATGAGTCGCCAGGCCCTCTTGAGAGACCAGCCTTCATCCTTACTCTCTCCATCAAGGGTTCTCCCCTGCAAGGGTCCTCCCCTTCTCAATTTGGCTTTACTTCTTCCACACTGGGCGAGACAGCCTAAGGACCACCTCAGAATTAGTAGGCCCAAGACAGGCTTCTCGGCCTAAACGCAGAGCTCACTTCAGCAGCACCTCCTCAGGCCAGAGGGGCCTGAGGCAAGAGAGCGAGCACATGGCCCAGCCATATATATATGCTCTCCCAGAATGCACCAGTGGCCAAGAAACTCCTACTGGACTGGCTGGAAGAAAAATAAATATTCATAACTCAACCTAGTTGTACTATCTCATACTGGCCTGTGGTACCAGTAACACCTACTGGCGACAGTGTGAAATGCACAACCTAATTGAGATTAGGGAAAGACCAGAGATAAACTGTACAATCAGTCTGAGCTGTCTACAGCTCAGCCAAAAACTAAATTTGCATTATAGCCCCAGTTTAGGACAAGGGGGCTACATAGCACTGGAAGGGCATTTTTTTTTTCTGGGAGCCCTCTAAACACACCCCAGTGCTAAAGGGCATCAGCATTGCATTGTGCCTCACTCAGTCTCTGCTGCCTTACCATGTGGTTACCAGTCTACTGGCCAGACTGAAGTGAGGAAATTGTCATCAAATGTCCACTCCAGTGCAACATCGTGCTTCTAACCCAAAGTTATGATTTTCCTATGCTCAAAAATACAAACGATATATTTTGGTTTTGGATTATTAAAGCGCATTCTGAGAAAATCATTCTTGAAAAAACACCTTGACATTTACTGTCAAGGAAAATTAAAGTATTTTTCTAGACAAGACTTAAAAAAAAAAAAAAAAAAAAAAGGTTGTATTAAGCATTTACCTTCAGTTTTCTTTTGATGGAGTTTGAAGTGTTCCTAAAAGACCATGGTTTTTATCATATAACTTTCACCCCTAATCTGACAAATTGAGTGACCTGTTCAAACTGCCAGCCATCTGCTCTATAAAGGCAAAAGCAAAGTGGAAAATGTTTATCAAATGTCATGCTGTAGAACACACATACAGTACATCTCAACGGCATAGGATCACTGACTCAAATGTTCATGCATCTCCACGCTATGCTGCAAAACTGTCACCACATTCGTGTTAAAGAAAATAAAAAAATATACGTTACAACAAAAACTGAATATGTGGCTCCCTGGTGGCTTAGCAAATACATTTAAGTGCTAGCTTTCACTTATGTAGGATTGCCAATATCAGATTCTGAGCATCATAAAGGACTTTCTAAATGTTAATATATATATATTTTTTTTTTTAAAGTAGATGCTAACAGCAGTTAATTAGGATTAAACACAGAATATTAAGCTATATTTCTCTTATAACTCAATGTAATGGCGCATTCCTAAGCTTAAATAATTTACCATAATTAGGAACAATTTACCTACATTAATAGCGCATTTAAATAATAAATATCCCCCAAAAATATAAAAAAAACATTTTATTTCCTCAGTTTAGGCTGATGCATATTCTTCTACATATTTTTGGTAAAAAAAAACGCAATCGGCGTTTTTTGATTGGTTTGCGCAAAAGTTATAGCGTTTCCAAAATAGGGGATAGTTTTATGGCATTTTTATTAATTATTGTTTTTTTACTAGTAATGGCGGTGATCAGTGATTTTTTTCGTGACTGCGACATTATGGCGGACACACCGGACACTTTTGACACATTTTTGTGACCATTGTCATTTTTACAGTTATCAGTGCTATAAAAATGCACTGGTTACTGTAAAAATGACACTGGCAGTGAAGGGGTTAACCACTAGGGGCGATGAAGGGAGTGATTACTACTGTTAGGGGGCGTGGCTACGAGTGACACGTCACTGATCTCCGCTCTGATTACACAGAGCGGAAATCAGTGACAGTGTCAGTAGGCGAGCGGGGAGATGTTGTGTTTACACTAACATCTCCCCGCTCCATCCCTCGTGAGACAATCACGGGGATCCCCACGGCGATTGAGTCCACGGGACGCTCGGTCTGACTCATTGGGAAGGTAGCGGGGTCGCGAGCGCGCCGCCGGCGCCGCGTGCGACCCCCACGTCTGCCAGTTAAAGGGGACGTACAGGTACGTTGATGTGCCTGTACGTGCCATTCTGCTGACGTATATCTACTGGAGGGGGTCCTTAAGTGGTTAAAGAGGAGCTCCAGTCTCCTCCCCCAAAAAAATAAGTCAGCAGCTACAAATACTGTAGCTGCTGACTTACACACTGGAAGTTATAAAAAAAAAAAGCAGTAATGTTAACTGTAGCTGTAGAGTGAGTTTTGCAGCGTTTTTCAGAGTTTTTTAGCTGTAGCGTTTCTTAGCTTTTTTTAGCAAAACCAATACTCCCATAAAAGCTTATGGCTTTTACTGCTAAAAATCTCCTCTCACGCCCCTGCCAAAAACTGCTGATAACAGCCTATGTGTGCATGGACACATAGGATGACATGGTGGGGAGTTTAATGGCTGCAGAAAAAAACATCTGAAGCCAAAAACAGCAGCGGTAAAAACATCCAGTGTGCATGAGGCCTAAAAGGACACTTGCCTGTCCAAGGATCCCGCAATGTCATCACCCAAGCCATTTCTTCAATCGGCTTTAGTGCAGGCGACGGCATCGCTAGTAAGAAAAACGGGAAGTGAAGCCTTGCTGCTTCACAGCTGGTTTCCTACTATGCATGTGCGATCAGTGCTGTGTCCTGGTCCCGTAGTCTTCTGGGACCTGTGATGTGTCCCAGAAGACTGTGGGGGAAGGAGGTGGGGCAAATCTCCAGCTCAGATCGCTGCAGCGATTTAAGCTGGAAGTGGGAGCGGGTACCTGTCAAAAGCAGGTACCTGCTCCCCCGTCCCAAAAAAGTGCCCCGTCCCAAAAAAGTGCCAAATGTGGTAGTGGAGGTGCAAACAAGCGGAACTTTCCCTTTTGGGTGGAGCTTTGCTTTAAACAGCTCCTACCTAGGCCAATTCTGACATTTCTTTACTACATGTAAAAATCTGTATTTTTTTTTCTAGAAAATTACTCAGAACCCCCAAACATTATACACGTTTTTTTTTAGTAGAGACCCTAGAGTATAAAATGGTGATCGTTGCAATTTATGTCACACGTTATTTGCGCAATTTCGGGGATATCTCACATGTGTGGTGCAAACACCATTAACATATGCAAGCACAACCTCCCTATCCGCTACCTTCTGCACTTCTAAATTGTCCCTTTAATTTTTTTTATCACTTTTATTCCTATCACAAGAAATGTTATCATCACTTGTGATAGAAATAAGGCATGACAGGTTCTCTTTATGGAGAGATCTAGGGTCTATAAGACCCCAGATATCTCCTCTACCCTGGAAAGCATGAGATAAAAAAAAAAAAAAATTGATCTTTGCTCTCTAAGGGAAAAAAATGGCAGTGTTTACATCTGCCAGAGACGGAAGTGACGTCATGACCTTTTTTCCAGTCTCCCAGGGTCATAGAGATGGCCAGGGACCATCAGATCCTCGGCCAGCTCAGTGGTAATCCACACCACCGCTGGATCAGATCTCTGGTTTCCCCATCGCATGGGAGAACCGCCGACGGGCAGCAGGGGCGGGTGAATCCCCTCCCGCTGCCTATAAAAGCAATCCAGCAGCTAATAGGCCATTAGGATGTCTTTTACATTGCAGGGAATCGCTGGCTGAACAAAAAAGAGATCTGGGTGATGCCTGCAGCTGCATGTATCTGCCAGATATCTCCACTTAAAGTCCACAATGTCATATTACGTCATGCGGGCGGGACATGGTTAAGTTTAGCGAATTGGCACATAGACACAACTTGTCATGCACTATATTTGGCTTTAGTAAATCAGGGTTGGGCACCCTTGCTGCTTTGTAAGGGATAGTTGGCTTGATGAGTTTATAAATGCTTACACTGAATAATTTTCCTACCACATAGATAGAAAGGGAAAAAACATGGAGGCTGCTATTATTGACCTCCCTTTCTGACAATGCAGACGCCTGCTGTCATGATGATCTGCTTCTTCAATACTTTCCCAGTCACTGATCTGCAATTTGGGAGTTATGACTTGTCTCTGTCTTTTGAGTTTTTGTGACTGAAAATAAGAGAGCCAAGACACTAGAAGGAAATCAGAAATAGCAACCTTTATATTTAGGTTTTCTGTAAGGCTGAACTTCAGGCAAGCAGCTAAATACACAATTGAAATATATACTGTATATGATGAATGTCCCAAATGAAATGTATTTCTCTCCATCCAGGCCTAAGATTTACAAAGTCCTGACAGACTGTACAGCCAGGCTGCTGACTTGACATTTCTCTGCTGCCTCTGGCTTGTGACTGGGCAGTGAAGAAGCAGGAGCAGCTCACCCCTATGATCATTAAGTGCTCTCCCACTGTCAGCATATTCCCTATCAGCATACAGTATGTGCATGTACAACAACTGATTGGCTCCTAGTGTTGTGCCTCCCCCAGTGCTGCTGTACAGGGAGCATAGGTGTGCGCAGCCTACTGCATTATTGTGTGCACCCCAAAGCTCAAACATACATGCCTTTATCTGCAGCCTCAGCTGCACTGGACAGTGAATGGATGGGAAGTGCTCTGTGCTGAGCGGCTTCTTGTTGATTCACAAACTTAAGCATAGTAAACAGTTCACTACGCTTCAGTTATGAATGAACACAGTGTGTTTATTTATGTAGCGCCCTGCTCCTGAAGATCAGGCGCTATATTCAAATTTAGTGGGTATCCAAGCTACTTACTGGCTCAGATCTGATTGTGAAGGCTAAATTAGCCTCTGTTTCGGCTGTGTTGGAAGGATTTCTTGCTGTTTGCCGGTAGGTGGCGTTACCACCACAGGCCAGTGTTGGAACACAACCAAGCCAGAGCGGATTGGGTATCTTTCCCTGAGAACAGCTCAGTGGGAGTGGTTTCCCCGCTGAACATGCTGGGGAAGGGTACTTAGGGGGCAGACGTCACTGTTCTGGGCTCGTTTTGCCATGCGGCCCTCCTGGCCTAAGGCGTGTGTCGCTGCCTGTCTCATTTTCCCGCCTCAGGGCCTGCTGGCCGAGGCTGTGCACCTGCAAAGTAGGCCCAGATGTCCTGTCTGGGGCCTACGGCTCGGGGGTGATCCTGTGCTGTATGTCCTGAGGGAGAAAGCCACTAAATGGAGGAACCGGGGGAGGACCCCTCCTGGAGAGAACCCAGCGGAAGGCTGGTATCCTGGGAGGAGGCCTGGTGACTCTATTGGAGGATGCACCCTAGCCGAATGCTACCCTGCAGTATCGCTGGTCCGGCTTAAAAGCTCTGATACTGCTCGGCTGAACACTTGCAAAGTCCTTTGGCGGAGGACAAAGTTATAATTTGTCCACATTGGCCAATGCTGTGGCAGAGGATTGTCTACCTGTTCTACTTTCATCAAGTCTGTGGCAGAGACTTTGGGTCCGTGCTCCACCCCGGCTGCTAGGCCGGTGAGAGAGGTCTATCCAGGTGAGCAACTTCCACTCGAAGGAAAGTGGTATGTGTACTTTGTTTAGTGTCGTTTTGAAACCTAAAGTTCCTCAGTGGTCTGCACCCCGTGCCTGAACTTCCCCTAACCCTCCGTCCTTTTTCCCTGCAAGTTGGTGTGAAATAAAAGCAAAGAAAAAGGATTTACAACTTGTGTGGACATTGAAGTTTCTCCTGAAGAGTATAGACTCTTATCCCCTAGACAACGAATGGTGGGGTAACGTGCATTGACCAAAATCTAAACCAGCAGCTCCTACGGGGCTAGTGCTACATTTAGAAAAGGAAGGCGCCAGTAAATTACATACTTACTAGCCCCTTCCCCCACTCGTCATCCTGAAATATAGTGATTAGGGTGTGCACAGGCACACCTGGCACACCCCCTGCACACGCCTATGACAGGGAGTACAAGAGGCTGGTGCTACGTCAAATTCAGGTTCTTCTTACATTTGTTACATTGAAACATACATCAAATAATTTTTTTATTGAATACATACATAAAGTTATTGGAGTTTATGTTATATCTGCCTGGAGTTCAATATAAGAATGTTGTAGGAGATGCACGTATTTTGGTATACTCTCAGAACTCTGGCCCATGTATTATGACTATCAACATTTAGGTCACTTTCACACTGAGGCACTTGGAAAAACTGCCAGTAAAACACTGAGCGCTTTTGAAGCGCTTTCAATTCATTTCAATGGAGAGGGACGTTTTTTTCAGCGCACTGCCCCAGTGTGAAAGCATTCATTGATTTTTAATGGAAATACGTTTTCTGGCGCTTTTTTTTAGCGTGAAAGCGCCTGAAAAGCGCCTCAGTGTGAAAGTGGTCTAAGTCTATGATATGGTAGCCTTTCATGAACACACGGAATCTTGAAACCATTGAATCAGATGGTAATGGGGCTTCATTTCAGTTTGAAAGTGAAGTGACAGTTTAGAGATACAGATGTGCCATTTCTTACTGTGAACTAAAATATACAGGAATGAAAAATCAAGAGAAACAAAGAAGCACTGAATAATTTCAAAATGACTCGATTAATATTTTGTTTTTTGTCTTTATTTTTCAGCTTGTGGGTTTGATTTACTGCTGCACTGTAGGAGCTCTTAGAAGAGATGTATGCCTTCCTTGTAGATATGGCCACAGATTAATATTATGTGGAATATACATGTAGGTTTAGACTCTTTCGCCAATCTAAAAAAACTGCAAAAATAAATTCAGGTGAATTATAACATTAGCAGGATGAGTGTATGAATATGTGATCAAAGAAAAGTGACAGTAATGTCTTTAGCCATTTTTAGAGCAGTTTAGAAAAGGTATGTAAGCTACTAAAGCTGCGTACACACGATCGTTTTTCATGATGAGAAAAATGCCATTTTTTAATTTGGTACCGGTAATTAAAAATGATCGTGTGTAGGCTCCAGAGCATTTTTCGCAACGTCGTGTGTAGGCTGTGTGTAGGCTTTAACGACGTGAAAAAACGTGCATGCTCGGAAGCAAGTTATGAGACGGGAGCGCTCGTTCTGGTAAAACTAGCGTTCGTAATGGAGATATCACATTCGTTACACTGTAACGGACTGAAGGGCACGAGGCTGAAAAGCGCGAATCGTCTCTCACCAAACTTTACTAACACGAGGATCAGCAAAAGCAGCCCAAAGGGTGGCGCCATCTGAATGGAACTTCCTCTTTATAGTGCAGTCGTAAGTTTCGTATCTTCACCGCGCTTTTTTCGAGCATTTTTTTTCACGATCGTGTGTAGGCAAGGCAGGTGATGTAAAAAAAGTCTCGACCTATGCAGGGTCTCGACCGCGTCACTTCCGGTGCAGCTACGTCAAAAACACAGCTGATGGCGGGCTCGACTGCGCATGCGCGGCTTCACCGCACCTATACCGCGCATGCGCAGATGCTTGTTTTAGTCCGTGAAAATTCTAGACTCGAGCGGGCGGGCGGAGGCGTTGCAAAATGCTTAACATCGTCGGCAGCACCGCCTCCAGCCCCGCCCCCAACACGCCCCTAGCATGCTCTGGAGAAGGGGGGCGGGCCCCGTGCATAGCACTGTGTACAGTATATTATTGGGACCGAGGTCGAGAGAAAATATAGAGCTGCACCGCCTCCAGCCCCGCCCCCGCCCCTAGCCTGCTCTACTGAAGGGGGGCGGGCCCCCGTGCATAGCACTGAGTCCAAGTACAGTAATGTACATTGTTCTGCCATCGAATATGCTGCCTCACTGTGCCCGTCAAACGCAGCCACTGCACCCAGCAAACGCAACCACTGTGCCCGTCAAACACAGCCAATGTGCCCATCAAACAGCAAACGCAGCCACTGCACCCAGCAAACGCAGCCACTGTGCCCATCAAACAGCAAACGCA
Organism: Rana muscosa; assembly: GCA_029206835.1. NCBI lineage: Eukaryota > Metazoa > Chordata > Amphibia > Anura > Ranidae > Rana > Rana muscosa. Next base: position 655,180,502 of record CM055122.1, on the reverse strand, counting down.
GCCACTGCACCAAGCAAACGCAGCCACTGTGCCCATCAAACAGCAAAAGCAGCCACTGCACCCAGCAAACGCAGCCACTGTGCCCATCAAACAGCAAACGCAGCAACTGCACCCAGCAAACGCAACCACTGTGCCCGTCAAACGCAACCACTGTGCCCGTCAAACGCAGCCACTGTGCCCGTCAAACGCAGCCACTGCACCCAGCAAACGCAGCCACTGTGCCCATCAAACACAGCCACTGTGCCCGTCAAATGCAGCCACTGCACCCAGCAAACGCAACCACTGTGCCCGTCAAACAGCAAACGCAGCCACTGTGCCCATCAAATGCAGCCACTGTGCCCGTCAAATGCAACCACTGTGCCCGTCAAATGCAGCCACTGCACCCAGCAAACGCAGCCACTGTGCCCATCAAACAGAAAACGCAGCCACTGCACCCAGCAAACGCAGCCACTGTGCCCATCAAAAGCAGCTACTGTGCCCGTCAAACGCAGCCACTGCACCCAGCAAACGCAGCCACTGTGCCCATCAAACAGCAAACGTAGCCACTGCACCCAGCAAATGCAACCACTGTGCCCATCAAATGCAGCCACTGCACCCAGAAAACGCAACCACTGTGCCCGTCAAACAGCAAACGCAGCCACTGTGCCCATCAAACGCAGCCACTGCACCCAGCAAATGCAACCACTGTGACCATCAAATGCAGCCACTGCACCCAGAAAACGCAACCACTGTGCCCGTCAAACACAGCCACTGTGCCCATCAAACAGCAAACGCAGCCACTGCACCCAGCAAACGCAGCCACTGTGCCCATCAAACAGCAAACGCAGCCACTGCACCCAGCAAACGCAGCCACTGTGCCCATCAAACAGCAAAAGCAGCCACTGCACCCAGCAAACGCAGCCACTGTGCCCATCAAACAGCAAACGCAGCCACTGCACCCAGCAAATGCAGCCACTGTGCCCGTCAAACGCAGCCACTGCACCCAGCAAACGCAGCCACTGTGCCCGTCAAACAGCAAACGCAGCAACTGCACCCAGCAAACGCAACCACTGTGCCCGTCAAACGCAACCACTGTGCCCGTCAAACGCAGCCACTGTGCCCGTCAAACGCAGCCACTGTGCCCGTCAAACGCAGCCACTGCACCCAGCAAACGCAGCCACTGTGCCCATCAAACGCAGCCACTGTGCCCGTCAAATGCAGCCACTGCACCCAGCAAACGCAACCACTGTGCCCGTCAAACAGCAAACGCAGCCACTGTGCCCATCAAATGCAGCCACTGTGCCCGTCAAATGCAACCACTGTGCCCGTCAAATGCAGCCACTGCACCCAGCAAACGCAGCCACTGTGCCCATCAAACAGAAAACGCAGCCACTGCACCCAGCAAACGCAGCCACTGTGCCCATCAAAAGCAGCTACTGTGCCCATCAAACGCAGCCACTGCACCCAGCAAACGCAGCCACTGTGCCCGTCAAACAGCAAACGTAGCCACTGCACCCAGCAAACGCAACCACTGTGCCCATCAAATGCAGCCACTGCACCCAGCAAACGCAACCACTGTGCCCGTCAAACAGCAAACGCAGCCACTGTGCCCGTCAAACGCAGCCACTGCACCCAGCAAATGCAACCACTGTGCCCATCAAACGCAGCCACTGCACCCAGAAAATGCAACCACTGTGCCTGTCAAACAGCAAACGCAGCCACTGTGCCCATCAAATGCAACCACTGCGCCCGTCAAACGCAGCCACTGCACCCAGCAAACGCAGCCACTGCACCCAGCAAACGCAGCCACTGTGCCCATCAAACAGCAAACGCAGCCACTGCACCCATCAAACGCAGCCACTGTGCCCATCAAACGCAGCCACTGTGCCCGTCAAACACAGCCACTGCACCCAGCAAACGCAGCCACTGTGCCCGTCAAACAGCAAACGCAGCCACTGCACCCAGCAAACGCAACCACTGTGCCCGTCAAATGCAGCCACTGCACCCAGCAAACGCAACCACTGTGCCCGTCAAACAGCAAACGCAACCACTGTGCCCGTCAAACGCAGCCACTGCACCCAGCAAACGCAACACTGTGCCCATCAAACGCAGCCACTGTGCCCGTCAAACGCAGCCACTGCACCCAGCAAACGCAACCACTGTGCCCGTTAAACAGCAAACGCAGCCACTGTGCCCATCAAATGCAACCACTGTGCCCGTCAAACGCTACCACTGTGCCCGTCAAACGCAGCCACTGCACCCAGCAAACGCAGCCACTGTGCCCATCAACCACTGCCACTGTGCCCATCAAACCCAGCCACTGTACCCATCAAACGCACCCACTATTGACGCCACTGTGCCATCAAATGCAGCTACTGTACCCATCAATTGCTGCCAGTGTGCCCCATCAATTGCCGCTACTGTGCCCCATCAAATGCTGCCAGTGTGTCCATCAACTGCCACTAATGTGCCCCATCAAATGCTGCCCGGCACTTACCTGTCTCGCAGCGGGTCAGCGGCGGTGTCCTGCACGTCCTCCATGTCTTCTTCCGTCCTCTCTCAGGCATCCAATCACAGCGCCTGACGTTTCAGCCAATCAGGGGACCGGTAACAGACTCGAGCACCTGATTGGCTAAGAGGCGGTTCAGTGTTAGCAAAGCGAATTCCTTTGCTTTGCTAACACAACGCTGAGTGAACAGAGAACGCCCAGCATGGCGCCCGCTGTTCACCTTTTGGGGCGCCTATTAGAGCCTATGGCTCTAATCAGGTGCTTCCAAAAAACACCCCCGCCGCTGTTATTCAGGTGCCCGGCGCCCGAAAAGGGGCCGGACACCTGAATAGGGGGTGTCAGCAGTGACCATAGATAGATTCATGCAATGCATGATTCTATCTATGGTGATAGAGTGGTGCCAGGAGAGAGGGGGCGGCGCCCATGCGCCCCTTATGGAAGCACCGCCACTGTGTACTCTTTGATCTTTTGAAATATGTGATGTTAAGCCGTAGATGTGCTCCTTCGGGATATGCTGCTCGCGCATTCGTGCTGCTGGAGGGAGCCCAGACCACCATAAACGAGGGACCTGCAAACTTGGTCATGGTGAGTGAGATCATCCCATATCCCACTCCATCTTCCCTGAGGACAGGGACCCCCCCGAGGACAGGGACCCCCTCTGAGGACAGGGACCCTCTCCCCCCTCTGAGGACAGGGACCCCCGAGGACAGGAAAACCTTCTCCCCCCTGAGAACAGGGACTCCCTTCTCTCCTGGGGACAGGGACTCCCTTCTCTCCTGGGGACAGGGTCCCCCATCTTCCCTGGGGATCGGGACCCCACCCCCCCAAGTACAGGAACCTGATCACCCTGTGTGTGCCAACCTCACTGCCCTACCTGCCATGTGTCCTGTGTGAGGGCCCTCCTGTGACAGCTCTTATCAGAACTTCATCCCACTTTGTGATCCCCCTACATGACTGATCCCTCTGTGTGCACCCCTTACACGGGGAACCCCTCTGTTTGCTACCCCTACATGTCTGCATACTCTGACCACAACCTGTACCATTTCCACATACTCTGACTGCCTCCATCTCTTCTAATCTTACAGGGGGAACTCTGCCAACCCTGATGTGAAGGGGAACACTGATGTAAAGGGCAATGCTGCAGACCCTGATGTAAGTGGGAACTCTGATGTAAATGGGAATGCAGTGGACTATGATATAAGGTGGTCTCTGGTGACCAGAGCAACCCTTGCATCAGAGTTCCTCCTTAGATTATGCTCTGCAGCATTTTCCTTTACATCTGATTTCCCTTGCACTGTAAGGGGGAATCCTGCCGACTCTGATGTAAAGGGGAATTCCGGGAAATGTGATGTGGGGGGGGGAGGACTCTGGTGACGAGACCACCTTCCGCAGAGTGAATACACTGAGGTAAGGGGGGGGTGTTACTGATATAAGGGGAAACCTTTATATCAGTGCCCCCTTACATAATTGCATTCACTCCCCCCTTACATCAGTGACCCCCCCCTCAGACTGGCCTGACAGCGCTGTCACTGACCTCCTCTCCGGTGCAGCGTGCAGGGCTCAGTAAGATGGCTCCTGGTTGGTGGCTCTGGTTTTATTCTATAGTCTGTTCTCCACAGTCCATACACGTCTGACTCCTCCTGTAATCCCAATTCTGGCGACGCTCTCACTCTTGATTCCTCTCCAGACTCTCCCTAAGAGACTGCAGATATGATAAAAGACAAGAGATAGTCAGAGATGGCAGACAGGATACAAGAGATGGTTAGAGGCTGCGGACAGGATACAGGAGGTGGTTAGAACATGTGTACAGGATAGAGGGAGGTGGTCAGAGGATGGCACACAGGATATAGGAGGCAGTCAGAGGATGTGGAAATGGTACAGGTTGTGGTCAGAGTATGCAGACATGTAGGGGGAGCAAACAGAGGGGTTCCCAGTGTAAAGGGTGCAAACAGAGGGATCAGTCATGTAGGGGGATCACAAAGTGGGATGAAGTTCTGATAAGAGCTGTCACAGGAGGGCCCTCACACAGGACACCTGGCAGGCAGGGCAGTGAGGTTGGCACACACAGGGTGATCAGGTTCCTGTTCTTAGGGGGGGTGGGGTCCCGATCCCCAGGGAAGATGGGGGTCCCTGTCCCCAGGAGAGAAGGGAGTCACTGTCCCCAGGAGAGAAGGGAGTCCCTGTTCTCAGGGGGAGAAGGTTTTCCTGTCCTCGGGGGTCCCTGTCCTCAGAGGGGGGAGAGGGTCCCTGTCCTCAGAGGGGGTCCCTGTCCTCAGGGAAGATGGAGTGGGATATGGGATGATCTCACTCACCATGACCAAGTTTGCCGGTCCCTCGTTTATGGTGGTCTGGGCTCCCTCCAGCAGCACGAATGCGCGAGCAGCATATCCCGAAGGAGCACAGCTACGGCTTAACATCACATATTTCAAAAGATCAAAGAGTACACAGTGGCGGTGCTTCCATAAGGGACGCATGGGCGCCGCCCCCTCTCTCCTGGCACCACTCTATCACCATAGATAGAATTATGCATTGCATGAATCTATCTATGGTCACTGCTGGCACCCCCTATTCAGGTGTCCGGCCCCTTTTCGGGCGCCGGGCACCTGAATAACAGCGGCGGGGGTGTTTTTTGGAAGCACCTAATTAGAGCCATAGGCTCTAATAGGCGCCCAAAAAGGTGAACAGCGGGCGCCATGCTGGGCGTTCTCTGTTCACTCAGCGTTGTGTTAGCAAAGCAAAGGAATTTGCTTTGCTAACACTGAACCGCCTCTTAGCCAATCAGGTGCTCGAGTCTGTTACCGGTCCCCTGATTGGCTGAAACGTTAGGCGCTGTGATTGGATGCCTGAGAGAGGACAGAAGAAGACATGGAGGACGTGCAGGACACCGCCGCTGACCCGCTGCGAGACAGGTAAGTGCCGGGCAGCATTTGATGGGGCACATTAGTGGCAATTGATGGGCACACTGGCAGTATTTGATGGGGCACAGTAGCGGCAATTGATGGGGCACACTGGCAGCAATTGATGGGTACAGTAGCTGCGTTTGATGGCACAGTGGCGTCAATAGTGGGTGCGTTTGATGGGCACAGTGGCAGCGGTTGATGGGTACAGTGGCAGCGGTTGATGGGCACAGTGGCTGCGTTTGCTGGGTGCAGTGGCTGCGTTTGACAGGCACAGTGGTTGCGTTTGACGGGCACAGTGGCTGCGTTTGATGGGCACAGTGGTTGCGTTTGCTGGGTGCAGTGGCTGCGTTTGACGGGCACAGTGGCTGCGTTTGCTGTTTGACGGGCACAGTGGTTGCGTTTGCTGGGTGCAGTGGCTGTGTTTGACGGGCACAGTGGTTGCGTTTGCTGGGAGCAGTGGCTGCGTTTGCTGTTTGATGGGCACAGTGGCTGCATTTGCTGTTTGACGGGCACAGTGGCTGCGTTTTCTGGGTGCAGTGGCTGCATTTGATGGGCACGGTGGCTGTGTTTGATGGGCACAGTGGCTGCGTTTGCTGGGTGCAGTGGCTGCCTTTTCTGTTTGATGGGCACAGTGGCTGTGTTTGACGGGCACAGTGGTTGCGTTTGCTGGGTGCAGTGGCTGCGTTTGACGGGCACAGTGAGGCAGCATATTTGATGGCAGAACAATGTACAGTACTGTACTTGGACTCAGTGCTATGCACGGGGGCCCGCCCCCCTTCAGTAGAGCAGGCTAGGGGCGGGGCTGGAGGCGGTGCAGCTCTATATTTTCTCTCGACCTCGGTCCCAAATATATACTGTACACAGTGCTATGCACGGGGCCCGCCCCCCTTCTCCAGAGCAAGCTAGGGGCGTGTTGGGGGCGGGGCTGGAGGCGGTGCTGCCGACGATGTTAAGCAATTCGCAACGCCTCCGCCTGCCCGCTCGAGTCTAGAATTTTTTAGGGACTAAAATGAGCGTCTGCACATGCGCGGTATAGGTGCGGTGCGCAGTCGAGCCCGCCATCAGCTGTGTTTTTGACATCGCTGCACCGGAAGTGACGCGGTCGAGACCCTGCATAGGTCAAGACTTTTTTTACATCACAGGCTTGAGAAGAATCACGTAGAAGAAAAATGTTTTTTCAATGACATTAAAAACAGTCGTGTGTACGCGGCATAACTCTTTTGTTTTCCTGTATATGATCGCCCTGTTTCAGTTAGGGAAAATACATTTATTTCAAGATTTTAATGTGCCCTCTTTTCTTGTCTCAGGGTAGCAGTCATAAAACATGAGGGGATAATCTCTACAAGAGAGTCACATATTTTAAATAAATAAAAAAAATAATAATATCTGGAGTTGGGTCTTAAAGTAGAACTCCCATTTTTGTAAATATTTTATTATATCTTTTCATGAGACAACACTGAAGAATTGACACTTTGCTACAATATAAAGTAGCTCTGGATATGACGCTGAGCATGTGCACTCAACTTATTTGTCGACCACGGCGTGGCGAGGCCTGTTCTGAGTGGAACCTGTCCTGTTAAATCGCTGTATGGTCTTGGCCACTGTGCTGCAGCTCAGTTTCAGTCTTCTTCTTATAGACTAGGCCATCTTTATGTAGAAAAACTATTATTTTATTCAGATCCTCATAGAGTTCTTTGCCATAAGGTGCCATGTTGAACTTCCAGCTACCAGTATGAGAGAGTGAGAGCGATAACACCAAATTTAACACACCTGCTCCCAATTCACACCTGAGACTTTGTAACACTAACGAGTCACATGACACTGGGGAGGGGAAAATGGCTAATTGGGCCCACTTAGGGGTGTACTCACTTTTGTTGCCAGCGGTTTAGACATTAATGGCTGTGTGTTGAGTTATTTTGAGGGGACAGCAAAATTTACACATTTATACAAGCTGTACACTCACTACTTTACATTGTAGCAAAGTGTCATTTCTTCAGTGGTGTCACATGAAAAGATATAACAAAATATTTACAAAAATGTGAGGGGTGTCCTCATTTTGGGAGATACTGTATGTATGTGAATTTTTAAACTGTCAAAATAACACAATTCTGCCCAGTCATTGTTCTAGTTTATACATAGCTGCCATAGTATATAACCAAAGGGTGACAGCCTGGGTTGGTAGGTTCTTGTGTCAACTGTCCTATGCCACCCATCTAAATGGACTATAATTAAGTATAAACTAGCTGGTAAGGCCATAAGATTAATTGCCACCTGATGTTGTGGTTTTTAGCTCCTCGCCCAGATTGCCATCCCCCCCAACCTAAACACCCCCTGCCCTTCATGGCATCCCAATTTTGCCTCCCCTCCTCCCTTTGGTTGCTAGAAAACTGGCATAGCAACCATTGATGGCACAGCAACTATCAATGAAAAAATACCTGCAAAAAAAAGACTTACCCATCCTGATTAAAACTAATAAGCACAACCTAGTGTAGCGCAAGCAATATAAAACAAAAACAACAAAGTCTCAATAATGTGAAAGTTCCACCGTTGTGCAACTCTAGGTGATAGTTCATAGAATTAATGATTCATATTATCCAGTATTATCCACTTCAGTGACCACCACCTCTAGCTGGAATGTCTGCTCGCCTCCAGATAATGACCCCACCACAGAGTCCCAAACGCCTGGTAGTATGTCTCTCAGAATGCCACAGGGAAAGAAATCCTCCTCCTGGGATCTCGATTAATCGTGTGTGGCCATAAAATGACAAAGGCAAACCATTAGGGGGGAAGTAAATGCAGTGGTGTGTTTGACCCGAGTCCGAAACGTCGTTTCTGGGTTTGTCACTTCTGGCTCCTTTCTAGTTCTGGGTGATAGGTCCAGGTCTCAATACGTCACTTCCGGTCCACGAGTAGGGCAGAAGTGTCCATTTTTTAGATACAGAGCAGGGAGGAAGAGGAAATGAGGTATAGTGACACAGATTCTAGAGTCACCTATGGTGAATCCCAGCTCCCTAGCTGAGTGTACATGTGTCCACACTTGTAGAAAGATTGCTGATATATAACCCTTTAATCACTGACGGCTCCCCATCCGCTGAAGAAGCTCAACAGAGTGTGTAACGCATACAGGTGTGAGGTGCCACCATTCAGGACGTTTTATAAATTTTTATATCAACTTGGAGAGTTGATATGCATTTTCTCACATACCTATGTGAGTATTTGAATCCCTGTGTACAGTTTTAATAAATTTTTGAAGCAGAGAGCACTATGGTTTGCCTTTTGTCATTTTATGACCACACACGATTAATCGAGATCCCAGGAAGAGGTCAGGATTTCTTTCCCCGTGGCATTCTGAGAGACATACTATCAGGCGTTTGGGACTCTGTAGCGGGGTCATTATCTGGAGTTGAGCAGACATGGGAATGTAGGCTACACACTTACAATAAATACTGATATAAAATAAACCAAACATACAAAATTCTTTATTGGTGGTAAAATGGCAGCGGCACCTTTATTGGTATATATTTTTTATTAAATTCATCAATAAATAAATCTTTTAAAACTTGAACCACTTCAACCACGGAAGATTTGGATGCTCAATGACCAGGCCATTTTTTGCGATACGGCACTGCATCACTTTAACCGACAATTACGCGGTGGTGCGAAGTTGTACCCAAATAAAATTGTCCTCTTTTTCCCACAAATAGGGATTTCTCTTTTCTTCTTTTGATCATCTCTGTGATTTTTAATTTTTTGCGCTATTAACAAAAAATGAGCGTCAATTTTGAAAAAAAATATATTTTGTACTTTTTGCTATAATAAATATCCCCATTTAAAAAAAAAAAAAGCAATTTTTTTTCCTCGGTTCAGGCCGATATGAATTCTTCTACATATTTTTGGTAATAAGCGTATATTAATTGGTTTGCGCAAAAGTTATAGCGTCTACAAAATAGGGGAAAGATTTATGGCATTTTTATTATTAATATTTTTTTTACTAGTAATGGCGGTGATCAGCGATTTTTTTAATCGGGACTGCAACATTATGGCGGACAGATCGGAAACACTTTTGACACATTTTTGGGACCATTGGCATTTATACAGCGATAGGTGCTATAAAAATGCACTAATTACTGTGAAAATGTCACTGGCAGGGAAAGGGTTAACAGTGGGGGGCGATCAAGGGGTTAAATGTGTTACCTAGGGAGTGATTCTAACTGTGGGAGCATGGGACTGCCTGGCTGAGGAGAGCGATTCTTTGTTCATACTTAGTATGAACAACAGATCGCTCTCCTCACCCCTGACAGCATGGAGATCTGTCTGTTTACATTGACAGATCTCTGTTCCGTCTGTGTGGAGCGATCGCGGGAGCCCACCAGTCATTGTGACCATCGGGCACGCTCATCAGCTCCGGCATCGCACGCACCCCCTAGTGGTCAAAAGGCAAACCGACGTACAGCTACGACGGTTCGCCCAGGGGAGCCAACCTGCCGCAGTATAACTGCGGTGGCTGGTCAGGAAGGGGTTAAATTATATATCAATATCTCGCTCAGGAATTCCAGCGAGTACCATCAAATAAAAACATTCAGCAAAAGTCCCCCCTTGATTCAAGGGTGACAAAACCACATAAGAATTGCTACGACAGGGTGGAAGGGAGGGGAGTTCGCCAAGCCGATCCAGATCAACTGCAACGGGATCCTTTATGCGGGGCCCTTGTATAACCCCCAAACACGTGCAGAAACTTCCATTAAAACTAATTTGGGACCACCACAATCCCATGCTGTGGGCACTAATTTGTGCCCACTTCTTTATTCCGGCTAGAGGTGGTGGTCACTGAATAATATGAATCATTAATTCTATGAACTATCGCCTAGAGTTGCACAATGGTAGAACTTTCCCATTATTGGGACTTTGTTGTTTTTGTTTCATATTGGTTGTGCTACACTATTTTTTGTTTATTAGTATTGATTTCAGAGTAACATGTGGATACACTATGAGAGGTGTTGGCAGTAATCACGATAAGCCTAGCTGAAGGCTATTGACATTTTATTTGCATAGTACTGTGTTGCACTGAGTATATCCAATTTGCACTTAGTTTAATATTGTGCTGATTATATTTTGTTTCACAAGTACCCATCCTGATGCTCACACTACTAATCTTCACTCTCTTGAAGAAGCTTCCGAAGAATCTTTAGCATCCATGGTGTGTCAGATGCACTGTGGTTCCTTATGCTGGCCCCATATCACCACTGTGTCCTGTAAGAAAAACAGAGACTCATCCCATGGCACCTGGTAGTGAAATTGTAGCATTTGATTGGTAAACCACTGTGACATCTGAATGACTCCTGAATAGCTGTAATATGTTTTGTCTAATGAAACATTTCTTGCTGGCTAACTCATTCACCCAGTGTCAGTATTAGGGAGGAATGTGAGTATGCCATGTTAAAGTGGTTGTAAACCCTTACAGACCACTTTAACCTACAGGTAGGCCTAGATTAAGGCTTACCTGTAGGTGCAACAAATATCTCCTAAACCTACACGGTTTAGGAGATATTTGCAAAAGAAAGGCACCGATGTATACGGCACATGCGCCGTAGATAACAACGCGTGCTGTTACTAACGGCGAGCATGCCGTTAGTGACAGCGCCGGAGCCACGATATGCAGAAGTCACTCCTGGAGAGATGGCGCTGACGGAGGAGGGCAACGAGCACCGCTGCGGGGGCTTCGATCTCAGGTAAGAAATTCATAATGAGCTAGTATGCTATGCATACTAGCTCACTATGCCTTTGTCTTGCAGGGTTTTTTTTTTTTCAAGAGGGTTTTCTTCCTCTTTAAGTACTGTGTTCAATTACGATGCTGGCTCTCAAAAATAGGTACTGTGGTTGTAGACATTGATCTGAGCATTTGTATTAAAATTTGTGTGTCCAGAAACTTGCAGCGTGTGTCCAGAAACTTTCCCCAACAGTTTGCAGATATCCAGTACACGTCACCTCTGTTACTGCAACACATGGAAGTGAACTAGTAGGCCTCAGAATGAAACGTAGGACTGAAAGCCTTAGGGAATCGGCTATGGACTGTGTGAGTACATTAATGCTCCCTCTCACTCAACGTTGACTTAAAAAGTGACAGCTTGAGCTGCCATTATTTGAAAATCATATAGTCAAAACTTTGAAATTGTTTTGCACATGAAAAAAAAAAAGTAACCAGGTTTTTGCTGTAAATGAAAACCTGGTTGGCTCTGGAGTGGGTAATGACGGAGGAAAATAAATTGCCTGGCTGATGGCGAAAGAGAACCCACCTTATGTATCTTACACCAGGTGACTAAGGCTCCCATGTCCCATGGCCCCCGGTGGTCTGTTGGGTTTCTGAAACTTATATCTGGACCACTAGTAAAGCACAGGCCTATGTAACAGTACTTCAGGTGTGAAGGGATTCATGTATGCAGTGACCAGGAGGATGTGGCGGAAAGGTCTAGGACCAACATTCATGCAAGTGAACAGTATGTGGTTTGGGCTTAACAAACCTTGATGGCCTTAAACCCTGTATGAATAAGTGGGACCCAGTAGAGCATGCTGGTCATGTAGAAAGAAGCTGAGGTCCTGTCTTACAACTTAACTGTGGACATTGCAAGCATGATAAATGTTTGTGTGACCTTTCCCGAGAACAGCACGTTCCTTTGTAATGTAGTAGGACAATATTTGTCTGTGTACATTTACTAAAGCAGTTCTTTTGGCCAGTAATCAATATTCTCTAGACTTGTGGTCTATTGCTGCCATGACTAATTGGCATCATACTACATCCAAATAAGCCGTGCCTTCATTTTACACTTGTTTTCATCTACTTGGCTTGTGAGTACAGCAATGAAAGCTCTAACTACTCTCATTTAATTTGACAGGAACACAAAGAGAGGATTACTTGTACTGAAACACATTTTTCCTCTATAACTAATAAACATTGTTCCGGAAACTAAAAAGGACATAAATTACTATTATTTATAGCATCGTTTCTCTTTTTATACGAAGTGTCTTAATCCCGGAGCCTTGCAGCATCTGATTAGCTGGTATTTTCTTTCTGCACTTGGCTCTTTGCTACTGTTTCTCATTAACAAATATAGTTTCCTAGATCTTGCCTGTGTAGAAAACAAAGTGAGTGAGAAGTTAACAAGTTGCGAATGACGTACGGGACAGACTGAACCACCAGCCCACCTATGTGCTTACACAAATCTAATTTCTTGGGACTGTGAACAGTTTAATTGGCTATGATGTTTAACTCTTAAATAGACACGTGGATGGTGTGCCTCATTCCTGCATATCCATGGTTTAAAGCTGAACTAAATTTTTTTAATACGAGCAATGTTAGTAACTGTGTTTGACCTAACATGAGCTTTTTGCCATCCCTGATCAGCAGAGATGGAGTATGAGAGGAAGAAGCAGCAAAAAAGGAACCAATCGGTTAATGTGCTGACAAGAAGCAGGCTGACCAGAAGGAAAAGCATAGTGACCGGATAATTGAGCTCACCATTCTGCTGCTTCACTGTCCAGTCCCAGGTTGGAGAGGGTCCAGGATGATCTGGGTTTAGGGGAATAGGTTGAATGATGCTGACAATTGAGACTAAGACATCTAGTGGTAGAAAAAAGTAGTGCAGTGGCAATTTCTGAACTGAAGGCGATTATGCACAAAAAGCTGGTTTTGTTTATCTTTAATTAGGCTATTCATTTTTATCTTGTTATTTTGTGCTGGAATTCTACTTTGTCTTGAGCATTTATTTTGTGGAGTGAGCCCAATAAAACATTTTTGACCCTAGTATTTTCTGGCGATTTTTAACTTGCAGCCTTAGATACAGTACTATAGTATCAGCTAGGCCTATAGTCACCAAACATATGCAACCAAAACTACAAGATCCAGGAGCTTCATCCATGTACTTAAACTTATGTCCCTGGCCACTACATGGATGTCTATGTGTTCAATTATAAGGCTACTTTCACACTGAGGCGCTGGCGGTATAGCGGCGCTATTTTTAAGCGCCACTATACCGTATTTTTTGCCGCGATTTGCGGGCACTAGCGGGGGGATTTTAACCCCCGCCAGCGGCCGAAAATGGGTTAATAAAGCCTCTTTGTGGTGTTTTGCGGGTGTTTTGAAGGCGCTACCCCATTGATTTCAATGGACAGGGGCGCTATAGGAGCAGTATTTTTACCGCTCCTATCGCGCCTCAAAGATGCGGCTTGCAGGAGTTTTTTGACCCTCCTGCAAGCGCAACGCTCCAGTGTGAAAGCCCTCGGGCTTTCACACTGGATACAATTGATCGGCTTTTTTGGGGCGCATTGCAGGCGCTATTTTTAGCGCAATAGCGCCTCAGTGTGAAAGGGGCCTTAGAGAGGAAGGAACATAAAGGTGGATCAACTTTGTAGAGCTGATCAAGTCGCTAAAGAGTTCCATGAACATGTAGCTCCATTTAATGTAAACCCAATTCCTAAAATTCCATTTAAGCTTTTAATTGTTAATGTGATTTTAAACATGCAGCTTTCAATAATATATTACCTAATGATTCTGCCATAAAGATCCTTGTTCAGGCAATTTCTGTTATGGGTGATGACACTATGTTCCTGTGTTGTTACATGGGCTTTCGGTGGAGACCACAAGTAGCTATTTCAATAAATATTATGTAGGCATTACCCACTGTTACCATCATTAGAAACCAGCCTGAAAAAAAAAACATGCTGCCATCATTGAGGTGCATGACAGGCTGGGAAAAGGCTGCAGGGGACCAGATGTAACAAAAGTTGAAGAAAAATGCAAAAAGAAGTAATTTATTTAGAGAAATGGCAAATATTTACGATGCACAGTTCCTTAGGAATCGAAATGCCATTCAGTTAGGGTTTATATCTAATTTAACCACCTCAGCCCCGGAAGGTTTTACCCCCTTCCTGATCAGAGGCACTTTTTACAATTTGGCACTGTTTTAACTGGTAATTGCGCGGTAATGCAATGCTGTACCCAACCAAAATTTGTGTCCTTTTTTCCCCACAAATAGAGCTTTCTATGGTGCTATTTGATCACCTCTGTGGTTTTTATTTTTTTGCGCTATAAACAAAAAATGAGCGACAATTTTGAAAAAAAATATATATTTTTTACTTTTTGCTATAATAAATATCCCCAAAAATATATAAAAAAAAACACATTTCTTCATCAGATTTGGCCAATATATATTCTACATATTTTTGGAAAAAAAAACGCAATAATCATATGCTGATTGTAAACGCTATAACTTTTGCGCAAACCAAACGATGGGAAAGATTTATGGCATTTTTATTATTATTATTTTTTTTTACTGGTAATGGCGGTGATCTGTGACTTTTAGCGGTATTGCGACGGACAGATCAGACACTTTTTGACACATTTTTGGGACCATTAACATTTATACAGCGATCAGTGCTATAAATATGCACTGATTACTGTGTAAATGTCACTGGTAGGGAAGGGGTTAACACTAGGGGGCGATAAAGGGGTTAAATGTGTGTTCCCTCAGTGTGTTCTAACTGTATGGGGATAGGACTGACTAGGGGAGGAGACATATCATTGTTCCTACTTACTAGGAACACACGATCCCCTGACAGGACAGGGATTTGTGTGTTTAAACACACAAATACCGTGCTGGCTCTCGTGCATGCGTTTGCGACCGCCGGCCACGCGCATTGGGTCCCCCACCGCACAGCAGGTGCACGCGCCCTCTGGCGGTTCTTAAAGGGAACCCTGTATATATACGGGGTTTCGCGCAGGGGTGCTATTCTGCCCACGTAAAAAGACGTGAGCCGGTCAGGAACCGGTTAACAATACCACAGGAAGACAAGAGAAAGTCTTGATGAATAGTGGACTATTAAAGCAAAATTTTACCCATTACAACTTGATAAAAAAAATATGTTCTTTAGCAAGGAACATACATTCCACATTAATAATTATGCCACCAACATTAGTGTGTGCTGTAAATTGCCTCCACCAATGCTCCTGTTTCTTCTGGCTGGAGGCTGCCAGTTTTCTGAAGCCCAGAGCCCCGGAATAGCAGTAAATCAAAAAGCAGAACTAAACTCATGGATTTAACGGTTTCAAAAAACAGATAGAAATCCTAGAATGCCAGGATTTCTAACCAAACTGTCAAACCATCAAATGTCTTGTATAACTGATCACATGTGCAGCACCATGGCAGTTGCAGATCAAAGAGAAGCAGCTTCCTTGGCTGTAAAAGATAGGAGGGGTTTAATTCAGCTTTAGGCTGCCAGTAGAACGGCCTCTACAAACTCTGCAGTGCCTAAAAATGGAGAGCAACAGAGCATGTGCAGAGCAGGGTGAGACAGTGTATTACTGGAATTTAAACAGTATAGACACTTATTTGTAATGTTTTACATAGCTATACCTGCAAAAGGGGTAGTAGAAGTGATCTAGCCGGACTTCATTTTCTGACTAATGTTCCACTTTAAGAGCAGTAGGGAGAGAGTAGCATTTGGAGCTGACCTCTAGGCAGATACAAAAAATACAAATGAATGCAGCTCTGTAATTATTACATAATTTACATTTTTTTTTAAATACAAGCAATTTAAGTACCCGACTTTGACCTGGTATCAGCCTCTTGTAGTCCCTGCACAGCAGGGCAGGAATGTGAGAGAAAGAAGCAGTGCAAGGAGCCAGTCAGTTCATATGCTGATAAGGAGCATGTTGATATGAGGAGAGTGACAGAGAGATAAGCCCATTTCTGTGCTGCTTCTCTATTCACTTCTTAGTCACAAGCTGGGTTGGTTAGTCAGACATCCTGAGAGCAAGGACGTGAGTTGAACGATGCTGGCTGTCAGACTGAAGACATCTAGTGGCAGTAAATAAGTGCTGGAGGGGGCTCTGGATTGAAGTGACTATTGCAGAAAATACTTTTTTAATGGACTATTTATTTGTGTTTGATATTTTTTGTCTGGAGTTCAACTTTAAATTGAATAAGTCAAAAAGTAAAACACCTGTGTGATTAGAGTCTGATGGAAGAAGCCATTACCGGCTCCTGTGCTACAAATCGAATGTAAGAGTGACTGTTCATAGGGTGCCTCTACATGAAGAAGGCCTGTTGTTCTTTGTCAAGTTGAAGCAAACTCTGGCAGGAACAAAAAGGACAAAGAAGGCGCATCTAAGTGCAGTATTACAACAGTTTATTGTAGACACAAATAAAGGAAAACTTAAAGATAATAGTAATAAAGCAGGCTTATATCATCCTAGCTCCAGACGAGCTATAGGAACAATTACAGCCATACAGCCAACAAGCAGCCCATCGGGGGGGGGGGGGTGCTAACACATTTCAGAGCATGCTCATTGGCTCCTTCATCAGAGGTCTGCAGAAAGAGCTTCTAAACATGTTCCGAATTGTTATACCTAATCGTTACTATAGCTTATCCGGAGCTAGGATGATATGAGCCTGCTTTACCACTATTGTCTGTAAGTTTTCCTTTCTTTGTGTCTACAATAAACTGTTGGAATACTGCACTAAGAAGCACCTTCTTTGTCCTTTATAAATCTAAAACAACCAATGGGTCATTGCCCTGGACATAGCATGCTTGACATATCAATGAATCATCTGCCTCTATTGGATCCTAATCAAGTGTTTTTGTATTAGATTTTACCTTGCTGATATGGCTTTATATTGAAAATAAAAATCCAACATAATTGATTTGTTGCAAAGTGATCATGTCAATCTCATTATTACAAAAGTGTAGCTTGATAAGGATCACTGAATACAAATTTCTTTGCCACAGTTTGCTGTATGGAAAAGTTTATGCAAATTAGAGGGCTAAATGATTTTAGAATCTTCACACAATGAATTATGTGAATATTTACTTCAGTTGTCATATTCACTAAGTAAACAGAAGTTTGCTTTTCATGATTGGGTAATCAAAGTGAATACTCACACAATAAGCAACCGTTACCTGAAGCGCAATGCCAAGTCAAAATGCTCCATGGATCATTAATATTTCCTGTACAAATTGACCTTGGCCATTGCTCCTCCCTCATCCCATGCCTTCCAACTGGTTTTTTAAGGCTGCCCATCACATTAGGAGATCAATAAGGATGCACTTTTTTACTACGTAAACCTCTGTTTGCATTTTTTCATCACATGCTCAACTTTTAAATCTCAGGTTTGTGTCAGATTTATTTTAAGCCATAACAGCCATTTAGCAACGTTTAATCATTCCATTTACACTAGGCTTTTGAAAGGTGAAACCCGATGAGTTGTTATGGGTAACTGTAGACCACTGACAATCTGTAAGTGCCTTAGAGATCACAGATATTTTAATCAGTGTACCAGAGAAATAAGCTGAACCATGTGTTCTGTATTTCAATATTATGAAAATTCATAGCTAGTGCAGGGCATGTTTTAGAAATAACACAATATTGAGACAGATTAAAAATACAACTTGCCATATGCTGACCATATAAATATTTGATAGCATTAATGACAAAAAAGCATAGTCAGCCTTGCAATCCTCACTAATTTAACTTAAACCCAATCCCAATGCAAGACACAATTATGGGGGCTAGCATCCCGTCTTGGAGGAGATGAGAAGCGCAATTTTAACGAGACACAAGCACTGGTAAAGCCCAAGTTTACACTGCTCCAACATAAAAGTCGCGTGACTTCTGGTTCCGACTTTAATCCGACTTTTTACACTCTATGACATTGAAGTCATATCAAAGTCAGACCAAAGTAGTGCAGGAACCTTTTCTAAAGTCGCAAAGACTTGTGTAGGATCAGTAAGACAGCTCCCATAGGGAAAAAATTGAATTTCACAAGTCGGATCTCATGTTGGACCAGTATGAACCAGGCCTTAATGTACTTTTTTTAAGCAGAGTGGAGAAAGGTTTGACTACTGTCAGGATTTTGTTGCTGTCATTGTCATCAATTGTGAGATTTTTTTTTTCTACTTCTTCTGTGAATGCTGGGATCAGAAGTAAGGGAATAAGACATCAAATGGATAAGATGTGAGCACAAACCTCCCCAGTTGAGTCGCAGACAGTAATATAAATCTGAAGAAGGCTCAAAACCATCTCTACTCTATCCATGACACAAAAAAATGCTCTGAAGTCATACTTTTTTTTTTTTACAGCTCCCAGGAATGAAAATCTCACCCGTTACCACTGCTCTGTAGAGACTTGAGAGTAGTGATAGTGTAAGGGCTACCTATTTCACTTCAATGGAACAGAACCATAGTGATATAGTGCAGCAACTCTATAGGTAAGCACTACACATGTATAACACAAATATATACAATCTCCACTCTCCTAGAAAGGTAGACCATTTGAGTGAGGAATGAAATAATGAAGTATGGAATTAAATAATGAAGGGTTAGAGATTGTTGGAAAAACATATTTTAGGCCATATTGCCAACTTTCAAGCACAATAATAATATGAATTTTTTTTTTTTTTTTTTTTTTTTTTATGTGTTATTTTATTATTTGGAATCAAAGTTAAAGCAATATTAAACCCAAAAACAAACATTTATTATAGTTCAATTCTTATCAGTAATGCAATGGCTGCATTAATTTTATTTTTTTCCCCTTTATTCTTCTATTTTTATCTGGTGATCCAGACAGTAAGTCTGTTGTATTTCAAAAGATCCAGCTCTCTTACAAATTTTATCAGTTACAGAGATGAGACAAACCATTTACCACTGCCAGGTGTGCTTACAATGATTCGCTTTTATTTATTTACGTAAAACTTTTATCCCAAAAGGGAAAAACGGTTTGCTGTAACTGATTATAAGGCACTAGCATGAGTTTGGCTTCAATTTGTCAGTGTATTTAAATCTGCTAGTCCATCTAACTCCCCCCCCCCCACCAGACTGACAATGCTGCTGTGCAAAGGTGTCCTTGTGTTCCTTTATCCACAATGGGGGCACTTTAATACAGGAGATGATAAAAAAATAGAAAACAAATGCAGCCACCACATCTAATAACTGTTAAGCAATAATATATTACATTTTTGGCTTTGGGTTTAGTACCGCTTTAAGTAAAAAAATAAAGCCCAAGGCATGTAACCATGCAGTAAAGATGAAGCGGATCACCAGCATTATTACAAGTTACATATGTTAGACTGCCACCTATATTAGTACTTTCAGATGAAATCGGTAGGTCGGAAAAAAAAATATGAATACCCCATGGCAACTAATCTGATCTGACTTATCTAAGCAGAAATCTAAATGATCTCTATGCTTTTCTTAACTCTGCACATTGACTTTGCTCTGTTGGCTGCCATACTTAATAAGCCTATTTTAAGTTAAACCCCAAGGGAGGAAAGCAAATAAAGAAAAGGTCCACACACCTCTGATGTTAAAGGTTTAACACTTGTCTGAAATCATCAGCAGAATAAACAGTCTTTCAAATCCTATTCCACAAGAGATGCAGCATGTTATAGTACATGCATTACCTCATCAGCAAGTGCTGGACTATCACTTCCAATTCTTTCACTAAATCCCTAATAAACAAATGAAATGCTACAATATTTGTTGCTTGCCAACATGTAGATCAAACTTGGCAAGGAAGTTTGATGGCTTTAGAAAAGGTTACAGTGTGCAAGTGATTTGGATACACTGGTTCCCATTATTTCGTCATGCCTGCAAATAATTAAAAACGTAAATGCGAACCACCGGTACAAAAAAAAACAGATAAAGGAGAGCTTCTTGTCTTTTTAGTGGTCACCTAAAAGTACCTGTACAGCAAAAAAGTTACTATAACCGTTCCTGTTTCTTGGATTTCCATGGACATTCCTAGGTATTGGAGAAAGTTTTGTGCTTAGAAATAATGGCTTTGAACATTGAATTTCTTCTCAAATGAAATAATTATTTATCAGACTGCAACCTTTTATTTTAAACTTCCTCTGCAGACATTTACCTATAGGTAAGCCTATAATAAGGCTTACCTACAGGTAGTGTAAATATCTCCTAAACATGCACCGTTTAGGAGATACATTACATGCAGCCAGTGACTTTACTGGCGCATGCATTTTGAAGGAACGGCCACGGCTGCTGTTCCTTCAGAGCCTTGTACCATGAACGGTGGCTCCTGCGCACATGCGCGGGAATGACGTAATCTCAGCTCTGGCCACTCACAGTGTCGGAGCCCGCAAACCCGGAAGACACTCCGCCGAAAATATCAGCCGTCTCAGCGGTGTGCGGGCATCGCTGAAAGGCTTTGTTCTAAGGTAAGTATTTCATAATGAGCTAGTATGTGATGCAGCTGAGTGGCTGGAGACCACGAACCCGGAAGAAACTCCAGGGAAAATGTCAGCGGTCTCAGCAGTGTGCGGGCGCCGCTGGAAGGCTTTGTTCTAAGATAAGCATTTCATAATGAGCTAGTATGCGATGCATACTAGCTCATTTGGCATTTGTCTTACAGGTTGTTTTTTTTTCTTTTTTTTTTTAAGAGTTTACAACCTATTTAATCTAAAATATTTGGAATGTGAAATTATTAGACCACATTTTATCATATTACCCACCATTAAACTATGGTAGATTTCCAAGAAAAGAGACATGAGTAATAAGCGTAGGGATATAGTATTTTTCCAAATTCTCTTTTGTTCTTAAGGCTGGGTTCACACTATTGCGAATTGGATGTGGTTTTTCTGCATCCAATTCGCATGTCAGGAGATTGTGAACGTCTCTCTATGGAGCCTGTTTAAACATCCCCGGAGTGCCTCCGGTGCAAATTGCACAGGAGTCCTGTGTGTTTTCTGGCCCATTTAAGGTCCGAATTCTGCCCAAAATTTGGGCTGAAATCGGACCTGAAACAGTGAATGGGGACACACCAGACTCTTGTTGTGAGCCGCTCCGTGCTGTTTTGTGAACCCAGCCTAAATACTTGACTCTTGGCAGATGGTCATCCCTCCTGGGCTCCTGTCCGGTGAGATCTCTATCCCCCCAGGCCTTTGGGCCTAGAGGTTGGGATGCCATTGGAATCTCCCTTTCTGAAAGGAATCCTGTAGATGCTGGCTGCCTTGAGAAAAGCATGTTTGTCCAACAGGAAACAACTACAACTGTCCCCAACAACATTGGAGGTGAGTGACCTGTTGAGTGAGAAGCAGGGCTTTTTTTCTCAGACAATAGGTGCAGAAACTCCCCCTTTCCAAGTCACCCCTTTTCTCCTCCGCCCCTACCCACCTCCCAGTACCGTCCCTTTTAGACAATATAGAACCAAGTATCATTTTGTGGTGCTAAGTAATTTGTATGGAATTTGGTAATGATATCAAGAAAAACTGTACAATAGATCCCCTGCAGCCAGCTACAATAGATACCCCTAACAACAATGGACCAACCACAACAAAATCTCCCCCAGCAACAATAGACTCCTGGCAGCATCAACAGATCTCCGCACAGCCAGCATTAATAGACTCTCTGACTGCCATCAACAATAGACCCCTCTTCCAACAGTAGACACCCCCAGCAACAATAGACCCCCTCTGCACAAATAGATCCCCAGCAGTGAGCATCAATACCCTGCAGCACACCCCAGCACCACTTGCCATTGCATACAGTCAGTCCAGGAGGTGCCGGAACTGCGTTCCCCCGCGTTCCCTCTGAAAAAAAGCCCTGGTGAGAAGTACACACACCTTTTCAGCTGTCCTGCCTTGGAACACCAGTATTAAAGCTGGCCATACACTATCAGATTATTATATAAACATTTATATGAAAATTCTAGTTAATGACTTGACAAATGTCATTCAAAAGTACTTAAAAATGTCATTGGTTTTTAACATTCAGTTTTGAATGAATGGACTTTCTACAATGAAAACCGCATTCACTGTTAAAAAATTTCTGTCCTGCTCCTTCAAATTTTCTTGTTACTACTATCAAAATGAATGTCTATGTGATCCCACTAACCATTAGAAAAGTGAATAAATGTTCTTAAAATAAAACAAAAACAACATTTCACTAGTATATGGCCAGCTTAAGGCCCTGTTCACATCTGAGCATAGCAGATTTGCATGTTTCTGCCCATGTGCCAATGTTGTTTCGGTGCCATTCATTGTTAAATAGCAAACCAAAAACCTGGAGTTTGTCACGTGCCAAACTGCCCAAAAACTAGCAAAAATGTGTAATTCGAACACAATTTCAGCTCCAAAAATAGGTACAGGAACTATTTTGGCACATTTTTTAAGCAAAGAGCAGACCATTCAAGTGATGGCGTTGCTTCAAAAACATGCAAAAATCTGTGACACTCCTCACTCTCAGATGTGAACAAGCCTAAATTACCTCTAGATCAGGAACGTGCGGTGAGGTCAGTGGCTGGTGAGGCACTGGCTAGTATCAGAGCCAGATACACACAGGTTACATACGCCACGATCGTTAAAATGATAACACAATTCTAGCACTAGACCTCCTCTGTAACTCTAAACATGTAATCTGTAAAAAAAATAAAAATTAAAGCGTCGCCTATGGTGATTTTTAAGCACTGAAGTTTGGCGCCATCCCACGAGTGTGCACAATTTTAAAGCGTGACATGTTAGGTATTTATTTACTTGGCGTAACAGCATCTTTAACATTAGACAAAAAATTATAATCTTGTTAGCATTAATGTTTCTTTTTATAATTTTTTTTTCCCCCAAAAAAAGTGTTTGAAAAATGACTGCGCAAATACAGTGCAACATAAAATGTTGCAACGACCACCATTTTATTCCCTAGGGTGTCTGCTAAAACAATATATATATATATATATATAATGTTTTAGGGTTCTGAAGAATTTTACCATACAACCATAGGTCGTAGGAGCCCCAAATTTTTACAAGTGGTGGGGTAGGACCCCCCAGCTACTACCCTCGAAGTTTGATTTTTTTTTTATTACTTTTTTTTTTTTAATGTTCATGGCAGGTGAGGCTCTGACTCACCTGCCTCCCCCTGAGTGCTTGTCCCAGTCCCTGAACTTGAATATTTTAAATGTAAGGGCTACATATGTCCTAAAAACTTTAACATCGTTTCTAGGAAGTATCTCCTACATTCAGTTCCCTGTCGCTATTGCTGGCTGTCAAAATAACAACAGGAGTTTCTATTTATTATATGTACTCCAAATTTATTTCTACATTGTATTTACCATTTCAGTTGTAGTTAGATCTGCATATGACATAGAACAAATATCATTTTATTTCATTTTGTTTGTTCCAGAAAGGAATATGCAAAATGTAAAAAAAATAAATCACTTGCAAATGCCTATGTTATTTTTTGCTCGAGAAATTTCATTTTGGCACCATTTTGAATGGGACAAATATTAGAATATATACAGTTTATTTACAGTAAAACTACTTTTGTTTAAATGAACACTGGCCAAAAATAACACTACAATTTTTCATGTATCTATTTTTATAGATTACATAGAAAGTAACATGTCGCAAGTGCACTAATACGGCTACAATTACCTCAAGCATAGAAAAGAAAACAATGTTTGCAAGACAATACTGCCAAAAGTACGACTAACTTGTCCTGGGGAAAAAAAAAAATATACGATTTATGTTTACACTTTGTTATCCTAATTATTGACAAAGGCCTTAAAATGTTAAAATTGCTCAGGGGCATGACGGTACAACAGCTGAAATGGTTAAACTCCAAGGAGCTATGTCCTGTGTGTGTGCGTATGCCAACCAGTATAGCATGTCAAGCCCCATACACACTATCAGTTTTCTTGCAGGTTTTTCTCTTCAGGTTTACCAAAACCATGTAGTGCAAGGGCCTGCCTGATTGCATACGAATTGAAACTCTTAAGGTTTGACCTCATATTAGATGGTTTTGGTAAACCTGAAGAGAAAAACCTGCAAGAAAACTGATAGTGTGTATGGGGCTTAAGAGAGGGAAACTGGAGAGTCTGAAAAAGATGCGCAGAGAAGACCAGTGTGTGTTCTGGCAAGAAACCTTCATGTATCTTCATGTATTCTTCCCTTCCCCTATGCAGTACTACAATAAATCTATTCTAGTTTATCATTAAGTGACAGGCACTCATTCCTTTTTTTAGCCTTATAACACAATTGCAACCTGTGATGAATGTGCCAAGGACCCTATTGTCAAGTAAGTGAGCTTAGGACATCCACAATGTGGTCTATGATTAGCTGAAGGTCAATAATTATTGAATGGCAACATCAAAAGTGCTACAGAAGCTTATGCACAAAAGTAAAATGAACACAGTTGAAAATGCTTTTTGGTCCAGAGAAAGAAAAGAATGGTCAGTAGTGGTTAACTTTAGTCTGCCACGGGAAGAAGACCTGCATATCTCATTGGAGAATAGCACATGTGGACCTTTGATCATACAAAAAAAATTCTAGAGGACTTCCTATCAGAATGTTTATCTAAGAAAGAATGATCCCCTATGCAAACAACTAAATATGCAGGCAAAATACATATATTGTATGTTTCAGATTTTACTTGCCAAAGTTCTGTATGACTTGTAAATCTGTATAGCCAGTCTTGTGATTTCCACATAGTACTACCAGATAGGTGAGAAGTGTGACAAACGGAAGGTCGGATCTCATTGCAATGACACTCTCAGCCTCACCCTGTACAGAGACTTTCCAGCTCATTGGCCCACTATCTAAGTGCGAGCAGACAGTGATCGACACTGAGGTCGGTTAATTACACAGTTACCCGCTACACAAAACAGCTGCCACCACGTGTTCCAAGAGGAACTGAACCATTCACAATAATATCACTGAAGTAATACCCGCTGTCATACAGACAGCAATTTTTCTGAGATTTATACTATAATAGCGCTCTTCAAGGAGATAGGATTCTTTAAAGATGAATTCCAGGTATGGTATATTTTTACATAGGTACATTAAGCAGGACCAATGTAACTATGTATATACAATACCTGGTCGATGTCTCTGGAAGCTGAAAATCCATTGAATGCCAATCGAGGTAGCGGGCATGACATCACTGCCCTGCCACTATAAATGAAAATACTTATGTGCTACTAGACTCAATTTCCCCTATTCTCCAAATAAACCATAGCAACCATTAATCAGTGAACTCAAAACACTGCAAATTACCGTATTTATCACGCACTTTAACTTTAAGAGGGACGTTTCAGGAGTAAAATTTTCCAGAGCCCCCTGCATGGTACACAAAGCCCCCTGCATGGTACACAGAGCCCCCTGCACGGTACGCAGACCCCCGCATTGTACACAGATTCCCCACATTTTACACAGACTCCCGTGTCACTCATTGTGGATCGGAGCTTCTGAATACCTCCATTGGCGCCGTGGACCCGGTCATGGGACTGCTCTCCTCTCTTTCATTGATGGTCACATGACCGCTCTCCTCCAATCAAAAGCTACGCTCGAGAAGGGGGCGGAGCGGGAGGAGGAGAGCGGCCAGAATGAGCGGCATTGGTGGAGGGATTTGGAGGCTTGGATTTGCACGGATAGTGGCACGGGGGAGCGGTGTGTGGGAGGGGGCTGGCAGTGGTGTTTTCTGGAGTTTGGAGTGTGCTGGCAGCGCTGTCCCAGGGCCAGGAGAGGCGAGGTGGCCGGCCTGACAACCTCTCAATGGGTGGCACCCGGGGCGGACTGCCCGATTCCCGCCCCCGTTGGTAGAAAAAAAATCAGATATCGCATATAACACGCAGGCACGGTTTACCCTCTATTTTTAGGGTAAAAAAGTGCGTGCGATAAATACGGTAATCATATAAATTGAATAATGCGTTTATTCCACGATGTGTGTGATGTGCACCAAATCAGTATCAGAAACTATCAATGCCAGATTAATTGAACAAAATGAAAAAAGGTGCTCTGCCACTGCTTGTTTAACCAGATATCATGCTATACGAGCGATATCTAAACTCTTGATCCACATACTTGTTGTAGGTCAATAACCTAAATCACTGGGGACATTGGATCAGCATGAGAGACCGAAAACTAAAATTTTCATGAGAGGTTGATAATAGCCACCTCTATTTTTCCATAATAGGTATTTCTCAAAGTTTACATGATTTTTTATGACCATGACTTCACCTTAAACTCCAGGGCAAAAACTGGAGTTTAGCGCAATTCCCTGTACTTCAGCCACACAAAGAATGGAATGTTTACCAATTGCATTCAGAAAGAGAAACTTGTTGAAACTAATGGAGTGATTTTTCCACAGAAATATTTACAGTATATTAGATCCCACTCATGTAGCTGATAAAGGTGTAGCCAGGTTTTGGGCTACAACATGGAGAAGGAAACATAGTTCTTATTTACTTTCCCCTCACCCTTTGTGATGTTAATGTTGTACTGCTGCACATCCCTCTTAGACCAATACAGAGCACCTAGAATTCTGAAAGGTGCAGTCAGAGTGCACAGACATGCAATGGTACGACCGACTCTGAACTACAGGTCCCAAAAGATTTTATGTGAGTAGGACCTAGGGAGAGCTTTTATTGAATTACGGTACCCAGAAAAGGCCAGACTTCTTGGTGTCACGGGAGTCCATGCATCCAGACCTGTCTGTGTGAGACATAGAGCCTGGGGTCGAGGGATAGATCGCTGGGGAATCAACAGCACTGACAGTCTTGTCGACATGCTGCTGAGAGACCGGTTTACCATATTCAGCGCAATGACAGTTTGAATCGCAGTTGCACCAGAACAGGACTGAAAAGGCCCCTTCCACCACAGAAACCTACCGCCACCTCATTGTGAGAAAAACACTGGCCTACTTTGTACGGTTTAGCAGGACCATATTGCTGAGAGCAAGACAAATGTAGCGCCCAATCCGCACCCCTCCATAGCAATTCCTTACCTCATTACCTTCAAGTCCATACCGCACCACTACCAACTCTGAGCACTATGGCTGTATTGCACACTCATTATATTTAGCCCACTCCTATCTTAACCTTGCACCTGAACTGTATTGTACTCGTTGTCACCTTACTGCATGCAGGTTTAAAGGACCACCATAGTTGCACCAATTCTCACTTAAAGGGCCCAAGCATTAGTCAGCAGTAGATATCCATGCCCCTATCATCCATTTTGCAGTTTTCCCTCATTTCCCCTTCATTGTTTACACTGTTAAATCTTGACTGTGTCTACCCAGACAGTTTAAGCCTAGCACAGCCAGCATCAGTGCAGTATACTGTAGCTCCTGGATTGTTAAATCAAGTCTCATTACTGCCTACTGCTGCACTTTAGGTGACACCGATACTGTTTATGTTGATCTGGGAAGTTTATGCCATTTATGCCTAACTCACACTGTTAGCCACTCTGCATGCTGGACTGTGTTACCACAATTGCCAATTTATTTATACTTGCCTGGTTATCAACTTTACTGGGTAATAATACATTGAGTTTACCCTTGCTAACTGCTGGGTTCTTAGCACGGTTATTGGGTGATAAGAATTATTTGCTGTGTTTCACTGTGTTTGCTTGTCTCTTTTGCTCAACCTGGTGTGTCAGAGGGGCTGGGGTCCTACTGAGGCCCTTGAGGAGGCTGATGGGAAGAACAGATGACCTGTCCTAACCAGCGGCTTATTCGGGGGTAGCTCTTTACAGGATCAGAAGGTCACAGGATAATGTTGGATTAAACATGGGGAAAGAACAAATGCCACAAAATGTTATTCATGTTAGGAGTACAATTGAGAAATTAGCTCCAGCCATCAAGTAAAATCATTCAGTGAACATCCTAAGCTATCCAAGAAACACTGAAACTGTGCTAAAGATAGAAATTGCAAAAAGTATACCTATATCAGTTTATTTTTTCAAACTTAGCAGTTTCCAGAAAACCTTTTAGAGTAGTGCTGCAGCATTCTGCTTCTAACCCTGTGCTTGCTGACTCACACACATAATGTTGCTTGTAGATTGCATTGTATTGAGCATGTATAGTGTGGCTCTAGTCTGTACCTTCAGCAGTTTCCTTTAAGACTCAGAATCCTACAAGGTCTTCCTAGATTTTTCCACACAGTGAATCTCCAAAGTGTATTGGCCCACTTTCCTCAGTAATTTATTGTATACTGCTCGAGGTACAGCACATAAGACCAGCGCTCTACTCAGCCAGCGGGACACTGCAGCCTTGAGTGATTGGTTGGTTGATTTAAGATGCTTGGTGACCCAGTACTTAGTCCCTTGTGCAGTCCAACATCCCTACAGAGCCTGCAACATACCGCTGAGACTTCAGGTATAGGCAAATAGATAACTCAGAACAAAGAGAAAACTCATGCCCATGTGGTGCATTTTGAATATATTTTACTGGACATCAACCACAAGACATGTATATTAAATTGCTTTAAGTGGCAACAGTGAACAAAGTCTTTTGCAGAATACCTTTTAGGGTACAAAAAATAAAAGTCCCATGATAAGGTTTGGTTGCAATAATTAGTAGTTTCTCTTTACAGTTTATTACCTTACAAGAGGAGGAGACTGTGGTACCCATATCTAGTTAAATTTACCTAAAACCATAACTTGTGCGCTATAAACAACTACATTTAGCTATCTCATCCTTTGCAGAGGTGTTGCTCCAATTGGCTTTCCCCCAGTGGCGAAAGCGTCCGTAGTAAGCACAGGCCTTTACGTGGTTTTTGGCTAGGTCTTCAAACGAGCAGAAAACACTAGCAAATCTATGATTCTTTTTATTTCCTGACCATTGTTCTAACTTTATCTAAAACTAAAAAAGATTTGCTTGAATACACTTCAATATTAAAGAGTAACTAAAGGCTAATCTGCACCCCCATTAGAAAGATTAATCCCCTCTATTCATCAAAAGTCTAAATAGAAGAAAGTCACAAATTTTGGGTTTACACCAGAACAGTAATAGTGGGGAATGTTTTCAATAGGGACAGTCGTTTTGGTGACCCTGGTGACCAGTGGGATTTCCTCAGTTTTGTAGGGATTACTTCTCACTTTGTTTTGGCTATGAGACAGGAGGGGAAGAAAAATCTCCCCAATGTGACGCAGATGTCAAAAAAATTACAGGGGTTATAACCTTCTCTTACTCTGTCCAAAATGAAAAAAAATGTTCTACTTAAAAGGAAAAGTCCAGCCTAAACTTTTTAGGCTGGACTTTTCCTAAGGGTCACAGGAGTGCAATTCGTTTTGCACTCCTGTGACCCGTTTTCAGCGGAGAGCGGTTTGAAGTCCGTCCTCCGCTGACGTCACTGCAATCAGTCGAGGCAGCACATCATCCTAACTTAGGAAGTCCTTGACTGATGGCAGTCTCAGCGGCTCAATGAGCCGCGGAGACAGCCGCTTCCCGCCCCTCCACAGCTTAGTGGAACGTGGAGGAACAGAGCAGGAGAGATGCTGACTGACAGTCAGGAGCTCCCCACTCAGGGAGGAGTAAAAACAGCCATCGGCGATGTTCGGTGGCTCGGTTCTTAGTGCAGAGACGTCAGGGGACAGCTGCAGAATTGGTCTGATGCTGCATCCACCTAGGTAAGTATGAATCTCAAAAAACAAACATACTTCTCTTTTAAGTGACATGAATGTAGGGTGGCTGATTCTGAGCTATATGGGAAAAAGTTCACCCCAAATAGTCATGAAAAATAAGAAGGTATCCGTAACTATAATATTAACATGAAAAAAAACCCCTAGCTATATCTATTTTTAAAAATATTCCCTCCCGCTCCTATCTATCCCACCTAAAATCTATATGCAAGATTTCCATACTTTCTATACCCATTTTCAATCCTCTCCAGTTTATTTACATGATCCTGCAGCTCTATGCATGGAAACACTTAACAATTCTGAATTCTAGGAGCCATGACATCTCCCAAAGGCCCCCATGTCTCAGCCATCGTCAGCACCCCTCTTATCCCCTGCAGTAGCTGCGCACTGACACAGGGAAGCCAGAACGGCGGGATCACAATTGGTCAGGAGCAGAATAAAAATAGGTTAGTATACAGAACATTTTTATTCTGAGTAGGCATTTTAAGAACAGATATATTGATTTACAGTCCCCTGAAAAAGTATTCATACCCCTTAAAATTTTGCACATTTTGTCATGTTACAACAAAAAATTTAAATGGGTTTTATGTGATAGACCAACACAAAGTGGCACATAATTGTGAAGTGAAAGGAAAATGATGAATAGTTTTCAATTACAGCTGCAAGTCTTTTTAAGTTTGTCTCTACCAGCTTTGCACATCTGGAGAGTGAAATGTTTGCCCATTCTTCTTTGCAAAAAAGTCCAAGCTTTGTCAGATTGGAAGGAGAGCGTCTGTGAACAGCAATTATCAAGTCTTGACACAGATTCTTAATTGGATTTAGGTCTGAACTTTGACTGCGCCATTCTAACACCTGAATGTGCTTTGATCTAAACCATTCCATTGTAGCTCTGGCTGTATGTTTAGGGTCATTGTCATGCTGGAAGGCAAACTTCCGCCCCAGTTTCAGGTCTTTTGCAGACTCTAACAGGTTTTCTTCTAAGATTGCCCTGTATTTGGCTCCATCCATCTTCCCATCAACTCTGACCAGCTTCCCCATCCCTGCTGAAGAAAAGCATCACCACAACATTATGCTGCCACCACCACGTTTCATGGTGGGGATGGTGTGTTCAGGGTGATGTGCAGTGTTAATTTTCCGCCACACTTAGCGTTTTGCTTTTAGGCCAAAAAGTTCAATTTTGGTCTCATCTGCCCAGAGCACCTTCTTCCACATGTCCAAATCCCCCAAATGTCTTTTTGCAAACTGCAAACAGGACCTCTCATGGCTTTCTTTCAACATTGGCTTTCTTCTTGCCACTCTTCCATAAAGGCCAGATTTGTGGAGTGCATGACTAATACTTATCCTATGGACAGATCCACCCACCTGAGCTGTGGATCTCTGCAACTCCTCCAGAGTCACCATGGGCATTTTGGCTGCTTCTCCGATTAAGGGTGGATTTACACATATGCGATGCGCAATTCCTGTGCGGGCTCTTACAGCGCATGTCTCTGTGCAAACCGCTGTGAGTGTCAGATCGGTTTGCAGATTGCAGTGCGAACTGTGGAATGGTACAGGAATCGGATCACATGGATGTGAACACCCATGCAATCCAATTCCAGCATGGATTAAAAAAAAGGGTCCTGCACCATTTTGGTCCAAATGCGATGCAAATTCAGCCATACAATCTGTATTGCTAACTTCGCATCGCACAGATATCGCATGTGATCTGCACAGCAATGCAGTGTGAATCGCATGCGATGTCTGACATTGCAATAGTGTGAACCCAGCTGAATGCTCTCCTTGCCCGGCCTGTCTGTTTAGGTGGATGGCCATGTCTTAGTAAGTATGCAGTTGTGCCATACTCTTTCCATTTTCGGTGATGGATTGAATAGTGCTCCATGAGATGTTCCAAGTTTGGGATTTGTTTTGATAACCTAACCCTGCTTTAAACTTCTCCACAACTTTATCTCTGACCTGTCTAGTGTGTAAATTGGCCTTCATGATGCGGTTTGTTCACTAATGTTCTCTAACAAATCTCTGAGGGCTTCACAGAACAGCTGTATTTATACTGAGATTAAATTACACACAGGTGTACTCCATTTACTAATTATGTGACTTCTGAAGGCAATTGGTTCCACTAGATTTTAGTTAGGGGTATCAGAGTTAAGGGGGCTGAATACAAATGCACGTCAGACTTTTCAGCTATTTGTAAAAGATTTTGAAAAACATTTATCATTTTCCTTCCACTTCACAATTATGTGCCACTTTGTGTCAGACAAAATACATTTACGTCTTTTGGTTGTAATATGACAAAATGTGGAAAATTCAAGGGGTAGGAATACTTTTTCAAGACACTGTAGTTGTAGAAGTTGCTTTTCTTCCAGTTTTAGATAACAGTGGGTCAAATTAAACTCAGAGGTTTACACAGCTCCCAGGAATGCTTATACAGGGTTTCCGTGACATCATTAAGATGAGGGTGTCCTGATGGGAGTTGTAATCCAGGAATATGTATTAATATTCTTGTAGCTGGTGTTGTTGTTTGTACTTGTCAGCTTATAGGCCAGGGAAATCACAAAACCTTCGGGCATGTGCTGCTCATTCTGGAAGTCGCCTTTGCTGATTTTGTTTGGCATCAAATTCTCAGTAAATTCAGCTAAACCCATGAACAATGTGTCAGGAGAAATGTGAAAAGTTTCCTTTGGCAGCTGCTCGAATTGGGTCAGATGTAGAAATTATTCATCGGAAAACATGGAAAACAGCCTTCATGAGTCTAACAGACTTGTTTTTTTCCATTTCTAGCTATGCCAAACTTACATTGTACAAAGTAAGCCACACATAGCAGGGTTTGTGTTGTGTGCATCTGTGAGCTCTGCTTCGGAGACACACATGTCAGCTCAGTCTTTGAAAACATAACTAACAGGAAGCCTTTATTAATGCGAGTGCTCCCCAGAGTCCTCTAAGACTGCAGGAATTAAATGGCTCTGTCTGTATCATTTTATGTAACAGCCTTGATATGAGTTGTTTTTAAGTGGCTGGCCACAGGTTGGTAATATGGGGCATGGCCGGGTCACAGGGAACTTCTTGAGTCCAGCATTTTTTTACTGAATGTAGCTGAAAATCAAAATGAAAAAAAGCAGCAAATAATAAATTGCTAGTAAATTTCACTCAACATAAGATCACAGATTTTGGGTGGGTCGGTGTTCAAACTACAGCATCTCCCATTAGAGAATTTGCAGATAGGTTTGCTGGTCTGTGTCCCCATTATTGAGACGTCACTTCTCTTCTTGTCTCAGTTTTTTTTTTTTTTTTTTTTGCTGCCTGTGTCTTCCGGTTCAGGTCACCCCAGTCCCCGCCCCCCCCCCCCCATTTCTTTTTCAGGGTCACACAGAGGAGTCTCCACAATGGAATCCCTGACAGCTATAAAAAATATTTAAATCATGCCCTACTTTTAAACTGAAGAGCTGCTTCCTAATGAATGGAGCAGAGAAGTACAAAAACAGTTCATTCTGTGGGACTACCTTATTGAGGAAAATACACTGCTCCCAATAGTTGACAGTTGAAAAGGTCCTGGTTGGACTTATAAAGGCATCTGCAGGGCAAATTATATTATCGATGTCTTAGCAATTTATTAAGGGCTATGCTTTATTTTTCCTTGATTTGTAGCCATTGCATCTATATGCCTGGAATCTTTGGAGAGATAACCTGAAGCACTTGTGCTATTCCATATTTATAACATAGAAAAGTTGCCATATCAACCAAAATAAATTTGGTTTCTGAATTAGAATGAAAATAAACCATTGTCTAATCTGTAACCAATTTATCTTCCAGTTTGACATGTTCGATTTCTAGCCTGGATCCTCAGATGCAACAATGCTACTTCTGATCAGGAAATTGGGAAATTTACAATACAAACAAGAAAAAGCTGATCATACAAACAATACAATACAAACAATGTAAAACGTATGAAATCTTGTCTAACATTTTAGAGCAGCCTTTCTCAACCAAGGTTCCATGGAACCCTAGGTTTCCTACAGAGGTGGCTAGGGGTTCCCTGAGCAATAGTAGACTGATCTCCAGCTTAGCGATACCTGTATAGTTATGGCACCAATCTTACTTGTCTGATTAAATGATATAGGACCAGTAAATCCTTTCCTTTTTCAGGTAAGTAGCTGTTTGTAAGGAGGCCCTTCCATTGCCAACCACCAATCTAAGGTTTTTCTTTAATTACCAGCAAAGTATCAGAGCACTTCTCCACTGACCACCAATTTAAGGAGACATTTCCTTACTGACAGCAATGTACAAATTACCGATCACACTACTGTATTGTGTGTTGGGAGATATACAGTATTTTAAACAGGGTTTCCCTAATGCCGCGTACACACGACCGTTCATGTCATGAAAAAAAAAAAGGGATTTTTATAACAGCTTACCTGTAAAATCCTTTTCTTGGAGTACATCACGGGACACAGAGCGACTTAGTCATTACTAATGGGTTATATAGATTACCTTCAGGTGTTGGCACTGGCCAATTCCAAACCGGAAGTACCCTCCCCTATATAAGCCCCTCCCATCCAGGAGCACCTCAGTTTTGTAGCCAAGCAATAAGTGTCCCAAAAAGAGGGGTGGGAGCTCTGTGTCCCGTGATGTACTCCAAGAAAAGGATTTTACAGGTAAGCTGTTATAAAAATCCCTTTTTCTTTTTCGTACATCACGGGACACAGAGCGACTTAGTCATTACTAATGGGACGTCCCAAAGCAATGCCAAATGAGGGGAGGGATACATAAGCTGGGCGCCATCAGGCATGAGGATCTTTTGCGGCCTGCAACACACTGCGCCCAAAGGCGACATCCTCCTGACTTCTAACGTCTACCTGGTAGAATCTAGTAAACGTGTGTACCGAAGACCATGTTGCGGCCTTACATACTTGAGCCAGGGAGGCCTGGTGATGCACTGCCCATGAAGTTCCAACTGCTCTTGTGGAGTGCGCCCTAACTTTGAACGGAGGCGGTCTCTTTCTCAAGCCATAGGCTTGTATTATGACCTGTCGAATCCACTTGGCTAAAGTGGATTTTGATGCTGCCTGACCCTTTTTAGGGCCTTCCGGCAGAATAAACAAAGTATCCGTTCTGCGAATCTGAGCAGTGGCTTTTAGATAAGCTTTAACTGCTCTTACTACATCCAAAGAATGTAATAACTTTTCCTCTACCGAGCTAGGTTTGGGGAAAAAAGAAGGAAGAACCACATCTTGGTTCAAATGAAACCTCAATACCACCTTGGGAAGAAAGGCTGGATGAGGACGTAATACTACTCTGTCCTTATGGACAACCAGATATGGCTCCTTACAGGACAAGGCGGCTAATTCCGATACTCTTTTAGCCGAACAAACGGCTACTAAGAAAATCAATTTCCTGGTGAGAAGAACCAAGGAAATGTGTTGCAATGGTTCAAACGGTTGTTTCTGTAGAACTGACAGAACCAGGTCGAAGTCCCAAGGACATATGGGAATACTAACCGGAGGGCTGATACGCATCACTCCTTGTATGAAAGCTTTGACTAGTGAATGTGAAGCCAAGGGCCTTTGAAAAAATATTGACAAGGCCGAAATCTGACCCTTGATAGTACTCAAGGCCAGCTTCCTATCTACAGCCCACTGTAGGAAGTCCAAAATCCTCCCTATCACGTACTTACGTGGATGCCATTTCTTGGCCTCACACCACGTAATGTACGCTTTCCAGATCCTATAATAGATCTGCCTGGATACCGGCTTCCTGGCATTGATCATGGTAGATACCACAGAATTAGAGAGCCCTCTCTTTTTCAGAATGTGGGCTTCAATAGTCAGGCCGTCAAACCTAGGGCTGGTAAGGAAGGGTGGTATATCGGTCCCTGCGACAGCAGGTCCGGACGATGTGGGAGGGTCCAAGGACTCCTCACTGACATTTTTACAATCTCCGCGTACCATGCCCTTCGGGGCCACGCTGGAGCCACCAGAATCACTGGTTTCTTTTCTACCCTGATTCTGCGGAGTAATCGCGGTAACAATTGTGGCGGTGGGAATGCATATATCAGCTTGAACTGATCCCAAGGGAACACTAGGGCATCCGAGCCGCAAGCTAGAGGATCCCTTGTGCGAGACACAAATCTGTCCACCTTTGCGTTGAATCTGGATGCTAGCAGATCTACATCCGGTGTTCCCCACCGCTGGCATATTGCCTGGAAAACCTCGGGGTGAAGAGACCATTCCCCCGGGCATAATTGTTGGCGACTTAAAAAGTCCGCTCTCCAATTCTCCACTCCTGGGATGAAAACCGCGGATATGGCTGGGACATATTTTTCTGCCCACTCCAGGATGCAATTTGCTTCCCTCTGGGCTGCACGACTCCTGGTGCCACCCTGGTGATTGATATATGCCACTGCTGTGGCATTGTCTGATTGAATTCTGACAGGGGACCCTTGGAGTTTGGATGTCCATGCTGCTAGGGCATACCGGGCTGCTCGTATCTCTAAGAGATTGATGGGCAGGGCCTTTTCTGCTTCTGACCACTTGCCCTGGAGAGACCATTGCTCCAGTACTGCCCCCCAGCCTATGAGGCTGGCATCTGTAGTGACTACCTTCCAAGAAACCGGATTGAAGGGTTTCCCTTTTTCCAGATTCTGGGGCACCAACCACCAATGGAGGCTCTTGCGAACGGAAGGGGACAGGGACATTGGTAAGACTAAAGCCTGAACTTTTTTGTTCCAGGCTGACAGTATGGCCCTTTGCAAATTCCTTGAATGGAATTGACCGTAGGGTACCGCTTCGAATGAAGCCACCATTTTTCCCAGCAGCCTCATGCAGAGGCGTATGGATGGTTTTCTTTTTGTACCCACTAAGTGGGTCAAATCTTTTAAAGACGACAACTTCTCTGGAGGTAAGAAAATCTTTCTCTGATTTGAATCCAGCCTTAGCCCTAAGTATTCCAGACTTTTGACTGGTCTTAGAGCTGACTTGTCCCGGTTGATAATCCAACCGTGATATTCCAGATACTTGATTGTCTTGTGAATAGCTACTTCCAGCTTTTCCACTGAGTGGTCTATTAGTAGCAGGTCGTCTAGATATGCCATTATCGTTACACCCTGTGTTCTTAGATTGGCCAATAATGGGGCCAGAATTTTTGTGAACACTCGTGGTGCTGTGGCCAGACCGAAAGGTAAGGCTCTGAACTGAAAATGGCGCCCTTCTACTGCAAAGCGTAGAAATTTCTGGTGGGCCGGAAAGATGGGAATATGCAGATAAGCATCCTTTATGTCGATCGAGGCTAACCATTCCTGCCCTTGTAGGGCGGTGGCCACCGATCGGATCGACTCCATCCGAAAAGTCCTGATATTTAGGAACTTGTTTAGCCCTTTTAGATTTAATATGGGCCTCACGTCCCCATTTGGTTTGGGGACTGTGAAAAGGTTCGAGTAAAACCCGAATCCGCTTTCTTCCAGGGGAACCTTCATGATTACACCTTGGAGCAATAGTTGTTCTAGTGCCAGAAGGAGGGATCCTCTCTTTTGGGGATCTCTTGGCACGTTTGACCTCATAAATTGGGCAGGAGGAGTGCCTTTTAACTCCAGCTTGTATCCCAGACTTACTGCGGAGAGCACCCATCTGTCTCTGATGGTGTCCCGCCAGGTCTCTGTGAACAACTGAAGTCTTCCCCCCACCCGATTGAGTGGGGGCAACGCTTCATGCCTTGGGGGGAGGTTTTGTACCTCTCTTGATCCAGGGCTTCTTGTTACCCTGTGATTGTCCCTGATTTCTGCCCCCTGAATTTGACCGCGGAGGCCGTCGGAACTGCTTCACAGCCGATGTGCCCGGGACTGGAGAAGTAGGCCTCTTAAAAGAAGGACTTCTACCCTTGTTCTTAACCGGTAAGAGTGAACTTTTACCGGCAGAAATTTTCTGGATATATTTGTCCAGATCTTCTCCAAATAAGCGTTCTCCATGAAATGGGAAGCTAACCAGCAGTTTTTTACAGGGAGCTTCAGCAGACCAGTTTTTGAGCCACAGAAGCCTACGCATATGTACTATAGACAGCGTAAAGCGGGAGGCCTGTTGGATTGTATCCTTTATGGCGTCCACCGCAAAACACAAGGCTCTAGGCAGGTCAGCTAGGGCAAGAGCCTGCTGATCTGGTAAGTCCCTTAAGACTTGTTTCAACTGATCTTTCACTGCTTGGCAGACTCCAATCGCTGCTACCGCAGGTTGTGTCACCATGCTTGCTGTAGAGAAAGCAGATTTTAGTAAAGACTCCAATTTTTTATCTATTGGGTCTTTGAACATTGGAACATTATCTACTGGACATGTCAGTGATTTGTTAACAGAAGAGATGGCTGCGTCCACTGTAGGGACCCTCCATTTTTTTATGAACTTATCCTCCATGGGATAGATCACCGGAAATCTCTTGGGGGGAGCAAATATTTTATCAGGATGCTCCCAATCCTGGTAAATAAGCCCTTCTAATAAAGGGTGGACTGGGAAGGAACAGACAGCCTGGGGAGCTTTTAGCGACCCCAGCGAGGAAACCGTAGTGGATGGTGGTTCCGCCAGAGGCATTTTAAATGCTGATCGGACCATATTAGTCAGAGACTGAACCCATAATCTTTCAGCCTGAGAAAGGTTATTCCACTGTTGATTCCTCCATAACTGAATCAACCTCATCCTGATCCCCTTTAGGTAGGTCGATCTCTGTGTGGGGCTGTTCCTCCACTAACAGGCACTCTGAAGGAGGAGACGGAGATCGAACGCGCTTTTCCTGTGACAGGGAAGCAGCGATCAATGCTGTTAATCTCTCTTCCAATCCTCCCAGAGTTGAGGATAAAACCTCCTCTGTTATATACACAGGAGCAGGTGGACTGGGGACAGCCGCAGCACCAGGCATTCCTGCGGGGTTTCTACGGCTACTGACCTCTGAATTCTCAGGGGAGATTGGTGCAGTACAAGCATGCCCAATATCCTCAGAGCCCGATGGAGACCCCTTTGGCTTCCTGGAAGATCTATTTCCGGAGCGTCTGGACGACATATCCTTTAAGCACAAAGCTGAGGTATTCCCGTCGTCATACACCAATTTTGCTGGTAATAGTCTAACAAAGTTGCTGCTATATACCAGCTGGTGTCCACTAAAGTGCCTTTCTATGGGGATGCCTGCATCAACCGCCTCTGTGTGCCACTGTTTGTTGCTAGCTCTGTTTGCATCCAGCTGACACTTGTACTGTGTCTTTTAACCATGCTGGGACGCCCGCACATGCGCAGAAGCGCCGCGGCGCGCATCGAGCGTCATCCACCCGCCCCGCCCCTTTTTTTCATAGGAGGCGCGTGCACGCGCCCGCGCGCGCCCGTGCGCCATAGAGCCCTTTTCGAAATCAAACAGGGGACTAGGAGCCAGGGCCCTTTTTGCCGGAGGGCCTGTGCGGTGGATGAGCGCAGCAACAGGGCAGAGGAAGTGGATTCCCACAGAGAAACTTACCAGCTGCCTGGATCTTTTGACTTGAGAAAACCAAAGATCCACATGACAAGAAAAATGGACTACAGCGGCCTCTAGTGGTTTAACACAGGTACCGCGGTCCCTTTTTTTTTTTTTTTTCTTGACTACTATTAAAATTTTACATTTTCAGTAGTTACAGGCAAACACAGATATTTA
The DNA here is from genome assembly GCA_029206835.1 of Rana muscosa. Lineage (NCBI taxonomy): Eukaryota > Metazoa > Chordata > Amphibia > Anura > Ranidae > Rana > Rana muscosa. The sequence continues at coordinate 655,141,053 of CM055122.1, read as the reverse complement.
GCGGGAATACCGTTAGGTAACAGACAGAAAGACAAATTAGGCTTGGGGGTCCCCCAATAGAACCAAGTTCCTGGGGGCCCCCACTTACCTGATCCCCGCCGCAGGACTTTGTTTGGTCCACAGAAGTCCAAACTTCACCTATCACGGCAGGCATTGTAATTAAACCTTCAGGGACCGGGTTCCCAAGGATTCCACTCCCCTGGACCTGTATAGCACCCTGCACAGACAACATCTTGGTCGTGGGTATGACCAGAGCTCTGGATCCCAGGGTCCAGCCCTCCTAAGAGAAGCATTACAGGCAAAACCTTGCTCTTCTGCTGCAAGGCCCGGGTACCGACCGTTTAGCTATGAAGCTTTTTTGGTGGGATCCGGAACAGCTTACTAAGGCCCAAAAGAACCTGTACGCAAGCCCAGTGAAAACACATGTTACTCTTTGGCCAACACCTTAGACACTGGCAAAAAACTGAGGTGCTCCCGGATGGGAGGGGCTTATATAGGGGAGGGTACTTCCGGTTTGGAATTGGCCAGTGCCAACACCTGAAGGTAATCTATATAACCCATTAGTAATGACTAAGTCGCTCTGTGTCCCGTGATGTACGAAAAAGAAAAAACTTTTTCTGGACGTGATTTTTCGTGTTTCCTCTCAAGCCTGCCTTGCATACACACTTTCATGAAAAAAACGCTCGAGCAAAGCGCGGTGACGTACAACGGCACTATAAAGGGGAAGTTCCATGCGAATGGTGCGACCCTTTGGGACGCTTTTGCTGATCCTCGTGTTAATAAAGTTTTGTGAGAGACGATTCACGCTTTTCAGTCTTCGTGCTTTTCAGTCCATTACAGCGTGACGAATGTGCTATCTCCATTACGAACACTAATTTTACCAGAACGAGCGCTCCCGTCTCAAACTTGATTCTGAGCATGCGCGTTTTTTTCCCCTCGTAAAAGCATACACACGACCATTTTTCATGACGTTAAAAAGGACGAGAAAAACGACGAGAAAAAACAGAGCAGGTTCTAATTTTTTTACGGGCATTTTTCTCGTCGAGAAAAATGTTCTGGAGCATACACACGACCGTTTTTCGCAACCATTTTTAAAAATTGAATTTTTCTCATCATGAAAAACGGTCGTGTGTACGTGGCATAAGACCTGACAATTATTTTAAGGTTTCCTTCTTGGTAAACTGACAGTCACCAGCTCTCTGCTCACTGAAGCCCGACAACTAAGTGGTCAGCGGTCTTTAATTTCTCCGTTTTAGAGGCAGCGGGAAACAGATTCAGAGTCAGACCAATAACTGCGTCCACCAAGGAGAGTATGATTGTTTTTTTAAAATGCCATGCTTCTGACCTAATGCAAGGTTCACTTTAGAGATGATCTATAGTCCCCTTCCGTTTGGCCTCCCTTCCCCCTTTTTGTTATTATGGCACATGCACAGATGTGCTAAAGCGCTCTACCTATCCTTCGGGTCCTGGCAGCACATCTGCACATGAGCCGGAGGTTTCCTGCACATGTGCATACATGGTAGTTTTGGAACTTCCAGAACAGCCCTCTTTTGGGCATGCACAGGGAAGTCGTGCATGCACTGGTGTGTAGCAGGGCTCTGTCAAGACCTGAAGCCTTTTTGCATGGCACAATCTGCCTACACACAAAATCTGGGGGTGGGTGGAGGCTACGCAAAAGTCATTCTTACCTAGGTGAGAAATGCTGCAGTGCTACTTTGCAGCACAGAATTGTATTAAATAAAATGAGTATCCAAATGTGAGAGGGTCGGTGGAGGAGGCAGGGCAAGTTAGTTTAGGGTGATGGTCCACTTTACCTAAAGCTAGAAGTGTCCCGGAATGGAAATCTTGCCAGCTAACCTTGTCCAGAAAAAAAACTTGTGCCCTGTGTATAATGACTTTCCTTTTACAATGTAGGCCTGTGCCATTTGGCTTGGGGTATAAGCCATGCCCACCTTCTACTTTAAGTCCCCACTCACTGACAGTAAATGTCATGGTCTAATGGGTGGGCGAGGTTTGGCACCATAGGGTTGCAGTACCTAGGTTCACAAGTTGAGAAGTCAAGGCTACATAACATGTAATTACAGAAGGGGGGGGGGGGGCTTTTCTGGTTCTAGCAAAATCAAGCACTGCTTTCAGTTTTGGATAGAAAGTTTGGAAGAAGGTTTCCCAATAAAAGCCCATGCACACTTTTCTCACACCTGCCGAGTGCTGCCTGAATTCATTGCTTGGTTCTTGTTTTAAGATCAATCCATTACATTAATATTTTTTCAACAAAAAAGAAACTATTTATTTTGAAATGCCTCGAAAGTGTGTTGATTAAGCAGAGTACTGGATGTGAACGTAAGATGAAAAGCAGGCCACACGCATTAAAAGCGTTCTTGTGGTTGCTGGGAGCTGTCCAGCCCTGCACTCCTGGTTAGCTGAGTGATCATTGCCTAATCACTTCCCCATGATTTGACTTTACTGGAATATTTATTTTCCCTGTGGACAGTAATGTTTTCCTTTCTTCGTAAAGCTTTTCAATAGGGCTGTACTACAAAGGGCATAAATAATACGAAATCTAAGGCTGTTCAGTGCCTATTATATATATATATATATATATATATACACACACACACACTGCTCAAAAAAATTAAAGGAACAATTTTGAATCAGAACTCCTGCAATATTGATCTGGTCAGTTAGGTAGCAGAGCGGGAGGGTGTATACAGAGGGGGTTGTTAATCAGTTTCAGCTGCTTTGCTGTTAATTGAAATTAACAGGTGCACTAGATGGGCAACAATGAGACAACCTCCAAAACAGGAATGTATTTTCAGGTGGAGGTGTCTGATATTTTTTTTCCCTACTCATCTTTTCTGACTGTTTTTCACTAGTTTTGCATTTGGCTAGGGTCAGTGTCACTACTGGTAGCATGAGGCGATACTTGGACCCTATAAAGGTTGCACAGGCAGTCCAACTCCTCCAGGATGGCACATCAATACGTGTCATTGCCAGAAGGTTTGCTGCGTCTCCCAGCACAGTCTCAAGAGCATGGAGGAGATTCCAGGAGACATGCAGTTACTCTAGGAGAGCTGGACAGAGCCGTAGAAGGTTCTTTATCGGCTCCTTTGTGCAAGGAGGAACAGGATGAGCACTGCCAGAGCCCTACAAAATGACCTCCAGCAGGCCACTGGTGTGAATGTCTCTGACCAATCAGAAACAGACTTCATGGGGGTGGCCTGAGGGCCCGACGTCCTCTAGTGTGCTCTGTGCTCACTGCCGGACACTGTGGAGCTCGATTGGCATTTTCCATTGAACACTAGAATTGGCAGGTCCGCCACTGGTGCCCCATGCTTTTCACAGAGAGCAGGTTCACCCTGAGCATATGTGACAAACGTGAAAGGGTCTGGAGAAGCCGCGGAGAACTTTATGCTGCATGTAACATCGTTCAGCATGATGGGTTTGGTGGTGGGTCAGTGATGGTCTGGGGAGGCATATCCATGGAGGGACGCACAGACCTCTACAGGCTACACAATGGCACCCTGACTGCCATTAGATATCGGGATGAAATCCTTGGACCCATTGTCCGACCCTACACTTGTGCAGTGGGTCCTGGGTTCCTCCTGGTGCACGACAATGCCCGGCCTCATGTGGCAAGAACATGCAGCCAGTTCCTGGAGGATGAAGACATTGATACCATTGAATTGCCCCCACGCTCACCTGACCTAAATCCAAAAGAACACCTCTGGGAAATGATGTTTCGGTCCATCCAATGCCGCCAGGTTGCACCTCAGTCTGTTCAGGAGCTCAGTGATGCTCTGGTCCAGATCTGGGAGGAAATACCCCAGGACACCATCCGTCGTCTCATAAGGAGCATGCCCTGATGTTGTCAGGCATGCATACAAGCACTTGGGGGCCATACAAACTACCGAGGACCATTTTGAGTTGTTGCAATGAAATTTCAGCAAAATGGACTAGCTTGCTGCATAATTTTTTCACTTTGATTTTCGGAGTATCTTTGAATTCAGCCCTCGGTAAGTGGATAATTTTCATTTCCATAAAATTATGTGCCATCCTTTCATTCCTAACACATTACCCAGTCCATATCAGTATAGATATCCAGCATGAGATTTTGCTATTTTTAGAAATAGCATTAAATAGTAGAATCAATAATAAAACTTACCTTTTCTATGTAAAACATGTGTTTGCTTTTTTCTGCACAGCTGCTAAATTCTGGGTCCAAATTGAGATAAGTAGTGTGCAGGGGGTCCGGAGGGCACAGTGCAAGGGGGCAGGAGCACGCACTACAATGGGGGGCAGTAGGGCATGGCTACATGTTAAGAATTGTGATTGATTTTTTGTGAAGAAATGTCATATTCCCTTTTCCTACAGTGGAAATGCTGCTCGCCCTAGCACAGCTGAGTAACAGCCACACCTCTGAGCAAAAGTGTGCTCACACAGGTATTTAATGCAAAGGACGAGAAGGAGTGTGTTTGGCCTAGTAAGTCAGCCTACAAAATGCACTGGGCATTGTGGTCAAATCCCAGTACATGCTGGCCTGCACAGTCTTATTTAGACTCTCCACACAACTGTTACAAGAAAGTGGAAGTGAGACTATAAAAGAAGGAGGTTGTGAATATATTATCTATCTTTCTGCATGTCACATTAAGAGAAGTGTTGGAACCTGGGGCTAACATTCTGCAGTGTGTTGGTTTTCATTGTCAGAAGCTCATTGCAGTTTATCTTGGAATGGGACTTTCTACATTAGATAAAACAGATGTGAAAAAAATACTCACGCCCCTTTCACACGAGCAGCCTGCTCGGATTTGCCCATCTGTTTTTCAGGTGGTTCCGAGCGGGTCACCCATTGACTTCTATGGGCAGGCGGATGTCAGCGAATATGTGTTCGCTGACACCCGCCTGGCATCCGATCCGCTCAAAACAGAAGGATGGTGTTTGCCATCCAAGCAGAAGATCGGATGAAAATGGACAGGCTGTCCGTTTTCATCCACTCTCCCCATAGGACAGCAGGGCTCTGACAGGTCCGTCTTAGCACAGTGAGTGGAGACAGACCCGTTACCTGCCTGCTCAGCGGGGATAAACGGTGCGATCTCCTGCTGAGCTAGCGGAGTCTGTCCAATGGATCCGCCCGTGTGAAAGGGCCATACACAAAGAGTAAATAGACCTTTGACCCCCTGAAGCTGGATACTTGCCATACCAGAACTTAACCCCCTTTAGAATCTGATTTCCCAGCAGTACTGCTTATCCTGGTCTCATTCAAGATACCATATTTTGTATTAGGGTTTGTTCACACCATGTCACACAATTGTTTTCTATGTGGTCTGTTCACATCATACATGTGCAGTGGTATGCAGACCTATTTAGCTCAATGAACATGGTGTAAACAAGTCCTTGCAAAGCAACCTACTGCAGTAACCTACCTGGTGTATCCGGACTGTAGTGTAATATGAGGCATGTTCATGAACATTTATTATTTTGCCTTTATATTATGAAACCTGTATGTTGCAATATTATTTTTATTAACCACTTAAGGACCGCCTCACGCCGATATATATCGGCAGAATGGCATGGCTCGCGACCCGGTCCTGAGCTCCGTGACCGCGGTCACAGAGCTGAAGAACGGGGAGAGATGAGTGTAGACAAACCTTTCCCCGTTCTTCTCCGTGGCATGTCACTGATCGTCTGTTCCCCGTCATCGGAACAGACGATCAGTGACGTGTAATCACGCCCCCCTACAGTAAGAATCACTTCTTAGGGTACACTTAACCCCTACAGCGCCACCTAAAGGTTAACCCCTTCACTGCCAGTGTCATTTTCACAGTAACCAGTGCATTTTTATAGCACTGATCGCTGTAAAAATGACAATTGTCCCAAAAATATGTCAAGTGTGTCCGATGTGTCCGCCTTAATGTCGCAGTTACGAAAAAAATCACTGATCGCCGCCATTACTAGTAAAAAATAAATAATAAAAATGCCATAAAACTACCCCCTATTTTGTAAACGCTATAACTTTTGCGCAAACCAATCAATAAACGCTGATTGCGATTTTTTTTACCAAAAATATGTAGAAGAATACGTATCGGCCTTAACCGGAGGAAAAAAAAATGTTTTTTTTTATATATTTTTGGGGGATATTTATTATAGCAAAAAGTAAAAAATATTGATTTTTTTTCAAAATTGTCGCTCTATTTTTGTTTATAGCGCAAAAAATAAAAACCGCAGAGGTGATCAAATACCATCAAAAGAAAGCTCTATTTGTGGGGAAAAAAAGGACGCCACTTTTGTTTGGGAGCCATGTTGCACGACTGCGCAATTGTCGGTTAAAAAATAAACGCAGTGCTGAATCGCAAAAAGGGGCCTGGTCCTTTAGCTGCATATTGGTCCGGGGCTTAAGTGGTTAATACAGGATTTGTATAGCATCAACAGTTTACGCAGTGCTTTGCAATATAATGGGGACAATACAGGAGGAGGAGGACCCTGCTCATGGCGCTTACAATCTAAAGGGAGGGGGTGGTGGTATAAAAGGTAATAGCTGCAGGGAATGGTGTGATGGAGGCGACTCAAGTACAGTTCTTAGGTGGAGGTGAGGTAGGCTTCCCTAAATAAGTGAGTTTTCAAGGATTGCCTACAGATGGATAGGGTAGGAGCTGACCGGATAAACTGGGGCAGGGAATTCCAGGGGATGGGAAAGGCTCTGGAGAAGTCCTGGAGGAGAGCATGGGAGGAGGTAACAAAGGGGCTAGAGAGCAGGGGGGTCCTGGGAGGAGCGGAGAGGACAATTTGGGCGATAACTGCAGATGAGGTTGGTGATGTAGCGATGTTGTGGATGGCCTTGTATGTTGTGGCTAGTATTCTGAATTAGAGAGGGCAGCAGTCACGGTTTGGTTAATAAGGTGTATTAGTCTAGCAGCAGCATTTACAATAGACTGAAGGGGGATAGCCTGTATAAAGGTAGGCCAGTGAGGAGGGAGTTACAGTAGTCAAGGTGGGAACTAAGGAGTGAATAAATTGTCTTGCGGTGTCATTGAGAAGGGATGAATTGGGCAAATGTTGCGGAGGTTAGGGTGGCAATATTTAGCCAGTGATCGGACGTGGGGGCTGAAGGAGAGGTCAGAGTCTAGGATTACACCTAGCACCCCTGGCATGTGTAGAGGGACCAATGGTTGTGCCTTTTATCTCAATGGAAAAAGTCACAGGGAGGAGGAAATATTACAAGCCCAGTTTTAGAAAGATTGAGTTTGAGGAAGTAGTGCGACACCCATACTAATATGTCTCTTAGTAAGTTTGTGACATGCGGAGAGATTGAGGGGGTGAGTTGAGGACTTGAGAGATAGATCTTGGTGTTGTCAGCATAGAGGTGGTATTGGAAGCCACAAAAGGTTATCAACTGGCCCAGGGAAGAGGTATAGAGAAATAATTTGAGGGGCCCAAGGATGGAGCCTTGGGGTGCCCCAACAGAAAGAGGTGGAGGAGCGCAGGAGATGTTGTATGATAATATAATCCGAAAATGTTATATTCCTGTATAATAAATATACAGTGGGTACGGAAAGTATTCAGACCCCTATTAATTTTTCACTCTTTGTTATATTGCAGCCATTTGCTAAAATCATTTAAGTTAATTTTTTTTCCTCATTAATGTACACACAGCACCCCATATTGACAGAAAAACACAGAATTGTTGACATTTTTGCAGATTTATTAAAAAACAAAAACTGAAATATCACATGGTCCTAAGTATTCAGACCCTTTGCTGTGACACTCATATATTTAACTCTAACTAATTTCTTCTGATCATCCTTGAGATGGTTCTACACCTTCATTTGAGTCCAGCTGTGTTTGATTATACTGGATTGGACTTGATTAGGAAAGCCACACACCTGTCTATATAAGACCTTACAGCTCACAGTGCATGTCAGAGCAAATGAGAATCATGAGGTCAAAGGAACTGCCTGAAGAGCTCAGAGACAGAATTGTGGCAAGGCACAAATCTGGCCAAGTTTACAAAAAAATTCTGCTGCACTTAAGGTTCCTAAGAGCACAGTGGCCTCCATAATCCTTAAATGGAAGACGTTTGGGACGACCAGAACCCTTCCTAGAGCTAGCCCTCCGGCCAAACTGAGCTATCGGGGGAGAAGAGCCTTGGTGAGAGAGGTAAAGAAGAACCCAAAGATCACTGTGGCTGAGCTCCAGAAATGCAGTCGGGAGATGGAGAAAGTTGTAGAAAGTCAACCATCACTGCAGCCCTCCACCAGTCTGGGCTTTATGGCAGAGTGGCCCGACGGAAGATATTCCTCAGTGCAAGACACATGAAATCCCGCATGGAGTCTGCTAAAAAAAACACCTGAAGGACTCCAAGATTTTCTGGTCTAATGAGACCAAGATATAACTTTTTGGCCTTAATTATAAGCGGTATGTGTGGAGAAAACCAGGCACTGCTCATCACCTGTCCAATACAGTCCCAACAGTGAAGCATGGTGGTGGCAGCATCATGCTGTGGGTGTGTTTTTCAGCTGCAGGGACAGGACGACTGGTTGCAATCGAGCATGAATGCGGCCGAGTACAGGGATATCCTGGACGAAAACCTTCCCTAGAGTGCTCAGGACCTCAGACTGGGCCAAAGGTTTACCTTCCAACAAGACAATGACCCTAAGCACACAGCTAAAATAGCGAAGGAGTGGCTTCACAACAACTCTGTGACTGTTCTTGAATGGCCCAGCCAGAGCCCTGACTTAAACTCAATTGAGCATCTCCGGAGAGACTTAAAAATGGCTGTCCACAAACGTTTACCATCCAACCTGACAGAACTGGAGAGGAGCTGCAAGGAGGAATGGCAGAGGATCCCCAAATCCAGGTGTGAAAGACTTGTTGCATCTTTCCCAAAAAGACTCATGGCTGTATTAGATCAAAAGGGTGCTTCTATTAAATACTGAGCAAAGGGTCTGAATACTTAGGACCATGTGATATTTCAGTTTTTCTTTAATAAATCTGCAAAAATGTCAACAATTCTGTGTTTTTCGGTCAATATGGGGTGCTGTGTGTACATTAACCGATTGCCGACCGCCGCACGCCGATGTACGTTGGCAGAATGGCACGGCTGGGCATATTGGTGTACAGGTACGTCCCCTTTTATATGCACAGCCGTGGGTCGGGTACTCCGTGACCGCGGGACCCGATCGCCGCCGCTGTCCCATGATCGGGTCACAGAGCTGAAGAACGGGGAGAGATAAGTGTAAACAAACCTCTCCCCGTGCTTCCTAGTGAGCCTGTCACTGATCCCTGTCATAGGGAAAAACGATCAGTGACGTCACACGCCAAGCCACGCCCCCTAAAGTAAGTAATCACACATTAGGTCACACTTAACCCCTTTAGCGCCCCCTACAGGTTAACCCCTATACTGCCAGTGTCATTTTCACAGTAATCAGTGCATTTTTATAGCACTGATCGCTGTAAGAATGACAATGGTCCCAAAATAGTGTCAAAAGTGTCCGATGTGTACGCCATAATGTCACAGTGACGATAAAAAAAACGCTGAACGCCGGCATTACTAGTAAAATTTTTTTTTATAAAAATGCCATAAAAATATCCCCTATTTTGTAGACGCTATAACTTTTGCGCAAACCAATCAAATGCTTATTGCGATTTTTTTACCAAAAATATGTAGAAGAATACGTATCGGCCTAAACTGAGGAAAAAAAAAATTATATATTTTTTGGGGATATTTATTATAGTAAAAAAAAAATAGATTTTTTTTCAAAATTGTAGCTCTATTTTTGTTTAGAACGCAAAAAATAAAAACCGCAGAGGTGATCAAATACCACCAAAAGAAAGGTCTATTTGTGGGGAAAAAAAGGACGTCAATTTTGTTTGGGAGCCACGTTGCACGACCACGCAATTGTCAGTTAAAGTGACGCAGTGCCTAATCACAAAAAGGGGCCTGGTCCTTTAGCAACAAAATGGTCGGAGGCTTAAGTGGTTAATGAGAAAAAAAATGAACTTAAATGATTTTAGCAAATGGCTGCAATATAACAAAGCGTGAAAAATTTAAGGGGGTCTGAATACTTTCTGTACCCAAAATAATATGTGCAACATACAATTATTCAGAACAAGTGTTCAGGGGAAAAAACCCTTTATCAAGGTCCAAGCAGTATGGCTACAATCACCATATAGCTGTAGAATATCTAATATGGTCAGGACAAAGGATGTTTGGTAGGGCAAAGCCAAACAAGTGGTGTGAAATTCAACTTCTATCTTACTACAGTTTAACTTAAAGTGGTTGTAAAGGCAGAAGTTTTTTTATTTATCTTCATGCATTCTATGCATGAAGATAAAAAATAGGATTTTTATAACAGCTTACCTGTAAAATCCTTTTCTTGGAGTACATCACGGGACACAGAGCGACATAGCAATTACTATGTGGGTTATATAGATTACCTTCAGGTGCTGGCACTGGCAACTTCCAAGACAGGAAGTACCCTCCCCTATATAGCCCCTCCCATACCGGGAGTACCTCAGTTTTGTAGCAAGGCAATAAGTGTCCCCAAAAGAGGGGTGAGAGCTCTGTGTCCCGTGATGTACTCCAAGAAAAGGATTTTACAGGTAAGCTGTTATAAAAATCCTATTTACTTTTTCGTACATCACGGGACACAGAGCGACATAGCAATTACTATGAGGGACGTCCCAAAGCAATGCCCAAATGAGGGGAGGGATACACCATACATAAGCTGGGCGCCATCAAACATGAGGATCTTTTGCAGCCTGCAACACACTGCGCCCAAAGGCGACATCCTCCTGACTTCTAACGTCCACCTGGTAGAACCTAGTGAACGTGTGTACTGAAGACCATGTTGCGGCCTTACAGATTTGAGCCAGGAAGGCCTGGTGATGCACTGCCCATGAAGTTCCAACTGCTCTCGTGGAGTGCGCCCTAACTTTGAACGGAGGTGGTCTCCTTTTCAAGCCATAGGCTTGCATTATGACCTGTTGAATCCACTTGGCTAAAGTAGCCTGACCCTTTCTGGGGCCTTCCGGCAGAATAAACAAAGTATCCGTTCTACGAATCTGAACAGTGGCTTTTAGATAAGCTTTAACTGCTCTTACTACATCCAAGGAATGTAATAACTTTTCCTCTACCGAGCTAGGTTTGGGAAAAAAGGAAGGAAGAACCACATCTTGGTTCAAATGAAACCTCGATACCACCTTAGGAAGAAAGGCTGGATGAGGGCGTAACACTACTCTGTCCTTATGAGTGACCAGATATGGCTCTTTACAGGACATGGCGGCTAATTCCGACACTCTTCTAGCCGAACATATGGCTACTAAAAAGATCAATTTCCTGGTGAGTAGAACCAAGGAAATGTGCCGCAAAGGTTCAAATGGTTGCCTTTGCAGAACCGATAGAACCAGGTTTAGGTCCCATGGACATATGGGAGCTTTAACCGGTGGGTTAATACGAGTCACCCCTTGTATAAAGGATTTGACAAGTGAATGCGTAGCCAGGGGCCTTTGAAATAGTATTGACAAGGCCGAAACCTGACCCTTGATAGTACTTAAGGCAAACTTCCTGTCTACAGCCCACTGCAGGAAGTCCAGAATTCTGCCTATAAGGTACTTACGTGGATGCCATCTTCTGGCCTCACACCAAGCGATGTATGCCTTCCAGACTCTATAGTAAATCTGCCTGGATACAGGCTTCCTGGCATTGATTATAGTAGATACCACAGAGTTAGAGAGACCTCTCTTTCTTAGGATGTGGGATTCAATAGCCAGGCCGTTAAACCTAGAGTTAGTAAGGAAGGGTGGTATATCGGTCCTTGCGAAAGCAGGTCCGGACGACGTGGAAGGGTCCAAGGACTCCCCACAGACATCTTTACAATCTCCGCGTACCAGGCCCTTCGGGGCCACGCTGGGGCCACCAGGATCACCGGCTTCTTTTCCATCCTGACTCTGCGAAGGAGTCGAGGCAACAATTGTAGCGGTGGGAATGCATATATCAGTTTGAACTGATCCCAAGGAAACACCAGAGCATCCGAGCCGCAAGCGAGGGGATCCCTTGTCCGGGAGACAAATCTGTCCACCTTTGCGTTGAATCTGGATGCTAGCAGATCTACATCTGGTGTTCCCCATCGCTGACATATTGCTCGGAAGACCTCGGGATGGAGGGACCACTCCCCTGGGCATAACTGTTGGCGACTCAGAAAGTCCGCCTTTCAATTCTCCACCCCTGGAATGAAGACAACGGATATGCATGGGACATGCTTTTCTGCCCATTCCAAGATGTGATTTACTTCCCTCTGGGCTGCACGACTTCTGGTGCCCCCCTGATGATTGATACATGCCACCGTCGTGGCATTGTCTGATTGAATTCTGACAGGGGACCCTTGAAGTTTGGATGTCCATGTTTTTAGGGCATACCGGGCTGCTCTCATCTCTAAGAGATTGATGGGCAGGGTTTTCTCTGTATCTGACCATCTGCCCTGGAGAGACCATTGCTCCAGCACTTCCCCCCAGCCTATAAGGCTGGCATCTGTAGTGACCACCTTCCAAGAAATCAGACTGAAGGATTTACCCTTTTGGAGATTCTGGGGAACCAACCACCAGCAGAGACTCTTCCGAACAGAAGGGGACAAGGATATCGGGAAGTCTGGAGCCTGAACCTTTCTGTTCCAGGTTGACAGTATGGCCCATTGCAAATTCCTTGAATGGAATTGGGCGTATGGCACAGCTTCGAATGATGCTACCATCTTTCCCAGCAACCTCATGCACAGGCGTATGGACGGCTGTCTTTTTGCACAAAGCAGACGGACCAAGTCCCTCAAAGAGGATACTTTGTCTTGAGGTAAGCAAATCTTCCTCTGGTCTGAATCCAGCCGTAGCCCTAAGTATTCCAGACTTTTGACTGGCTGTAGGGCTGACTTGTCCAGGTTGATGATCCAACCGTGAGATTCCAGATACTTGATCGTATCGAGAATTACCACTTCTAGTCTGGCAACTGAGTGGTCCATCAACAACAGGTCGTCTAGGTATGCCGTTATCGTTACACCTCGTGTTCTTAGATCGGCCAACAGTGGGGCCAGAATTTTTGTGAACACCCGTGGTGCTGTGGCCAGACCAAAAGGTAAGGCTCTGAACTGAAAATGGCGCCCTTCTACTGCAAAGCATAGAAATCTTTGATGACCTGGAAAGATGGGAACGTGCAAGTAAGCATCTTTGATGTCGATCGAGGCTAACCATTCCTCCCCTTGTAGGGCAGCGGCTACCGACCGGATCGACTCTATCCGAAAAGACCGGACGTTCAGGAATTTGTTTAGACCCTTTAGATCCAATATGGGTCTTGCGTCTCCGTTTGGTTTCGGGACTGTGAAAAGGTTTGAGTAGAAACCCAACCCCCACTCTTCCATAGGAACCTCCATAATTACTCCTTGGAGCAATAGTTGTTCTAATGCCACCAGGAGAGATCCTCTCTTCAGAGGATCCTTTGGCACACTTGACCACATAAAATGGGAAGGAGGAGACTCTTAACTCCAACTTGTATCCCAGAGTTACTGCGGAGAGCACCCATCTGTCTCTGATCGTCTCCCGCCAGGTCTCTGCGAACAACCAAAGTCTTCCCCCCACCCATTTGAGTGGTGGCAGCCCTTCATAGGGTCGACTTGGAGGCTGGTTTAGTACCTCTTCGGATCCAGGGTTTTTTATTTACCTGTGATTGTCCCTGATTTTTACCTCCGGAATTTGACCGAGGAGGCCGTCGGAACTGCTTAGAAGCAGATGTCCCCGGGACTGAAGAGGTAGGCCTCTTAAAGGAGGGACCTCTACTTTTTAACCGTTAAGAGAGTACTTTTACCACTGGAAATCTTCTGGATATATTTATCCAGGTCTTCGCCGAATAGGCGTTCACCATGAAATGGGAAGCTAAGAGCTTTTTACAGGGAGCCTCAGCAGACCAGTTCTTGAGCCACAGAAGTCTACGCATATGTACCAAAGACAGCGTAAGGCGGGAGGCCTGATGGATTGAATCCTTGATGGCGTCAACCGCAAAGCATAATGCTCTAGGCAGATCAGCCAGAGCCTGGGCCTGCTGATCTGGCAAATCCCCTAAGACCAGTTTCATCTGATCCTTCAAAGCTTGGCAAACTCCAATAGCTGCCACTGCTGGCTGTGTAACCGCCCCTGCTGTGGAAAAGGCAGATTTTAACAAAGACTCCAATCTTTTATCTATTGGGTCTTTGAACATTTGAACATTATCTACTGGACATGTCAGTGATTTGTTCACAGAAGAGATGGCTGCGTCCACCGTAGGAACACTCCATTTTTGGGTGAACTTATCCTCCATGGGATAGATCACCGGAAATCTCTTAGGGGGAACAAATAGTTTATCAGGATGTTCCCAGTCCTGGTATATAAGTCCTTCCAGTAATGGATGAATTGGAAAGGAACAATTAGTCTGGGGAGCTTTTAACGACCCCAACGAGGAGACAAGAGGCATTTTAAATGCTGATCGAACCATGTCAGTTAGGGACTGAACCCATAATTTTTCAGCTTGTGATGCTGAGAATGGTTCTTCTACTGTCGATTCCTCTAAGACAGAGTCAACCTCATCCTGATCCCCTTCAGGTAGGTCAATCCCTTCCTGGGACTGTTGCTCTGCAAACAGGTACTCTGACGGAGGTGACGGAGATCTGGCGCGCTTTCTTTCTGGTAGGGAAGAAGCGCCAATCTTTGTTCCAATCCTCCCAGAGCTGAGACAAAAGCCTCCTCTGTTACATATACAGGAGCAGGTGAACTGAGGGCAGCCGCAGTACCTGGCACTCCTGGGGGTTCTCTACGGGTACTAACCTCTGATTTCTCAGGGGAGGCAGGTGCAGATGCATGCTCCAGATCCTCAGAGCCCGACGGAGATCCCCTATGCTTCCTGGGTGGTAAGTCCCGGAGCTTTTTGGGCGGCATATTCCTAAGTCCAAAGCTGAGGTATTCCAGCCGCAGTACACCCTTTACTGACAATAGTCTAACGCACTTGCTGCTATATGTATCAGTTGGTGTCTACTAATGTGCCTTTCTAGGGGGTGCCTGTATCAACCGCCTGCTGTAAGCCTGGTTATAACATGTTACCAGCCCTTTTTTGCTCTGTCCTCCACAGCTAGTTCATAGAAAATGGCGTCCTTTTACTTAGCTGGGACGCCCGCACATGCGCAGAAGCGCCCGGCGCACACAGAGCATCATCCGCCAGGCTCCGCCCCTTTTTCCGGCCTATTCTTATAAAAGAAAGCACCATCGGCGTCTACCCATGGAGACAGGGAGAGGAGCCAGGGTCCCTGTTTTCACCAGGGCCCGGGGATGGAAGAGCGTTGAGGCAACATGACAGAGGAATGCAGCTTCCCTTTCAAGAGAGCCCACCATCTGCCTGGACTTTCACCATGGAAGGAATAGTCCAAAGAAAAAGACATTCCACAGCGGTCTCTAGTGGATAAACACAGGTACCGCACCTTGTCTTTTTTTTTTAAACTCCTATATGAAAAAACATTTTCTAGGATTAGCAGTCTTTAGGCATATACAGATATTAGCGGGAATACCGTTTAGGTAACAGGCAGAAAGACATATTAGGATTGAGGGCCCAAGTTCCTGAGGGGCCCCCACTTACCTTTTCCCCGCCGCAGGACTCTGTTTGGCACAGAAGCCCAAACTTCGCCTCTCACGGCAGGCAATGTACGTAGACCTTCAGGGACCGAGTTCCCAAGGATTTCACTCCCCTGGACCTGTATAGCACCCTGCACAGATAACATCTTGGTTTTGGGTATGACCAGAGCTCTGGATCCCAGGGTCCAGCTCTCCTAAGAGAGGCATTACAGGCAAAACCTTGCTCTTCTCTGCAAGGCCCGGGTACCGACCGTTTAGCTATGAAGCTTTTTTGGTCGGATCCGGAATAGCTTGCTAAGGCCCAAAAGAACATGTACACAAGCCCAGATGAATACATGTTAACCTTGGCCAACACCTTAGACACTGGCAAAAAACGGAGGTACTCCCGGTATGGGAGGGGCTATATAGGGGAGGGTACTTCCTGTCTTGGAAGTTGCCAATGCCAGCACCTGAAGGTAATCTATATAACCCACATAGTAACTGCTATGTCGCTCTGTGTCCCGTGATGTACGAAAAAGAAAACCTGTGTGCAGTAGACCACCTCATTCTTACCTGAGCCCATCTCGATCTAGCAATGTTGTACAAGAGACTCGGTTGTCTGGCACTCTCCCCCTCCTGATTGGATGAGACCGAGTGAACCAATGAGGAGAGAGAGAGAGGCAGGGCTGAGTCGCAGCTTTGTGTCAGAATGGACGCACAGAGCTGCGGCTCGGCTCAGGTGCCCCCATAGCAAGCTGCTCGCTGTGGGGGCACTCAGCAGGAGGGAGGGACCTGAGAAGAGGAGGATCTGGGCTGCTCTGTGCAAAACCACTGCAACAGAGCAGGCAAGTATAAAAAAAATATTTTTTATATAAAAATAACAAACAAGACTCTACTAATACTTTACCTGGCCATACACTAGTAGAATGGTTTGAAAATATTCATTAATTTTAAGAATGTTCGTTTTATTTTCTAATTGTCAGTGGAGTCATATAGACATTTGTTTTTAGCCACAGTGCACAAGAAAATTCAAAGGAGCAGGATGACATTTTTTTTCACAAACTTGTGGTTTTTGTTCAAAAAAGTCCACTCCAAAATCGAATGTTAAAAACAAACTTTTTTGAAGTAATTTTGAATTACATTTGTCAAGTCATCGAATATACCGACGAGACATTTTGTTTATGTGAATATGAGCATGAATGTTTATTTGCAAACCAACTAGTGTATGGCCAGCTTTAAGCTGGCCATAGATGGATCAAAATTCACCCGGTCACAAGGGACAGGCTGGTTATACAGAAATTAAAGTACTGACTGTTGGAAATTTTTTGCTCAATCAGTGCCACCGATTGATAGAAAGAAAATGAGCCATGTATGGCCCTTTGCCTTTCTGAGTACCTTTGAATTGTTTGAACATGTTATATTACCTGGAATTCTCACTCTATACTTGACCAGAATGTATAGTGGTACTTCAGCTGCTTGTGCTGTTAAAGTAAGTTATGCATATATCTTTCTTACATTCAGATTATCCATGAACACACAAAACCTTTTAATGCAAATAGAAACTTTAATGTGAAGCGTGTATATTATCAGAAAAAAAACGTCCTAAGTACAGTACAAAAAAATCTTTAAAAAAATCAGATTAGAACAGGGTAGAATAAATTGTAATCACAATTCCATTGATTATGATACTAATGTATAACAAGTCTTAGGTAATTCCATACTTTGTTGTTGTCCAGCCATCTTATAAAAGGGTGCCAAAAATGTATAACAAAAATAGTAACATTTCAAGTCTATTTCCTATGATGATGTTCAAATGCCAAGTTTATCACGAGATGTGCAAATATAACAAATGGCAAGAGTAGGTTGCCTTTATCTTTGGTGTTAGAGTTTTCTTTGGGTTAATCTCTCTACTATAAGATTTGCACTGTGCAAGTACTCATTTTTTGTATCTTTATTGTTAGGATGATCTTGGTATTTTGCAATAGACAAACGTATTCTCTGGTTCAAATCTGTTGCCACATAGAACTGAGTCCCTTCCATGGCCTGTGTCAATACATCAAATTGAACACCATACAGACCACTAAACCAACAGTTGAAATGTGAATTATTTTACCTGGCAAAGGATTTATAGTTCTGTTTAACCACCTTTATGATTCACACAACATTGTCACATTACACAGCCAGGCAGATACCACCTCTTTCAGTTTACTGTATCGTTTGACTATGCACTGGAATATAAAACAGCATAAATACACTGCTGATTCACAGTCCACTGAGCAGACAAGGGAGATGGAAAGCTGCCTCCTATTGGCTGCACAGCATAGCCGTTGTAATGAAATGAAATAGACATGGAAATGAAATAGAATCTGCAGACTGCAGTACATTTATTAGGTCACCCAACCCAACACAACCTTCGACGTACATGTCCAAATCTTACAGATCTGAAAGTGTGACACCAAAGAAGTTATGGATTATACTGAAGCAAAAGAAAATTTTCATTCAATCACTATGTAAATATGTAGCTGTGGTCCGTGTGACCAAATTTTGTGTCATACCCAATTTGTATCAAAGTGTAAACTGATCAAGTAAGGAACACTTGCGAAAAAATTCCTAGAAAAAAAAAAAATCTTCCTAAAAAGTAGAGTTTACATCTCTCTGAGGAGATGAGACTTCCGTTCTACTGAAGGCAGAAGCATAATCCCACTGTACCTGAATTAATTTACCCAGTGTCCCCTAGTGTACAAATAGGGAAATATAAATGGCACTAATAAAATAATTGGCTGGATAGGTTATTTGGCCGCTACACTAGCTCATGACATTTTTAAGTATATACTGAAATTACGCTATTTACCAGTTCCTCATTTATTCTAGTGCTGCCTGACCTGAAGATAGGATAATAATTTCATAACATGGGGAACGCTCAGATACTAGTATGCAATTATTGGAAGTGAACCCAACTGCCAGAATACAAGCATAGGTTACTGCTGGTCAAAGCAACCTAGTGTAATATTACAGTGATGTTTCTAATTGCAATTATATCTGAAACTTACAGCAAGATAAATCTTGATTATACATAGTTGCTGACAGAAAATATACACATACAGACATATGTACTTAATAAACTACACAAAGGAACAGTTTAAAAGTGCCAAATACAATCCATGTAAAATATTTACTGGACTTAAAAGCAGATCTGAATATTGGCTCTTCCCAGAGGTAAAATTTTAGATTTCTCAACTGTACCCAGGCCTGTAAACCTTGAAGGATCATGGGTTACCTCTAAATTTCCTATGCACAGCAGCAGAGTATAAAGATGAATTCTGCACACATACAACCTTATCATTAAGTGCAATGGGTCCTATCTCAGCCTTAAAGAAAATGACTTCCCAAGTTGGGAAATGTTTGCAAGCAATTCTTAGCTATGAAATACAAATATCAGTGTTTCACAGAAATGTTGCAGAAATGTAATACTGGATGGTGGTATAGTGTTCAGTGTTGCTGTGATATAAAGTTGACAATGAGATTCAAAGAGTGTACATTGATACATACAAATGATGGCTCTAGTATAGCAGTTATATAGTACCAAATTTTCACATTCCTGGTACACAATACGGTGTTTAAAAAGTGAAGAACTAAAGATACAGTATATGAAATGTTACGCACTTTCTGAAGACCATAAAACATATGAGAGCGAATGCTTACATTTAGTACATTGACTACAATGCTGCTTATACCTCTATGCACATCTGCTATTGAGACATATTACTGTATATAATCACACAGCTACCAGATTGATAGAGTTAAATTATTTAAACATTGTTACCATGTAGAAAGTAATGCTCACTTCATTATTATGCACGTCATTTTGAGTAAGAAGATGAGAACATGTATTTTTTCCAAGTGGAGACGAAGAATCTGTAGTCTACATTTTCATATAATGGTATATATCACAAAATGACTTTCAAACGTGTACTAGGTAATGTTAATTTGTCCATTTGTTATGCGGTCGTATTCTGTAAACAGAACAAGGAGTAAAACTGCAGAAACCGGCATTATAACAATTCACGCCAGTACCAATACAGATTATAGATGGTTATGTGCCCCACACTTCGAGTTTAGTTTTAATTAATAAGCCAGATAGAGTCTAGACTGCAATAGACCTGATGCATTTATATACAGTATTTTTCTAAATGTGGTTTATTGTACTAACTAAAAATTTGCCTTTGCTTTTCAGTTGAACATCACTCAAATGTATAAGTGCAGCCTCAAAGCTGAAATGAACCTAGCCTACAGGTCCCCTCTTATCAAGAAAAAAACATTCAAACTCAAGTAGGAGGTCTCATGGCTACACAGCAGTCTAATTGTGCAGATACTGTTTAGTGTTGTGCTATTAAAATGGTCTAATTGTAAGTGTAGTATGGCACCTTTTATAACTGGGCAGTGAATACAGTTTTATAGTAATGATGTTTAAATAACAGCATAAGGTTTTAAAACTCCTGAATCCCCCTTTTAACTTGGCATTGAGCATGTGGGCTAAAGAAAAACAATATAGTTTTGTAGTTCTGGAAATCTACTTTGGTTAATGACGTTGAAAGGTCAGCTCTCAATGTGCAGCAGTTGTTATGCCTTCAATAAAAGCGGTATAGCTGCTCTGGCACCTTCACCAGCCATTAAGACCCAGCAGGCAGTCAAAGCACTGCCCAACTTCAGGAATAATTTTGCACAAGGGTTTCTACTTTAAAGGAAAAGTGCTGAGAAAAATATGGTGGTTGCCATTGCTGAGCTCCTTATTAAAATGCAGTGGCAATACAAAAAGTAATTTGATTGTAATATCTTCTGAGTCACTGACCTGGGGACAAAAAAAGTACAAATTAACAACCCCTTTACGTTCCCCACCACATATGTACGTTGGCAAAAGGGTGGGCTTTCGAGCTGTCAGACAGCTCTCAGTCCAGGCTACAGATGGGTAGCCAGCAGGATCGGCTTACAATCATGTGACCACCGTGACAGTGGTCACATAATTGCTGATCTTTCCTGTCACCTGGGTGTTCCGAACTATTTAAAGGGATGCCAGTGGGAGGGGGTTAAAGCCATAATTCTTATACTTGTTCCAGAGATTCGAAAAGTTTAAAAAAATCTGATCAGCTTGGCAGCCAGGCAATTTGGCAATAATACTTTGTTAAACAGGCAGTGTCATATTTGTATTAGACCATATAATATAGGAAACCCAGTTGAATGATTATTATTATATATATATTTTTTTTTTTTTAGAAAAACAGAACATTACGTTATATTGGCATACCCTACTTTTGTCTAAGTAACATGTGATTGATAAAGTATAATATACAAATATCCATTTTTAAAGCAAATTCTAATAGAAAAAAAAATATACAATATATATTATACTTCTCTTTATAAGGATACAAACATGCAGCTCGCCTAACCATAATCCATTGTTACTGGAGCTTTACATGAAGCTTACAATAAACTATAAATCTCCCAAGTCAAAAAAAAAACAGTTTGATAAGGCAAAGTGGCCACAGACACTTGCTATTTATGGTCTGCTTTTAGGAGCATGTCATAATTTATAACATGAATCCCTGCTGGAACGAGAGAGAAGGAATGACGAAATAACATGTCCATGTAACCTACAGTTCAAAGGCAATCAACTTCCTTCTTGGTTATGATAGGAAGCCAAAAGGGCTAAGGGATCAAGAGAATGACTAAAGCCCTTTAGAACCATGTAGCAACATCTAGCTAAAAGTTAAATACCAACGATCATCTACAGCACTGGGCTCAGCAATGCACTGCATTTTGACCCTATAATAACTCCATCAGCTGCAATCATTAGAATTTCTTCCTATATATACTACATACTTGCCCGGCATCCAGCCTCATATTGTGATATGCTATGTCATTTTTAAGGCACTGTGTTAGTTTGTACATCACTGGATGACAGCGCAAGTTCCAATAATTAAACAAACAAAAAAAAAAACAACAACCTCTAAATGCTGTGACAAACTGCTGTTTGCTGTGAATAGGTGCGGGTCTGTACTTGCATAATTATGACCACGTACCACTGATAAAGAATATTTAAATGTATCCAATTACAAACACCATCACCAGCAGCAGCTAAAATATGCGTTATATAGAAAAGCAAAGCTAAAGAACGGAAACAAACAAAAGAGCAAGAAACCGCGGAGCTTGCGGAGAAAACGCTCCCTCCCTTTAAAAGTGGATGTGCTCTTAATACAGACACAGGATATGTGAATACTGCTGCATACGGAGAGGTTATGTACTGCTCATGCCAGCCAATCTCAGAGCAATACAGCGCTACAGGTACTTTCAAATGTATAACTTGGCATGGTTTGTAAAGATCTTCAAGGTGGTCTTAACCAAAAAACAATTATCTATTTCTGGCTTCTATATATTTTACTAAAGTTTGCAAATGTTCAATCACCATACTGTGAGATATAATATATCACACACTGGATTACACTTTCCTTCTGCAGCTGTAAGAAAAAAAATTACGAAGAATAAAATATGTAGTGCTTTAAAATGAAGAGTGAGTGGAATAACTAGAAATGTGATAACTCCCTTTCAAATTGCCTATGAAATGAGACAGACATCCTACATAGGTCTGTTCTGGAAATCCCTCTGGCCAATGGAGGCAAAAGCTGATTGGCATGATAGGAGCTAAAGTGTTAAGGATGAGGTGCTATTCATTCACAGGTCGGTGCTGGACTTGGCAGTGAGAGCTTGGATACGTGCAGAGTTGCAGGACTTGCAGAGGATGTGTCCATCCAATGGGTAGCAGCCTTGATTTTCCCCTTCAGACAGAAGACTTCCACAGTCCTAAAAAAAAAGAAAAAATCACATTAAAGAATTAATTCAAATAAATTAAAGCATTCAGTGAAGTATTACAATTATGCAGTAAACAGAATCTTTGCTAAAATCACTGTTTTCCCTAAAGTGCATCTAAATCCTATTGTAGCTTACCAGTCCTTGGGGCTCATTCACATGGCCAAATCAGTCTTGATGCAGCAAGTATGTAGCAAAAAACTGCCCAGGAGTTTAGGTGTATGCAGACAGACATGGCCGGGAAGTCCCAAGAAACTTGCATCCAAGGCAGCTAACATGGCTTTTTACAGGCTCCCCAGGCTGTTGCTCTCTGCACACACTGGGGCTCTGGGCCCAGTTTTTTGCAACACACTTGCTGCACCACAGCCAATTTGGCTGTGCGAATGAGGCCCTAGATGTGTTGGCTGCATTCATTTACTTCAGCCTCCCCCCCACGATCCAGCCAGTAGCACACTTTCTGTCCTAGGAGGACAACCCTAAAAATATGCTATATAGATATACTGTATCTATAGAGAAACAATAGTGAAATCCTAGGATAGGAAATGTGTACTCCTTAACACAGGGGAAATGTACTGTAGTTCACAGAGATAACCTAAGCAAGGCTGATAACACTCCTTGGGATTTCAACACAACATAGGCAAAGTGTTGTCAGCTCACTACAGGAAGGTACAAGCTTACTATTTCTGGCAGGGTCAAAATGTATTTCACTCAAACAGATCTAACAAATCTGATTGAGTGCAGTGAGAAGCTATCAAGCACTGCAATTTTTTCCTGTTTGGCCTTCTGTACAGGAGAGCCAGCAAGAAGCTTTAAAGCGCAACTCCAGGTTTACTACAACTTTAAATAGTTTGTTTGTACCAAGCTCGCCTAATCGAACTATTTCCTTGAGTAACAGATGCACCCACTAGGAGCGCTGTTTGCCGGCAGTGGGATGGACAGTGACAGCCCTCCCTTTTCCAAGACAAAAATGGAGTCGTGCTGAGCGCTGCTCTGCCAAACATAGGAAGCCTTGCATTTTATAAAGAAAAAAAAAATTCCTCTGATTGGCGGAGATGGAGAAGGTGACATCATTTGCCCGCATCTCCACCTCAGCCAATTAAAGGTAGCACTGTATTCATTCATAAAATACAAGGCTTTTTGCATGAATGGCTTTGAGGCTCTCAGCACGACTTGATCTTGTTCCAGGAAGAGGCTGATGCTACATTCAATTTATACAGCGTTACTAGCAGGTGCATCTGTTAGTTAGAGAAGTCGTTTATTTGTGCCAGATTATCCGAAATAAAACCATTTAAAGTCCAGTAAACCTAGAGTTCATCTTTGAGTGGGTGATCCAGAATTAGAAGCAGGTGTCTTTCAGGATAACCAGATTAAAGACAAAAAAGAAGTGGTGCAGTAAACTGGTGCAGTACAGCAATGCCTTAATGAAAAAAACTATAAGCATGGAAGCTCAGTCCTTACATGCATCTCAGGGTTTCTACATTTTGACTGCAGTGTACATTTATTAGTGGCATACTGATAAATTTGTTATATTCAATGTATGCGGCTTTCACCCAAACAGCACATACCACACAGCGGTAACACTGTACATGGAAATCACGGTCCAAAGCTACAATACGAACAGTCTCCTCCTGGCCAGGAGCAGGCATTATTGGTTCTCTACACACAGAACACCTTGGAGCAAACTTCCTGCAGACAAAGCAGAAACAGATTACATTAATTATAGTCATAACATTTTATAAACACTTTTACAAACTACATAAAAATATTAAAATCAGTCCCTGGCCCAGCAGAGTTTACAATCTATGGTCCCTGCCACAATCCTGTAAGCACCCACCCACTAACACCAGTTTGCATAACCACTTCCCGCCTGCCATATAACAGAATGACGTGCGCAAAGTGGTTAAGTTATCCTGACTGGACATCATATGACGTCCAGCAGGATAAGCCGCGGGGGGCACGCAGCGCGGCAATCGTTGATGTAGTGTGTCAGTCTGACACACTGCATTACCGATCTCTGTAAAGAGCCTCCGACGTAGGCTCTTTACCATGTGATCAGCTGTGCTCAATCACAGCGTAAACAGGAAGAGTCATGTATCGGCTGTTCCTCCACTTGAGCTGACAGGCATGAGTAGAGGAGAGCCGATCGGCTGCTCTCCTGATGGGGGGGTCTGCCCTGATTAATTATTAGCACAGCCCTCTATAGGATGCCCACCCAGGGCCATGGTTGCCAATCAGTGCCCATTAGAGGTGCCTGCCAGTAATGCCTGCCAGTGCCTATCAATGCCCATCAGTGCTGAATATCAGTGCCATCTATGATTGCCACCTATCAGTGCTGCATATTAGTGCCCATCAGTGCCACCTCATTAGTGCCGCCCTGATCAGTGCCCGTCAGTGCAGCCTCATCAGCGTCCGTCAGTGAAGGAGAAAATGTACTTATTTACAAAATTTTATAACAGAAAAAAAAGAAAACTTTTTTTTTTCAAAATGTTCAGCCTTTTTTTATTTGTTTAGGAAAAAAAATAAAAATAAACAAACAGTGGTGATCACCAAACAAATCTCTATTTGTGGGAACAAAATGATAAAGAAAATTGTTTTGGGTGCAGTGTTGCATGACCGCACAATTGTCATTCAAAGTGCAACAGCGCTGAAAGCTGAAAATTGGCCTGGGCAGCAAGGGGGGGAAGTGCCCTGCATTGAAGACCCATTAACCTCCTTGAATGCCTCTTTGAGCAGTGCATTTAGACTGGATCATTGAAAAGACACACATCTAAGGTACAGAAAATATATGCAGTAACTCCATGCAGATAAGGTCATGGTAAATTTTAAACTAAGTACCCAGTGTCAGGACCAGTGTTCATTTTGTCAACAAAATGAACACGATTTTAGTCGGCTAAAACAAAAACAATTCAGATGACTAAAATACGACCAAAACTGAAATGCCATTTTAGTGACCAAAACTGAAATGCCATTTTAGTGAAAAGACTGAATAATTTTTTTTTTTATTTGATGTCAAAATTAACACTGCACTACCACATAAGAATAAGTAGGGGGCATCTAAGCTGCTGAAAGAATAAAAAGGCTTTTATTAATATTTAATGTTGGTAAAAATTCCGGTAATATGTGCTGTAACGGCTGCCCAAGTATGAAAGGGGTTAACGCAGTTTAAGATATTCCCTCTCTGGACACACATCCACTGCCGATCCTCCACAGTCAGGCGACCGCTTCCAAACATACGAGACAAACACTCTGTGTTGAAGTTCCAAAAACAGGGAATTAATTTATTACAAGCACATGGTAACACATTTCTCTTCAAACCCCTTCCCTCCCATCCTTGGGGAACAGGGCGGGTTAAACTGTCCAATGACAATGGTCATACAGGTCAGGTGTGTTCAAACTTCTCTTTCAGTAAACAGTCTTAGCAGGAGGGGTGATTCCCCCCCCCCTCCTCACAGAAAGACACTTAAACATCCCATAATAGGCAGCCAGACGGTCTACCAAGCTCCAATCCACATCACCACAGTAGCAGACTTAATTACCACAAGCCACAATAGAATGCAATCACACCCCAACACAGCAAATATTACACAACAGCCCACACACAATATACACCCAATATATACCATGTATATACAGCATT
Source organism: Rana muscosa (assembly GCA_029206835.1). NCBI lineage: Eukaryota > Metazoa > Chordata > Amphibia > Anura > Ranidae > Rana > Rana muscosa. Next base: position 655,114,946 of record CM055122.1, on the reverse strand, counting down.
GAATATGACTATCCCAGATCATGGTGGGGTTCTCATTCCCCCTGTGCCCCAAGTGACCCCTGTCACATGTGCAAATTGCATTACATCCAATAGTGTTTACAGTTATTTAATTTTTTTTATATTTTAAAGTTGCTTTTCAGTTTGTCAAAAAGCCCAAGTCTATTTCTGACATTTGTTGCTTACAAGTTAAAATCCATATTTTTGCCTAGAAAATTACTTTGAACCCCCAAACATTATATATATATTTTTAGCAGAGAATCTAGGGAATAAAATGGTGATCGTTGCAATATTTTATGTCACAAGGTATTTGCGCAGCGGTCTTTCAAACACATTTTTTTTAGGAAAAAATTAACTTTCAGCTGCTTTGGTTGTTATCACTAAACAGCCCACCGCCCGCTCTAGAAAAATGGTACTGTGGTGATGGCTGCAGCCATCACCCCAGTATAACCCCTTCATGCCATGAATGAAAATTTGCGTGCGGTCTGCGTGAAGGGGTTAAACTTGGTTTCATTTATAAAGATGTTATATATCACAACGGCTAAATCTGTGTGCATGTTCAAACCTTAATACCACAAATAATAACATGTTATTAGATTTTTACTCAAGGAGTATTTAATGAGTTTGGCAATTCTAGAGAAATGCTTAAATAATGCATTACAATTTAACTAACCCCATTAGATTTTAGTCAACTAAAATGTACTGGAGATTTTAGTCGACTAAAATGGCATTTTAGTCAAAAGACTTAAACTAAATCGAAATTCGACATCAAAATTAACACGGGTCAGGACAAGGTTATCCAGTACCCAAAGGTGAAGATGACAAACTGCAAACGCTCCCTCTGGTGCGCATGCAATTGTCTTTTGCAGCTGGGATCCCACTCAGTTTTATTGAGCTGTGTTGATACTGAAGTATGGATTTGTGGAGGGTGGGTACAGCACAGCGTTTAGAATAGAGTGGTGAAGAATATAAAATATACAACACAGTACAGAATTAGTCAGTGTGGAACACGAAATATACATAACAGTATACAGAATAGAGCTGTGGGGTATATAAAATGTACAGCAGTGTGTACAAAATGGGTTGGCACGGAATATAAAATAGTGCAGAATGGTGCAAAATGAGTCATCGTGGGACACATGTACAGAACAGTGTACAGAACAGTGTACAGAACAATGTACAGAACAATGTACAGAATGTGGTTGTGTAAAATAGGGAATGTATAGCAAGTTACAAAATGAGATGGTGCAGAACAGGCACAGAACGAAGCGATGAACAATATAAAATACACAACAAGGCTCATAGAATGAGTGATGTTCCAGAAAGATTTCCACATCATGGTGTTGGTCAGCTTCCTAGATTTGTTCTGTAACGTTATATCTGCTTCTTGCATCATCTAACTCCCTTACCAATTCTGACTGGTCTCCTGGGGACTCTGGATGCATCACCCATCTCACAAGGGTCCTCTGGCTACTCAGAGAGTGAACGGTGAATTGGTTCACAGTCAATACCCTTCCACATTGTTCAAAGGACGCATCCTGCAACTTTTTGTCTAGGTGCCGTTTCTCATGCCACGTGAAAGCAGGGCTCCCAATGAACAGACAACTGCCCAGTATCACTTGCACACAGGATTACCAAATATGAGAGAATTTTTTTTTTTTATATCTAAACAGTATAAATAATATGTACATTTTAATACCTATAACAAAATGTGAGCATGACTAGAAATATGGATGAACTGGGTCAGCCTGAAATACAATAGAAAATGAGGTCTGCGTTGTGCACCACAACGAATGGTAGGCTTGCCTAGACTACACCCAATAGTGTATATATGTACACATATTCCCTAGTTCTTCTACTCACATAATACCACTAATGATAAAGTGGGGGGAGGGGGGGAGATCAGGTGATGCATCCATTTCAGGTGATGCATCCAGAGTGAGCAAGTCTAATGCAAATCTAACTTTTCATGGAGATAGTGAGCTTTTTTGGAGACTAGAGTGTTGTAGATGCTTCAGGCCTGATAAAGATAACCCACTTCTGTGGCTAAAAATAAGCTTTTAAACTTAAAGTGACCCTGTCTCTACAGTCCACGTGGCAAAGCCTGAGCTGTAAAACAAAACCGCATCTATTTTTACCCTTCAGTGGCCCATGTCTTGAAGCACCACTGCTTTGCTGCTCTCTGGGTGCTGCAGATATTCCACATTTTTGGGTGTGCGAGTACTGGCTCCTACCACCACATCCTAAGATTCTGGATGTCACTACTGGACATAGAAGCTGTCAGAAAAAAAAAAAACAGCATGTGGTGGGGAGAACAGGTATTTAACAGAAGAGTGAAATACCTGCAGCAGTAAAGCCGTTTAATGTTTGAAGAAAAGGTCCATCTATACCAGGGGTGTCCAACCTTTTTTCAAAGAGGGCCAGATTTCATGAAGTGAACATGCGTGAGGCCCCACCATTTTGCCTGACTTTTTTTGAACCATTAAAATTAATTATTTTATGCAAAGTTCATTCCAAACGGCATACTATTCATTTCATAACATTGATGACAATATATGATATATATATATATATATATATCTTCTCCGCTCAGAGTAACGATGAGCTCAGGCGTGTTATGTTTAAAAAAAAAATATAAATCTCTATCTCTCTCAAAAGGAAAGGAACCGCCTTCCGGTTAGATGTGGCACCCGAATTATATACATCTGTGGCCCCCAAAGCTTGAGCGTGTTATGTTTTTTATGCTGTTAATATATCTATCTTCTTTAGCCTGACAAATCCCTGAGCGCCGCGCTCATTCTTAGGATAAGCCAGGGCATGTTCACAAGTCTATGTGCCCGAGCCCGCAAAGATGCGGACAGCGTGCAGCGCCACTGCCAATCACAGGCACTGTGACATTTCCCCGATCTCTGCATCTGCAAATTCCAAGTGGGGGCCACATCAAACTGGAACGTGGGCCGCAAACAGACTTTGGACATGTCTGATCTATACATACTCTTCTTTTACAAGTGACCCTGTGGCAACAGGTTTACTTTAAAAAAAATCAGAAGCTTGAAATGTCCTGGGATGTTGAGGGAGAGTGTCCACTTAAGCTTTCTGGCACAGTGCAATACACACCGGAAGACTAATTCTGGTGCACTTAAAGGCACCTAGTGATCGCCTGCCCCAGGTCCAACCCCAACAAAGTTGTAATGTGCAGTTGCCACTCCCTTGCTACTAGTATCATAATAAAAGTGGTGGTGCTGGCAGCTTAGCAGATGAAAACAAGGAGGGTTTACAGACAATATGGTATGGAGGACGGGAGGCCAAGCAAGTCAGAGCACATGAAGTGTTCCCTTCCTCCTCTTCATGACTGGCAAGCACTGGATCCTGCTGGGGAAATGCAAATACCTCTTGTAAACACAAAAGAGGATTGTCTTCCAATACTCACTTCTGCTGCAGCTATGAGGACATACAGGTCCTTCTCAAAAAATTTGCATATTGTGATAAAGTTCATTATTTTCTGTAATGTACTGATAAACATTAGACTTTCATATATTTTAGATTCATTACACACAACTGAAGTAGTTCAAGCCTTTTCTTGTTTTAATATTGATGATTTTGGCATACAGCTCATGACAACCCAAAATTCCTATCTCAAAAAATTAGCATATCATGAAAAGGTTCTCTAAACGAGCTATTAACCTAATCATCTGAATCAACTAATTAACTCTAAACACCTGCAAAAGATTCCTGAGGCTTTTAAAAACTCCCAGCCTGGTTCATTACTCAAAACCGCAATCATGGGTAAGACTGCCGACCTGACTGCTGTCCAGAAGGCCATCATTGACACCCTCAAGCAAGGGGGTAAGACACAGAAAGAAATTTCTGAACGAATAGGCTGTTCCCAGAGTTCTGTATCAAGGCACCTCAGTGGGAAGTCTGTGGGAAGGAAAAAGTGTGGCAGAAAACGCTGCACAACGAGAAGAGGTGACCGGACCCTGAAGAAGATTGTGGAGAAGGACCGATTCCAGACCTTGGAGGACCTGCGGAAGCAGTGGACTGAGTCTGGAGTAGAAACATCCAGAGCCACCGTGAACAGGCGTGTGCAGGAAATGGGCTACAGGTGCCGCATTCCCCAGGTCAAGCCACTTTTGAACCAGAAACAGCGGCAGAAGCGCCTGACCTGGGCTACAGAGAAGCAGCACTGGACTGTTGCTCAGTGGTCCAAAGTACTTTTTTTGGATGAAAGCAAATTTTGCAAATTTTGCATGTCATTCGGAAATCAAGGTGCCAGAGTCTGGAGGAAGACTGGGGAGAGGGAAATGCCAAAATGCCTGAAGTCCAGTGTCAAGTACCCACAGTCAGTGATGGTCTGGGGTGCCATGTCAGCTGCTGGTGTTGGTCCACTGTGTTTTATCAAGGGCAGGGTCAATGCAGCTAGCTATCAGGATTCCCGACCAAGTATTGAGTGCATAACTGAACATAATTATTTAAAGGTTGACTTTTTTTGTATTAAAAACACTTTTCTTTCATTGGTCGGATGAAATATGCTCATTTTTTGAGATAGGATTTTTGGGTTTTCATGAGCTGTATGCCAAAATCATCAATATTAAAACAAGAAAAGGCTTGAACTACTTCAGTTGTGTGTAATGAATCTAAAATATATGAAAGTCTAATGTACATTACAGAAAATAATGAACTTTATCACAATATGCTAATTTTTTGAGAAGGACCTGTAATTTACTGCAGAGCACTGAAGTGTGCCTGCACACAAAGCAGGTAGTGCAAATTGGTCAAAATCTGTGTTCATCCGTGCCATTAGTTGGTGAGCGGTCACAGCCATGCCTCCCCCTTTCACAAATGCATGAAAACAATGAACCTGAGGCAGTTGCCCCTACTGCTCTACCCTTGTTCTGGCCCTGCAAGAACCTCTGTGCTGCAAGTACACTGTACTGGGAAGTTGTCCATAAGGGTGAGAAAAAGAACTGTCTACGTAAATGTTCAGTTAATTTTCTTTTTAAATCACAAATTATCCTTAGTGTTTATTTAATACAAGTGCTTGGATACCAAAATAGTCACTTCTTGGTGCACAATAAATGGTCACCACATGGGAAGTAGTAACTTAAGATCAGAATTCTACTCTGATGTTGCTTCATGCTCCTTAAATTGTATTAACATTATATATATTGCTGACTGGAAACCTTTTGAATAGAGGGATCCTATTATGTGAACATGTACAAATTAGGCTGATATATCCAGTATAGCTGCTTCACCATGACACTAAAAGTTCATAGTGCAGTGGCAATTACATTCCAATAAAGCTTGCATGACTTAGTGAGCCATGCAAAAATATATATATTTTACTGGCAGCAGCATACAAAACAACACACTCAAAACACATCCCCTGAGACTACAGGGCTTCAGGACATTTAAATAAAAGAGAGATCAAAGCAAGAAAGTCAGTCTTAGGAAATTCTTATCGTGCTACCCAGGATTTAAACACACCACCCAGGGATTAAGTGGATTAGGGAGAAAAAAAAAAGTTTTAATTTTCCTGGCCACAAATAAAGATGTATTTCACTTATCCAAGAAACCTAACACTTGCCTGTGAAAAAAAAATGCTCAAGTGTTAAACTAGCAGAAGCAGCTGGTCTCCCTAATTGTTTAACAGTTATGTATATATAAAAACATTAGCCTGGCTGTTAAAATCCAATATCCCACCATTGAGAGTAGCCAATGCTTTTATATTGCATTCCCATTAAATTATAATTCCAAACAATGTCAAACCTATCTCCCAATTATAAACCAACATGTCAATCCCTTTGTTGATTTAGGCAGCCTTTGATTAGCTACATATTTCATCCTCTTTGCTATGTCAGATCGGCTAAACATACAGCTTTGCAAACACTTGAAGATGAGGGCGTAAAAGTGGGGTGTGGTTTGTGATCAGGTTGCAATTCAGGCAGAACTTGAACATAAGTTGATCAAGTAAAGCAGGGGCCTCCAATCTTTCTAAACAAAGCCAGTTTACGGTCCTTTGGACTTCAGGGATGCCAGTGGGAGTAGAAAATGTCCCAGCATTAGTGGAAGTAAAACAATGACTTAAAGTGGTTGTAAACCTTCCATATATCCAGTGAAGTGACTGGCCTCAGGTGATACACAGATGAAACAAATCTTCTACATAAATTGTACCTATTTGCAGTATTTTCTTCTCTAAATCCGTTTAAAGTCCAGAATTTATATGTTTGGCTGAGAGTTCAGAAAAAAAAAAAAAAAGAAGAGGCAGAGCTGAAGTTGCACTCTGCAGAGCTCAGTGAGGATAGGGCTGAGAGCTGATTGGAGAGAAGAGACACCCCCCCCCACCCCTTCACAAAGCAACCAGGAACTGAGCTGAGGCGGTCAATCACAGGCTGTGTGCTGGAGATCCCTCCCATCACCATTTTTCTCTTGGGGTCCGGAAAACTCGTCAGAACCGACTCATGCTGATAGAGGAATGGAGCAGCAGACAGAAATTACATTTAGTGCTTTTAATTGAGACAAGTACATACTATAGAAGGATATGCTTTGTTCATATTTCATGTCTGAGGTTTACAACCACTTTAAGCTTGGTGATCAATGGGCGTAAAAAAACAGCACCTGTGGTAAATAGGAAGAGGAATAGTGCCCCTTCATTGTTATCTGTGAGAGGAATAGTGCCCCTACATTGTTATCTGTGAGAGGAATAGTGCCCCATCATTGGCATCAGTGGAAGGAATAGTGCCACATCATTGGCATCAGAGGGAGGAAAAGTGCCCATCTTTGGTGTTAGCTACAGGAATAGTGCCCCATCATTTGAATCAATGAGTGGGAATATGCACAATAATTGGTGTCAGTGATAGGAATTATGCCCCACTCTTGGTGTCCAGTGGGAGAAAAAGTCTTGTAGCAGTGGGAGGAATAACGCCCCCAAGGGCCAGATAAGGACAAGGCAAAAGGCTGAAGTTTGGAGACCACTGAAGTAAAGCCTTTGAGTGTGTCATTCTGGTAGTTGTACCTCACAAGTAAAAAGACCACATTGGTACAGTATATGTAGATTTGGTATATGGGCTGGTATCTCTATGCAAAAAGACTTATGCCGCATACACATGATCAGTTTTCCCATAGGAAAAAGTCAGATGTGAGCTTTTGGATGGGAATTCCGACCGTGTGTATGCTCCATCTGACTTTTTCTGTCGGAATTTCTGCCAGCAAAAGTTTGAGAGCAGGTTCTCGAATTCCTAGTCAAATTCCTAGTGGAAAAAACGTTCGTCTGTATGCAATTCTGACGGGCAAAAAACAACGCATGCTCGGAATCACTGAACGTCATTTTTCTCGGCTCGTTGTAGTGTTGTACGTCACCGCGTTCTTGACGGAGGAATTTGGTGTGACCGTGTGTATGCAAGACAAGCTTGAGCGGAATTCCGTCGGAAAAACCATCTTACCTGTCCAGGCTTACCTGTTCACCCAGATGTATAAGTTAAAGAGATTTCATATGCATCTCCTAGATTGTAAGCTCTAACAAGCAGGGCCCTCTAATTCCTCCTATATCGAATTGTATTGCAACTGTACTGTATACCCATATGTTGTAAAGCGCTGTGCAAACTGTTGGCGCTGTCGGAAATCCTGAATAATAATAATACACACACACACACACACAGTATAAAAAGACTGATTAAACTAATACATGGGAGAGCAGTATGGCAAAACTAGCATATTTCAAAAGAAGGTTTCAGTGTTTTGTGGGTGCGTCTATCAACAATGTATTACATCATTGCCGATAAACAGAAAATCAACAGTTTTTTTTTTTTACTAATTTAGAACTTAATTTTGTACAACTATTTTGAAAATGTTATGGTCTGACAAACTGCAACTGCTCTGCTTTTACAGTTAGATGTACAGGAAACATGTATTACTTGGCACAAATGCAACCTCACAGGCATCCTATGGAGGAGTCATACTGAGAAGTCCTGCTCATTAGGATTCATCCTTGTCAGTGCACCACACATATGTGCGATAGATCTGGTTTGTGTACAGAAAGCTTTCTCTGTGATGTCAGTTTGGAAAGATAGTTTTCAGCAGCAGTCTGAAGCCATTTATGTCACAGCTATCTAATTACTTTTTTCTACAACTACAAGACAAACCAACAAGATTCGAAGTTACAGATGTCAGTATTGATTTCTTGTAGTAATTGAGGGGTGTAATGTGCACTAACAACCTCAGAAATCCTTTGGTGTATTTTTAAATTAGCCTTATGCCTGTAGAATTGTATGTATGTAAACAATGGTGCACTACAGTCACACCACAGTAGTCTTCAAAATGTGGTAAGGGCTTTTAAATAATAGGAAATGCATGAACTTAAATGTATCAGAAAACTGTCAATGTAACTTGTTCCTACTGATAATCAAAAACCCCACCATTTGAAAATATGTATGCTTCAAAACACAATTTGCGTTAGGCAAAAGTAGTAAACCTAAATTGCTAATATTACTTAATTAACAACGGACTAAAATGTTGGGGAAACCATGGGTACGTCTGTAGTTAAAGTAGTTTAATTTTAGAACACTTACTTGTGGAAATCCTCAATGCAGTGAATATGGCCTGATGCATCAACAGTGAAAGGGATTCCATCCAGGCTGCGAAAGCACACTACACAGAGGAAGCACTGAGGGTGGTAGGCCTTTCCGGTGGCTCTCAGAATCCTCTCCATGATTGGCTTGGCACAAACGCTGCACTGCTCCAAAGTGCGCTGCATAAAGAGATAGAGCAAATCTTGTTAATTATTATTATTATACAGGATTTATATAGCGCCAACAGTTTACGCAGCGCTTTACAATATAAAATGGAGACAATACAGTTACAATACAATAAAATACAAGAGGATTTAGGCCCCATGCACACGAGACGCTGTTATTTGCTGTTGAACGCGTGTTCAGAGGCAGTTGGACGCTTTTTTCAACTGCCCCTGAACCCATTCAATGTTATCCTATGTGTCCATGCACACACTCTCGTTTTTTGGCGTTTACAAGCAGTTGCGTTTAACCTCGTTTTTCCAGAAGCAAAAAAATGGGTTCAGACGCAAAAGTTTTCCACGTTTCAGACGCTAAACGCCGCTAAACGCGGGTAAACGCGGTACCGGCGTTTTGCCGCGTTTGCGTTTATAAGCGTTTTTAAAGGTGACCTATTTTTTAACATTAGAAATCTCAAAAATGATGGCAAATGATGAAAAACTATTAAAAAATATGAAAGAAAACTGTAATTGCTTGCATTGCATTGTGGACAATCCACAACTTGTGGCAGGTAACGTGGCAAGTGGACAATCAACAACTTGTGTCAGGTGACGTGGCCAGGTGATGTGGCCAGTGGACAATCCACAACTTGTGGCAGGTGACCTGGCCAGGTGACGTGGCCAGGTGATGTGGCCAGTGGACAATCCACAACTTGTGGCAGGTGACCTGGCCAGGTGACATGGCCAGGTGACGTGGCCAGGTGACGTGGCCAGTGGACAATCCACAACTTGTGGCAGGTGACATGGCCAGGTGACGTGGCAGGTAACGTGACCAGGTGACGTGGCACGTGATGTGGCCAGGTGACATGGCCAGTGGACAATCCACAACTTGTGGCAGGCGACATGGCCAGGTGACGTGGCAGGTAACGTGGCCAGGTGACGTGGCACGTGACGTGGCCAGTGGACAATCCACAACTTGTGGTAGGTGACCTGGCCAGGTGACGTGGCCAGGTGACGTGGCCAGTGGACAATCCACAACTTGTGGCAGGTGACATGGCCAGGTGACATGGCAGGTAATGTGGCCAGGTGACGTGGCACATGATGTGGCCAGGTGACGTGGCAAGTGGACAATCCACAACTTGTGGCTAGGTGACGTGACAGGTAACGTGGCCAGGTGACGTGGCCAGGTGACATGGCAGGTGACGTGGCAAGTGGACAATCCACAACTTGTGGCAGGTGACGTGGCCAGGTGACGTGGCAGGTAACGTGACCAGGTGACGTGGCACGTGATGTGGCCAGGTGACGTGGCAAGTGGACAATCCACAACTTGTGGCAGGTGACGTGGCAGGTAACGTGGCCAGGTGACGTGGCAGGTAACATGGCCAGGTGACGTGGCCAGGTGACGTGGCAAGTGGACAATCCACAACTTGTGGCAGGTGACGTGGCCAGGTGACATGGCACGTGATGTGGCCAGGTGACGTGGCAAGTGGACAATCCACAACTTGTGGCAGGTGACGTGGCTAGGTGATGTGGCAGGTAACGTGGCCAGGTGATGTGGCAGGTGACGTGGCAAGTGGACAATCCACAACTTGTGGTAGGTGATGTGGCAAGTGATACGCTAAATACAAGTACACTGCTGCTCTCTCAGCTGCTGCTACTCACTCTGGTCTCACAAACTGGCTGAAATGGTTAAAATTTACTGTTTTTTGAGCTTAGGGAGGGTCTTATAATGAAACGCTTATAAACGCAAACGCGGTAAAACACCGCTAAACGCGGCCGCAAACGCGGCAAAACGCGCGTTTTTAAACGCCGGTTTCAGCGTTTAAAAACGTGTGTTCAGCAGAGTTTGCACCTGCGTCTCGTGTGCATGGGGCCTAAGAGGGCCCTGCTCAAAAGAGCTTACAATCTAATAGGGTGGGGCAGGTGGTACAAAAGGTTGCAACTGTGGGGAATGAGCTGATGGAAGTGGTAAAAGATTAGTTGGAGACGTGATAGGCTTCCCTGAAGAGGTGAGTTTTCAGGGATCGCCTGAAGGTAGCAAGAGTAGGGGATAGCCCGACAGGTTGAGGTAGTGAGTTCCAGAGGATGGGAGAGGCTCTGGAGAAATCCTGGGGACGAGCATGGGAGGAGGAGACGAGAGAGCTTGACAGTAGGAGGTCTTGAGAAGAGCGGAGAGGACAGTTTGGGATATGTTTGGAGACAAGATTGGTGATGTAGCTCGGGGCAGAGTTGTGGATGGCTTTGTAGGTTTTGGTTAGTATTTTGAATTTAATTTGCTGAGTGATCGGGAGCCAGTGTAGGGATTGGAGGAGAGGTTTGGCAGACACTGATCAGTTGGTAAGGTGGATAAGTCTGGCAGCAGCATTCATGATAGACTGAAGAGGGGATAGCCTATGGAGAGGCAGGCCAATAAGAAGTGAGTTGCAATAATCAAGGCGAGAGATAACAAGGGAGTGAATGAGGAGTTTGGTGGTTTCATTTGTTAAAAAGGGGGGGGGGGGAATTTAGAGATGTTACGGAGGTGAATTCTACAAACTTTTGACAACGATTGGACTTGAGGCTGAAATGACAAGTCAGAGTCTAGGATTACACCTAGTACCCTGGCGTGAGGGGAGGGACTGATGGTTGCATTGTTGATTTTGATGGAAAAGTCATGGAGGGGGTCACGGGCAGGGGGGAATATTAGTAGCTCAGTTTTAGAGAGATTTAGTTTAAGGAAGTGGTGCGATATCCATGCTGAGATGTCAGTTAATGAAGGTTTTAATATACAGCATCCAAAATATTCCGTTATAAAGCTTTACAATGTTTAGACCCAGTCATCTGTCATTTTACAAAAGACAAGCCTACCTTGTATACCACAATTATCAGAACAGGTCCTTAAATTTTAGATAACAAAAGGTTTTAAAGCAAAACTCCACAGCTGAATACACAGGTACACAAATTCCTATTTCAGCTTTTTCTGCCAACTTTGTCTGGCATGGGAGCTTTCATGATCAATGCACAGGCGTATAAAATAGTAAGCTCTGAAGTTGAAGAAAAAATAGAATTGGTGTTCTTTATGGGTGCCGAGTTATAAAGAGGTGGGTGAATCAGAATACTAGCATTTACATGCATGTATTTTATCTGTGTATTTAGCCTTTTATTTCCCTGGAGCTTTCCTTTAAAGTAAGAACAGAATTACTATATATTTATATAGAACTGATAGCGCTGACTTCAGTGGCTCCCACCAAAAAAAGACTTTCTACAATAAGCCAGCTATTTTTGCCAGAACACCTAAATGCCTCATGTAACTAGGCTAAACCTTTAAAAACAAAAAAACAACCAGTCATAACTACCAAATATAGCCTAATGTTTTTAAACAGATTTTTTTTTCCTTTAATAAACACTTAACTATTTCACGGGTCAACCTTTTCCTTTCTATGTTAGAGATCTCATTTCTTTTTTAAATAGACAACTAAATATATTTTTGTCACAAAACTTGCTCCCTGTGGTAAAAAATTATGCTTTGCTCTGGGAAATATAAAACAGAAATTTGAAGTTTTTTTTTCCCTTCAAATTGCTAAAAGCACCAATACACCAAAAACAATTTCACATTTTTTCAGTTTTTGGTGACTTAAATCACGTAATGGTTTCCTGGCTCTCTTGAGAAATAAAATGATTAGATCCATACCCTTGAGCTCCCAGGTTTGAACAATAGCAGCTGCCATATTATACAGTAAAACCTTGGTTTGAGAGCGTTTTGCAAGACAAGCAAAATTTGTAAATACATTTTTTTTCCATAAAAAATGTTATTCAGGAAAAGAAAAGAAAAACATACATGTCAAAGTAATTGTCACATGACAGCATACAACAGAATGACATAAAAGGTACCAATGCCACGATACTGTAAATACATTTTGACTTGATATACAGTATATGTATAAGTAGTGTCATGTCACAACTAAGTATAAAAGAGAAGAGAGGCGCATCTAAGTGTAACAATATGGTTACATTTAATGAAGTTACAACATTTAGCAAGTCACATGGTTGATGATTAAAACAGGCACATCTAAGTATGCAGGCATCCAGGGTAAAACTGTTCACATAGACTATCCTCCTCATCGCCATCGGCGTCGTCCCTTCCACGATGCGTGCCAAGAACGGTTCAATTGCTCTACTGCAGGGTAGTCTTCCCAGTCACGATTGCAGACTAAAAGCGGTGAGAGTGCGGAGCATGGTCTATGTGGACAGATTTACCCTGGATGCCTGCATACTTAGTTGTGCCTATTTAATCAACCATGCGTGTTGCTAAATGTTGTACCTTCATTAAATGTAACCATATTGCTACAGTTAGAAGCGCCTCTCTTCTCTTTTATACTCTGTAGCTCCTGCTGGAGTTTGCTTCTAATCCCCTTGTGGAGGCTTACATTTTTGGATGGACATTTTATGGTTACACAACCTATCACATGCTATAATCTTTTTATTTGTATTTTTTTTACTGAAGGACTTATGAATAAATGGCTGTGAAACGAATCATTTGAGTTTCCATTATATCTTATGGGGAAATTGGCTTTGATATACAAGTGTTTTGGATTACAAGCATGTTTCTGGAACCAATTATGCTCGCAATCCAAGGTTTTACTGTATTCCTTAACAGAGAATACAACAGGCGTGGTAATACTTCAAGATGGTAAGTGCCACTCAAAATTCTAAGGAACACAGAAAGATAGAAAGGTACTATGATATGGATATACAGTATACTGATTTTAACCACTTAACGACCGCCCACTGTAAATATATGTCGGCAGAATGGCACCGACAGGCAGAATCACGTACATATACGTGATTGCCTTTGTATAGTTGGGGGGTCCGATCGGACCCCCCTTCTTTACAGTGGGTGGTCGTTTTACCTTCGGGAGCGATCCGGCATGAGGGGACGGCCGTTCGATTCCGGCCCCCCCCTCTCGATCGCTCCCGGCGAATGAGAGAGCTTCCCCTGCCTGTGTACTGTTTACACAGGCAGGAGGAAGTGATGTCATCTCTCCTGCGGCGCTCACATATACCGAGCGCCGTACAGGAGAAGATGCGGGTTAGTGCACAAAACAGCACACTGACACCAGGACACATAGGCACATAAATCGCCCCCCCCAGACACCCCAGATCACCCCCCAGCCCCCAGTCACAGATTGCAGTGACCATTTATTTACTGATCACTGCAATCAGTGACATTTGTGACTGTAAAAGTGTCACTACATTTAGTTTTAGGTCCAGTGTAGCCCCCTAACCCCCCCTAATAAAGGTTTAACCCCCTGATCACCCCCCAGATAACCCTTCCACCCCCTAGCACCGCCGTCGCTAAGCGATCATTTTTCTGATCGATGTCTTAGCATCGGTGATGCTGATCGGTAGCCAGTAATTTTTTTTAGGTTCACCGCAGGTTTTTACCCCCTTGATCGCCCCCCAGGTAACCCTTTCACCCCCTATCACCACTGTCGCTAAGCGATCATTTTTATGATCGTTGTCTTAGTGTCGGTGATGCCGATAGCCAGTAATTTTTTTTTAGGTTCGCCGTCAGGTTTTTATATAGCATCAGGTACCCCCATATATTACCTAATAAAGGTTTTAACCCCCTAATTGCCCCTAGTTAACCCTTTCACCAGTAATCACCATATAAGTGTTACGGGTGACGCTGGGGTGTTAGTTTGCTTTTTATAGTGTCAGGGCACCCGCCGTATATAACCCAATAAAGGTTTAACCCCCTGATCGCCCGGCGGGTGATATCAATTAGGTTTTAGCGTCAGAGAGGGTCTGCGTCACACCCCAGGCAGCGTCAGGTTAGTGCCAGTAGCGCCGCAGGTTTTCATAGCGTCGGGTACCCCCATATATTACCTAATAAAGGTTTAACCCCCTTGATCGCCCCCCAGGTAACCCTTTCACCCCCTATCACCACTGTCACTAAGCGATAATTTTTCTGATCGCTGTCTTAGCGTCGGTGATGCAGATCGGTAGCCAGTAATTTTTTTTAGGTTCGCCGCAGGTTTTTATAGCGTCAGGTACCCCGATATATTACCTAATAAAGGTTTAACCCCCTTGATCACCCCCCAGGTAACCCTTTCACCCCCTATCACCACTGTCGCTAAGCGATCATTTTTCTGATCGCTGTCTTAGCGTCGGTGATGCAGATCGGTAGCCAGTAATTTTTTTTTGGTTCGCCGCAGGTTTTTATAGCGTCAGGTACCCCCATATATTATCTAATAGAGGTTTTAACCCCCTAATTGCCCCTAGTTAACCCTTTCACCAGTAATCACCATATAAGTGTTACGGGTAACGCTGGTTAGTTAGTTTGCTTTTTATAGTGTCAGGGCACCCGCCGTATATAACCCAATAAAGGTTTAACCCCCTGATCGCCCGGCGGGTGATATCAATTAGGTTTTAGCGTCAGAGAGGGTCTGCGTCACACTCCAGGCAGCATCAGGTTAGTGCCAGTAGCGCTAACACCCACGCGTTAAGCATACACCCCCAGTTAGTGGTATAGTATCTGAACAGATCAATATCTGATCAGATCTATACTAGCGTCCCCAGCAGTTTAGGGTTCCCAAAAACGCAGTGTTAGCGGGATCAGCCCAGATACCTGCTAGCACCTGTGTTTTGCCCCTCCGTCCAGCCCAGGCCACCCAAGTGCAGTATCGATCGATCACTGTCACTTGCAAAACACAACACACATAACTGCAGCGTTCGCAGAGACAGGCCTGATCCCTGCGACTCCAGTGCTGTAGGAGGTGATTTCACCACCACAGTTAAAAAAAAAAAAAAAAGCATATATGCCGAAGCATTGGGGCAGCAGGGGCGGAGGAGCGATTTTGCTCCTAATGCCGCGTACATACGGTCGAAATTCCGACGGAGGCTTGCCCGTGGAAAAGTCTGACCATGTGTGTACGCGGCATAACTTTTGCGGGAAGATGCCCCCATGCTTCGGCATATATAAATGGTGCATGTATGCCCATCATTAGAAGTGGGTGGATGAAGGGCGGTATTCTAATGGTGGGCATACCCACCGATCAATCTTTTTTTTTCGTTCAGCCAACAGGCTGCATGAAAAAAAAGATTACAATACATGTCCAACAAGGACCAGCAACGTACTGGTATGTTGCTGGACTTTGAAGGTTTATACCAGAATGATGCCTGTGGGTTTAGGTATCATCTTGGTATCATTCTTTTCAGCCAGCGGCCGGCTTTCATGTAAAAGCAATCCTAGTGGCTAATTAGCCTCTGGACTGCTTTTACAAGCAGTGGGAGGGAATGTCCTCCCCCCGGATATAAAAAGCACCATTGGGAAATTGGGAAAGCATTTTATCACACCGATCTCGGTGTGGTCAGATGCTTTGAGGGCAGAGGAAAGATCTAGGGTCTAGACCCCAGTTTTTTCAAAAAAAGAGTACCTGTCACTACCTATTGCTATCATAGGGGATATTTACATTTCCTGAGATAACAATAAAAATGATAAAAAATAAATAAATATAGAAGCAACAGTTTAAAAATAAAATAAAAAAGCAAAATTAATAATAAAAAAAAAAAAGAAAAAAGCACCCCTGTCCTGCCCTGCTCTTGCCCAATGGCGAACGCAAGCGTCGGTCTGGCGTCATATGTAAACAGCAATTGCACCATGCATGTGAGGTATCACCGCAAAGGTCAGATCGAGGGCAGTAATTTTAGCAGTAGACCTCCTCTGTAAATCTAACGGCGTAACCTGTAAAGGCTTTTAAAAATGTATGTAGTTTGTCGCCAATGCGCGTTTGTGCGAAATTTTAAAGCTTGTCGTGTTTGGTATCTATGTACTCGGCTTAAGATCATCTTTTTTATTTCATCAAACATTTGGGCAATATAGTGTGTTTTAGTGCATTAAAATTAAAAAAAGTGTATTTTTTCCCCAAAAAATGCGTTTGAAAAATCGCTGCGCAAATACTGTGTAGAAAAAAAAATTGCAACACCCACCATTTTAATCTGTAGGGCCTTTGCTTTAAAAATATATATAATGTTTGGGGGTTCAACATAATTTTCTTGCAAAAAAAATATGTTTTCATGTAAACAAAAAGTGTGAAAAAGGGCTTTGCCTTCAAGTGGTTAGAAGAGTGGATGTAAGCTTCCTAATGTTGTGTATAAAATGCCAGAACAGTTCAAAACCCCCCCCCCCAAATGACCCCATTTTGGAAAGTAGACACCCCAAGCTATATACTGAGAGGCATGTCAAGTCCATGGAATATTTTATATGTTGACACAAGTTGCGGAAAATAGACAATTTATTTTTTTATTTTTTGCACAAAGTTGTCACTAAATGATATATTGCTCAAACATGTCATGGGCATATGTGGAATTACACCCCAAAATACATTCTGTTGCTTCTCCTGAGTACGGGAATACCACATGTGTGAGACTTTTTGGGAGCCTAGCCGCGTACGGGACCCCAAAAACCAATCACTGCCTTCAGGCTTTCTAAGGGTGTAAATTTTTGATTTCACTTCTCACTGCCTATCACAGTTTCGGAGGCCATGGAATGCCCAGATGGCACAAAACCCCCCCAAATGACCCCATTTTGGAAAGTAGACACCCCAAGCTATTTTCTGAGAGGTATGGTGAGTATTTTGCAGATCTCGTTTTTTGTCACAAAGTTTTGAAAATGTAAAAAAAAAAAAATATATATATTTTTTTTCTTCATTTTCAAAAACAAATGAGAGCTGTAAAATACTCACCATGCATCTCAGCAAATAGCTTGGGGTGTCTACTTTCCAAAATGGGGTCATTTGGGGGGGTTTTGTGCTATTTTGGCATTTTATGGCCTTCAAAACTGTGATAGGTAGTGAGGAGTGAAATCAAAAATTTGCGCCCTTAAAAATCCTGAAGGCGGTGCTTGGTTTTCGGGGGCTCGTACGCGGCTAGGCTCCCAAAAAGTCCCACACATGTGGTATCCCCGTACTCAGGAGCAGCAGCAAAATGTATTTTGGGGTGCAATTCCACATATAACCATGGCATGTGTGAGCAATATATCATTTAGTGACAACTTTTTGTAATTTTTTTTTTTTTTTTAGTCATTATTCAATCACTTGCGACAAAAAAATAAAAATATTCAATGGGCTCAACATGCCTCTCAGCAATTTCCTTGGGGTGTCTACTTTCCAAAATTGGGTAATTTGGGGGGGGGGGTTTTGTACTGCCCTGCCATTTTAGCACCTCAAGAAATGAGATAGGCAGTCATAAATTAAAAGCTGTGTAAATTCCAGAAAATGTACCCTAGTTTGTAGACGCTATAACTTTTGCGCAAACCAATAAATATACGCTTATTGACATTTTTTTTACTAAAGACATGTGGCTGAATACATTTTGGCCTAAATGTATGACTAAAATTGAGTTTATTCGATTGTTCTTATAACAAAAAGTAGAAAATATCATTTTTTTTCAAAATTTACGGTCTTTTTCCGTTTATATCGCAAAAAATAAAAATCGCAGAGGCAATCAAATACCATTAAAAGAAAGCTCTATTTGTGGGAAGAAAAGGACGCAAATTTTGTTTCGGTACAACATTGCATGTCCGCACAATTTCCAGTTAAAGCAGCGCAGTGCAAAATTCTGAAAACAGCTCTGGTCCTTTAGCTACAAAATGGTCTGGGGCTTAAGTGGTTACTAAACTTTTATGAGTGGTTTTGCACTATGTGGAATGTCTGGCTCTCTTATGTCTTCCCATGTATGCTTCTTTCAACTGGAGGTGGCATACACTGTTGGTGTAAGAGGCAATACTTCTGACTTAAGCCTAGTAACACACACGGGCCCGAATGTCGGGCAGCATCGGCTGGGTTGAATGAAAAAAATTAACTACTAATGTGTAGTAGGCTTTACTGGTGATACTTTCAAGCACCATGTGACTTCTCCGATTAGAGGGTCATAGCTCTGCAGTAAACCTCTGTGTATGACACTATGTGAAGGAGCAAATAGGTGGTGTATATAACACTTTGAAGAGTTCTCACCATCCAATATGCACTTCTGCACAAGTTTGACACTCACAGCTAAATTTGACATTTACCAAAGACATTGATTTACAGTGTGGACATTATTTTCCCATTTTTGTTTGTTTCAATTTATGGTTTATTTATAAAAACACCTTCGATGAAGTGGTTACGCTTATTTTTATTTGTTTAGTTGCACAGCACTTGTTGCTTTTTGTTGACACTATAGCCATGTGTGTCTAATAAAGTACTAGCAGCTTTTTATTTAATTACCAATTTCACATTCAAGGAAACGTCCGAAATGCATAGTCTGTTTTACAGCTTTGTACATGCATTTAATAAAGAAATACTATTTTGGATGTCATCCGGAGTGCCGACCATCCTTTTCCTTTAATAGAGTTTCACATTGGTTTGAGTGCATAAGCAAAGACAAAACATTTTAAGGATGACTGAGGCTGAGTCAGCCCCTGTATTGTATGTCTAAAATACTTCAATAGTGCGATATCATGGCTATAAGTCCTGACACCTCTTCAGTATTGGGCGTTTCCAATCCACCTTTTTGTGATCCAGCACCTTCTGGTGCATTATCAAAAATAGAACATTAAGCCTTATTTAACTCTTCGTTTAAATCAGGTAACTACATTCCAGTTCATCGAAACAAAATGTTTAATGTGTTACATTTGTTTTCTTTCTAAAGCAGCCACAGTCTATGCAAAAAAAAAGCCTGACTCCTGCTAGGAGCTACAGAATGGGATTCTTGCTGTCTGTGCGGAAGCAGTGGTCTTACTGCAAAGGTCCACCATATCCCTTACGGAGTCATATATATATAGTTCTACATAAACGAAAGAGAGAGACCAGACCCCAGAGATGGGAAAGAGGAAACGGACAAGAGGAAAGCGAGGGGGCATCAAGAAAAAGAAGGCGAGAATATTAGGAGGGATTTTTTATTTAAGCGATACAGTTTTTAATGAAGAAATTAAAGATTTAGGACTTAAATATGCCCCTGATAAGGAACTGGACAAATTTGAAACTTGCATAGGTCTTCAAAAATTTGTCAGAAAGATGAATATTAAAAAATCCTTTGCCAACAAAGAAAACAAGAAAGTCAAAAACACTTCACTATATAAACATTCAAGTTTGAGGAACAATTACATTTTTAATCCAAAGACACAGCAAAATGAAAGTCTCAGTTTTTAAGAAAATGGTGGAAGATGACATCAGACAATTTAAAGTACACAAGTCCAAGAGAAATAACATTTGGAAAACAATAAAGGAAATAGAAAAAAAGAACAACATAATCATCAGACCAGCTGATAAGGGGGGGCTGGTCATATTGAACAAAAAGGACTATGGTGTATCAGACACATAGAAACTGGAGGGTAATCCGAAGGGTGAATATGAAAAAAAATTTTTAAATGTTTGTCAAAAAAGGGGAAGAAAAGGGCATCCTCACCAAAAAGGTTGTGGTATGTTTTTAACACCTGAGGCGGCAAAGACACCAGTGATATATTATATTCCCAAAATCCACAAGGACCAAAGCAAGCCACCAGGAAGACCAATAATCAGTGACATTGATTCACTGTTCTCTAGACTAGGTGCCTACCTAGATGTTTTTTTTACAGCCACTAGTGAAGGAAGGGAAGTCCTACCTAAAGTATAGCAGACAGTTAATTGAGGAACTAAAAAACTTTAAGGTGGAAGAGAATGACATATTAGTCACTATTGATGTAAATTCATTATATACGAACATAGCGCAAGAAGATGGACTGCAGAGTGTGGAATGGGCATTATATAAACAGACAGATATGAAACATGAGCAAATCAAATACATCACCGAAGGGCTTAAGCTAGCCATGAGCCATAATTATTTTTGGCATATGGGAGAATACTTCACGCAAACCAAAGGTGTAGCCATGGGGGCAAAGTATGCACCCAGTGTAGCAAATGTTTTTCTAAACCATTAAAAGAACAAATTTATAGTATCCAACGGAAGAACCTGAGGCTTTACCGTAGGTATATCGATGATATTATCATTGTCTGGAGAGGTACAGAAGCAGAATTGCAAAAAACTTTTTTGATGAGATAAATCAAAATGCATATGGCATGACATTCTCGGGAACCTGGAACAGACTATCAATTACCTAGATCTCCAACTGTTCAGGAACAATGGTTTTATTAACACTAGGACCTTTTTTAAACAAACAGATCGAAATGGATATATACCAACGAACAGCTGCCACCACAGACAGTGGATAGGCAACATCCCAAAGGGACAGCTGATGAGAATCTATAGGAACTGCAGTAATATCAATGATAACATCCAAGCAGACATCATCATAAATACATTTGTGGAAAAGGGGTATAAGAAAAAAGATCTGTTGGTATTGAAAGAGAGCGTGAAGAAAATGAACAGAAACCTTATGACAGCAAACATTCCAAAAAAGAAGACAGAATAGGATAAACGTATTGACATGGATTTTTTAACAGGATACAATATACAACACAAAGCCCTAGAAACTATAATAAAAAAACATTGGCCCATCCTGCAATCAGATAAAGTGCTAAAAACCATAATACCTATTAGACCCTCCTTCATTTACAGAAGGGCACCAAATCTAAGAAATCGCCTTGTCCATAATGACCTGGACCCTCCAAAACAAATCAAAATCTTCAAGCACCTTAAGGTTTTTTTTTAAATGTGGCACTTGTTTACCTTGTAGGGTAAGTAAGAAAACAAATAAAAAACAAGTGAAGTTCACCTCTTTGGCAAACGGATTAGAATATAATATTAATGAACTGATCACATGCAAAAGCACTCATGTGACTTATGTCAACAAATGCCTGTGCCGGAAGCAATATCTAGGCAGAACCACAAGAGAGCTACACGTCAGAATACGGGAACACATAACCAATATAAAGAATGGGTTCAACAAACAGTGTTTCCAGACATTTCAGAGATTACCACAATCGAGACCCCAAATGCATGATTTTTACGGAATAGACAAAATTAGGGGGCACTGGAAAGGGGAAAACAAAAATATTAAGGTTTCTCAGAATGAAACACAATGGAATTTCCAGTTAGATACCCTCCAGCCCCTAGGCATGAATATAGATCTAGATTGTTTTCTGACCAATTTTTAATATTCAATATTTTAGTCCACTCCAATTTACATTACCTTTATTCAATGACAAACCCTTTTATCATACAATTTTCCCTCCCATAATGTGGACATAAATATTCATACTTGTTCCTATATATATATATATATATTTTATCTATCTATCTATATCTATATATCTATATCTATCTATATCTATATATCTATCTATATCTATATCTATATCTATATACAGGTCCTTCTCAAAAAATTAGCATATTGTGATAAAGTTCATTATTTTCTGTAATGTACTGATAAACATTAGACTTTCATATATTTTAGATTCATTACACACAACTGAAGTAGTTCAAGCCTTTTCTTGTTTTAATATTGATGATTTTGGCATACAGCTCATGAAAACCCAAAAATCCTATCTCAAAAAATTAGCATATCATGAAAAGGTTCTCTAAACGAGCTATTAACCTAATCATCTGAATCAACTAATTAACTCTAAACACCTGCAAAAGATTCCTGAGGCTTTTAAAAACTCCCAGCCAGGTTCATTACTCAAAACCGCAATCATGGGTAAGACTGCCGACCTGACTGCTGTCCAGAAGGCCATCATTGACACCCTCAAGCAAGAGGGTAAGACACAGAAAGAAATTTCTGAACAAATAGGCTGTTCCCAGAGTGCTGTATCAAGGCACCTCAGTAGGAAGTCTGTGGGAAGGAAAAAGTGTGGCAGAAAACGCTGCACAACGAGAAGAGGTGACCGGAACCTGAAGAAGATTGTGGAGAAGGACCGATTCCAGACCTTGGAGGACCTGCGGAAGCAGTGGACTGAGTCTGGAGTAGAAACATCCAGAGCCACCGTGAACAGGCGTGTGCAGGAAATGGGCTACAGGTGCCGCATTCCCCAGGTCAAGCCACTTTTGAACCAGAAACAGCGGCAGAAGCGCCTGACCTGGGCTACAGAGAAGCAGCACTGGACTGTTGCTCAGTGGTCCAAAGTACATTCGGAAATCAAGGTGCCAGAGTCTGGAGGAAGACTGGGGAGAGGGAAATGCCAAAATGCCTGAAGTCCAGTGTCAAGTACCCACAGTCAGTGATGGTCTGGGGTGCCATGTCAGCTGCTGGTGTTGGTCCACTGTGTTTTATCAAGGGCAGGGTCAATGCAGCTAGCTATCAGGAGATTTTGGAGCACTTCATGCTTCCATCTGCTGAAAAGCTTTATGGAGATGAAGATTTCATTTTTCAGCACGACCTGGCACCTGCTCACAGTGCCAAAACCACTGGTAAATGGTTTACTGACCATGGTATTACTGTGCTCAATTGGCCTGCCAACTCTCCTGACCTGAACCCCATAGAGAATCTGTGGGATATTGGGAAGAGAAAGTTGAGAGACGCAAGACCCAACACTCTGGATGAGCTTAAGGCCGCTATCGAAGCATCCTGGGCCTCCATAACACCTCAGCAGTGCCACAGGCTGGTTGCCTCCATGCCACGCCGCATTGAAGCAGTCATTTCTGCAAAAGGATTCCCGACCAAGTATTGAGTGCATAACTGAACATAATTATTTGAAGGTTGACTTTTTTTGTATTAAAAACACTTTTCTTTTATTGGTCGGATGAAATATGCTAATTTTTTGAGATAGGATTTTTGGGTTTTCATGAGCTGTATGCCAAAATCATCAATATTAAAACAAGAAAAGGCTTGAACTACTTCAGTTGTGTGTAATGAATCTAAAATATATGAAAGTCTAATGTTTATCAGTACATTACAGAAAATAATGAACTTTATCACAATATGCTAATTTTTTGAGAAGGACCTGTATACACACACACACATATACATATACACACACATACTATAATATTTATATTTTTCTCTCCTACATATATATTTTTATCAGTGATTTTTTATTTTCATATCATAAGGATATTACACTATGTTTATATACTTTATATATATTTTTATATTAATTAAGCATCCTCAGCCTCCGCTTGGATAGAAATTGGCTCATTCAGTTTTATATACAGTTTTTATATAAATTTTTTGTATACACTATTAATTGTAGTATATAAGGGTATAAACATATGGGTTTAAGTATGTTTTATTCATGACAATTATTGTTTTAATACGGTTGTTATCCGTTTTTAATAATTGGCAGATCGTGACCTGGATATTATGCCATCTAATTTCATCAAGAGTTTCTTGTTATTAGGGATGTATACACAAAGCTCATGTCCTCAATATCTTACACAAAATGGCCGACGAGGTGTTATTGTTATTATCATTTTAGGCTTCTGTCCTCATAATCTTATATCTTACACAAAATGGCCGACGAGGTGTTATTGTTATCATTTTAGGCTTCTGTCCTCATAATCTTACCAAAAATGGCTGCCGGGTGACTATTTGCTTATTTGGTCTCTGGTCTTCAATAGCCTATGAAAAATGACGGCCGATCCTTTGAGCTTCGGTCTTCAATATCACACCCAAAATGGTGGCCGTCAGGTCACGATGCGCCATAAAAAGAAAGGGATGCAGACGTTCGGGGTGTTCCAGATGACGTCACATAACAAAACCGGTAGAACACACCCCCAGAACGTCACATCGCTTCCTGTTGCCTGACCAGAGTGTCAGCATTGCATGTTTGTTTTTCATTGTCTAAATGTGAGTACCCAAGTTTAGTTTTTAATAATAAATAAGGTTAAAAAAAGTTATCACACTATCTGGGGCTCCCTTCCTTTCCTTATTATTATACATGATTTATATAGCGCCAGATAACCCCAGTGGCACTCCTTTTGTGCAATGGGGACACCTCCATCTTGTGCCAAGTTATGCAACACCCTGTAATTTGAATCCAGCACACACTGTGCTTGAAAACATGGGCCATTGTTGAGTAACATCATCAAGCGCAGAGGGACGAGCAACTGCCAGAGGGCTACACAGTGGCCGACACTGTGAAGGTATCATACCCCAAGAGGGGGGTACAAGCTGGTGAGTGCGGTCTTGGTAAGAGCACAGTTTGCAGTGATCACGGCTCTCTAAAGCCCCGTACACACGGTCGGACTTCCATCTGACTTTTCCGTGGTTTTTTGTCCGAACGGAGTTGGTCGAGAACACCCATAGCATACACACGCTCCGACTTTTCTGCAAACCTTCCCAAAACTTTTTGCAACATCACATGGTTTTTCTGCTCTTTACCGCCACCCTTTGGTCAACTTCTGCTATTGTTGGTTGATTTTAACATTAGTTGTTTTGTCCATCGGACAAAAGTCCGATGGCTTTCTGTACACACGGTCGGACTTTGCTCCATCGGACTTTTGTTGGGCAAAAGTTTGTCCGTTTGCAGACCCAACTTTTGTCCGATGAAAACAAGAAAAAAGCAAAAAAAGTTTGTCTGATGGAGCGTACACACGGTCGGATTGTTGGTCCAACTTGCTCAAAATGAAGTTTGTTGGCCAAAAGTCCGAAGCACCTTTTTTCCAGTACTTGAAAACCTGATTGGATACACTCTACTATGGTTTCCATAAGGACGTTTTTTATAAGGACTCTCTTTATGGATTTCCTCGTTGCACTAATTGGAGTGAATTGTATTTTATGTTTATTTTTTGGATATTTGCACATATATTTATTGCACACCATTATAAGTCTGTTCACCTGCATATTTCTTTTATTTTTAACAAGCAGGGGTCACGGATACCCCAATGTATTAATTTTGCACATATTTATTATATTTCTCCTAAAGTAATAGTCCACATAGGCACTTTAGCACATAGGATTTTAGCACCTTGAGAAAATCATCTCATTTTTTCACACTACACTTTATACACTAGTATTTTTTAGTGCGGCATCAGGGCTTTAATAGACCAACGCCATATCTGCTTTTTTCTTTCCTTCCATTCATTTGCCCCACTCAGGTGGATGCAATCGGTAGAGGCAGCTGTCTATTGATTCCCTTGAAACACACATAATCATTAATCTTATACCTCAGCTGGCATTGATGTTTTTCAATATTCTTGCGCGGATTCATTTTTTACACTAAATTAACAATGTTCACACTCTCTGCTGTTTAGAGAGCTCTGGCTCTGCTGGGGTTATATTGCAAAGAGATCTCTGCTTCACTTACAGACAACAAGGGTTCCACTCTGCAGCTACTGGCAGAGGACAGGCTTTTCTACTGGCTGTAAAACACGGAACACCTTTTGTTCCGATCCATCTGGAATGTATTTAACGCACTTAGGGTTCAATTGAATTTTAACAAAAAAACCAATAGGAGTGGGACCCCCTAAAAAAATTTAACAACAGGTGTACACACCTGAAGAACTCAAATGCACAGATGTCGCCAATATGCTATACAAACATACTGTAAAAGGTTTTACCTCTCTAACATCTACCAAAGACTGAGATATCAGAATTTGGGTTGCATGACCTTTAAAAGCCACACATTGTTTTCCAATAGATTTCATCTTAAAAATAAATTTAGGGGCGTGGCCTGGACGGAGACCGAGATGGCTGCCTAAACTGAGAGCTCCTGTGTGACCGGGGTGTTTTTTCTACTTAAACGGGAGCCTACCGTTTTATTTTCTGCTATGCACAGGAACACTAGATGCTATTCCACATCTCGCACCCCCAAGGATCTCCAGTCTCACTTGGGGAGGAACATACCGGACTTATTCCGGTCGCAAAAACTTCAGGCCTCCGCGCCATCACAGGCACACGCGCCATTACAGGCCCAAGCCGCGGCCTCGCCTGACGGGCAGCCATCCACCATCATGCCAGGAGCAACAACACCGAGCCCTAGTGGGGCTCTCCCTCCCAGCCTATTCGACTTGGAGAAGGTGGCCTCGGACATAAAAAACGCAGTGACGGCAGCCATAGCAGATTTGAAGGCCGAGCTGCTGGCGGTCGTCCACCGGATCGACGACGTGGAGCAGACGACTGACACACGCGGCGGCCATTCACCAGGTGCAGTCTACATATGACTCCCAATTGGCCCAAGTATTTGAGCTTCATAGGCACGTGGAGGACTTGGATAACAGGGGACGGAGGCACAACATTAGGGTACGAGGGATCCCCGAAACGGTAGACCCTGGTGCTGTGCAACAAACCATTACCGCGATCTTCAATGACCTGATGGAACGCCCGGCGGATTCCCCCATTGATATGGAAAGGGCCCACCGTGCTCTCCATCCCCTACCCCGAGACAACGAGCCCCCCAGAGACATCATTTGCTGTATTGTCAATTTTCCACTTAAGGAAGAGATTCTACGTAAGGCGAGGGAAAGGGGACGCATTCTCTTTAATGGCACGGAAGTTAAACTGTTCCAAGATCTCTCTCAGATCACCCTCCGGAATAGGAGAGCACTACGACCATTGCTGGAGGCGTTACGATCGAGAAACATTCAGTATCGCTGGAAATTCCCGTTCGCTCTGTCTGCGTCCGCAAGGGGGCGCTCGGCCCTACTCCGCACCCCGGAGGACCTTCTGGCGTTCTGTGAACAACTCGATTTGCCTAACGTTGAATTACCTGAATGGTACGCGCTCTACTTTCCGTCAGAACCTTGGCTCCCTGTCTCCCTCAACCCCTCGCCGAAAGCCTCGCGTCAGAGACCGCGCCATCGTAGACCCGGACCGATGTCTCCGAATGCCCGCTCCTCACGCCGGGAACTACGCCAACGTAGCCATTCACCGCCGCGTGTGTAGGGAGAGGTACTGAATGTCTGTCTGGAAGGCTTGAGAAGGATGGAGACCGGCAGCCTGTGAGTGTTCCTCTACCCCGCTTTACTACAGTCCCCTTGTACCCCACGGATGATGCCCCCCTTCCCCGGCTTCCCCTCCAGTGACCTACGGGAGCCACCCGAGCTCGCGGAGACCGGCCAACAGCGGTGCCCGTGGATTTTATCTCAACCCCTCCTGCACCGTTATCCACGGCTGGACCTTCCTTGATTTGGCCACGTCTTATTCCACCCTGGGGACTGAACCGAGATGTGACTCTCCCCAAAGTACTACTTTATTGTCTTTCCCTCTTACAGCCCGGAACTCCATCACGTGAGCGGATTTTTCATGGCTTGCTCTGAGGCTAAGTGCTGGTAGGCAAACTGTCCCGACACCCGGAGGATCCCCCCCCTTTTTTTTTTTCCATAGACTGACTACGTCCGGCGGAAGGTTCTGCCTGAGTGCTGGTAGCCAGACCTGGGATTCGTGTGTGGCCTCACGTCCATGCAGCAACATAGACTCTCTCCTGAAAGACCGACAGACCGCTCTACAGGCGATGTTCGCTCGGGACTGACATTCGTCTCCTGAAACGGGTAGGCGGAACCGTCCATGGCCCTATACCTCGGCCTTCATTTCGGGCACAACATCTTCTCCAGGGACGTTTATTTGAATGGGGACAATATTCACGTCCCCACAGGCAACGTATATATGCTACCTATTTGTTTTTTACTTATTTGTCTTTATGTTATTTTTCAGCAGTTTTATCACCCTTGGCCAGTGTTTCACTGTAGTCCCTGTTCACATTTGCTCCTTACCAGCCCTCTCCCTCGTCGAATTTGAGCCGGGGGAGTGGGTTGACGGAGCTCCCATGGATGGCTGCTGCTCGGGTGGGGGCCCGAGGGTCCCCCCCTCTCTGACACGCGGTTGGGGCGCGGGGCATCATCCCCAACCCACTTTGGGTGCCCTCCCACCCATTAGCACTCGCCCCTCTCCCTCCTTACCCCCCCGAGCTCTTCTTCCCTTGTCCCCCCTCCTTTCACCTCCCTCCCACCCCCTCTCCTTCCCCCCTCACTTCCCCTCCTTCCCCCCCGTCCTTCACCCTACTTTACCTATTGCCTCCTTTTTCCCCATCCCCTCCAACCCCCTCCTCACCCCCTCCAACCACCTCCCCTCTTTACCCCCCCCACCCCTCCCCTCTTCCCTCCTCCCCTCTTCCCCCCTCCTCCCCTCCCCCCCCACCCCCTCCTCCCCCCCACCCCCTCCCTCTTCCCCCCCCACACCTCCTCCCCCCCACACCTCCTCCCCCCCACCTCTCATTCCATCCCTTCACAGATCCTAGTGCCTACTCCCTTCCTCTTTCCCTCCCCCTCCCAGTCCCCGCCTTCTAACCACTATATTCCCCCGCCCTCGCCCCCCTACCATTCCCTACTCCAGACCGCCATGCCAAGATTAACTTGAAAAGGTTGTCATCCGCCTTGATTACCTCACAGGTTGTCGTCTGCTCTTGAATTCTCCCCAGAGTTCTACTTGACTAAAGCGCGGCGGGCCTTTGCTGGCCCTGAATTCGAATATTGGAACTTGCTATGTTATGTTTTGTTAGGTTGATTAAGGTAGTGTTACTATGCACTTAACCCCCGTTTCATCTGTTGCTTCTTCCAAACAGTAGGCTCCCTGTTACACTATATGGGGCCCCGCGGTAGGCGGGCTCCCCCACGTGCTTCTTTTAGACCCCCGGTTCACAGTTAGGCTGTGGTTGTCGTTCACCCTACTACCCCCACACAGCGGTCTCATAGAGACGCGGCTGACACCCCAGATCTTACCCCTGACTAGAGGTCGACCGATATGGGTTTTTCACTGGCCGATGCCGATGCCGATATTTAGAATTCGGGGCGGCCGATGGCCGATATATAATGCCGATTTTTACGGCCGATATTTTAGGCCGATTTTTTTTTTTTTTTTTTTTCCCCCATTTCATAAAATTTAACAATTTCGTTAAATAATAAAGAAGGGATACAGAAAATTTCTTAAATTAACCATTTATTAAACAACAGAAGTACGATAAAGATTAAGATAAACAACTATATGTATCCTAAAAATACACAAAAACAGGTGAGGTAAAACTTTTGAAAGAAATCAACAGCAATAGATAATGGCCATTACTGGAGGTAAGTTTGTAAACAATACAAAAGTGCAAATTTTCTTTCGTTTTAGGCTTTGTGCTTCAGTTCCATTCCCTGATTCTCTTCTTCTTCACCACATCTATCACTTAAATGTTTTCTCAGTACTCCCAGTTTAAGAGCTTCAGATTGTAGTTCAGGAAACACAGTCTCTCTGCATTTTCTCCAGTGAGCCTGCTCCTCTTCTTGTCATAGATGATCCCAATCTCGCTGAATACTCTTTCACTGGGAACAGAAGAGGCAGGTGGACAGAGAAATTTTCTTGCCAGTGGTGCAAGGTGGCAGAGGCGGGATGCATTCTGTTTCCACCATTCCAGTGGCAGACCAGTCCGTCTGTCTATCAGTGGCTCTCGGAGGTACTTTTCCAACTCCTCATCAATGAAGTGCTCGTCACTCTCTTCAGCAAGATTTCCATGAGACCCCAAAATGTTTGCATACATTTTCTCCAGAAGACCAGAGGGATTGGGTTCCTCCTTCTCCTCTTCTACCCTTGTCCTGGTCCGTTTTGGTTCTGGTCCTTCGCCCTCACTGGTGGCTCTTTCTTGTTGCTCGGACACAATAGCGTACTCTTCTCGCAGCCAAGTTTTTGCCTTGCTCAGTGTATCCCCTGCAAATACATGACCCTTGTACCGAGGATCAAGCAGTGTTGCCAGCACCAAACATTTGGTATCCTCCATCTTTGAAAATCGTCTCTCCAAGCTTTGCCACATGGTTTCCCTAAGTGTTTTTATCCCCCTTGTGGTGTGACCCTCTGCCTGAAGCACCATCTTCAGCACAGCTATGCATGGGATGATGCAGGAGATGGAGGCCTCTGCCTTGCTGATATCCAAAGTCACTTCCTCAATAGGGCCCAGTGTATCTACCAAATTTGAGATGATATCCCATTGTTCTGCTGGAGGTGTGGTAAACTTGCCATGTTCTACTACATAGAAATTCAGGG
Source organism: Rana muscosa (assembly GCA_029206835.1). Taxonomy (NCBI): domain Eukaryota; kingdom Metazoa; phylum Chordata; class Amphibia; order Anura; family Ranidae; genus Rana; species Rana muscosa. The sequence goes on along the minus strand of CM055122.1, from coordinate 655,084,314 downwards.
CACGCTTCTGCTCCAGCATCCTCTGCAACATATGTAATGTGGAGTTCCAGCGGGTGGGAACATCCTGAATGATGCTGTGCTGGGGGAGGCCAAGATCTTTTTGGATGGCTCCAAGACGCTGCTTTGCAAGCACAGAGTGGCTAAAGTGTGTAGCACAAGTCTTTAATTTGGCAACGATGTCCCCCACTACTCGCTGACTGCTGATGCCCTCTTTCACCACAAGCTGTAAAGTGTGTGCACTGCAGCTTAAGTCTGGTATATCTGCCAGTCTGAGGCCTTTAATCATGTTAGCACCACTGTCTCGCAGCACAAGCACCACTCTGTCTTGGTTGATATCCCAATCATTCAGCATGCTAAGAAACATCTCCCTGATATAGTCCCCAGTATGGGAGCCAGACATGGCCTTGACATTTAGAATGACCTGTTTCCTTTCCCAGTTACTGTCTATAAAATGACATGCTAGGCTCATGAGTGATTCTGTTTCTCCAGACCAACAGTCTGTTGTGAAGGACAAATAGGGGCCAGCATTCTCTGTTGCAATTAGTGTCTTAATTCGCTGTGTAACCCTTTTGTACACACTGTCCAGCATGTCTGTGCGGTAGTATTTTTCATTTTTGATAGAATATCTTGGTTCTAATGTTGCCAGCAAGCGTTGGAAGCCAATATCTGCAACAACTGTAAAGGGCTGGTTGTCTGTGGCAATCATTTCTGTGATTAGGTTATCAATTTTCTTGGACCGGGGATCAGTGTTTTGCCATTTTCTTTTAGCATCAAACATCTGTACTACAGTGGGCTGAAAGTTGGCTGAAGAAGCAGCTGCATCTTCTTTCTCCCTCTGTGCATCTTTATAAGCTTGGAGGTGGTGGACTTTCAGATGATTCCAGATATTTGTGGTATTTTTAGCCTTTCCTTTTTCTGCTCCCATGCTCAACAATTTCTGGCAGATATTGCACTTGGCCTTCCCTGATGTTGGCTCACTGAAATACTGCCATACTGGGTTTGATCTCTTTTCAGCCATCATCAGACTGTAATTATTAAAAAAGAAAAAAAAATACAATCTTAGTCATTTTAAAGGAGTGGCGGCTGGTGCTCAAAATTTTTTGGGGAAAAAACCCCATCAATTGCAGCCACTGTGCCCACCAAGCGCAGCCACTGACTGTGCCATCAATTGCCGCCAGGGTGCCCCATCAATTGCCGCCAGGGTGCCCCATCAATTGCCGCCAGGGTGCCCCATCAATTGCCGCCAGGGTGCCCCATCAATTGCCGCCAGGGTGCCCCATCAAATTCTGCCAGTGTGCATTCCCCGCCCACCCGGCACTTGTCTCGGTGGGGCAGTGGGTCACGGCGGCGGTGTCCTCCATGATCCTCGATGTCGTCTCCCATCCTCTGTATAGGCGTCCAATCACAGCGACTGTCGTTTTAGCCAACCAGGTGACAGGTAACAGAGACCCGAGCACCTGATTGGCTGAGAGGCAGTTCAGTGTTAGGAAAGCGAATGAATCGCTTTCCTAACAACTGAGTGAACAGCGAGCACCCAGCATGGCGCCCGCTGTTCACCTTTTTGGACGCCTATTAGAGCCTATCGCTCTAATCAGGTGCTTCCAAAAAATACGACGCCGCTGTAATTCAGGTGCCTGGTGCCCGACAAGGGTCCGGCAGCGGCAACCATAGATTCATGCATTGCATGAACCTATCTATGGTGATAGAGAAGTGGCAGGAGGGAGGTGGCGGCGCCCGTGTGCCCCATATGGATGCACCGCCACTGGGGTACAGAGAGGTGGCTGTGGAGTAGGGGGGTACAGAGAGGTGGCTGTGGAGGAGGGGGTACAGAGAGGTGGCTGTGGAGGAGGGGGGTACAGAGAGGTGGCTGTGGAGGTGGGGGGTACAGAGAGGAGGCTGTGGAGCCACCTCTCTGTACCCCCCTCCTCCACAGCCACCTCTGTACCGGGTGGGGATGCATGGTGCTGCTGGGTGGTGCTGCGTTGTGGAGAGGGATGGGTGGTGCTGCGTTGTGGAGAGGGATGGGTGGTGCTGCGTTGTGGAGAGGGATGGGTGGTGCTGCGTTGTGCAGAGGGATGGGTGGTGCTGCGTTGTGCAGAGGGATGGGTGGTGCTGCGTTGTGCAGAGGGATGGGTGGTGCTGCGTTGTGCAGAGGGATGGGTGGTGCTGCGTTGTGCAGAGGGATGGGTGGTGCTGCATTGTGCAGAGGGATGGGTGGTGCTGCGTTGTGCAGAGGGATGGGTGGTGCTGCGTTGTGGAGAGGGATGGGTGGTGCTGCGTTGTAGTAATGAAGATGATTGATTTGCATTGTGAAATGAATGAGGATGAGAGTTACATTGTGAAGAGGATGTCCACAATGTAACTCTCATATCCACCAAGAGTCATCCTCATCCATTTTATCAATGCCAGCCTCAGCCAGGTTTCACTTTAAAAAAAGATTAAATAAAAGTCTGCAGGGGGGCACAGTAGCAGCACACAATTTTTGCAACTTACCCTCCATACATGCTGGTATCTATCTGCATGCACCTGATAGGGCTAGGTGCATGCTGATGAGATGACCAGCCAATCACTGAGGAAGTGTAAAACAAGCAGCCAGCAGGCTCCGCCTCAGCAGGGAAGGAAGAGCTAGTGCTGGCCACGATCTCCTGCTGGGGGGAGTTACTAGTCAGGCGGCAGAGGCCTGTAAATGTAAATATGCTAATGTGATGATTTGTTTCTCTCACACGCGGCGAGGGAGGGGGAGGGGGCAGGGCGGGACGGTGCGGTGCTGTGCTTTGCGATGCCAGTGAATTACTCCCTGACATGTGTAGTGGCCGTGCAGGTGGAGGATTCGTGAAGACATGCTGGTCAGTACTGCAGGTGGCCATGCGGGCCAGATAGTGTTGCGAATCGGCCGATTTTTCACAATAAATCGGCCGATGCCGATTTTATAAAAAACGCCAAATATCGGCCGATATATCGGTCGACCTCTACCCCTGACCCATTCAGGTGGATAGTCTAGCGACTTCCACCTCTGCTACTTCTCTTTCCTTTTCTTTCTATTCCCCCCCCCCTTTTTTTTTTTAATAGACTTGTATATCTTTATTTTTCCCATTCCTATCTCTTCCTGTCGTCCTCCTCCGCTTATTTCCCCCCCCATTAACCCATCCTTCTCCCTGTGTGTTACCTCCCCGCCCTTCCCCCCCCCGCCCCGGGGGAGTGACCCTCGCACTCATTCTTTGAATAAGTCCCTATCATACTCGTTAGACAAATGCTGAAGAGAAAAACTGGCTAACGCCCCATAATGCAGACCCCCCCTAGAACAATTGTCCCTCTGACCCTGAAATGTGTCTCGTTGAACACGAAAGGCCTTAACGTACCAGAAAAAAGGTCGCAGGTCCTATCTTCGCTTACCAAACATAAGGCTCACTTTATTTTTTTACAGGAGACTCATTTTCGATCTGACGCCATCCCTAAACTTTCTAATCACATATACCGCTCTGCCCTCCATGCCACCAACCCGGTGTCCAAATCCAAGGGGGTATCGATTCTTATATCGAGACACGCCAACTTTCTTCTGATGGACTCCCTGGTGGATCCAGAAGGAAGGTTTATCTTTATTAAGGGAACATACGCATCAAAGCCAATTACTCTGGCCAACATCTATTGCCCTAACGAACATCAGGTTTCTTTCCTCCGCAAGATTTGTGCCCTCCTGGCCACATTCAAGAGCGGTCTAGTCCTCCTGGGTGGCGACTTCAATGTACCTTTAAACCCCATGCTAGATACCTCCACAGGATCGTCAATACTTACATATAAGGCATTACGTCACATCAAAGCCCAATTACAATCCCTGAACCTTCATGATGCATGGCGCACCCTTTACCCCTCAACCAAAGATTACACATTTTTCTCGGCCCCGCACCAGAAATACTCAAGAATCGACATGTTCTTCCTTTCCCAGTTTGACCTCCCCGCCCTTCATCACTCTTCCATCGAGCCGATGTTCCTCTCAGACCACCACCCCATCACGGTCACACTATTGTTCCCAGAAACCTGCCCCATGTCTAAAGTTTGGCGGTTTAACCCTTCCTGCTTGAAAGACCCAATTATCCTGGAACGCATTCGCACACGTATTAAGCTATATTTCCAGGAAAATGCTAGTCCTGACATTTCTCCACTGTCCCTATGGGAAGCCCACAAGTGTGTGATTAGGGGGGAATTGCTGACTCTTAATTCTCAGGCCAAAAAACTTCATCAGGAAAGAATACACTCCCTTCTCACAAGGCTTAGATCATTGGAATTATCACATAAACAATCACAAGCCCAGAACACCCTACAGGATCTAATTCAGACCCGCTTGCTTCTCGCTGAAGAACTGGGTAAACGCACAAAGAGACGATATATCCTAGGCCAGAGGGTGTTTTATGAGCAGGGCAACAAGAGCGGCCGCCTTTTAGCTCGATCAGTTCAGACGGCCAAACTGTCCTGTCTCCCAATCTCCTACAGATGTTCAATGCCCTGGCCAACCCGCGAGACCGACCAACCAGATTGCTAGAAGCGCACATCACCGTAATTCCCAAGGAAGGGAAATATCCCCTTCAGGTAGCCAATTATAGGCCAATCTCACTCCTTAATGTGGACATAAAGATTTACTCCAAAATACTTGCCAACAGGTTGACACCTCTGATCCCTGGTCTTATATCCAGGGACCAAGTGGGCTTTGTTCCGGGTCGAGAGGCCCGTGACAATACCATACGAACCCTTAACCTACATTATTGGCTCACCTCAACTAAAACCCCGGGATTTCTACTTTCGCTTGATGCGGAGAAGGCGTTTGACAGGGTGGCCTGGGATTATATGCGAGAAGTCCTAAAAGGCATAGGCCTGGAAGACCGCATGCTCACCTCCATAATGGCGTTATACGATGGACCCACGGCGGCGGTGAGAGTTAACGGCCACCTGTCGAACGCCTTCCCCATCAACAATGGCACTCGCCAGGGCTGCCCCCTTTCCCCCCTGATCTACATCCTCTCCCTAGAACCCTTTATAAACAAACTTAGAGAAAACGCGGATGTTAAGGGACTGATGGTTGGGGGCAGGGAATTTAAGGTGGCCGCTTTCGCGGACGACATCCTGCTTTCTCTCGCTTCGCCGCGTACCTCCCTCCCATCGCTCTTGGAAGATTTGGAAGCCTTTGGGGTAATCTCAAACCTGAAAATTAACTACACAAAGTCCCAGGCCCTGAATGTCACCCTTTCATCACAGGAGGTCACCCATTGTCAGGAGTCCTTCCCATTTCATTGGGAAAAGACCGCAATTGCCTATCTTGGAATTCGGATCCCGCCCTGTCTTAAGGATCTTTATGCCCTCAACTTCCTCCCAGCTCTGAGCAAGGCCCAAGAACACCTTAATGGAATGGTCGACACTTAATGTCTCATGGTTTGGCCGAGCCGCCCTGATTAAAATGATCTTACTCCCACGTTTGCTATATTTGTTCCAAACCATCCCATTGTCTATCCCCGCAGGATTTTTTTCTTCCTATCGAAAGGCCTGCTCCACATTTTTGTGGAAAGCCTCCCCCCCTAGAATCAAGTACGCTAGACTCACCTGGCCCAAATCTAAAGGGGGCATTGCTCTCCCAGACCTGTTCAAATATTTTGTGGCCTGCCATCTCACGAGAATCGCGGATTGGTGTATTCATTCCTATGAAACGATTTGGACCGCGTTGGAAGACTCCTTTTCGCCCATTCCAATACGACTCCTCCCTTGGCTATCCCCGAAACAATGGCCACAGTCCGTAGTTTCACACCCTTTCATTCACACCTCCTTGGCGCTCCTCAGGTTATCCCCTACCACCAGATCCCTTGCACCCACCCCGGGCCCGTTAACTACGCTGAGAGGAAATCCTGATTTCCTCCCAGGTGAGTCACCCAATTTCCTCAAACAGGAATGGCCATTTCAGGACATTATTGCTTCGCAACTGTACATCGACGGCAAGCTTGCCTCGATCGAAGACCTCAAGCGCATTTCCAACACTTTGTCCTTCCCCTTCTGGACTTACAGACAAATACATCACTTTCTCTCCTCTCAGGTAGCTCACGACAGCTGGACAAGACCACTCACGCCATTCGAAACCCTTTGTCATCGGAAAACCCCCCAGAGACACCTCATCTCCCTTCTATACCTCCTACTTATAGACCCTAAAGACTCGACCTCCTCACCGTCACAAGTCTCGTGGAATAGGGATCTTCCTACCCCCCTGACACCAGTTGAGTGGATGAGAGTCCATGAATATGCACATAGGGGATCACTAAATGTCGCTATTCAGGAGAACGGGTATAAAGTTCTCACTAGGTGGTATAGAACCCCATCCCTCCTTCACAAATTTGCCCCTTCAACCTCCAACACATGCTGGAGGTGTAATGCGGAAGTGGGAACCATGTTACATATCTGGTGGGACTGCACACATATCCAACCTTTCTGGAGGGAAGTTCACAGGATCATCACATCGGTCACCACATACTCTCTGGACTTCACACCAGCACAATTCCTCTTGCACCACACCTCCCTATCTAGAAAAGTCTACTTCAAATCCCTAGCCATGCACATGATTAACGCGGCTAGATTGTGCATCCCCAAACACTGGCGCTCCGGTCATATACCGTCACTTAAGGAATGGTTTACGACTATTTCAAGGATGTGTGACATGGAAGAGCTGATCCACATTTCCCAGGAAAGAATGGAGAAGTTCTCGACCACTTGGTCCTGCTGGTCGCACTTCACGACAACAGCAGAATACAAACAACATGTCCCCCCAGATTAGAGAAAGATCCACTGGGGTGACACAGCCTCGTTCAGGCTCACGGACAACTAAACGAGTGGTCACTCCCCCCACCCTCACCCCTACCCCTTACCCCCATCTTGCCCCCTTCCCGTCACTTTATCAGCTCCCCTACGCGTTCTAGCCCTCCAGGCTATATCTTCTCCTATCCCCTTCATCGTTCTCTAAAATATATCCCTACCCCCATCTGTGGGTGTGACATGAACCCCGCCTTGGTGGCTGCCCCCTAGCCCCCCACCCCCTGATCCCCCCTCCCCATTCCCTGTCCCCCCCCCCTTTTTTTTTTCTCTTGTCTCCAATTTGTAGGCCGGCCCCCTCTCTCTCTTACTCTTTTTCTCTTCTTTTCTCTCACCTCATCTCCTTCCTTCTATTCCATTGACACCACCTCCCCCCCCCTTTTTTTTTTCTTCTCTTTCTTTTTTCTTTTCTCTCTCTCTTTCGATGCCAGAAGCAATACGACGAGTAGCAAACTTAGTAGATAGTCGAAATACGAGTGACAGCATTAAGGGCTTCGGTCCGATTACACGTTCCTTATCTCTTTCACAAGTGTTCTGTATGTTCCCATACATGCTTGTAGTGTTACTATATGATGTTCCTAAAGCTGGTTCTTTGACTGCACTTGTTCTGTCTTGTACCTTGTAATAAGATGTTTGTGACTTTTGCTCAATAAAAACTTTATGGGAAAAAATAAATAAAAATAATGATTTTAAATAAACACAGCCAGACTAAAGGGCAATTGATTTATAGCTGCCTGGGGGTACTGCAAGGTCCATGTTCTAATTAAACAGAATCTAAAAGCAAATTTCTGAAAGCTCATGGCACCACTGTGATACTTGTACCTATGTCACTTAAAGCTCCTAAGAGTCACTCATGAAATAGCACTCATGGTCCCAATCCCTCTATCATGGGAGCAAGCCAAGCAGAATGTGAGCTGCCTCCCAGCTGTGAGGATCATACATGCAGTCAGACATTAGTCTGACAGATAACCCCAGTGGCACTCCTTTTGTGCAATGGGGACACCTCCATCTTGTGCCAAGTTATGCAACACCCTGTAATTTAAATCCAGCACACACTGTGCTTGAAAACAAAATGTACAATCACCAGATCCTTATAAGGCACCTTAAATGCCCTTTTGAAGCAAATACTGATGTAAAATACTATACACTAGTCAATGCAGACTTCTGACTGATTACATTTTCTAAGTTCTCATGACCACAACAAATTAAAACAAATGGGGGGACAGCACAATTACAGTAAAGTTCAATACAGAAGGTACAGGAGGGCCGTGCTCATAGAGCTTACATTCTAAAGGGAGGGGGTGGTGGTACAAAAGGTAATAGCTGTGGAGAATGATTTGATGGGGGTGGCTCGGGGACAGTTGTTAGGTGAGTGTGGGATAGGCTTTCCTGAATAAATGAGTTTTCAGGGATCTCCTAAAGGTGGAGAGGTTAGGGGCTGATAGGACATACCGGAAGCAGGGAGTTCCAGAAGATGAGAGAGGCTCTGGAGAAGTCCTAAAGGCAAGCTTGGGAGGAGGAAACAAGAGAGCTAGAGAGCAGGAGGTCCTGGGAGGAGGGGATGATTTGGGCGATATCTGCAGATGAGGTTGGTGATGTAGATGGGGGCGATGTTGTGGATGGCCTTGTATGTTGTGGTTAGCATGTTGAATTTTATACGGTGGGGTAGGGGAAGCCAGTGAAGGGATTGGCAGAGAGGAGCAGAATGATGTTCTTTACCATGGAACATACATTCCGCATGAATAATTATGCTACCAAAATTAGAGTGTTGTAAATTGCCTCCAGCATTGCTCCTGTTTCTTCTTGCTGGAGGCCGCCATTTTTCTTAAGACCAGAGCAGTCACTTCCCTATTGAAAACTCTACCCCTTTTCTTAGTCTCAAAAACAATGTCACTTTCTGCAATTAAAATGTGTGCAGTTCCAGCCTTGATTTTAACACTTGGCTCAGCTAGGGGGGAAGACTGTACAGTGTTCAGGCTCATAGCAATGCCTTGCCCAGGGAAAAAGAAAAGAAAATTGGGGAAGATAAGATGAGACACTATCCTTGTAAGTTGCACTTATTTGTCTCTCCCTAGCAGCAGAGTTTGTCCTCCTCTCCCTTTTTTCTTTACCTAATCTGGGGTAGTAGAAGAGCACAGCCAACTGTCTCTTTAGCATTCCTTTAGCCTAAATTGGAGGCTATCATAAAACAAAATGTGGATACAGTTTGGATACAGAATTTTCTATGCATGTATTCTTATTTACACCATCTCACAAAAGGAAGTACACCCCTCACAGTTTTGTAAATATTTTATTATATCTTTTCATGTGACAACACTGAAGAAATTGCACTTTGCTAGGCGACTCCTCCTCTCCCCCTAGGGGGAGCCCTTCTTTTAACATTCTGGGACACGTCACAGGTCCCAGAAGATAGGCCAATAGTGCAGCGCGACTCGCGCGTGAGCAATACGCGCCCAGCCGAAAGCCGCCACGGCCGGACGCCCACTGTTGCTATGACAGTGTCGCGAAGGGGGAGGGGAGTGAGGCTCAGGGAGGCCGCATTGCTGGACCGTGGGACAGGTGAGTGTCTGTTTATTAAAAGTCAGCAGCTACACTTTTTGTAGCTGCTGACTTTTAATAAACTACAAAATGGGTTGGACTCTGATTTAGCCCTGGTTCACACTGGTGCGTTTTGACATGCGATTTCGCATGTCAAAACGGCGATATTTGCCGCAAATTGCCGGCAATGGCACCGTCCTAATCGGTGCGACACCGCATCTGCGGCGCTGCACCGATTTCAAAAAGTAGTTTCTGTACTACTTTTTGCGATTTCGGCTGCGATTTACAATGACATCTGTGCAGAAACCCGCACAGATGTCTTTGTAATCGCGGCTGAAATGGGGACTGCCAGCGAGAGTGAAATCGTGCGAGTTCAGCTGAACTCGCACGGCTTCACTCCCGCAGCCCAGTGTGAACCTGGGCTAAAGGTAATTTTTGGTAATTTGTTCACATACCAATGGTTTCTATAATAATGACCAATGTGTTTAATATAAACATATGAGAAGGAAACATATAGCGGCATATAGACACACACCCCTCTCATAGCCAACTATAATTTCATAACACATTTTTTTTAAATGTCATACATGCAAACTGGATGGTGTCAGCTATCTTGTCAATTAGTAACACCCTCTAAAAAACATCAGTATGTATGCTTTGGCATGAAGTAAAATGTAGAGATTAACACTCTATCATCAGATTACACTGTGAAGTGGAGGGAGAAATTGTGTTCCCCAAAATAGCACCTCTACAACTGAGAAGCAGACAAGCTCCTGACCAGAAATCATTCTCCAATGGCAGAAAAATGAAATGACAGACATTTGGAAAACATTAACTGTTGCACTTGCCAGCATGGATTTATAATGAGTGTCAGTAAATTGTGTGTAGATAGAAGTATTCAGATCATAGTTAATTTTTACCACTGTAAACACAACAACAAAATAAGAAATACACAAGTTTAGATAAATTGTATAATCCACACAAAGTGGCTATCTGGATTAACTGCTAGGTTAGTCCACACTGGGGCCTCTATTTTGTGGTGCCAACGGTATATCAGAGTTTTCTCTGCTTAAAGTGGTTGTAAACCCACTTTTTAAACAAAGACCTACAGGTAAGCCTAGATTAAGGCTTACCTGTAGGTGCATGAAATATCTCCTTAACCTACACGGTTAAGGAGATATTTGTATTTAAATGCGGCGACGCTGACGTCACCCCATTCTGACGTCACCCCAGGTCGCAACATTCGACGACGTAGCCGAATTCGACAGCTCACGCGCACATGCGCGGAGTCACGTCTTCGCCGCTCCGGCCAATCACAGCGCCGGAGCGGCGCTGTGATTGGCTGCAGCGGCGATACCCGGAAGTAACATTCCGGCTATCGCCGCAGCGATGGATGCGGCTAGAGGAGGGACACGGACGACTTCGGGGGCCCCGATCGAAGGTAAGTGGTACATAATGAGCTAGTATGCTAGTCATACTAGCTCATTATAGCTTTGTCTTGCAGGTTAGTAAAAAAAAAAAAGTTAAAAGGGTTTACAACCACTTTAATGCAACAAAGAGAACTCTGTGGTTGGAGGAGTTGTTGATCACATGACTGACAGGTCACGTGATCAGGCTCTGCTTTCAGTTTTTTTTTTCAGTTTTTTGCATTTTATTAGTGCTAAGCATGTTTGTAAAGTACAGTGCTCATCTTATGAATGTCCAGCATATGTGCTTTTTTTTTTTTTCTTTAAAGCATAGGTCTATCTAGAGTAAGGCCATATCACATTTTTTAAATGAATACAAATGATTAAAAAATCTTCTGACAACATACAGTATTGTCACAAGAGCGAGTACACCCCTCACATTTCTGTAATTTTATTATATCTTTTCATGTGACAACACTGAAGAAATTACGCTTTGTTATATGTAATATATGTATGAGTGCTGCAGAGGTTGAAGGGGTTGGGGGGGGGGGGGGTGTCAGACCATACACCGCACACTGCATCAAATTGGTCTGCATAACTGTCGTCCCAGATGGAAGCCTCTTCTAAAGATGATGCACAAGAAAGCCTGCAAACAGTTTGCTGAAGACACGCAGACTAATGACATGGATTACGGGAACCATGCCCTGTGGTCTGATGAGACCAAGATAATCTTATTTGGCTCAGATGGTGTCAAGTGTGGGTGGCGGCAATCAGGTGAGAAGTACAAATCCTAGTTTGTCATGCCCTACAATCAAGGATGGTGGTGGGAATGTCATGGTCTGGGGCTGCATGAGTGACACTGGGGAGCTACAGTTAACTGAAGGAACCATAAATGCCAACATGTACAGTGACATACTGAAGCAGAGCATGATCCCCCTCTCATTGGAGACTGGGCCGCAGGGCAGTATTCCAACATGATAATGACCCCAAACACACCTCCAAGATGACCACTGCCTTGCTAAAGAAGGTGAGGGTAAAGGTGATGGACTGGCCAAGCATGTCTCCAGACCTAAACCCTATTAAGCATCTGTGGGGCATCCAAAAATGTTTTATGATAGCCTCGGAATGCTAAAGAGACAGTTGGCTGTGCTCTTCTACAACCCCAGATTAGGTAAAGAAAAACAGGAGAGGTGATAGGACAAACTGCTGCTAGGGAGAGACAAATAAAAGTTCAACTTACAAGGATAGTGTCTCATCTTATTTCTTAAATTTTCTCTTTTTTCCCTGGGCAAGGCATTGCTATGAGCCTGTACACTGTATAGTTACTGTAGTCTCCCCCCCCAGCTGAGCCAAGTGGTAAAAGCAAGGCTGGAAATGCACACATTTTAATTGCAGAAAGTGACATCGTTTTTGAGACTAAGAAAAGGGGTAGAGTTTTCAATAGGGAAGTGCTCTGGTCTTCCGAAAAATGGCAGCCTCCAGCAAGAACAAACAGGAGCAATGCTGGAGGCAATTTACAACACTTTAATTTCGGTAGCATAATTATTCATGCGGAACATAATTTTTTATCAAGTTGCTATGGGTAAAGTTCTGCTTTAGGCCCCACTCATACTAGTGCGATTTCAAATTTGCATAACGATGGAAATCACATTGTTTTCAATGGTGTCCATTCACCTCAATGTGACCCAGCACAGAGCGATTTTGGAAAAGGTTCCTGTATTACGTTGGTGTGATTTCAGCCCCATAGAAAATATAAACCCTTTCAAAGTTGCATCACATAATTATATTGCAGCAGTGTGAACCTAGCCTAAAAGTAGTTGTAAACCTCAAGTTCAATAAATACAGTATAATACCATATTAATGCTTTTACAATGTAAATCCAAATCACAGTACCTCTCCCTGTGCATGTCAAAGCCCTCAGAAAATATACGATTCGTGTGTGTGTCTGCATGTTGGAGCTCAGGAGGCGAGAGCTCACAGGACTCTCCTCCCATCTGTTACACACCCCCCCCCCCCCCGGCTATCACACTAGCATGGCTTAGCATCTTTCCTCTGCCTCAATGGTGCTTCGCCTGATCTCCAGACTAACAGGACAGCGCGAACCCTGTCAGCCAGCCACGCCCCCTCACAAGTACCGACCAATCCGAGATCCAGGAAGGCACCACCTGACTTCATCTTGTCCAATAATGCTCAGGCAGCAGCCAATCCTTATTGAGCCGTAGGTGGCGCGATCTGAGAGGAAATGCTGACCGCACACCCACTTCTCTCATGAATGAGTGAACTACGTAGTCTGTCAATTACAGGAGTGAGGGTGTGGCGACAATTCTATTTTCATGTGTCGCTTTTTAACACTGCAGGAAAGCGGAAAGGATTTAAGATCGCTGGATGCTCCTTTTTTGGCAAGACTGTGAACAGATGGCTTCTGCTGCTTTACTGCATTAGGTAAACTGCTTTTTTTTATTTTAGATTTTTCAGATCTACAACCACTTTAAAGTGTCAGGTTCAGAAGAATTCAGTGAAGCTACATGAGGGGTGACATAGAACCCTTTCATATAAAGCCGGCACCATTAAAAACTGAATAGTCCAATTCCTGTAGAAGCCCATTCACTGGTTCGCTCAGTAATCTTTTACTTTTCCACAGTCCTGAATAATATAATGCTGAGCATGTCTTCTACCAGTCCTGTCTCCATTTTGACAGGAGACTGGAGCACTAGTCAGACATTCTAGTTAGGTTTTAGTTACCACGTTAGTTCTTGCAGATACACTGGTAAAGCATGTTGCATTAAAAATGGCAAATTAAATTGCTGAACTGAAACCTAGTACAGAATGTTTTGTTACCTAGGAGACACAGTTTCACATACAGATTCCAACAAGGAAAAACTAAGAAACAAATGCAAAGGTTATCAAATTAAATCAATTCCATACAATTAAACACACTGGACTAAATACATTACTCTTGATTAATGAAGGTAAAGAGCAAAAACAGAACACTGAAAAACATTTTTTCTTGGTCTTACCCGGGCGTTTATCCTGCCTTATAACAAATTAATCTGATGAACACCATCAGCCATAACTATATGACCACACACCTAATATTAAGTATTCTCTCTTTTGCCACCAAAACAGCCCTGATCTGTCGAGGCATGGACACCACTAGACCTCTGAAGATATGCTGAGGTATCTGGCACCAGCTGGATCCTTCAAGTCCTGTAAGTTGTGAGGTAGGGCCTCCATGGATCAGACTTGTTTTTCCAGCACAACTCACAGATTCTCAATTGGATTTAGATCTGAAAAATTTGGATGACAGGTCAACACCTCAAACTCATTGTGTACCTTAGACCAGAGGTCTTCAACATGTGGGTCGCGGCGCCTCTGCTGCCGGGCCTCGGAGGAGACAAGTACGGTCAGGGATGCGGCGGCCGAGCAGAGAGATATTATTATCTCTCATTGCCGCACCGCTGTTTCGCCCTTACTTACAGGGCTGCGAAGGCTGCTCTACACAGAGGTGCAGCCGCAGGCCCAAAAGAATGACATCTCTCACCACCCGCCCTCACTCATCTCTCTCGAATATGCCTTATACCTGCAAGTACTCTGCAATGCTGGGGGGGGGGGGGGGGAACCTTGATTTTACATGTAAATTAATTAGTGACAAACTGCTATTTTTTGGGTGGCAGCCAGGTAACTGTGGCAATCCCCATTCTGCTAGCAGGCAGCGTGGCATGTGACATCCCCATCTGGTAGGCATAGTGGCATGTGACATCCCCATCGCACTTAGTTGGCTTGCCTTCTTCCCATACTGCATCCTGGTGCCATCTCTTTTCCAGGTGAGCAATGCACACGCATCCGGCCATCCGCATTATGTAAAAGAAAACGTGATTCATCAGACCAGGCTCATCTTTTATTGCTAGGTGGTTCAGTTCCGATTCTTACGTGCCCAATGTAGGAGCAACGGGCTGTGGTTTACGGGTCAGCAAGAGCACCCTTCCAGATCTGTTAGCTGTGAAGCCCCATACACAACAAACTGTGATGCCCCTTTTTTCTGCATGCAACACATCAACTCGAGATGACATGTTTTTAGCTGCCAAACACAGGTGAAACTCGAAACATTAGAAAATCGTGCAAAAGTGAATTTATTTCACTAATGCAACTTAGAGGGTGAAACTAATATATGAGATAGACTCATTACATGCAAAGCAAGATAGTTCAAGCCATGATTTGTCATCATTGTGATGATTATGGCTTACAGCTCATGAAAACCCCAAATCCACAATCTCAGAAAATGTTAATATTGTGAAAAGGTGCAATATTCTAGGCTCAAAGTGTCCCACTCTAATCAGCTAATTAAGCCATAACACCTGCAAAGGGTTCCTGAGCCTTTAAATGGTCTCAGTCTGGTTCAGTAGGAATCACAATCTTGGGAAAGGCTGCTGACCTGACAGTTGTGCAGAAAACCATCACTGACAGCCTCCATAAGGAGGGAAAGCCTCAAAAAGGTAATTGCAAAAGAAGTTGGATGTTCCCAAAGTGCTGTATTAAAGCACATTAATAGAAAGTTATGTGGAAGGGAAAAGTGTGGAAGAAAAAGGTGCACAAGCAGCAGGGATGACCGCAGTCTGGAGAGGATTGTCAGGAAAAGGTGTTGGGGGCTTTCGCAAGGAGTGGACTAAGGCTGGAGTCAGTGCATCAAGAGCCACCACACAGACGGATCCTGGACGTGGGCTTCAAATGTCGTATTCCTCTTGTCAAGCCACTCCTGAACAACAAAAGTCAGAAGAGTCTTACCTGGGCTAAACGTGACAACATTTTGAGAATAGCCTCATATAATATAGTAATACTTTGAAAAGAGTACCATCATCCAAATTTGAATAGGAAAATTTAACTAAGTGAACATATGGTGGCAGTTGCTGATGCTGTCTAACCAATGTAATCACCTAGAGGGAGGACGGGCTGGACTGTCTCGGTACTGATAACATTGACACATATAGTATCATAAAAATTTGTTTATTACATATAAATGAATATACAACATTCTAAAAGACAACAAGCCATACCCCACCCAAGAACTCTGGAGTTCCTGGTCCCCAAATCCCCCCCGTGTACCCACCCTTTATTCCCTTCCCAAAACACACAAGAATGTTCAAACCCCTCCAGGCAGACATATTGTCTCGAGGATCGGGTCTTTAACAGACAATGCCAGTAAATTTGTCGACGCATTTTTGATGCCACATGTGCGGAGCCTTCCTTCATATATCAAGGATACTACTGACCTCTTGAGGCATCTCGAGGGGATCCAGATCTCTCCGGACACCCTGCTCGTGGCTATAGATATCGAGGCCCTGTACTTGAGTATCCCCCACGATCGGGACGTCCGGACAGCTGGATCCTTTTTGCAAGAACAGGAAAGGACTTCCTGGACCCTTAATGAGTTTATCCTTCGATTATTAAATTTTATTTTGACAAATAATTATTTTACCTTTAACCATTTGGCGCCCGCGCTATAGACAAAAGACGTCTACAGCGCGGCGCCTTCCTGCCGAGAGGACGTCCATGGACGACGTCCTGTTTACTTCCGCAATGCGTGCCGCCGCGGGCGCGCAGCAGGGAAAAGCTGTGCCCGCCGTGTCACGCGGGTGCCCATGCGTGTGCCTGGCGGCCGCGATGTCCGCTGGGTGCCCGTGATCAGCTGTCAGAGCCAGGGACGTGGATCTCTGTGTGTAAACACAGAGATCCATGTCCTGCTAGGGAGAGGAGACCGATGGTGTGTCCCTTGTACATAGGGACAACCATCGGTCTCCTCCCCCAGTCAGTCCCCTCCCCCCACAGTAAGAATCACTAATAGGGAACACATTAAACCCCTTCCTCGCCCCCTAGTGTTAACCCCTTCCCTGCCGTCATTTATACAGTAATCAGTGCATATTTATAGCATTGTTCGCTGTATAAATGTGAATGGTCCCAAAAATGTGTCAAAAGTGTTCGATGTGTCCGCCATAATGTCGCAGTCACAATTAAAAATCGCAGATCGCCGCCATTACTAGTAAAAAAAAAAAAAATTAAAAAAAAATGTCATAATTCTATCCTCTATTTTGTAGGCGCTATAACTTTTGCGCAAACCAATCACTATACGCTTATTGCGATTTTTTTACCAAAAATATGTAGAAGAATACGTATCGGCCTAAACGGAGAAAAAAAAATTGGGATATTTATTATAGCAAAAAAGTGTTTTTTTTCAAAATTGTCATATTTTTTTGTTTATAGCGCAAAAAATAAAAACCACAGAAATGATCAAATACCACCAAAAGAAAGCTCTATTTGTGGGGAAAAAAAGGACGTCAATTTTGTTTGGGAGCCACGTCGCACGACCGCGCAATTGTCATTCAAATCGTGAAAGCTGAAATTTCGCCTCGGCAGGAAGGGGGTATATGTGCCCAGTAAGGAAGTGGTTAATGATCAGCTATATCTACAGACCAAAGGGCGCGCAATGGGGACTTCGTGTGCCCCGGCCTATGCCAATTTATATCTTGGCGGGTGGGAGAGATACATCAATGCAGACGAAAAATACTCAGAATTTCTGGAAAAGGTATTGGTTTGGTACAGGTATATAGGAGGACCTGTTCCTGGTGTGGACCAGGACCAGGGAGGAACTATTGCTATTTGTCCAGAGCCTGGATGAAAACTATTTCAATTTGAAGTTCACTTTCCAGTTTGATAATGACCAGAACCCCTTTCTGGATCTGTCCATTATCAAACAAAGAGACGGCACATAATACGTTGCCGTATGCGAGCAGTGCTCATCCTAGACCACTGGTACGCAGCATTCCCTTCGCGCAATATTTGCGTCTCCGAAGGAACTGTACTTTGGAAAGTGAGTTCAAAATCTAGGCTAATGCTTTGCGTGAACGTTTTCTATTGAAGGATTCTGTTAGATTTATCACCACTTTCTCAGCTCATCATCAAACCTTGAGAATCCTCTTAACTAAGTACTGGCATCTACTTGCTGAGCACAGCACCCTCAACAAACATGTGCAACTCACCCCCGAGCTAGTTTTCCGCAGAGCCTATTCACTGCGGGACCGTCTCACCCATAGCCACTATGCACCTACCAGCTCCCCTAGACAGGGACCTAAGGGTACGTATCATTGTGGCAATTGCCCCCCACTGCCCCTGGGTGCTGGAGGGGAAGGACTTCATTCTACCCAATGAAGAAAACTTCTTCCTACGCACCTATGCCGATTGCGGCACCAGGGGGGTAATTTATCTGATGGTTTGTAACTGCAATGCCTTCTACGTGGGCAAAACCATCAGAGAATTGAGGCAACGAATAGGGGATCACCTCTATTATTCCAGCAGTGGAAAACTTACCACCATCGGTAGACACACTGGATTGCACCATCGGTATGACACATCGATGGTTCGCTTTCTGGTCTTGGGAGGTGATCAAACCAAACCCTAGGGGGGTGATTGGGACAGGGCGATCCTTCAGAGGGAAACAATCTGGATAGAGCGCCTTGATGCCACCACCCCCCCCCCCCAGGCCTCAATGAAATGGTTTCATACAAATACATTTTTGTAATTTTGTGTTTTGTCTCCCCCTCTCCTTCCCTCCCCCCTTTCCACTCTTTCCCCCCCACCCTTCTCCCCCCTTCTTCCCCTCTTCTACTTCTCTCTTCCACATCCCCCCTCCCCCCGATGCTCTGGGTATACTTCCTCTTCTCCCCCGCTTTGTTTTAGGGGGGATTTTAATGCCCGTTTGCCCCAACCCCTGACGGGATGGTAATATGGATGCTCATTTCCGTGCCACTAAGAGGACTGTACATTGGTGATCCTCTGGAGTTGTCCTCTAGAGTATATTTGCATATATCTGGTTACTTTATCGTTTTGTATTTTTCCTTGTAAAAAGATTATACTGTTGTTTTTTTGTAAAGGACCATACAGGCTCTTTCTTCCCCTCATCGGCGGACGTGTGCTCATCCTTGCTGGGACGCTATTCAACCAATCCCAGCTTGCACCGACAGCCAATGGGTCTTGTGGGTGCGCACATGCGCAGTAGCGCCACGCACAACTGTGCTGTGTGGATGAGCTGACCCCGTGACATCAGACGTCACGTTCCGCGGCATGACCTGACGTGTGCGAGCAGCTACCAGCTATCTTGAACACACCGCTATCAGATCAATATGTCCAACGTCCTTGTTACCATCCTGCCCTCATTATTAGACCCAGATTCTCATTAGTATTGGTAAACTTCTTATTATGTGTCCCTTATGGTGGATGGGTTTGTGCACTGATTATCAGTCACCATTTCTCACCTTTTTCCCTTCCTTACTTTCCTCACTCCACACTTCCTTTCCTCCCCCTCTCCCCTGCCCCTCCCCTTCTTCCCCCCTCTTTTTCTCTCCCTTTCCCTCCCACTTTGCTCCCCCCTCCCCTCCCCCGCCATGCCTTCTCCACCGCACCTCCTCCTCCCCCTTCCCTCCCTTGTCTGCCCACCTTTTTTTTCCCATCCCCTTCCCTCCCGCACCCCTTTTCCTCTCCCCCTCCTTCCTTCCCCCTCTTTCTTCTCTTCTCCCTTCCTCCTCCTCCCCCTCCACTTGTCCTTTTCCTCCCCATTCCCATCCTAAACGTATCCACGTGGTGTTCAATTTTCCCATGGGTCATTACTAATCAATACAATGATTATATTCTTATCAGAGAGTGGCATGTACATTCCCCCTCGTTCATCACGGGGGGCATTTTTGAGCCGTTATTGGTCTAGGGTCCTACTATTGGGTGAGCGGGTCTTATTTTATTAAACAATAATTGTACACAATTTTTATACTATATGTATTTTTGATCTGTTTGCGGTTTACTACATTGAGGATTTTTTGCCACACTCCACCTCAACCGAAATCTCACGGGGTCACCCGTTAGCAGTAACTTTTTGTTGTTCTTGGGTGGGGTATGGCTTGTTGTCTTTTAGAATGTTGTATATTCTTTTATATGTAATAAACTAATTTTTATGATACTATATGTGTCAATGTTATCAGTACCGAGACAGTCCAGCAAGTCCTCTCTCTAGGTGATTACATTGGTTAGACAGCATCAGCAACTGCCACCATATGATCACTTAGTTAAATTTTCCTTACCTGGGCTAAAGAAAAACAGACCTGGTCTGTTGCTCAGTGGTCCAAAGTCCTCTTTTCTGATGAGGGCAAATTTTGCATCTCATTTTGAAACCAAGGACCCAGAGTATAGAGGAAGAATGGAGAGGCACACACTGCAAGATCCTTGAAGTCCAGTGTGAAGTTTCCACAGTCTGTGTTAATTTGGGGAGCCATGTCATCTGCTGGTGTTGGTCCACTGTGCTTCATTAAGTCCAGGGTCAATGCAGCCGTCTACCAGGAGATTTTGGAGCACTTCACGCTTCCTTCCACAGACGAGCTTCTATGGGGATGCTGACTTCATTTTCCAGCAGGACTTGGCACCTGCCCACACTGCCAAAAGCACCAAAACCTGGTTCAATGACCGTGGGATTACTGTGCTTGATTGGCCAGCAAAATCACCTGACCTGAACCCCATAGAGAATCTATGGGGCATTGCCATGAGAAAGATGAGAGACAGGAGACCGAACAATACAGAAGAGCTGAAGGCCGCTATTGAAGCATCCTGGTCTTCCATAACACAGGCTGATCGCTTCAATGCCACGCCGCATTGAAGCAGTAATTGCTGCAAAAGGGGCCCAAACCAAGTACTGAGTACATATGCATGCTTATACTTTTCAGAGGTCCGATATTGTTCCATGTACAATCCTTGTTTTATTGATTTCATGTAATCTAATTTTCTGAGATTGTGGATTTGGGGTTTTCATGAGCTGTAAGCAATAATCACAATTATGACAAATCACGGCTTGAACTATCTTGCTTTGCATGTAATGAGTCTATCTCATATTAGTTTCACCTTTTAAGTTGCATTAGTGAAATAAATTAACTTTTGCACGATATTCAAATTTTGGGAGTTTCACCTGTATATCCCGACTGCCATTATAGTGAGATAATCAGTTTCATTCACTTAAAGTGTCATTAAACCCAAATCATCAAAAACTGTCAATACATGCTATATTACATTGTGTTCATACTCACACACCCACTATAGCATTGTTCTCTGTAGACTGCAAAAATCCTGGCTCATTCTGCTGTTTACTGACCCTCCCACCTTTGTGTTTCTGCTGCAGCCTGAGATTGTGTAGACCAGCTGTTGACATCTACTGAGCATGCTCAAGTTTCAGTTCCCTCCTAAGCTGTTTGCTCCTTTTTCCTATATGTGCAGCCCATGTGACACAATGGTAAATTAAACTCCCCCTCCCTCTTTCTCCATGTCCTCATATTGCTAAACACTATGGGGCAGGATATACAGTAAGATGCTAATAGTTGGAGGCTTCACCTCACTATTGGTCGCAACACATACACATCACATCACAACATACATAACATCAATAGAGAGCCGTTGCTGTTGGGCAGGCCCCAGTATCCTCTTACTAGTCAAAAAGCAGCAGCTAGGACATGCCCGGGGGGTGTAAGGGAAAGGTCCAAAAACCTTTAAGGCCGCCCAGGGGACAGGGATCCCCAGGAGCGGTGCCGGGAGGGCCAGTCTGGAAACGGCCAGCTATGTCTGTGATGGCCTAGAGTATTGAGGCTTGGTGCCTGCCCGAAGAGCTCTGTCATACACCCCAGTCACCCGAATCGCAGACCACTTGGCAGGCGAGCAGGGGAGAGTGGCACACAAAACTGTAGCATTAGTCTGGCCGCAGCCCATAACCATAAACTGTAAGGCAAGTAGGTTGCCCCCCCATGGGCAATGTTCCGTAGGAGATGATAGGTACTGGAGCCTACCGAGACAGGTAGAAACACTGGCTGGGACGGCCCAGGGAGTCAGTGAAGATGAGATCCAGGTGCATCAGAAGACTCAGGAAACAAACAGGACAGCCCAGGGGAAGTCTACAGGAACATCTACTGTAGAGTCTTGCCATTCACTTGGATAAAGGAAGGAGTCAAGCCTCGGAGGACATCGGATGAGATCTGGCAGCCTCACGACTGGGTGCGTGGGAGCGGGGTCGTCTGACCCTTTGCGGCCTCGGCAGAGGTGGGCCCAGTGCCTCCTGGGATAGCAGGTAGTCAAACCAGTTAGGAACATTCACAGCAGGCTTGTTGATGAAGCTGAACAGGTCCGGGAGTTGATCCGGTGAGCGGAGATGGAACTCTGATCCCTGCTTTCTCACGATCAGGTGAAAAGGGTGGCCCCAATCGAGCTTCAGCTGCACAGATTACCTCGAGGAGGGGGCACATCAGCCCTCGCATGGCCCGCGTTTGCCTGGAGATATCAGGGTAAACCCGAATCTGAGCCCCGTCAAAGTCAATCGGGCCTTTCTCCCAAGCCATGCGGGGGATTTCCTCCTTTATGGTGAAGAAGTAAACCATGCAAAGAACATCCCTTGGCTGGTCTGTGACGACAGGGTCCTGCGATGACGGCTGTTGAGCCCTGGGGCCGGGTATACGATGGACCCTGTCCAGCTCCAGCTCCGAGGTCGGGGGCTTGCCCAGGATTAGGTTCAGGATAGCCACCACAGTGACACGGAGATCTGTCCCCATGGTGGCCTCAGGGATGCCTCTGAGGCATAGATTGTTCCGCCTGCTCCTATTCTCGCCGTCGTCCAGCCGCAGCTGGACTTCCACAAGATGGCGACGGAAGGACCGTTGCGCTGTCTCCAGGCTAGTGATGCGTGCATCAGTGGTAGTGGTGGAGGACTCGAGAACAGTGACTCTCTCTTCCACTGTGTCCACCTGCTGGCGGAGATCATGTAGTTCCCGGGTGAGGGCATTAACAATCGAGGTTGCCATGGCCTGCAGGTCCTGCTTGGTGGGTAAGTCTGCAACTATGTCCCGGAGGGAGCCCTCCCCATGGTCGTCTGTCCCCCCTGTGAAAACAGAGCCAGGTTGTGAGTTTGAGTGCAGGATCGCAGGAGACAGTGTAGGGGAGAGCGGTCTGTCCATCTGTGAGGGCAGGTCCCCAGCCTCTGCAGCCCCCACCTGTGCGCCCCTCTTACTTGTGCCGGCGGTACTAGACGGAGCGGCTCGTGTCTGCTACTGACCCCCCCCTCTGGATTTCTGGAGCGGCCTGCAGTTGTGCAACTTTCTGCGCGGATGCATGCGGACCACGGGTATCTCCCGTCAGCTTACTGAACTAGAACACATCTGTCATTGCGGGGTGCCAGTTCGGCATAGTCTTTCGCTAATCTACTCCTCCTTGACTCGACCAGTGGAAGGGTACATTCCCCCGTTCCTCTCGAAGTGGGAAGCGGATCTCTACATTCAGTTCACTGACTCCCAGAGGGAGAAGATTCTCCATTTTGCTCTGAAGTCCTCCATGGCCACCAGAGTCCAAGAGACCTGCTACAAAATCATGACTCGATGGTATAGAGTACCCACCACTCTGCACCAGTTCTTTCCGCAGGTCCCTAGCCTATGTTGGCGCTGTGGCACTGCAGAGGGAACGATGTTGCACATTTTTTGGGCTTGTCCCAAACTCTCGCCTTTTTGGCTCGAGGTAACTCGCACGATCAAACACCTGACTGATGTCTCTCTGGAGGGAAACCCCGCAGCCTGCCTGCTTCACCTCTCGGAGCGCCCCATTCAGAAATACAAGGCTTCCCTCACCATCCAGCTCCTGAATGCTGCCAAGGCATGCATCCCCCTTTGCTGGAGATCGGAGAACCCGCTGGCGAAGTCCCTGTGGTTTTCTAAAGTGAATGAACTGAGAGACATGGAGGATCTCACTGCCACCTTGCACAACAGGGAGGAGACCTTCTGGGATACATGGAGACCCTGGCAGTACTTCATATGCACGGACGAGTATCTCCGTGAGGTTGCACAGTCCAGATGACCCATTGGGCTTGCTCTGCCTCCTGGTCGGGGGGCGCTACCACACTCTACTCCACTTCTCTCTCATTTTTTGTTACCTGCCTTCACATCCCACTGTGCTTCTACTCCTCTCCCACTTCTACCTCTCGCCTCTCTTCCTTTTTTCTCTGGCCTTCGCCCCCCTCTTCCGTTATATTTGTCCCTCTACTCCTTCCCCCCTCTGCACATGTTCCTTCTCCATAGTTACTACCCAGTCATGGGCTTTTTTGATTAGATACTGTGAATATCCTACTGAGCATTAATCACTTTGTGTGTCCCATGACTGGGCCCATCTGTCCTTTGGGTTGCCCTGCCTCCCAAACAGCTGTAAAACTGTAAAAAATGTATTGTACTGTATAGCTCTGCATACGTTGCCAGATGTTTTCGGTCGCACAAGCAATTGTTTGGATGCCTCCCCGGCGTTACATGCTGATATTTTTGTGCTGAGCCACTTTCTTATGCCTTACTTACTGAGCATTGCTGAAGTATCTGTTATGTTTATCTTATCTGACGACCCCCTTTGATCTTTCTGTATGATTGTTATTATGTATCTCTGCTATATGTATTGTTTGTTAACCGTACGTTCTATGAAAATAAAGGAATTATAAAAAAAAAAAAACCTTCTGCCTTTACAACCACTTTAATTGTTCAGAAAAACTACATATTATAATAACTGACACTACAATACATAAAAAGAGCCAGAACATACACTGTATATACACTTGATTCTGTAACTCATCCATAATCAAACTGCAAGACTTTTGTGCAAAAGCACTAAAAGGTACCAAACGACTTTACAAATTTATGGCGACTCAGAGAAGTGAAACCAATTTATTGTGTCCAGGGTTATTTCTATGCAGCTAAAAGCTTTAAATAAAACATTTTAGGCATGCCAGGGAGGAGCAGAATCCTGTTACATGTTCTCCCTCCACCTTGAAGATTAAACATTATTGGAATTACTAAGATCTTTACAGGCAGAAAAGTTTGTGATCACCTAAGTTTTCTTCATGGTTAATCGAGTGTAAAATACCAAATCATGTATTTGCCTTTTGGTAGTTATTCATTTTCTTTCAAATCACAGCCAAAATAGATCATATACATCGTAAACTAAACCGCTGAAAAAAAATGACTCCAGGTTGTGCACCTGTTTTTATGTGCTCGATTTTCTCTGGAAGTTCATGAAGAATATCTATTTTACATTATCCACGCTAAAGATTACCCCGATCAGAAAAGCTCAGTTCTAAAACTGTCCAAATATTTACAAGCCAAGTTAAAATATGACTATTACATACAATTGTACAAAAATCTAAATGTGTTTGGGCTTACATAATATCTTGTCTGTTCATAAAAAAAAGTGAACCAGTGTATAATTTGATCTAAGCAGATTGTATTTTTCGATGATCAGTTTTTACATTTTTTCCTTGTAATATACTTTATTTCAACCTAAAAATATCAGACAATACAGTACAATAAGATTGTAACATGTAAAGCCATCTTAAAATGCTGCTGTTGTGTCAAGTAGGAGGTTTTCACTGGAAACATGCCTATATGGTACAAATGCAAATCTTATTTTAAACTTTACAGAGATTCCAAATAACTTAGAATAGTCAGCAATATTCATTATTACTGCATCATATATAGAGAATATGGGAATGTTCTTAGCAGCTTAATCCTTATGCACCTTTATACCTTGCTATATGCTTGTATAAATGCTAAAAAGAAAACTAAGAGAGACAGACACAGAATGATTAGGCAGCATGCATTTGATGTTAAAATCCTCTCCTGATAAACTGTTCTGTTCATTTGTATAACTCCCTTCTCATGAAAGACTAATTTCTATTTGTAGCTTATTCTTTCTTCTGTTCTGTTACTTTTTTACATTATGCTGGGCAACATCGGCTGGTTCAATAAAAAAACAATCTGTGTGTATGGCAGCCGATCCGGCAGAAGCCAGCCAGCCATATCTCCAGCTTCTGTCGGACGAGCATGCTGGAAAACCAGCAGCTGAACGGCTTCCGATCAGCACTCTCAGCCAATAGCTCAGAGTGCTGAACGGAGTGTTCTGGCTTGGGGGGGGGGGGGGAGAGTCATCCCCCTGTCAGAACACAACTGCTCAGCGGGGGAGATTGCTGTACTGTCGGATCGTTAGTACAGCAGCTCCGACAGGAGCTGACAGTTTTTTTTTTTTCGTTCAACCCACTGGGTTGAACAAGGCTTGAAAGTTAGCAGGATATAATCTCATTCATTATCAGCTATATAAAGCTATGCAGACCTGAATGTTTTCAAATGTCTGTTAAGGCATTTCATGAGGCACCTCCTTACTTTACTAGAGTGCTTAAAGTGGTCCTAAAGGCTCAAGGTTTTTTACCTACCTATGCATTAAGGTAAAAAAACTCCTGTGTGCAGCAGCCCCCCGCACACTTACATGAGCCCCATCACGATCAAGCGATGTGCACAAAAGTCTTGGTTCTCTTGGCTGAGAAAGCACATTCAGCCAATGAGAAGGGGGAGGCAAACCGTGGCTCTGTGTCAGAATAGACATGCAGATTAGCGGCTAGGAAGTGAGCCTGCTCGGGTGCCCCCACAGCAAGCTGTTTGCTGTGGGGGCACTTGGCAGGAGGGAGGGGCCAGGAGCACCAGTGAGGGACCTGAGAAGAGGAGGATCAAGGTTGCTCTGTGCAAAACTACTACACAGAGCAGGTAAGTATAACATGTTTGTCATTTTAAAAAAACTAAAAACCTTGACTTTAATTCATCCACACGTCTAAATAAATACTTTATCCTGATCTATCAAGGCAGCCTAAATAATAAATGAAATTAAGTTACACTGTTAGTAACAGAGGTCTCAGAACAAAGATTTCTTTAGTAAAAGGCCACCTAATATATAATGTAGTAAATCAAATTAAAGCTCTGTTATTTTCCTATAGCGAAATGTGGCACTAAAGGTTAGTACTAAGAAACATTTTATTTACTTTTTGTAATAGAGAACCGTTTCTTCTTTTACTTCTTGACACACAATGTTTACAACTGAAAAATCTCAGCATGCATAGGTATGGCATACGTAAATTTTTGAACTGCGGAATAGTGCACAGTAGCTAATCCTTAAACATGTCTGCTTTTCCTGCTCTTTTGTACAGTCATGTATTTAAAGTAATTTTAAAACGTTTTCACAGAGGACTGCCAACTCACATCCTTTATTACCAAATGTTTACATATTCTAAGCATTTTTCTTAGCATCAGCTTTAATTAAGTATCACTTTTTCCCTTTTTCCTGGCTTGAATTTCTGTGCACCCACTTCTTGAAATAGCAGCATAAACTCCCACACAAAAATAAAATAGCTCCCAGAGCCACAGTGTGCCTGTTGACAGTGGAGGAAGTTGGTTCTATCTGCCAAGTGTGAATTTTCCTTGGGGTCTGGCAGATTCCATGAAGTAGCACTGTATCCAGTGAACAGCTGTGTGACTCTGCAAAATAAACTTGTGTTCTCGCACTCCTCTTAGTTTTAAAATAATGTATATACTTTCTGTGAACAGCTCACAGAAACACTTCTGGAGAACAAGATAAAAAAATGTATACAACTTCAATTCCCAAAAAGTTGAGACGCTATGTAAAATCTACATAAAAACAGAACACAATCATTTGGAAACCTCATAAACCCATATTTTATTCACAATAGAAAACATATTAAATTAAACTGTTTAAACGGAGACAATGGACAATTTTAAGGAAAAAAAAAAAAATAAGGTAAATTTTGAAACGGATGGCCACATGTCTCAAAGTTAGGATAGGGCAACAAAAAGCTGGCAAAGTAAGTTGTACCAACAAGGAAGTGCTGGAAAATACAAAACAAATAATTTGCTTAATTGGCAACAGGTCAGTAACATGACAGGGTATAAAAAGAGCATCTTAGAGAGTCAGTGTCTCAGAAGTAAAGATGAGCAGAGATTCACAAATCTGTGAAAAGCTGTCGAACAATTTCAGAATAATGTTCCTCAACATAAAAGTGCAAAGACGTTAAATATATAATCATAGTACAGCACAGTACATAATACGAGGGGGTGCTGATAAGTATTGAGCCTTACCCAGAAATAACGGAGTTAGGAAGCTGTAAATTCCAGGGTGTACTGGCCAATTTGTCTATATTCAAAATTGCAAAAATGAACTACCTATGATTTTTACATATTTTTCTTTTTTAGGTCCAAAGTTAACATGGCAGCACCTCTAGAAAAAGAGATTGTGGAAGAGCATAGGACCGTAATCAAGTTCCTGTTTCTCCAAGGGAAAGGTGCAAAGCAGATCCATGATGAAATGTCACAAACTTTGGATGACAGTGGTCCTTCATATGCAACAGGAAAAATGTTGGGTTGTCAATTTTAAAACTGGGCATTTTCGGTGTTGAAAATGAGAAACCCAGAGGAAGGCCTGTTTCTGTCTCTGTGTCTGCAAAATGTGAAAGTTATCCACGACATGATCATGGAGGACTGCCCGATACCAGCCAAAAGTATTGCTACATATCTGGGAAGATCAAATAAGAGAATTGTTGCCATTACCCACAACGACTTGGAAATTAAAAAGTTTGCAGCAAAGTGGATCCCAAAACTTTTGTCAACCGAACAAAAAAGGAAACGTGTGGAGACATCGGTGGCTGTTTTGGAACATTTTGCAAGAAATTAGTCAGATTTCCTGGACAAACTGGTAACTGGTGATGAGACATGGATCTACTGTTATGATCCTGAGACAAAGGAACAGTCTAAGGAATGGAAGCACAGTGGTGCATCCAGGCAAAGAATTTCCGTGTGCAAAGGTCAGTGCAGAAGCAAATGGCAAAACAAATTTTGGTAAAAGAAGGGATTTCTGCTGGTGGACTACCTCCAAAAGGGTTCAACCATCAATGCATCATATTACTGTGCTTTATTAATGAAGTTGAGGCAAAATATCAATGAAAAACATTGAGGAACGCTCTCCAAAACGTGTTATCCTGTTGCACGACAATGCCTTGTCACACACTGCAGGTGAAAATGGCAAAACTGACCTCCTTAGGTTCTCAAATGATGCCCCATCCACCCAATTTGCCCGACCTTGCTCCTTCTGACTATCATCTGTTCCCCAATCTTAAAAAATAAACACCTAAAGGGACAACGATTTGGGAGTGTTCCGGAGGCAACTAATGCTGCAAATGAGTGGTTACACCAGCAGTCGGAAGAATTTTATTTGCAGGGTCTTAAGAAGCTGCAGGATAGATATCGCAAATGCAACTTTTGTTGATTAATTGCAAGCTGTTTGTATAAAAGCAGTGTTGAAACAGACTGTGTTACTACACCCTCTAAAGCAATATTTGAGCAAATGTACAAATGATGTACAGCAGGAAGTGGTCTATTGCTCTCAAACATGCAGAGAAGGCTTCAAAAGGAAGATGGACAGATCATTATAACCCTTAAAAGTGTAGGTCTTTCCTTTAGAGAAACTGCATAGAAAACCAAGGTGTCAGGGAGTACAGTTTCATACACTATCAAAAGGCAGTTGGAAACTGGAGAAACCTCTGACAAGGGAAGGTCTGGCAGACTTAAAGCCACAACAAAATCAGAAGACCAGTTTCTGAGAGTCAACAGCTTACATGACAGCTTCAAACACAGCTCAGCACTGATCAAAGTAAGCCTCAGTTTCAACTGTAAAGAGAAATCTTCGAGCTGCAGGTTTGACAGGTCGAGCAATTGTAAGAAATCCATTGCGAAGATGGCAAAATTATAAAAAAAAAAAAAAAAAAGAAAAAGAAAAAACAGACTTGCCTGGGCCATGAAGCACAGCCAGTGGACTACTACTGGATAAGGGTCTTATGGTCCAATGAATCAAAAATTTGAGATCTTTGGTTCATCAGCCATGGTTTTTGTATGCTGTATAGAAGAATGTGTGACACCAACTGTCAAACATGAAGACGGAAGTGTGATGGTCTGGGGCTCTTTTGCTAGATCCAGAGTCAGTGACTTGCAATCAGTGAGTGGCACACTGAACAAAAACTAAAACCACTGCATTTTGCAGTGCCATGCAATACCCTCTGGAATACAATGCTACAGCCCAAATTCCACCTCCAGTGCCTACTTAAAAGCAGTATGAGCCGCTAACCTGATACTGTAGAAATTGCACATAAGAGGGGGTCAAGGCCTCTAGTAAAATGCAGTTACTGGTGTAACCAACTTCCTCAGAAAGAGCCAATCTTTCATTAAGTTATTTTTCCTTTATGCATTCTGTTACAAATGAAAATGTTTAACTTAATCTAGTAAGCATTCCACTGTCCTTAATTTACTCCTGTCTAGGAGAGATTAAGTTCTTAATGTAATCATCCTTCAAGGGAAAAGAGAAAAGGAAATAACAGTTTTACTCTTGCAAGGACTGAAACTCTGCCCTCAAGTCAAAGGCAGAAGCTTCCTCTATTTGGCATCATCAAAATCCTTGTCAAAAGTCACCAAGCCATAACATAAGTTTCATAAGCGAGGATGCTCTAGATGAGTAAATGCATGAAACTCATTCCAATCTTTAACATCTCTAGATTTGTAGATTTCCAGTATATTTTAATTGGTCCTCCTTGCAACAGCTTAAGAAAAAGAATAACTAAAACCCACAAGGCACTAGTACAAATTCTAAAATGGGCACCCTCATACACATTCCTTTGACTGCACCATTCTACCATTGTAGTGATTTGTTATTTAATAATATTTTGCACGGTTTCATCCCAGACGTTAGCACGTAAGTGCTTCCTTGTTTAGGAGATCACTACATCAGTCTTTCCACACCCTGCCTCACTGATTTGCTTGTGTCTTTGCCCATTAACTAAGAACAATGTCAAAACCCCCCATGTGGCTTCCTTGATGCACTGAAAATCTTGATTTTCTTAAAAATATTCCAATAACTCTGCAGGTAATAGAGGATTTTTTTTATTAGCACTGCCTAGATTTAGGCTTTAAAATGTAATGCTACAAAACTGTGTAAAAAGAAGCATCAGTTATTGGACCCTCTAAGTACACTCCTTAAAAGTTACACCCTCAACAGTGGTGCTATAGAGATCATAGCTGTAGAAACATATAACAAAAACTGTATCGACAAACACCAAGACCCTTTATCTGTTCAACAGAAGCTACAATAAAATGTTTTTAAAGCAGCACAAAGAAAAACAATTAGCGTATATACTCGAGTATAAGCCGACCTGAAAATAAGCCGAGGCACCTAATTTTACCACAAAAACGTATTGACTCGAGTATAAGCCTAGGGTGTGCCTCACTTTGCCTCACTGCGCCCATGCCTCACTGTGTCCATGACTAGACTGACGTTTAACATGGGAGTCTATGGAAGGGGTGCTCGGGTTTGAAAAATCGGTGCTACCCGGCCGTAGGTCCCCTGGACAAGAAACTTGGCAAACTTGTAGAGGAAGAGTGGGGCTATATGTGTGCCAAGTTTGGGGTCATGGGGACCTACGGCCGGCCGGTACCGGCTCCCCAAAGTCCGGGAGATCAGGCACAAAAAGGTGACTCGAGTATAAGCCGAGGGGGGCATTTTCAGCACAAAAAATTGTGCTTAAAAACTCGGCTTATACTCGAGTATATACGGTAGGTGTAAAGTTCAGAAATTGATAAGCATTTGTGACAGTGCAAGGCCCTGTCACGGTGTTACTATAGTCAAAATACACACGGGATTCACATTAGGAAGAGTATGACGCTTCAGAGCCTTGTTTTTGAATGGAGAAGACTGGCTTGTCAGTGTTCTCTGGGTTTTGTAATCTTAAAAAGGGGCCTGGAGCTTGAAGGCTTCAGTGTTTTGGGTGGGATAAAGTCTTCAGTCCTGTGTTTGGGTCTTGCTGGAGACCTGCAGGCCGTGTGAGTGACAATAGCTTAAGGCTCCCATTCCCTACCTTTACGGCTGGGAGAGTTGGGACAGTTGAATGAGTCGGGACGACTGAGATCTGAGGCAACTAGTGAGTCCAGGGAGTTGGAGGGGTTCTATAAGTCTTGGAAGAGTGAGAAAGCCCAGGGTGCTGGGAGAAAACTATATTGAGGACAGGAGTGGGCCTGGGCAACAAGGTGCTGTAAACTAAGCCTGGGATGGTCTGGGTGACCAGAGACAGTAACAGCGGTGTTGCTGACGAGAGTCAAGTGGCTTAGTATTTTCAGTTGATTGTTTTGCTGGAAAATCCCACACGTGGGCAACTTTGTTTGAGTTTTTTTTTGCTTTTCTATAAAAGTGGGCCAGAAAGCTCTTAAACTGCAGTTTGGACTGTCACGAGTCACGACTCATTAAAAAAAGCTCACCACCAGTGAGCATAATTACCCTATCACACAATCAATATAGTTACATAGTTGGTAGGGTAGAACAAAGAAACTTATCCATCCAGTTTAACCAGTGTGTTCGTTCAAGTCAAAAAACAAAAGATAATTTAAGAAACAATATTCAATACATGTGTTTTGGTTTCAGGGTGGTCAGATACTTCCGTTGACCAGTTTATAAAATAATGTTACTACACGTATCTGAGATTATGACATTGATGCCTTTTATACTAATGGGTTACTGAATAGGCCCACAAAGCACGGTCCACACTATCACAGCTAGTGCAAATTCACCAACGTGAGGACAATTTCCCCTTTACAGGAGAACATAGACAAGGACACAGAAAAATCACAATTAATTCTATCACATCAAAGCCCCCATGCAGAGTGACAGGTTATATAATTTTTACATGCATTTTATTTTTCCTTAAAGTGCAGGAAACCTTTATCCCCAGTTCCCAGCTTTAGAAGGATTCCTTTGTACTGTCAGTATGATTTATATTTAAGTAGTACAGCATGAAAATTAGGCACACAGTACAGTGTTTTTATGGGTTCTAACATTTCCTGCTGATCACACTGAAATGTAGCACAGAGTTGGTGTATGCATACTTACTGTTACATATCAATCCACTTCACAATAACCCATTTAATGTTAGCCGACTGCATGACCTTTGCTGTTCCAAATAAAAGTAAACATTCTGCCCTACCAAACTTATTATAAAGTCAAAAATTGTGTCTCTATAAATGGTGGTATCATAATAGTGCTGCTTCTCAAAATAACGCTATAATTCAGTCTGCTCATTCTCAAACTGGCAACTCTCGTTGTCATTGTGTGTACCACAAGACATTGACTTTTTTGAAAATGTGCTGTAACTTTACACAGATCCGAGTTACAAAGAAGAGGTTAATTCTTGTCCAAATTCCCAGCTGGATAGTTAATTACTAAGGGTGTTACATTACAGTACATACGCCTGGGGCTTTTCTTGTACTTTTAAGAAATAAAACTTTTCTGTAAATGTCTAAAGTAATGCATAATATACCACACTGTCCTGTTTTTACAACAAACCAGTAGCAAGAACAAGACTAATAATATAAACACCAAGTTAAAATTGACCTTGCATTAAGATGATCACATTAAGAAAAATACCTGTAAATAAGATCTCTCTTTTAATGTAATACAATTACAGTACATGCCAAAATTATAAGTGCTCTTGAAGGCACATTCTTTGCATGCTCTGTAGAATTATTATTTTACATTTGACTATCCCCAGAATGGATAAAGAGAATTTATTTACTGGTTTAATGCTGTTTTTCCTGCCACTGAAGGCTCGCAAAAACCTTGGGGCTTCAGCCTTCAGCCTAGGGCTAAAGCGGGAGACTGGTTGATGAGCATACCATGAAATCTTTCTTAAGTGGCCCATCTTATTAGTTCAATGCAGTCTCAAGTTAAAGCTATAATCAGCAATAGAGTGGGTGGAGCCAGGTTTTGGAAAACAGAACATTAGCATGCAGTAATGTATTTTGCCATTACATATGATTTAAAAAGGTGAGTCAGCAAAACAGATTATTCTGTTATAATAGTTTTTTTCAAGGCAGGCTTGCTTTAGACAGTCATATCAGTCTGTAATGGCACAAAAGTTACTATCAAATGAAATTCCACATTCTAAATGACCTGAGCCCCTCCTCTCAAAGCCTCCTGAAAACAACAGGAGGAAAAGTGTCTTTCTTCCTTGTTAGAGGAAAGTCTGCCTAAACAGCATTAATGGCATTCATACATTCTTATTCTATAAAGCAAACTAAACTTGATCAACGTTGCCTCCTGGTTTCTGGCCTAGGTCAAAATGATATTATGCATCCCATAAGTCTTCATGGGTATTTTTTTCTATCACCTGAAGGTGGGGAGGAGGGGTTTTCTCAGCTAAGCACTTATTATTTCCAGCGTGCCTTGTCCAAGGGCAGATGGATTCCAGGAAGTAAATGCTACATGAAACATCTGCACTACTGTACTCAAGATGGCCATTGCTATAAATGCTAGGTGGTATTTTTCAAAGTGATTCCTCAACAAAATAATGCATGGAGACGTGGGTGGATGAGTTTCCTATGAGAATTGAAAATGAATCAAATTGCTTTTATAGTTTGTGGTGCTCTGATGCAGTTTAGTTCTACTTTAAGGAAAAGGCTATTGTGTAGTAACCTCTGGCAACCAGTCAAACTTATATTTTCTCTGGTCTCTGAAATTACAAAATGAGTTGTGTCAGATTCAAATGGTACACAGTTATGTAGGTAAACTCTCACATTTCAAATGCCAGTATTCCAAATACTGAAAATATGCAAGTGTCTGTGTCAGTACATAGATGTGTCTAACCCCTCCAATGAGTTTTGTTATTTGTTTAACCACTTAACGACCGCCCACTGTAAATATACGTTGGCAGAATGGCATGGACAGGCACAATCACGTACCTGTACGTGCCTGCCTTCGTATGGGTGGGGGGTCCAATCGGACCCCCCTCCGGTACAGTGGGCGGCCGGGATCGCTTCGGGAGCAATCCGTGATGAGGGGGCCGCCATTCGATTCTGGCCACCCCCTCGCGACCGCTCCCGGCGAATCAAATGCTTCCTCTGCCTGTGTAATGTTTACACAGGCAGGAGGAAGTGATGTCATCCCTCATGCGGCGCTCACATATACCGAGCGCCGCATGAGAGCAGACACAAAGGTTAGTGCACTAAACAGCACACTGACACCACACACATAGGCACATGATCCCCACCCCAGATCACCCCCCAGTCACAGTGTCACTGATTGCAGTGACCATTTATTTACTGATCACTGCAATCAGTGACATTTGTGACTGTAAAAGTGTCACTACAGTTAGTTTTAGGTCCAGTGTAGCCCCCTAACCCCCCCTAATAAAGGTTTAACCCCTTGATCGCCCCCAGGTAACCCTTTCACCCCCTAGCACCGCCGTCACTAAGCGATCGTTTTTCTAATCGCTGTTTTAGTGTCGGTGATGCCGATCGGTAGCCAGTTATTTTTTTAGGTTCGCCGCAGGTTTTTATAGCGTCGGGTACCCCCATATATTACCTAATAAAGGTTTAACCTCTTGATTGCCCCCCCAGGTAACCCTTTCACCCCCTAGCACCGCTGTCACTAAGCGATCATTTTTCTGATCGCTGTTTTAGTGTCGGTGATGCCGATAGGTAGCCAGTTATTTTTTTAGGTTCGCCGCAGGTTTTTATAGCGTCTGGTACCCCCATATATTACCTAAAGGTTTAACCCCTTGATCGCCCCCCCAGGTAACCCTTTCACCCCATTTTGCCAGTGTCATTAAGCGATCGTTTTTCTGATCGCTGTATTAGTGTCGGTGATGCCGATAGGTAGCCAGTTAGTTTTTTTAGGTTCGCCGCAGGTTTTCATAGCGTCGGGTACCCCCATATATTACCTAATAAAGGTGTAACCCCCTGATTGCCCCTAGTTAACCCTTTCACCAGTGATCACCATATAAGTGTTACGGGTGACGCTGGTTAGTTTGCTTTTTATAGCGTCACGGCACCCGCCGTATTTAACCCAATAAAGTTTTAACCCCCTGATCGCCCGGCGGGTGATATCAATTAGGTTTTAGCTTCAGAGAGGGTCTGCGTCACACCCCAGGCAGCGTCAGGTTAGTGCCAGTAACGCTAACACCCACGCGTGAAGCATACACCTCCCTTAGTGGTATAGTATCTGAACAGATCAATATCTGATCTATACTAAAGTCCCCAGCAATTTAGGGTTCCCAAAAACGCAGTGTTAGCGGGATCAGCCCAGATACCTGCTAGCACCTGCGTTTTGCCCCTCCATCCAGCCCAGGCCACCCAAGTGCAGTATCAATCGATCACTGTCACTTACAAAACACAACACACATAACTGCAGTGTTCGCAGAGACAGGCCTGATCCCTGCAACTCCAGTGCTTTGGGGGTGATTTCACCACCACAGTTAAAAAAAAAGCATATATGCCGAAGCATTGGGGCAGCAGGGGCGGAGGAGCGATTTTGCTCCTAATGCCGTGTACATACGGTCGAAATTCCGACGGAGGCATGCCCGTGGAAAAGTCAGACCATGTGTGTGCGGCATAACTTTTGCGGGAGGATGCCCCCATGCTTCGGCATATATAAATGGTGCATGTATGCCCATCATCAGAAGTGGGTGGATGAAGGGCGGTATTCTAATGGTGGGCATACCCACCGATCAATCTCTTTTTTCGTTCAGCCAACAGGCTGCATGAAAAAAAAGATTACAATACATGTCCAACAAGGACCAGCATGTTGCTGGATTTTGAATGGTTATACCAGATTGATGCCTGCGGGTTTAGGTATCATCTTGGTATCATTCTTTTCAGCCAGCGGCCGGCTTTCATGTAAAAGCAATCCTAGTGGATAATTAGCCTCTGGACTGCTTTTACAAGCAGTGGGAGGGAATGCCCCCCCGGATATAAAAAGCGCCATTGGGAAATTGGGAAAGCATTTTATCACACCGATCTTGGTGTGGTCAGATGCTTTGAGGGCAGAGGAAAGATCTAGGGTCTAATAGACCCCAGTTTTTTCAAAAAAAGAGTACCTGTCACTACCTATTGCTATCATAGGGGATATTTACAGTCCCTGAGATAACAATAAAAATGATACAAAAAAAATATATGGAAGGAACAGTTTAAAAATAAAATAAAAAAGCAAAATTAATAATAATAATAAAAAAAAAAGCACCCCTGTCCTGCCCTGCTCTTGCGCAATGGCGAACGCAAGCGTCGGTCTGGCGTCATATGTAAACAGCAATTGCACCATGCATGCGAGGTATCACCGCGAAGGTCAGATCGAGGGCAGTAATTTTAGCAGTAGACCTCCTCTGTAAATGTAACGTGGTAACCTGTAAAGGCTTTTAAAAATGTATGTAGTTTGTCGCCAATGCGCGTTTGTGCGAAATTTTAAAGCATGTCGTGTTTGGTATCTATGTACTCGGCCTAAGATCATCTTTTTTATTTCATCAAACATTTGGGCAATATAGTGTGTTTTAGTGCATTCAAATTAAAAAAAGTGTATTTTTTCCCCAAAAAATGTGTTTGAAAAATCGCTGCGCAAATACTGTGTGGAAAAAAAATGCAACACCCACCATTTTAATCTGTAGGGCCTTTGCGTTAAAAAAATATATAATGTTTGGGGGTTCAACATAATTTTCTTGCAAAAAAAAAAAATATGTTTTCATGTAAACAAAAAGTGTCAGAAAGGGCTTTGTCTATAAGTGGTTAGAAGAGTGGATGTGGAATGGGAAAGACACATATAGGAGAGGGATGTTGCTTCTCACCCCGGTGATTTGAAGGATGGGATGTTCCCCCAGTGGGGTTTTTGGGCAGCTGGATTCAAGAGTTGACAACAATGTATGTGTAAAAGGGATTATTTATTAAAATTAAAGTAGTCAATAACAAGTTAAGATATGAGCTCTGGTAACATGTAATAAAAGTACTACACAATTGCAAACACTAAAAATTGTCATACAGCTTGACACATTGTATATCAAAGCATGTAGCAATTTCTAACGCGTTTCAACCCTTTTCACGGGTCTTCTTCAGAGGTTTCGGTGTTGCTATAAAAAAGTATACATAGTAAATTTCAAAGGTTTCCACCTAAGTGGTACCGAAATTCAAAAATTATATATGTAAGTAACATAATCACCAATTTGTTGTGTGTAGACATTGGATACTTTGTACCAGAGTTTCCACTGGGAGATGCCCCCATGGACTTACAAAGTGACCTCCTGGCCGTGTGGGTTCCCCACGTGCCGGAACGCCGCTGGAAAAGTTTGCAGCTTACAAGAATTCACCACATGGGATGAGAATCCCCAAAGGGGAAAGGCAAAGGAAGGAGCTGACACCTGCGGCAAAGCATTAACAGCATAAATACACAGTGCCTAGCATTGTGTCATTCATATAATAAAAACTTAGTGTGTTGAGCAGACAGACAATCATTCCCCTTTGAAGGAGTATACTACCTGATTATTCATGTATGTAGTAATGTTTATACATGTTGATTAATTGATTATTTAATTGTTGTTCAAAAAATCATGAAGCAATGAGTGTCATAGCTCAAGTGCCAATTTTAATGAACCACTTAAGCCCCGGACCATTTTGTAGCTAAAGGACCAGAGCTGTTTTCAGAATTTTGCACTGCTTGTTTAACTGGAAATTGTGCGGACATGCAATGTTGTACCGAAACGAAATTTGCGTCCTTTTCTTCCCACAAATAGAGCTTTCTTTTAAATGGTATTTGATTGCCTCTGTGATTTTTATTTTTTGCGATATAAATGGAAAAAGACCGAAAATTTTGAAAAAAAAATGATATTTTCTACTTTTTGTTATAAGAAAAATCGAATAAACTCAATTTTAGTCATACATTTAGGCCAAAATGTATTCAGCCACATGTCTTTAGTAAAAAAAATGTCAATAAGCGTATATTTATTGGTTTGCGCAAAAGTTATAGCGTCTACAAACTAGGGTACATTTTCTGGAATTTACACAGCTTTTAATTTATGACTGCCTATCTCATTTCTTGAGGTGCTAAAATGGCAGGGCAGTACAAAACCCCCCCAAATTACCCAATTTTGGAAAGCAGACACCCCAAGGAAATTGCTGAGAGGCATGTTGAGCCCATTGAATTTTTTTTTTTTTTGTCGCAAGTGATTGAATGACTTAAAAAAAAAAATTATATTGTGCGCATGCGCGGGGACTCGGAGAAGGACGTGTGCTGACCGAGCTCCCGGCACCCCGACCCACCAGAGCTAACGATAGCGCAGGCACTGAGATCCGTGAGCCAGGACCGATCCCACACCAGCCCCGAAGTGGCGATGAACCGTAGGGCACAGGGGCAGCCGCGGAAAGGACACGGTACGCAAACTACAGCCCAGAAGAGAGCAGGGCCTTCCCCTACAGCACAGCCGCGATCCAAGATGGCGCCGGGTAAGCCAGACACACGAGGCAGCACGGCAGCAGCCAGATCCGACGGCGCTACACAGAGAGGAGACCGGCAGCTAAATCTGGAGCCAACTAGGGATCCATTCTCCTCACAATCCTCGGGAGAGGTGGAGACCGGACAGCGGGGTGAGTCACTATCACATCCCCCATCCCCAGCCATATACGCTGATAGACATGACTCTCCAAACTCCCCTGCCTCCCCTGCCTCCTCCATGGATAGGAACATGGCAGACTTAGCAGAAGTCCTCATTAGCCAATCCAGCCAATCCAGCCAGGATATGCCAATTCCCCAGCTCTCACACTATTCCCCTGATGCTGTACTGTTGGGCAGATTCTCCACCATGCTGCAGCAGGAGCTCTCTAAGGCCTGCACATTAATCACCACTGACCTGAAAAAAGACATCCATAGCTTGGGAGAGCGTTTTGAGCTAATTGAAACCAAAGTGGATGGAGCCATCAAAAGGGTCAACCAGAACTCAGCCATGGTGACAGACCTCCAGGATAGATTAGAAGAGGCATTCACAAAAATTGAAGATTTGGAGAATCGTTCTCGTAGGTACAATGTCCGCGTGCGTGGCCTCCCTGAAACTCACACAGATCTAGAGGGGGCTGTAAAAGACCTGATGAAAACCCTTATCCCTGATATAGCCAACCACCACATGGAAGTTGATCGCGTTCACCGAGCACTGACAGCCCCAAGGGCCGACGGCCTACCACGAGACATTATTGTTAAGCCACATCACTACCGCATTAAGGATAAGATGATGCTTGCGGCTCGCAACAGGCCGGACCTGTCGCTATTTGGAACACCAATACAGCTCTTTACAGATTTGGCGCCATCAACGGTCCAGAAACGCAGAAACCTACGGCCATTACTCCAGCAACTTATGGCCAAACAGATTAAGTATCGATGGTCGTTCCCTTTTAAGTTATCATTCACTTACAACGGAAAGTCCCACTCCTTTTCCACGTTCCAAGCAGGCGAGGACCTACTGCTTAGTCTCGGCATCATTGCACGGGACTCTCCGACTCCGATTTCATCTCCCCCTTGTCTGGATCATCGTCCCCTCTCCCCGATATGGCAGGATCGCACACGCTCACAGGCCAGAAATGCTCGCCGGAATACCTGAGTATTATTGCTCTTCTCTCTTTTTGCTTTTTTGCCCCCTTTTGGGAACTGTTAGTGCTTGATTGCACGGATATGGCCTGGGCCCATGGTGGACTATGGGCCTGATGGGGCCATCGTTACCGTTCACAGTTCACAGGTTACAAAGTCACGGGTTACAAAGTTACTGGAGTTCCTGGTTCTTCGAACTGGCTGCCAGCCGAATATTTTACAACCCCGACGGGCCCAACCTGGTCGAAGAAATTTTGCTTTTTGCTTTTTAGCAGTCTGGGGACCTTAGTCGGACCGCAATGTGTTCCCCTGTTGGGCTGTGGCTCGGGGGCCGGAACGACCGATGGGGACCCTTCCGGCCCCGGCGCCACTGGCCTTGGGAATGCATGTTCCTATAGACAGCCTGTTATGTTAAAACTGTATTGATTGATTTTGTCATTTCCGATATGACCTCGAATAGCCTGCTCGTACAGAGTGTAATCATATTTGGGTCGGGGTGGTCATGCTTGCCACCCAACTGCAAGACTACCTATCCTACGACAAGGATGGTACCCTTGCACCTAATTTGCCGGATGTTGTCTCCGGCAGGGGTTATTCCCCATTCCTTCATTCATCAGCTAGGATTGAGTTATATTGGTTGTTTGGGCCTAAGGCCTATGTATATGTTTTTTTGCTTTTATTTTTGTTTCTCTTCTTCTCTAATGCCTTTTCCTTCTCTCCCTTCCCCCTCTTTCTTTGGAGCCTCGGTTCAGCGCCCTTCCCTTATGTCATGGTCTGAGAGGTCACATAGCCAAACAGTCATCATCATCGGGACCCTTCTCGCTTCATTCATTATGCAAGGTAAGAGTGCTCTGCCCTACCACGATGGCCACCACATATAACACAGACTATTCGATAGTTAGCCACAATGTACATGGATTTAACTCCCCTACTAAAAGAACTAAGGCTTTCCAGTTTTATCATAAACAGAAGGCTGAAGTCCTGCTATTGCAGGAAACTCATTTCTCCAATGTCTCAGCGCCCCGTTACCTCAATGGGAAGTATCCACAGTTTTACTTGGCAGGGGGTCGAGAAAAGAAGGGCGGTGTAGCCATCTGCTTTTCGAAACGGACCCCCTTTACCCCCATCGCTATCGTTAAGGACAAGAGAGGTAGATATATTATGGCAGTGGGGCGGCTCCATGACCAGGAGGTGTCCTTTATATCATACTATGCCCCGAATACTGGACAGCCGGAATTCTTTAGCAAAATGCTGAAGATTCTTATGCCCAAAGTCCAGGGTCAGGTCATTATGGGAGGCGATAGTAATATTCCCTTGGACAGAATTATGGATAAATCGGACTCCTCTAGACCAACATTGAAACGCCCACCGACTGGAAGCAGCAAGGTTGCACGTCTGTTTCATTTCTATGACCTCATCGACGCCTGGCGAGAAAATAACCCTACGGTCAGAGACTTTACGCACTTTTCACAAGCCCATCATACTTACTCGAGGATAGACCACGTTCTAGTACGTACGCCTTTGCTACCATTTATTAAGTCGGTTAAGATTTTATCTACCCCTTGGTCTGATCATTCCCCGATAAAACTCTCTACTTCAGGGCTATGGACTAAATCTAGACCCTCCCCGTGGAGACTTAATGTGAGCTTGCTGAATGACCCTACAATCTTTTTAGAGATTCAAAAGGAAATACAGGAATACTTTAGACTTAATAAGGCATCGGACACATCCCCCGCAATTAACTGGGTAGCTCATAAAGCAGCGATTAGGGGCATATTGTTACAAGTGGCAGCCAGGATTAAACGCAATAGGGAACAGGCAAATAAGATTCTGGAAACTAACTTAGATAACTTACTTAGTGAACAGCACAGAAATCCCCTGGTAGATATAAGGCATAAAATTGACGAGGCTCGACTAGCACTAAATCTTAGCTTGACTACTCAAGCGGAGAAACATATTAGTTGGTCTAAGCACAGGTTCTATACGATGGGTGATAAACCTACCACAATGTTAGCTAGAAAACTGGTTCCTCGACCGTACACACCGACTTTGCCTAAACTACGACTATCCACGGGCCTAACCTCCCAGAACCCCGAACGGATAATTGGAGAATTTCACAAATTTTATGCTAAGCTGTATGGAGTGCAGGACAAGTTCGATTCATCTGAAGCGAGCACATTCTTTCGCGACTTACAGCTGCCTAAATTGACACAAGCCCATGCGGAACTGATGGACGGTGCTCTTACAGAGCCTGAAGTCAGGGCTGCAATCAAAACCCTACACCCTACCAAGGCCCCTGGGCCAGATGGATTCCCGGGTCACTACTATAGGAAATATCACGATCTTCTGGCCCCACATCTCTGTACTTACTTTAATGACCTGAGAAGCGGCAGCAAGCTCCCCAGCCATGAAAATGTAGCCTATATAAGTGTTATCCCGAAACCATGAAAGGACCATACAGACTGTTCCAATTATCGCCCAATTTCTCTGATCAATACGGATCTTAAGATTCTAACCAAAATACTGGCCCAGAGACTTAATACTTTTCTTCAGTGTTATATCCATCCTGACCAAGCAGGTTTTGTCCCGACAAGACAGGCATCGGACCAAACCCGCCGGATAATTAACCTTATCTCGGCAGTTCGGTCTGATTGGGATGGAAAGGGGACTAGGAGGGGAATGTTACTTTCATTGGATATCCAGAAGGCTTTCGATTCTATCTCCTGGGACTATCTTTTTGATGTTCTCACACGCTTTGGATTTGGGAGACGCTTTCTGGATCTCCTTCACATATTATATGATTCCCCCAGTGCCTCGCTAATGCTCAGAGGATATACATCCCAAACATTTCCTATCAGGAGAGGAACTAGACAGGGCTGCCCGTTGTCGCCACTATTATTCGCCCTGGCGATTGAACCACTAGCGCTCAAAATTCGCGCCTGCAGAGATATACAGGGCATTTATTGCGGAGACTATGAACACAAATGTTTACTCTTTGCGGACGACTTGTTGCTGACCTTGACCTCACCGATCACATCCCTACCTAACTTGTATGCTATTTTGCAGCCTTTCTCCAACATTTCCGGGTTGGCAATTAATCATAGTAAGTCAAGAGCACTGAACTTATCTTTGCTAAGCTCCACTCAGGCTACGCTTGAAAAATCATTTCAATTCCGATGGGAATCCACAGCTCTCCCTTATTTAGGCATACAGCTGACCTCATCTATTGGTGAGTTGTACAAAGAGAATTATCCAGCCCTTTTCAAACGGCTAACAGCTGACATGGCTAAGTGGCAGGTTCACCCGCCATCGTGGTTTGGCAGACTTCACTCAATTAAAATGAATGTTCTACCTCGATTATTGTATTTCTTCCGTACCTTGCCAGTTTCATTGGCCCGTGATGACCTTAAACGATTCCAGAATAAAGTACTACAGTTTATTTGGGGTGATAAGAGACCCAGGGTGAATAGGAGCACTCTATACACGTTGAAGCGGAGAGGAGGACTTGGTCTTCCAGACTTATTAAAATATTTTTATGCTGCCCAGATAGCACAACTTACAAGGTTTCACTCCCAACAGGCACAGGCCATTTGGATGGCTATGGAATCTTATTCCTGCCGTCCCAAACCTATTTCTTATATTTTATGGCTCCCTACCAAGGAGCGACCTCCTATACTTTGCCCTACTTT
The DNA here is from genome assembly GCA_029206835.1 of Rana muscosa. Lineage (NCBI taxonomy): Eukaryota > Metazoa > Chordata > Amphibia > Anura > Ranidae > Rana > Rana muscosa. The sequence continues at coordinate 655,040,489 of CM055122.1, read as the reverse complement.
ATCCATGTCACTGGAACTATGGGACAGACTCTCCAGATCTCACAAATTCAAATCTCCTCATTCTCCACTGACACCTCTGCTTCAAAATAAAGCATTCACCCCGGGTCTCACTCCACTAGCGTTCGAATGGTGGACTAATAAGGGTTTTAAGTGTATTGCTGACTTGTGCGATCATAGAGGTATGCTGACCGAACGGACTATGGCTGACAGGCATCAAATGCCTCCAGCGGAGGGTTATAGGTTCGCCCAAATCTCACATTATGTACAAACCCTGGCTCGCAAGAGCAACCTAGCAACCCAAACTCCCATGGAACATCTATGCAAAAATTATGATAAAATTAAAGGACATTTATCTGCTATATATTCGATATTGCTGAGTGTATCGACAAAGCTGACTTATATGGTCCAATGGGAGACCGACTTGCAGGAAACCCTGGATCTGGACGAATGGCATAGGATAGCCGAGACAGCATCTCGTTCGCTCGTCAATACTTCAATAATTGAGGCCAATTATAAGGTTCTACTGAGGTGGTATATGGTGCCGGCCAGACTGGCAACTTTTGTCTCAGGAGCTACCCCGTTGTGCTTTAGAGGATGTGGCCAGATGGGCACCACCTATCATATTTGGTGGACATGCCCAAAGGTCCGGAGGTTTTGGATCAGGGTGTATAATTTAGTTTACTCCCTTACCCAACTAAACCTAACTAAATCAGCTAAGCAAGCACTACTGGGGGGAGGAGATGTGGAAGCCTCCAAGTCCTGCAAGAGGCTCTTGACATTTATTTTTATTTCAGCCAAAATCACTATTGCTAGGAACTGGAAATCGGCAGCTCTACCATTCGATCAGCTTAAAGGCAAATTGTCTTGGTTGATGCTAAACGAACGCTTGACCGCTCTGGCCCAAGATAAAATGAAACTGTTTCATGGAGTTTGGGACCCATGGCTTCGTTACCTAACTAATGACCCGGGGATGTTTACAGCATAGCCTAGGGGATTAGGTTGAGATGTCTGGATGCTGAATCGGGGCTCCTCCCCCCCCCTCCCTCCCCCCATTCCCCCCTCCTCAACTGTCCTTTCCTTACTCTGTCTCCTTCCTTCTATTCTTTGTCACTGTCCTCTTTCCTCTCTTTTGAAATTTGTTTATTGTTTATTTTTGGAGTCAGATCCAGACCTTAGAGGTTTGTGCTGCTCCCTGTTTTCTCAGCTCCTACGGGACCATTGTCAGTCTGATCAGACCTCTGGGCTGCCCACACGGCCGGCTGAGTTGCGCCCCCCCCCGATAGATGGATGGGGGGGCGGCTCATCTGGGTGGACGGTTCAGATATGATCTGCGATGCTAATAGGGGTTAACGGCTTTACGGAGCTTCGGACTACTCCAAGGACCCCTACACTTGGTGATCTTCATTGTGTTACCCCAAATGTTGATTGTGACTGTACAATGTTATGTGGCGACTTTTATACATTTTGTATGACAAAACTTGAATAAAAAGATTGAAACACAAAAAAAAATTATTACAAAAAGTTGTCACTAAATGATATATTGCTCACACATGCCATTATTATATATGGAATTACACCCCAAAATACATTTTGCTGCTTCTCCTGAGTACGGGGATACCACATGTGTGGGACTTTTTGGGAGCCTAGCCGCGTACGGGCCCCCGAAAACCAAGCACCGCCTTCAGGATTTCTAAGTGCGCAAATTTTTGATTTCACTCCTCACTACCTATCACAGTTTCGAAGGCCATAAAATGCCAAAATAGCACAAAACCCCCCCAAATGACCCCATTTTAGAAAGTAGACACCCCAAGGAAATTGCTGAGAGGCCTGTTGAGCCCATTGAATATTTTTATTTTTTTGTCCCAAGTGATTGAATAATGACAAAAAAAAAAAAAAATACAAAAAGTTGTCACTAAATGATATATTGCTCACACATGCCATGGTTATATATGGAATTACACCCCAAAATACATTTTTCTGCTTCTCCTGAGTACGGGGATACCACGTGTGGGACTTTTTGGGAGCCTAGCCGCGTACGGGACCCCGAAAACCAAAGCACCGCCTTCAGGATTTCTAGGCACAAATTTTTGATTTCACTCCTCACTACCTATCACAGTTTCGAAGGCCATAAAATGCCAAAATAGCACAAAACCCCCCCCAAATGACCCCATTTTGGAAAGTAGACACCCCAAGCTATTTGCTGAGAGGCATGGTGAGTATTTTACAGCTCTCATTTGTTTTTGAAAATGAAGAAAAAATTTTTTTTTTTTTTTTTAATTTTCAAAACTTTGTGACAAAAAGCGAGATCTGCAAAATACTCACCATACCTCTCAGCAAATAGCTTGGGGTGTCTACTTTCCAAAATGGGGTCATTTGGGGGGGGGGGGGGTTTGTGCCATCTGGGCATTCCATGGCCTCCGAAACTGTGATAGGCAGTGAGAAGTGAAATCAAAAATTTACACCCTTAGAGAGCCTGAATGCGGTGATTGGTTTTTGGGGTCCCGTACGCGGCTAGGCTCCCAAAAAGTCTCACACATGTGGTATTCCCGTACTCAGGAGAAGCAACAGAATGTATTTTGGGGTGTAATTCCACATATACCCATGACATGTTTGAGCAATATATCATTTAGTGACAACTTTGTGCAAAAAATAAAAAAATAAATTGTCTATTTTCCGCAACTTGTGTCAACATATAAAATATTCCATGGACTCGACATGCCTCTCAGTATATAGCTTGGGGTGTCTACTTTCCAAAATGGGGTCATTTGGGGGGGTTTTTAACTGTTCTGGCATTTTATACACAACATTAGGAAGCTTACATCCACTCTTCTAACCACTTGAAGACAAAGCCCTTTTTCACACTTTTTGTTTACATGAAAACATTTTTTTTTTTTGCAAGAAAATTATGTTGAACCCCCAAACATTATATATATTTTTAAAGCAAAGGCCCTACAGATTAAAATGGTGGGAGTTGCAATTTTTTTTTCTACACAGTATTTGCGCAGCGATTTTTCAAACGCATTTTTTGGGGAAAAAATACACTTTTTTAATTTTAATGCACTAAAACACACTATATTGCCCAAATGTTTGATGAAATAAAAAAGATGATCTTAGGCCGAGTACATAGATACCAAACACGGCAAGCTTTAAAATTTCGCACAAACGCGCATTGGCGACAAACTACATACATTTTTAAAAGCCTTTACAGGTTACGCCGTTAGATTTACAGAGGAGGTCTACTACTAAAATTACTGCCCTCGATCTGACCTTCGCGGTGATACCTCACATGCATGGTGCAATTTCTGTTTACATATGACGCCAGACCGACGCTTGCGTTCGCCATTGGGCAAGAGCAGGGCAGGACAGGGGTGCTTTTTTTTTTATTATTAATTTTGCTTTTTGATTTTATTTTTAAACTGTTGCTTCCATATTTTTTTTTTTTTTTATCATTTTTATTGTTATCTCAGGGAATGTAAATATCCCCTATGATAGCAATAGGTAATGACAGGTACTCTTTTTTGAAAAAAACTGGGGTCTATTGGACCCTAGATCTTTCCTCTGCCCTCAAAGCATCTGACCACACCAAGATCGGTGTGATAAAATGCTTTCTCAATTTCCCAATGGCGCTTTTTATATCCGGGGGGGGGGGGGACATTCCCTCCCACTGCTTGTAAAAGCAGTCCAAAGGCTATTTAGCCACTAGGATTGCTTTTACATGAAAGCCGGCCGCTGGCTGAAAAGAATGATACCAAGATGATACCTAAACCCACAGGCATCATTCTGGTATAAACATTCAAAGTCCAGCAACATACGTTGCTGGTCCTTGTTGGACATGTATTGTAATCTTTTTTTTCATGCAGCCTGTTGGCTGAACGAAAAAAAAAGATTGATCGGTGGGTATGCCCACCATTAGAATACCGCCCTTCATCCACCCACTTCTAATGATGGGCATACATGCACCATTTATATATGCCGAAGCATGAGGGCATCTTCCCGCAAAAGTTATGCCGCGTACACATGGTCAGACTTTTCCACGGGCAAGCCTCCGTCGGAATTTCGACCGTATGTACGCGGCATTAGGAGCAAAAATCGCTCCTCCGCCCCTGCTGCCCCAATGCTTCGGCATATATGCTTTTTTTTTTTTAACTGTAGTGGTGAATTCACCTCCTACAGCACTGGAGTCGCAGGGATCAGGTCTGTCTCTGCGAACGCTGCAGTTATGTGTGTTGTGTTTTGCAAGTGACAGTGATCGATCGATACTGCACTTGGGTGGCCTGGGCTGGACGGAGGGGCAAAACGCAGGTGCCAGCAGGTATCTGGGCTGATCCCGCTAACACTGCGTTTTTGGGAACCCTAAATTGCTGGGGACGCTAGTATAGATCTGATCAGATATTGATCTGTTCAGATACTATACCACTAAGGGGGGTGTATGCTTAACGCGTGGGTGTTAGCGCTACTGGCACTAACCTGACGCTGCCTGGGGTGTGACGCAGACCCTCTCTGACGCTAAAACCTAATTGATATCACCCGCCGGGCGATCAGGGGGTTAAACCTTTATTGGGTTATATACGGCGGGTGCCCTGACACTATAAAAAGCAAACTAACACCCCAGCGTCACCCGTAACACTTATATGGTGATTACTGGTGAAAGGGTTAACTAGGGGCAGCTAGGGGGTTAAAACCTTTATTAGGTAATATATGGGGGTACCTGACGCTATATAAAAACCTGACGGCGAACCTAAAAAAAAATTACTGGCTATCGGCATCACCGACACTAAGACAACGATCATAAAAACGATCGCTTAGCGACAGTGGTGAAAGGGGGTGAAAGGGTTACCTGGGGGGCGATCAGGGGGTTAAACCTTTATTAGATAATATATGGGGGTACCTGACGCTATAAAAACCTGCGGCGAACCTAAAAAAAATTACTGGCTACCGATCTGCATCACCGACGCTAAGACAGCGATCAGAAAAAGTATCGCTTAGTGACAGTGGTGATAGGGGGTGAAAGGGTTACCTGGTGGGCGATCAAGGGGGTTAAACCTTTATTAGGTAATATATGGGGGTACCTGACACTATAAAAACCTGCGGCGAACCTAAAAAAAATTACTGGCTACCGATCTGCATCACCGACGCTAAGACAGCGATCAGAAAAATTATCGCTTAGCGACAGTGGTGATAGGGGGTGAAAGGGTTACCTGGGGGGCGATCAAGGGGGTTAAACCTTTATTAGGTAATATATCGGGGTACCCGACGCTATAAAAACCTGCGGCGAACCTAAAAAAAATTACTGGCTACCGATCAGCGTCACCGACGCTAAGACATCGATCAGAAAAATGATCGCTTAGCGACGGCGGTGCTAGGGGGTGAAAGGGTTATCTGGGGGGTGATCAGGGGGTTAAACCTTTATTAGGGGGGGTTAGGGGGCTACACTGGACCTAAAACTAAATGTAGTGACACTTCTACAGTCACAAATGTCACTGATTGCAGTGATCACTAAATAAATGGTCACTGCAATCAGTGACACTGTGACTGGGGGCTGGGGGTGATCTGGGGGGGCGATTTATGTGCCTATGTGTCCTGGTGTCAGTGTGCTGTTTTGTGCACTAACCTGCATCTTCTCCTGTACGGCGCTCGGTATATGTGAGCGCCACAGGAGAGATGACATCACTTCCTCCTGCCTGTGTAAACAGTACACAGGCAGGGGAAGCTCTCTCATTCGCCGGGAGCGATCGAGAGGGGGGGGGGGGGGGGCGGAATCGAACGGCCGTCCCCTCATGCCGGATCGCTCCCGAAGGTAAAACGACCACCCACTGTAAAGAAGGGGGGTCCGATCGGACCCCCCAACTATACAAAGGCAATCACGTATATGTACGTGATTCTGCCTGTCGGTGCCATTCTGCCGACGTATATTTACAGTGGGCGGTCGTTAAGTGGTTAATTAGAAGCTAGGATTAAAATATTATTTTAGTATTAGTGTTTAATAGATTAAAACTGTCGATATATAACATTATAGTGAATTATATGTGTATTTATGCGGTTAATGCTTTGCTGCAGGTGTCAGCTCCTTCCTGTGTCTTTCCCCTTTGGGGATTCTCATCCCATGTGGTGAATTCTTGTAAGCTGCAAACTTTTCCAGCGGCGTTCCGGCACGTGGGGAACCCACACGGCCAGGAGGTCACTTTGTAAGTCCATGGGCGCATCTCCCAGTGGAAACTCTGGTACAAAGTATCCAATGTCTACACACAACAAATTGGTGATTATGTTACTTACATATATAATTTTTGAATTTCTGTACCACTTAGGTGGAAACCTTTGAAATTTACTATGTATACTTTTTTATAGCAACACCGAAACCTCTGAAGAAGACCCGTGAAAAGGGTTGAAACGTGTTAGAAATTGCTACATGCTTTGATATACAATGTGTCAAGCTGTAGGACAATTTTTAGTGTTTACAATTGTGTAGTACTTTTATTACATGTTACCAGAGCTCATATCTTAACTTGTTATTGACTACTTAAAATTTTAATAAATAATCCCTTTTACACATACATTGTTGTCAACTCTTGAATCCAGCTGCCCAAAAACCCCACTGGGGGAACATCCCATCCTTCAGAAGAGTGGATGTAAGCTTCCTAATGTTGTGTATAAAATGCCAGAACAGTTCAAACCCCCCCCAAATGACCCCATTTTGGAAAGTAGACACCCCAAGCTATATACTGAGAGGCATGTCGAGTCCATTGAATATTTTATATGTTGACACAAGTTGCGGAAAAAAAATGTTTTTTTTTTTTTTTTTGCACAAAGTTGTCACTAAATGATATATTGCTCAAACATGCCATGGGCATATGTGGAATTACACCCCAAAATACATTCTGTTGCTTCTCCTGAGTACGGGGATACCACATGTGTGAGACTTTTTGGGAGCCTAGCCGCGTACAGGACCCCAAAAACCAAGCACCGCCTTCAGGCTTTCTAAAGGTGTAAATTTTTGATTTCACTCCTCACTGCCTATCACAGTTTCGGAGGCCATGGAATGCCCAGATGGCACAAAACCCCCCCCAAATGACCCCATTTTGGAAAGTAGACACCCCAAGCTATTTGCTGAGAGGTAAGGTGAGTATTTTGCAGATCTCGCTTTTTGTCACAAAGTTTTGAAAATTGAAAGAAAAAAAAAGAAATTATTTTCTTTCTTCATTTTCAAAAACAAATGAGAGCTGTAAAATACTCACCATGCCTCAGAAAATGGCTTGGGGTGTCTACTTTCCAAAATGGAGTCATTTGGGGGGGTTTTGTGCTATTTTGGCATTTTATGGCCTTCGAAACTGTGATAGGTAGTGAGGAGTGAAATCAAAAATTTGCGCCCTTAGAAATCCTGAAGGCGGTGCTTGGTTTTCAGGGGCCCGTACGCAGCTAGGCACCCAAAAAGTCGCACACATGTGGTATCCCCGTACTCAGGAGAAGCAGCAAAATGTATTTTGGGGTGCAATTCCACATATAACCATGGCATGTGTGAGCAATATATCATTTAGTGACAACTTTTTGTAATTTTTTTTTTTTTGGTCATTATTCAATCACTTGGGACAAAAAAAAAAAATATTCAATGGGCTCAACATGCCTCTCAGCAATTTCCTTGGGATGTCTACTTTCCAAAATGGGGTCATTTGGGGGAGTTTTGTACTGCCCTGCCATTTTAGCACCTCAAGAAATGAGATAGGCAGTCATAAATTAAAAGCTGTTTAAATTCCAGAAAATGTACCCTAGTTTGTTAACGCTATAACTTTTGCGCAAACCAATAAATATACGCTTATTGACATTTTTTTTACTAAAGACATGTGGCTGAATACATTTTGGCCTAAATGTATGACTAAAATTGAGTTTATTCGATTTTTCTTATAACAAAAAGTAGAAAATATCATTTTTTTTTACATTTTTTTGGTCTTTTTCCGTTTATATTGCAAAAAATTTAAATCGCAGAGGCAATCAAATACCATTAAAAGAAAGTTCTATTTGTGGGAAGAAAAGGACGCAAATTTTGTTTCGGTACAACATTGCATGTCCGCACAATTTCCAGTTAAAGCAGCGCAGTGCAAAATTCTGAAAACACCTCTGGTCCTTTAGCTACTAAATGGTCCGGGGCTTAAGTGGTTAAAAAAAGTAAAACAAAATAGCAAGTGTGTTAGATGCTAAAGGTTCATATCTCATCCATAGATTAGCCAAGGGCTAGATGCTGCCTTTTTTGCAAAATAATATAATGAATTTGTTTAACCACTTAAGGATCAGCCCATGTAGATTTATGTCGGCAGACTGGCACGGACAGGCATAATCACGTACCTGTATGTCCCTTTTAAATGCCTGCCGTGTGGTCGCGCGCTCGCGTCCCTGCCGCCTTCCCCATGAGTCGGACCACGGGTCCCGCAGGCTCGATCGCCGCGGGGATCCCCGCGATCGCTTCACGCAGGTATAGAGCGGGGACCCCACTCTGCCTAGTGACAATGACACGGATCTCCACTCCGTGTACTCGGAGCGAAGATCAGTGTCATGTGACACAGCCCATCCCCCCTACAGTAAGAAACACTCAATAGGGAACACTTATCCCCTACAGCGCCACCTAGTGGTTAACCCCTTCACTGCCAGTGTAATTTTCACAGTAATTAGTTCATTTTTATAGCACTGATCGCTGCAAAAATGACAATGGTCCCAAAAATGTGCCAAAAGTGTCGGATGTGTCCGCCATAATGTCATAGTCACAGTAAAAGTTGCTGATCGCCGCCATTACTAGTAAAAAAATTAATAAAAAAAAAAGCCATAAACCTATCCCCTATTTTGTAGATGCTATAACTTTTGCGCAAACCAATCAATAAATGCTTATTGGCAGTTCTTTATACCGAAAATATGTAGAAGAATACATATCGGCCTAAACTGAGGAAAAAAATAATTTTTATCTTTTTTTAGGGATATTTATTATAGCAAAAAGTAAAAAATATTGCATTTTTTCAAAATTGTCGCTCTATTTTTGTTTATAGCGCAAAAAAATAAAAACCGCAGAGGTGATCAAATACCACCAAAAGAAAGCTCTATTTGTGGGAAAAAAAGGACGTCAATTTTGTTTGGGACCCACGTTGCATGACCGCGCAATTGTCAGTTAAAGCGACGCAGTGCTGAATCGCAAAAAGTGGCCTGGTAATTGACCAGCAAAATGGTCCGGGGCTGAAGTGGTTAAATATACAGGTCTTCAATAAGCGGGCACACTGTATGTAAATGAAAATTAAGACGATATGTATGCCAGTGCAAATTTGCTAATTCAGTATCGCATAACCTTTCCTAAAGGCAAATATTTCAAAAAAGATAACCAGTGAATCTTCAGCATCAATTCAGATTAACATAAAACAAATTACTTTGAATGAACAATCTTATTAAAAAATGATACACATCAAGGCTAATTAAAAACTCAGAAAAATTTGTAGTCAACATATTTGAAGAAGAAACACTTTAAAAACATTATTTTTTTCCAATTCAAACAAATATGTAATGATACATCAATCGAACATGCTTCATTTCTGTTTGAAACGTACAAAGTTAATATGTTTATTTGGCTTAATTGATGTTCAGCATTATATTTACGATCTCTTTATGTATGGACTGTATAAGACACAGAGGCCATCATAGAAGGTAAAGAACTCCTCTAAGGACATTTAAAAAAAAGCCCTAGGTTCACTTATGCGTTCTTTAACCATTGTGAAGTTGTCTTTGAATTCAACCAGTGTAGTAGTTGCCCGAAATCAGATTTCAGGAGGGAGCGCCCATTCTAGAAGTCGAGTGGCAGAAATGGCCAAATTCCACGGAAGGGGTTGGTGGATCATTAAAAAAAAATGATATTACTTTCATGTCTTTTGCAAGTAAGGCAGTTGTTATAATTAAGCTTCCATTGCCCAAATAACCTCTGGGTTAAGTTGCCACTGCCATTTATTTGCAGGTTATGCTCTCGCCAAATCTGTGAACTACCAGTATTTTCTACAAAGGTCAATTTATATGGGGCAATCTTATAGACATGAACACCTCTACCCACTTATAGGTATAAGAAAATGATTAGAATAAACCTTACAATATCAAAGAAACTGAGGGAGAAAAGAAACACTGGAATACTAGTCCATACCAGTGTTCAAAGGTGTGTTTGCTTTGGAAGAAAAAAAAAACACCTCTAACGTTGGATGTCCTCTGCTGGGTGTCCTACACGTTGCTGCATTATGTAAAATTACCGGTATTTCGTTTTTTAGAATTGAGTGCCACGGTAATGTGCAAAATTTTAAAGGGTGCCTTAAATGAAAATAAATTGACAAAGACAGAACTAAACAAACACATGCCAGGCTCTAGTTAAATTTTTATACAATTTACCTTTTTTTATCATTTCATATTTGAATATACTGTAAGACGCAATGAAAAATCAGGTTACAATGCTGATTAACAGACTGAGCCACATTAAGGTTTTAAGTCACCCTATGTAAATTTGTTATGCAGTGCTCTTTACCACAGTGGAAAATCTGTCACTCTTTTTGTAACCTTTGTATCTGAATCCAGCAAGGCACACTACTGAACTTCTCCCTGGGCACCAAAATGTATGTTACAACATATGAAGAACAGTATAAAGCCCCTATTATCCAAAAATAGTCAGATTTTCTATTGTTGAAAGTATAGATTTTGGTTTACATGTACTTCTATACTCTGCAGGGGAGAATTTGATAAAATCTGTAAAATTGCCTGATTCCCTGCGCTACTATGTGCAAAAACAAAATACAGTATACTTTGGGGTCTTCCGCTTTATACCTATATGTGTTTCCACATATACAAAAACTGTGAAAAAAGTGGTACAGCGCTACCCCTATAGTAAACAATACCCAAAACAAACGGGACATACACAATGGGTTAACTCAAATAAGGCATGCTCATAATACTTCAATACTTTCCTGTAGTAAATAAATCATGTGAAATTCTGGACTACAAAGTCCCAATTACAATATGTATACGATCATAAAAACACTCTCAGTGATACAATTCCATGCTGTGCTCATATAGCAAACAGAAAAATGACAGTGTCCAGTGTATGAAAACCCTCTTCTTGTGAACTAGGTGAAAAGTTAACACAAAAGTCCTTCTGTGAACCGAACAGGGATAAACCCAAACCACTGCAGGTGCCCCTCCACCTTCCAAACTATGCGCTCATCTCCAGCATAGACCTGTTACAGGTCTAACCGAGCCTTCCCCTTTAAGGGGTAGATACAGCCACCACTGTAGGGATCCTATTCCTGTTCCATTCCTTCCAGCCTGTGATGCTCCATAAGATGATGATGTAAGGGCCCCAGTGTCCTCGATCTCGCTTATATACCAAATTATGATCGAAAAGTGACAAGTGACGAAACTCATCGGAAGAGCCTGATGCCGTCATTGCACGCATACAGGACGTTTGAACCCTGGCTGTACAGATCCGAGGTTTACAGTATCCAAGTGATCTTTTAAAGGGGGCTGCACACCCCTAATATGCCAAGTCCATTACCTAGGTGCACTAGAGGTAAAACACTGAGAAATTTTAGTTTTTATTCTTTAAGTTTTTATTAAAGTGGTTGTAAAGTTAGAAGGTTTTTAATCTTAATGCATTCTATGCATTAAGATAAAAATCCTTCTGTGTGCAGCATCCGCCCTCAGCCCCCCCCATATATGTACCCGAGCCCCATCTCTATCCAGCAATGTACAAGAGTGCCTCAGCTATCCGTGACTCCCTCCCGATTGGCTGAGACACAGCAGCGGCGCCATTGGCTCTTGCTGCTGTCAGTCAATTCGCCAATCAAGAGAGAGGGGGCGGGGCCAGTGCTCCATGTCTGAATGAACACAGAACTTCGGCTCGGGTGACCCCAAAGCAAGCTGCTTGCTGTGGGGGCACACGACAGGAGGGAGGGGCCAGGGGAGCCAAAGAGGAACCCAAGAAGAGGAGAATCTGGGCTGTTTTGTGCAAAACCTCTACACAGAACAGGCAAGTAGATCATGTTTGTTATTTTTTTATGCGATTCAGCACTATGTCCGCGTTTTGATTTTTCTATGAATATCATCTTATGAAGCATCACAGGCTGGAAGGAATGGAACATAAATAGGATCCCTTAACCCAGTGGTGGATGTATATACCCCTCAAAGGCGAAGGCTTGAATAGACCTGTGGCAGGTCTATGCTGGAGGTGAGCGCATAGTTTGGAAGGTGGAGGGGCACCTGCGGTGATCTGTGTTCATCTTCTTTTCGGTTCACAGAAGGACTTGTGTTAACCACTTACGGACCGCCCGACGTCTTAATGCGGCGGTACTTTGGAGAGGGATATCGTTGTTATGGCAGCAGCAAGTTACCATGACCCCAGTATCCTCTTCTTCCACAGGTGGTCCGCTTTCAGATAAAAGTGGTCTCTGCAGCGGATTCGCCGCAAGATCACTTATCGCCGCTTATCGCTGCCCTCCGCCGCTTACCGGAGCCGACGGCAGGGGTGGAGGCAATCGGGTCCTTTCTCCTGTTAGGTATGGAGACGAGTGAGGGGAAGATGGCCCCCACCCGTCTCCATACCACACCAACGTCAAAACTTCACTTCCACCCATAGGTCTTAGAGACTTTTTTTTTATTGCATTTTAGTGTAAATATGAGATTTGAGGTATTTTTGACCCCAGATCTCATATTCAAGAGGTCCTGTCATGCTTTTTTTCTATTATAAGGGATGTTTACATTCCTTGCAATAGGAATAAAAGTGACAATTTTTTTTATAAAAACAGTGTAAAAATAAAAAGGTAAAATAAATAATATAAAAAAATGTTTAAACGCACCCCGTTCCGCCAAGCTTGCGTGCAGAAGCCAACGCATACGTGCTTTGAATTTAACAGAAGCTGCCACATCCTATTCTATCCTTTAATATGCCCTTAAGACCGCTTTTAAAAAGCAAAGATGAAATGAGAATAAGAATGACACATGGGTGGAGTGTATGCCCAAAAGGTACTAGAACTAGTTCTAGAATTGTCAATCAGGTATAGTAGAATTAATTTTAATAAAAATGGTTAAAAGCGGAAGTAAACACATCCATAAAACAGTTTCATTTCTGGCACGTGCCAGAAATGTAACACTCACATTGGTTGTGCTCTCAACCAAACTGTCAAACCATCTAATGGCTGGTGTCATAACTGATCACATGTGCAGCATCATGGCAGTTGTAGATTAAACAGAGGCAAAGATGGCAGCTTCCTTGGCTGAAAACAATAGGGGGGTTTACTTACACTATAAGAAGAGTGACAATCCTACTCAGGACTACACAAAGCTAAGACCTTGTATGCTTGCATACATTTGGGTCAACCAAATGTATCTGTACAGGTGAATGCAGTACTCACATTTATACATGAGGGAACACTGTGCTGCCTACAAACCTTTTCACAGACCCAGAGGATTATACTAAACTTGGAGGCAAAAGAACAAAAGCAAAACCGATATGAACAAAAAACAAAAAAAAAAAGCAGGAAAAGCACATTTTCTATTCAGTCCAACTGCATCTTGTTTAAAGCATTGCCAATTTGCGGAGTGCTGGGTTATTTATGAAGTTTGGGATGCTTCATTTAGGTAATAACAATCCAGAGAAAATTGGATGTTAGCAGCCAGAAGCAAAAGCTGATTATGACGTTTCCACATCAGAGTGTGTTTGTAAAGAATAAAATAGAGGGGGGATAAATGACATCCACGGGTGTTTGTGGTGCAGGATGTTCTACAAGCAATTATCAAGAGAATGACAGAAAATTGACCCATTTACTCTGAAAACTTCTTCACAATTTCATTTCATGCCCATTTCAGAACAGCGCGTTCTTGTGAGGGCGGTAGACAGATTACCAGCTTGCGTCCCTTCTTTCACTGGTAATGCGTTACAGGTTGAAAAAAGAAGGAAAACAGCTGCCCTCTGCCATATACCTGATGCTTGTTCTGTATGGCTTCACAACAATAAGGGCGTAGCGTGTGATTTATTTTTGATCAGTCAGGATAATGCATCTGAGGAATAATCATCATGCTCATCTGTGACTGCCTCTTATTACTGTAGCGAGAGATGACCGTGCTGTGAAAATGCATTGAAACATAATTATGGAGAAACGTTACGATTACATTGTCCACTGCAGAAATAAAAAAATAAAAAAAGACTTGCGTCACTGTACTGCATTGAATGATGGGGAAGTGTTATTTAGTGACAGTAAAGGTAGCGGTGCAAGTACCAAGGCAAACAACGTGGAAGTGTCACCAACTGGAATGTTCACATTATTTAAATAAAGTGTGAAATGCTGTCAGTAAAATAGATCTGATTCCATTCCATAGTAAACAGCTAACCTGCAAAGAATGCTGCTGGGTCATACTTTTGCATTTAAAAACTTCAGACCAAAATGACCCACAAGTTTTTATTTTGTAACCTGCTCTCGGAGAAAAATATATGTAAACTGTAATTTTATTATCATCTACTGCTATATTTTTTATAAATCAGTAATTTTGTACTTCCAGGTGGATTTAATTAGCAAACACTGGTAAAGCAGGATCACAGTGATATGTACAGATTAAAATCATTAATATGCCATTTGGTCTAGGCATAGAAGCGGTCATGCAAAATGGCTGCTTGTTTTTAACTGGGTCGCTATGGACCTGCCGATTGTATCAAACATCCATCAGAGCAAAAAATAGGATTGTTGTACTCACCGCAAAATCCATTTCTCTGAGTTCATGGACGGACACAGCTTCTTTGACAAGTGGGTATTATCCTTCATTTATGAGTGACTAGGCAGAAAACTTGTACAACGTGTTAACACACCACACCCTATACAGCACCGCCCAGGGGGCGGACCCTCTGGGTATAATCCCTCTCTCTGCACCTCGCAGATCAGTTCGTCAAAAAGCAGTACACGCTTAAAACGAGGGGTGGGTGCTGTGTCCGTCCATGAACTCCGAGAAATGGATTTTACGGCGAGTCCAAAAATCCTATTTACTCTTTCGTTCATGGACGGACACAGCTTCCTATTGACAAGTGGGATGTCCCAAAGAAGTGTCAAAAATGAGGGGCGGGAACAGCATTAAAACAACTTCACCCCAAAACAAAACAGAGCTCCTCAACGGAGGAGTTGCAACTCTAAACAGCCGCCTGCAATACCTTGCGGCCGAAAGAAGCATCCGAAGATGTACACACATCAACTTGTAAAGTCTAGTGAAAGTGTGAACGGACAAGCAGGTCACCGCCTTACACACCTGGTGAAACAGACGCTTGATGCTCCCAGAGCTCGGACAGCATCCAAAAAATACGTCGTAGTCTCCTAGGATTCGATGGATTAGGGCACAAGGATGGCAGAACAATGTCTTCCTTGAGATGGAAGGTCGAAACGACCTTATGAAGAAAAGAAGGCTGCGGACGCAGAACCACCTATCCTTGTGGAAGATCAGAAAAGGAGCCTTGCATGACAAGGCTGCCAGTTTAGAAACACGTCTTAACTGACGTAACACTAAGAGGAACCTCTTGCCCTGGTCGAATGCGCCGGGTAAAGGAGGCGCCTGACCCTTCATGGCATAAGCCTGATCACGATCTGTCGGATCCACCTAGAGATGGTGACCGACGAGACCGCTGGGCCCTACTTGGGACCAGCCACCGAAACAAACAGTGAGTCTGGACTCCGGAACGGAGCAGTACCAGACAAGCATACTCTCAGAGCTTGGACAACGTCCAAGAAATGCACGGTTGTCTCCTTAGGATTCGACGGATGAGGACACAAGGGTGGCAGTACAATGTCTTCCTTGAGATGAAAGGTCGAAACACGACCTTAGGAAGAAAAGAAGGCTGCGGACGCAGCACCACCTTATCCTCGTGGAAGATCAGATAGGCAGGCTTGCTCAGAAACCCGTCTTATTGGCATAACAGCCACCAAAGGGACCACTTTCTGAGAAAGTGTCCACAAGGGAATCTCCCTGATGTTCTCAAACGGTGGTTTCTGAGGCACTTAGAGGCCATGCCGTTAAAGCCATTGACTGCAAGCAGGATGGCATATGGGACCCTGCAACAGCAGGTGCTCTCGTAGTGGTAGACGTCAAAAGGACGTCTGCTACACAAGCCCCACGGAGGTAGTGGAGGGTGGACCGGAGGGGCCGCCTGCCAAACCCACTGTACAAACGTTCTCACTAGAGTGAGCCACCAGGGGTCATTGAAAAGGACAGCCTGCCCCCAAATTGTTCTTAAAGTAACATTTTTGGCCCGTTCCCTGCTGAAGAACAGCAGGACTCTGGAACCAAATAAGTACCAAATGGATATGTAGGTCTTCCAAGTGCAATGGTAAATCTTGCTAGGGGATGATTTCCGAGCACTCCTCATGGTAGAGATCACCGAGTCTGACAGGCCCCGGTCTCTTAGCATCTAGCTCTCAATAGCCATGCCGTTAAGCCAGTGACTGTAAAAACAGGATGGCGTATGGGACCTTGCTACAGCAGGTCCTTTCTTAGCGGTAGACGCCAAGAGGCGTCTGCTACCAGATGCACTAGATCGGCGTACCAAGGACGCCGAGGCCAATCCAGAGCAATTGGAACCATTGGAATCCTCTCTGCCTCCAATCTGCGAAGCAGCTGAGGAAGGAGCTTCAGAGGAGGAAAGGCATAGATTAGCCGGTACTGAATCCACAGTGCCATCAACGCATCTGTCGTGCCTCCCCTCTGGCAAAGGAGCTGAAACGCCTCCGGGGGTAGAGACCATTCTCCTTGGTCCAGCATCTGGCGACTCAAGTAGTCCGCCTGCCAGTTCCCACACCCGGAATGTATACGACTGACAGGCCTGGTACGCTCCTTTCTGCCCACCGTAGGAGCTGAGCGACCTCCGATGCTGCAGCTGAGCTGCTTGTTCCTCCTTGTTGGTTGACATACGCCACCACTGTGGCGTTTGTCCGACTGGATTCTGACTAGACACCCCTGTAGCATCTGAGACCATGAGGAGAGGCAAAGTCAGATTGCCCGGAGTTCCAGGACAATCCGTGAACACCATCCAGTAAAAAGGAAGGAACGACTTTCCAGACAGAAATGCCGGTGATGTCGGCCACCAACTAGGGAGGTCCTGACTAGGTGGCTCACCCGGATTTTGACAATCCAGGGATGAAGGGCACTTGACCCTCTGGACAGAATTACCTTCTGTAACACTTGGGTGTGAAATAGTGCATATGGTACCGTCTCAAAGGAGACTACCATGAGGCCCAGGACTCGCCTGAAAAAGTGGCGTGACAACCATCTTGGGATGTCAACTGCCATACCGCAGCCCGAAGGGTCTGAAACTTCCCCATAGGGAGGAAAAAAACCTTCGCCAGAATCAACCCTAGATGCACTAGGAGTTGAGACGGTACCGATACTGACTTCTGAGTGTTCAGCACCCAACCAAGAAATGGAGGGTCTTACAGGTTATAGACACTCTCACCTCTAATTTTGAGCTTGAGGTGGTCCTCAGAAGAACGTCCAAGTTGCCCATGATAGCGAGGCCACGCTGTCTTAGTAGTAGGGCCAGAATCGGGGAAAGCACCTTGGCTGATGCCAGGCCAAAGGGGAGAGCCACCAGTGGTAGTGGTCTTTCCCGGCCGCTAAACGCAGACATCTCTGATGCCTGGTGCATATGGGAACATGCAAGCATGCGTCCTTGATGACCAAGGATGCCGGAAAATAGGATTTTTATAACAGCTTACCTGTAAAATCCTTTTCTTGGAGTACATCACGGGACACAGAGCGGCATAGTCATTACTATGTGGGTTATATAGTTTACCTTCAGGTGCTGGCACTGGCAACTTCCAAACCGGAAGTACCCTCCCCTATATAAGCCCCTCCCATCCGGGAGCACCTCAGTTTTGTAGCAAAGCAATAAGTGTCCCCAAAAGAGGGGTGGGAGCTCTGTGTCCCGTGATGTACTCCAAGAAAAGGATTTTACAGGTAAGCTGTTATAAAAATCCTATTTTCTTTCTCGTACATCACGGGACACAGAGCGGCATAGTCATTACTATGTGGGATGTCTTAAAGCAATGCCCAATGAGGGGGGGGATACACCATACATAAGCTGAGCGCTATCAGACATGAGGATCTTTTGCGGCCTGCAACACACTGCGCCCAAAGGCGACATCCTCCTGACTTCTAACGTCCATCTGGTAGAACCTAGTAAACGTGTGTACTGAAGACCATGTTGCGGCCTTACAGATTTGAGCCAGGGAGGCCTGGTGATGCACTGCCCATGAAGTTCCAACTGCTCTCGTGGAGTGCGCCCTAACTTTGAACGGAGGCGGTCTCCTTCTCAAGCCATAGGCTTGCATAATGACCTGTCGAATCCACTTGGCTAAAGTAGATTTTGACGCTGCCTGACCCTTTCTGGGGCCTTCCGGCAGAATAAACAAAGTATCCGTTCTGCGAATCTGAGCAGTGGCTTTTAGATAAGCTTTAACTGCTCTTACTACATCCAAAGAATGTAATAATTTTTCCTCTACTGAACTAGGTTTGGGGAAAAAAGAAGGAAGAACCACATCTTGGTTCAAATGAAAACTCGATACCACCTTAGGAAGAAAGGCTGGATGAGGACGTAACACTACTCTGTCCTTATGGATAACCAGATATGGCTACCTACAGGACATAGCGGCTAATTCCGACACTCTTTTAGCCGAACAAATGGCTACTAGAAAAATCAATTTCCTGGTGAGAAGAACCAGGGAAATATGCTGTAATGGTTCAAATGGTTGTTTCTGTAGAACCGACAGAACCAGGTTTAAGTCCCATGGACAAATGGGAATATTAACCGGAGGGCTAATACGCATCACTCCTTGTATAAAGGCTTTGACTAGTGAATGTGAAGCCAAGGGCCTCTGAAAAAATATTGACAAGGCAGAAATCTGACCCTTGATAGTACTCAAGGCAAGCTTCCTATCTACAGCCCACTGTAGGAAGTCCAGAATCCTACCCATTACGTACTTACGTGGATGCCATTTCTTGGCCTCACACCAGGCGATGTACGCCTTCCAGATTCTATAGTAGATCTGCCTGGATACCGGCTTCCTGGCATTGATCATGGTAGATACCACAGGATTAGAGAGACCTCTCTTTTTTAGAATGTGGGCTTCAATAGCCAGGCCGTCAAACCTAGGGCTGGTAAGGAAGGGTGGTATATTGGTCCTTGCGAAAGCAGGTCCGGACGATGTGGGAGGGTCCAAGGACTCCCCACAGACATTTTTACAATCTCCGCGTACCATGCTCTTCGGGGCCACGCTGGAGCCACCAGAATCACTGGTTTCTTTTCTACCCTGATTCTGCGGAGTAATCGAGGTAACAATTGTGGCGGTGGAAATGCATATATCAGCGTGAACTGATCCCAAGGGAACACTAGGGCATCCGAGCCGCAAGCTAGGGGATCCCTTATCCAAGAGACAAACCTGTCCACCTTTGCGTTGAATCTGGATGCTAGCAGATCTACATCCGGTGTTCCCCACCGCTGACATATTGTCCGGAAAACCTCGGGGTGAAGGGACCATTCCCCTGGGCATAATTGTTGGCGACTTAGAAAGTCCGCCTTCCAATTCTCCACTCCTGGAATGAATACCGCGGATATGGCTGGGACATATCTTTCTGCCCATTTCAGGATGCAATTTACTTCCCTCTGGGCTGCACGACTCCTGGTGCCACCCTGATGATTGATATATGCCACTGCCGTGGCATTGTCCGATTAAATTCTGACAGGGGACCCTTGGAGTTTGGATGTCCATGCTACTAGGGCATACCGGGCTGCTCGTATCTCTAAGAGATTGATGGGCAGGGCCTTTTCTGCATCCGTCCATCTGCCCTGGAGAGACCATTGCTCCAGTACTGCTCCCCAGCCTATAAGGCTGGCATCTGTAGTGACCACCTTCCAAGAAATCGGACTGAAGGATTTCCCTTTTTCCAGATTCTGGGGAACCAACCACCAACGGAGGCTCTTGCGAACGGAAGGGGACAAGGACATTGGTAAGTCTAAGGCCTGAACTTTTTTGTTCCAGGCTGACAGTATAGCCCTTTGCAAATTCCTTGAATGGAATTGACCGTAGGGTACTGCTTCGAATGATGCCACCATTTTTCCCAGCAGCCTCATGCACAGGCGTATGGATGGCTGTCTTTTTGTACCCACTAGGTGGATCAAATCTCTCAAAGACGACACCTTTTCTTGAGGCAAGAAAATTTTTCTCTGGTCTGAATCCAGCCTTAGCTGACTTGTCTCGGTTGATAATCCAACCGTGAGATTCCAGATACTCGATTGTCTCGTGAACAACCACTTCTAGTTTTTCCACTGAGTGGTCTATCAGCAACAAGTCGTCTAGATATGCCATTATCGTTACACCTCGTGTTCTTAGATTGGCCAATAATGGGGCCAGAATTTTTGTGAACACGCGTGGTGCTGTGGCCAGACCGAAGGGTAAGGCTCTGAACTGAAAATGGCGCCCTTCTACTGCAAAAGCGTAGAAATTTTTGGTGGACTGGAAAGATGGGAATGTGCAAATAAGCATCTTTGATGTCGATCAAGGCTAACCATTCCTCCCCTTGTAGGGCAGCGGCCACCGATCGGATCGACTCCATCCGGAAAGTCCTGATATGTAGGAATTTGTTTAGCCCTTTTAGATTTAATATGGGCCTCACGTCCCCGTTTGGCTTCGGGACTGTAAAGAGGTTTGAGTAAAACCCGAACCCCCATTCTTCTAGGGGGACCTCCATAATTACTGCTTGGAGCAATAGTTGTTCTAGTGCCAACAGGAGGGATCCTCTCTTCCGGGGATCCCTTGGCACGTTCGACCTTATAAAATGGGAAGGAGGGGAGTCTTTTAACTCCAATTTGTATCCCAGACTTACTGCGGAGAGCACCCATCTGTCTCTGATCGTGTCCCACCAGGTCTCTGCGAACAACTGAAGTCTTCCCCCCACCCGATTGAGTGGGGGCAACCCTTCATGCATTTGACTTTGGGGGAGGTTTTGTACCTCTCCTGACCCAGGGCTTCTTGTTACCCTGCGATTGTCCCTGATTTTTACCCCCGGGATTTGACCGAGGAGGCCGTCGGAACTGTTTCACAGCCGATGTCCTAGGGACTGGGGAAGCAGGCCTCTTAAAAGAGGGACCTCTAATTCTGTTTTTAACCGGCAAGAGTGTACTTTTACCGCTGGAAATTTTCTGGATATATTTGTCCAGGTCTTCCCCGAATAAGCGTTCACCATGAAATGGGAAGCTGACCAGCAATTTTTTACAGGGGGCTTCAGCAGACCAGTTTTTGAGCCATAGAAGCCTGCGCATATGTACTACAGACAGCGTAAGGCGGGAGGCCTGATGGATTGAATCCTTTATAGCGTCAACCGCAAAGCATAAGGCCCTAGGTAGATCAGCTAGGGCAAGGGCATGCTGATCTGGCAAGTCCCTTGAGACCTGTTTCAACTGATCCTTCACTGCTTGGCAGACCCCAATATCTGCCACTGCTGGTTGTGTCACCAAGCCTGCTGTAGCAAAAGCAGATTTCAATAAGGACTCCAATTTTTTATCTATTGGGTCCTTGAACATTTGGACATTATCCACTGGACATGTCAGTGATTTATTCACACAAGAGATGGCTGCGTCCACTGTAGGGACCCTCCATTTTTTGATGAACTTATCCTCCATGGGATAGACCACCTGAAATCTCTTGGGAGGAGTAAATATTTTATCAGGATGTTCCCAATCCTGGTAAATGAGCCCTTCCAGTAAAGGATGGAATGGAAAGGAACAAACAGTCTGGGGAGCTTTTAGCGACCCCAACGAGGAGACAGAAGTGGATGATGGCTCCGCAAGGGGCATTTTAAATGCTGATCGGACCATGTTAGTCAAGGACTGAACCCATAATCTTTCAGCATGTGATGCTGAGAATGGCTCTTCCACTGTTGATTCCTCTACAACAGAATCAACCTCATCCTGATCCCCTTCAGGTAGGTCGATCCCTGTATGGGACTGTTGCTCTGCTAACAGGTACTCTGAGGGAGGCGACGGAGATCGAGCGCTTTTTTCCTGTGACAGGGAAGCAGCGATCAATGCTGACAATCTCTCTTCCAGCCCTCCCAGAGCTGAGGAAAAAACCTCCTCTGTTACATACACAGGAGCAGGTGAACTGAGGACAGCCACAGTACCAGGTACTCCTGAGGGTGCTCTACGGTCACTAACCTCTGATTTTTCAGGGGAGATTGGTGCAGCCGAAGCATGCCCAAGATCCTCAGAGCCCGATGGAGACCCCCTATGCTTCCTGGGATTTTTAGTCCCGGAGTTTTTAGACGGCATATTCCTAAGCCCAAAGCTGAGGTATTCCAGCCGAAATACACCACTTACTGACAATAGTCTAGCACAATTGCTGCTATAAAAACAGTTGGTGTCTACTAATGTGCCTTTCTATGGGGATGCCTGCATCAACCGCTTGCTGTATGCCTTTTTTTAAATGTTGCCAGCTCTGTCTCTGCACTCCATAGCCAGCTCACAACACATAATTGTGCCTTTTAACATGCTGGGACGCCCGCACATGCGCAGAAGCGCTGCGGCGCGCACAGAGCGTCATCCCCCAAGCTCCGCCCCCTTTTCCAGCTCACCTCTATATATAGAGGCGCGTGCACGCGCACGCACGTGCGCGGGCATGTGCGCCTTCGGCGCTCTTTTTTGGAAAAGGAAACTAGGGACAGGAGACAGGGCCCTTTTGCCGCAGGCCGGGGGATGGACGAGCATTGCAACATGGCAGAGGAAGCAGTTTCCCACAAGAGAACTCACCATCTGCCTGGACTTGACTCTGATGAAAAGAAAAAGTCCACATGACAAGAAACATTCCACAGAGGCCTCTAGTGGATTAACACAGGTACCGCGGTCTGTCTATTTTTTTTTTTTTTCTTGACCACTATTAAAATTATTACATTTTTTAGTAGTTACAGGCATGCACAGATATTTAGCGGGAATACCGTTAGGTAACAGGCAGAAAGACATATTAGGCTTGGGGGTCCCCTAATAGAACCAAGTTCCTGGGGGGCCCCCACTTACCTTTTCCCCGCCGCAGGACTCTGTTTGGTCCACAGAAGCCCAAACTTCACCTCTCAGGGCAGGCATTGTAATTAAACCTTCAGGAACCGGGTTCGCAAGGATTCCACTCCCCTGGACCTGTATAGCACCCTGCACAGAAAGCATCTTAGTCGTGGGTATGACCAGAGCTCTGGATCCCAGGGTCCAGCTCTCCTAAGAGAAGCATTACAGGCAAAACCTTGCTCTTCTCTGCAAGGCCCGGGTACCGACCGTTTAGCTATGAAGCTTTTTTGGTTGGATCCGGAATAGCTTACTGAGGCCCAAAAGAACCTGTACGCAAGCTCAGTGAAAAACACACGTTACTTCTTGGCCAACACCTTAGACACTGACAAAAAAACTGAGGTGCTCCCGGATGGGAGGGGCTTATATAGGGGAGGGTACTTCCGGTTTGGAAGTTGCCAGTGCCAGCACCTGAAGGTAAACTATATAACCCACATAGTAATGACTATGCCACTCAGTGTCCCGTGATGTACGAGAAAGAAAATCCCCTGGATGGAGGACAGTGACAACAGAGAGTCTTCAGCACTACGGACAGATTAGAGTAGGATCCCTGAAACCTTTCCTGTACTGAGACAGGAAGGACCACCCTGCGCATCAGCAGGTCTTGAACCGCCCCATATAGGACTTCCCGACGAGTCGGCTGAAGCTGGCGTATTAGAGGGAAAAAAATATGTTCGGTAGGCAAGCAACGGTTGGGTTTGCGAACCCAGGGACACTTCTGTCCCTCAGCAGGCGCTTTATCGGCCTGGGGTCGTTTAATTGCCGCACTAGGCAGACGAAAGTCCACTTGTGCATGGTGAAGGAGACCCCTAGCCTATGGCGTGGCTCCTTACCCCTTTTTGGATTGTGGGAGCAGCAAGCTCTTACCTCCTGTGACATCCTTAACAATGTCATCCATAGAGGTTCCAAAAAGACTGTCACTGATAAAGGGCAGGTCCATTAAGGCCTTCTTGGAAGTTTTTTGGTCCGTAGACCAGCACTTAACTAAACCAGGAGGCATAACACCACCGCATAACCCGAGGCTATAGACAGCAAGGGGATAGTATCCATGTATGATTCGCAGACAAACTTAAGACCCTGTACCAACTGGTCGGCCAAAGCTACCTCATTCGGAGGAGCCTCCCGCGCCTTTGACCCCTGGAGTAGCATCTTTGCCCACTCAGTAAGTGTCTGAGACACCAAAGCTCCAGCCAATGCTGGACGCACCGCCGAGCCCACCACAGTGTATAGGTAGCGAGCGAGTGCCTCAGCCTTCTTGACCACAGGGTCCTTGAAGACAGGAGCCCCCTTGTTAAGTCTGGACACAGGGGGGTCCACTATCAGGGAAGAGGGCCATTTTTTCAGGAACTCTCCTCAAAGGGGTACCGGGGCTGCAAAAAAAACCTTCAGTAAGTTTTCTCACTCCTTGTACAAAAGATTATCAAGATAAGACACACAAGGAAACACCTTAGCAGTGCGAGCCGGCTTACGGAACACAAAGGGGACCGCCGTCTCTGCTGCATTTCCAATTTCAGCGTATCCCGCACTGCAGTGATAAGGTCAGATACCAAAGCCTTTTCGCGTGTTGACCCGGACCTGGAGTCATTCTCACTGTTCGACCGGTCACGGTCCGCAGTCTCTGATGCATCAGAATCAGGGCCATGAGCCACAGCCGGGCCTTGTTCTGCATCAAAATTATCCCCAGAAGATGGCGGGGGAAGGAGGCATTTCCTACCCCCCGTTTTACCATGCGCTGCTTCCACCTTGGCAACAAAGCCTTCAGGATTGCCGACATAGCGCCCACAGATACACAAGAGGCACCAGCTGCCAACTCAGGTTTTTCAGGGAAAAAAGACGTCCGCTTCTGACGTCATGCTGACCCACGAGCCTAACACCCACAGGGACTCCAGACAAGGTATTAATAGGCCGCCCTCCTAGCTGCTACAAAGATACACAGATGCAGAGGTCTCCCAGAGGACTCACCACCCTTGGAACAGTACTGCTATTGCTGCCGTCTGCTCCCGCCTGAGTTGCCCTCCCACCGCTGCCCGTGTCAGTCTGCTCCTCATCAGCGTGTCTCTGTATGATTTTGCGCCTGTAGGCACACTAGAGGCCGAAGACTTAGACAAAATGGCCGCCGAGCTGAAGAACAGCGTGGACCATAAGAAAATGGCCACCGAACAGTCGACAGAGGCCAAAGCGGCCGCGAGCCACAAAGGAAATGGCCGCCGAGCGGTGCAAACCACAAAAAAAAATGTCTGCCGGGCGTTAGAGGCCAAAACAGGCGTGGACCACAAGAAAATGGCCGCCGATAGCATGGAGGGAGAAGCACACACAGGTAAGCAGCACATTCGACACATTAAAGACAGTCTGCAGCGCAGCCCCCGCTCCAGATGGAGCCCCCCAGGTGACCCCCCAGCACCCAGCCTTAGCTTCAGAGCCCAGGGAGGGGGGAAGGCAGGGAGAGAGGAAAGAAAGGGCAAAAAACACTTACTTGATCTCTCCAGGAATGGAAGCAGGGGAGCTGCTACTTACCCTTCCTGTGTGGATCATTCTGGAAAACATTCCGGACAGATCATCATCCGCGCACGGAGGTGACTGTCGGCCAGGCATGCTGTGATTGTGTCATAGAGACCGATCATGTGCATGCCCTGGAGCGCGAAGCTCACCGGCCATCCGTGGAGCGACGAGCATGTCGTGGAAAACCCAGCGCATAGCTAGGGTCGGCACACGCTCGATGGCCGAAACTGGGGAGACTACAAGGATCTGGGATCCAGCCTGTCACCCAGTCGGCAGTTGATCGAAGATTGCAGGAACAAAAAAACTTAGAAAAAAAAACCCTGGACCAAATGGGCCCGAAGGGAGCCATGTCCTTCTCCTTACTAGGCAGAAAAAAACTCATCTGCGAGGTGCAGAGAGGGGGATTATACCCAGAGGGTCTGCCCCCTGGGCGGTGCTGTATAGGGTGTGGTGTGTTAACACTTTATAAAAGTTTTCTGCCTAGTCACTCCTAAATGAAGGATAATACCCACTTTCGTCCATGAACGAAAGAGTAAGGAAAGCTTTCAGTTAGGGGGTAAATTGTTCCCATTTGAAACTGCATCTAATAGTGTGGACCCAATAGGCACAAATATAATTACATTCTCCCATGATCCCATGCAATGTTGTCAAGAAATTCCCTCACTTTGTTATTGGTAGAAATGAGGGGAAGTTTTCCAAAAGGGAACACAGACGGGATCAAAACCGGGCAAAGGTTCCAACCCCACAGACTATAGAAAACACAAAAAAAAAAAAAAGATCTGGTTGGGCTTCTAACATAGCTACAATGCTAAAAGAGAGATGGGCATTCTACACATCATTCAAGATTTTTTAGATGGCCTTCAAGTAGAAACGCATCACATTGTGATGTAGGCTGACCATACCAGTAAAACAGAGTTCCTTGTTTTTCTAAGTAGCCTGTGGAAGATTTTGAAAAATTACCTGTTGATCCTGCCAGTAGAACCATAGGATAGGCATTTTTTTAATAAGATAACGTTACTCATTTTGTGGTGAAATCACTGCAGCGTTGTCACCATTGCTGCTACTGTAGCTGATGACACCAACATTAACTCTATTTCCGCGTACACACAACCGTTTTTCCTTACATGCAAAAAAACAACGTTTTTCTCGACGTGATTCCTCTCAAGCCTGCCTTGCATACACACGTTCAGGAAAAAAAACGCTTAAGCAAAGCGCGGTGTGGTACAACACTTACGACGGCACTATAAAGGGGAAGTTCCATTCGAATGGTGCCACCCTTTGGGCTGCTTTTGCTGATCTCATGTTAGTAAAGTTTGGCGAGAGACGATTCGCGCTTTTCAGCCTCGTGCTTTTCAGTCCGTTACAGCTTGACGAATGTGCTATCTCCATTACAAACGCTAGTTTTACCAGAACGAGCGCTCCCGTCTCATACTTGATTATGAGCATGCGCATTTTTTTCCCCTCGGAAAAGCATACACATGAGCTGTTTTCGCGACGAGAAAAAGAACGACGGTAAAAGCGACGAGAAAAAATAGAGCAGGTTCCAATTTTTTGGCGGCCAGTTTTCTCTTCGAGAAAACTGCTATGGAGCATACACATGACCAATCTAAAAAATGGCAGTTTTCTCGGCATGAAAAACGGTCGTGTGTCCGCGGCATATCAGATAGCAGCTCTGCCTAGCTTCACCACAGCCCTTGAGATTGACAGTGCATTTCTCTATCTGCAAAGGCTTAGGTAAATTTTCGGCCCCTCCTACCGCCTTTCAGCAGTGTCTAGCAAGGTGTATGTGAAATCCTTAGATTCCTGTTACAAAAACATGTAAATTAAGACACTATTACACTTTCTTTTAACTCATTTAACATGCCTGATTATTTTAGAATTTAGCAGTTCATCACTCTGAAAGGAAGAATGGTCTACATGGACATTGAATATTCCACAAGCATCTCTTGCCCCTAAATCTGACTATTTCCAGCAATATCCCTGACCACTGATCTTCAACTATCAAGATCAACCAGATGTCTCTTCCAGCTGAATGAGGACAAATAGCTTTGCTGTTGCCATCAAAAACTCCCCACCTATATACTTTTCTTTTGACATGCATATTACACGTACAATTGTTTGTAATATGGATATAGGGCTTTACGTGGGATATTATACTATCTACTATACTAGTATATTTAATTCCCTGTTCATCAGGAAACAATAAGCCATCACAGTGGAATAACTGAATATACACATTAACATACAATATACTGTATATAAAAAGGAATCCATTTAAAGTATTGTATTAATATAATACCAAAATACGTGTATAGTATAGAAAAGCTAAATAATAGTAAGAGATATACTATATACAGGGCTCAAAATTTCAAGTCCTGAGCTACTAGCAAGGCCTTAAGGGTTACTCGCGACCAGTTGCCCCAACCAACCCCTACCCGGCCCCAAATTTCCGCC
The DNA here is from genome assembly GCA_029206835.1 of Rana muscosa. NCBI lineage: Eukaryota > Metazoa > Chordata > Amphibia > Anura > Ranidae > Rana > Rana muscosa. The sequence continues at coordinate 655,012,405 of CM055122.1, read as the reverse complement.
CCTAAACACACCCTCAAATTATCTCATGAAATTACACTTACATTTTTTATGCATTATTAAGTTACAAAAATAATTATTAACAACAACTTTATCAGTGCCCCTCAGCACAGCCTCACCTGTGCCCACCATTGCAGACACACTGTGCCCACCATTGCAGCCTTGCCTGGACAGAGGATGAGAGAGGATGACCGGATCATGACTGGAAGAAGAGGAGAGCCGCGGGATCAGAGAGCACGGATAGCATGCTGTTACAGCTTACATTACAATCGTCTCCGCTCTGCTCGCAGTCACACACCACCCCGCCTCCTCTTGACTTGGAGCCTGTGATAGACAGAAGGCATCCAAGCATTGGACCCTTGTTCTGTCTATCACAGGTGCAGGTCAGGAGGAGGCAGGGCTGTGTGTGACAGCGAGCAGAGCGGAGACGATTGTAATGTAAGCTGTTACAGCACACTATCCACGCTCTGTGATCCTGCAGCTCTCCTATTCCTCCATGCTCTCTTCCCTCGGGGCGATCGCTGGGAGAACGGCTCCCGATCTGTCCCTGCCCCAGGCAGCCCAGCTCCTCGCCAGCCCTCACTTTCCACTCGCAAAATTTGAGGGCTGATTATATATATATATTGTGAGGGGGTTAGCTCGGTAGCGGGTGTGTGTGACCCCCTGGATGGGCTCCCCACACAAAAACAGGCCCAGCAGACGGAGGTGGTGGTTTTCAAGATCAAAAGGTGCGGTTTATTTCTCTATTTACAGTGACAAAAACACAGCAAAGCAAAAAGAAACATAAACAAAATAAATCCTGGTCAGCTTGACCTCTGACTAAACATGCAGGTTTCCCTAACTAACAACTGGGATCAGCCTGGTGCTGTCCTAGTCCCTAAGTCCCTGGTTTAGTAAATGTCCAAACAAATAGCCACACAGGCTTTGTCTCACCGCACAGGGGTTCACTCTCCCTAGACAGTCCACGCAGGTCTGGTTCCAGGCATGAGCAAACACCTAATGAAGCTGGGAGTTTTTATAGAGGCCTTAAACGAGCTGACAAGCTTCAGCTGGTCTCATCAACTCCCTGCCTGCACGACGCCCAGCACTCTCCCTAGAGGTTTGAATCATCCATGAGCCCACTAGCCTCAGCTGGGCTTCATCAACTCTCTCCCTAGTTGTATAAGTCGGCATAAAGCCTGAATCTGGGAGAAATATACCTACCCCCCTGGATGCAACCAGGTGACTTTACCTTCCTGCTGTCACATACCCCCCCTCTTGTTTTAACCTTGGGGTTGGAACACCAGCAATCAGGCATTCATGTACTCGAGACAAAGCATCCACATTCCCCATTTGAACGCCAGGGCGATGCTTTACTGTGAAGTTGAATTCCTGTAGGGCCAGGAACCACCTATTTACTCTTCTATTTGTCTCCTTGTTTTGAGCCATCCACTTTAACGGAGCGTGATCCGTAACCATGTCAAAGTGCCTACCTAGCAGATAGTACCGAAGGGAATCTAGAGCCCACTTCACCGCTAAACACTCCTTTTCAACCGTGGCGTAATTTACCTCATGGGACTTCAACTTCCTGCTGAGGTAAATGACTGGGTGCTCTTCCCCGTTCCAGACCTGGGACAATACTGCTCCTAACCCCACATCTGACGCATCACTTTGTACGACAAAGTCTTTAGAGAAGTCGGGTGAGTACAACACTGGCTGGCTACATAAGGCTTGTTTCAAGAATTGGAATGCTGCCTCAGCCTCGGGGGTCCATTTAATCATGACCGACCCTTTCCCTTCGTCAGGTTGGTTAGGGGCACAGCCTTAGAAGCAAAGTGGGGAATGAAGCGCCGATAATAACCCGCGATTCCCAGAAAGGCTCGTACCTGCTTCTTGCTGTTGGGACGTGGCCAACTCTGGATGGCCTCGACTTTGTTGAGTTGGGGTTTTATTACTCCCCTGCCAATGGTGTACCCAAGATATTTGGCCTCCTCCTGCCCAATGGTACACTTCTTGGGGTTAGCCGTAAACCCCGCTTCCCGGATAGAGTCTAGGACTGCTTGCACTTTTGGCAGATGTGAGGCCCAATCTGTGCTATGGACAATTACGTCATCCAGGTAAGCCGCAGCATACTTCCGATGGGGCCTCAGTATCTGGTCCATTTTCCGCTGGAATGTGGCCGGCGCATTCTGTAACCCGAACGGCATTCTCTTATATTGGAACGCCCCGTCTGGGGTTACAAATGCGGTTTTCTCTTTGGCCGACTTGGCCAGGGGAATTTGCCAATACCCTTTTGTGAGGTCAAGAGTCGTCATGTATCGGGCTGTTCCCAGCCGGTCGATCAACTCATCTATACGTGGCATGGGGTAGGTGTCAAATTTTGTAACTTTGTTCAACTGACGAAAATCGTTACAAAATCGCCAGCTCCCATCCGGTTTAGGCACCAACACAATGGGACTAGACCAATCACTTTGGGACTCCTCTATCACCCCTAAGTTCAGCATTTTCTGTACTTCCTCCCGTATTGCCTCCCGTCGGGCCTCTGGGATCCGATAGGGTTTTAACTTCACCCTTTCACCGGGCGGGGTAATAATATCATGCTCTACCCCAGATGTTTGTCCCGGCAGCTCAGAGAACACCTCCTTGTTGCGAAGCACAAACTCCTTAACCTCCTGTTGTTGGGGTTGTGACAAGGTGGCTGCTATTCCAACCTCCGGAATCACGCAACCAGTTTGAGCTGGTGACCAAGTTTCTGCGACTAGGGACTCTCTATCCCTCCAGGCTTTCAACAGATTAACGTGATAGATCTGTTCGGGCTTTCGCCTTCCTGGTTGTCTGACCTTGTAATTCACTTCGCTCACTTTTTCCATTATCTCGTAGGGGCCTTGCCATTTGGCAAGGAATTTACTTTCAACCGTAGGGACAAGTACCAATATCCTATCCCCCGGGGAAAAGGTACGGGTCTTGGCTCCACGGTTGTACACTCTCTGCTGTGCCAACTGCGCATGGGCCAAATGTTCCTTCACGATGGGCATTACCTGTGCAATTCGATCTTGCATCAGGGCGACATGCTCAATCACACTCCTGTGGGGAGAACTCTCACTTTCCCAAGTTTCCTTGGCAATATCCAACAGCCCTCTTGGGTGTCTCCCATACAGTAACTCAAAGGGGGAGAATCCCGTAGAGGATTGGGGCACCTCCCTAATAGCAAACATCAAATAAGGAAGTAGACAGTCCCAATCCTTTCCATCTCTATCCACCACTTTCTTCAACATTTGTTTTAGGGTTTTGTTGAATCTTTCAACCAGCCCATCGGTTTGGGGGTGATACACAGACGTACGCAATTGCGTCACTTTGAACAATTTACACAGCTCTTTCATAACCCGGGACATAAAGGGTGTACCTTGGTCCGTAAGCAGTTCTTTACAAATACCCACCCGGCTAAAAACAAGAGATAGCTCTTTGGCTATGGTTTTGGCCGAGGTATTTCGGAGAGGGATCGCTTCTGGATAACGGGTGGCATAGTCCATTATAACTAATATGTACTGGTGCCCCCTAGCGGACTTGATTATAGGACCTACCAAATCCATTGCGATCCTCTCAAACGGGACCTCAATGATGGGTAGAGGGACCAGCGGGCTACGGAAATGTGGCATCGGGGCCGACCTCTGACACACAGGGCAGGAGGAACAATAATTTTCTATGTCCTTCATCACCCCAGGCCAATAGAATCTCTGTAATACCCTCTCTCGGGTTTTCTCTGTCCCCAGATGACCTCCAAGAATGTGCCCATGGGCCAACTCCAACACCAACTTCCTGTAAAGTTTGGGCACCACAAGCTGCTCAACGGTTTCTTCTGCCCTTTTTGCCACCCGATACAGTAGGTCCTTCTCTACGCTGAAGTATGGGTAAGTGCAGGTATTATCTGGGTTCACTAACTCGCCATCTATTTCCACTACGTTTTCCCGTGCCTTTATTAGGGCGGGGTCTTTTAACTGTTCTGTGGCAAAATTTTCCCTGTGAACCTCAAGATCAGAAAACTCCACAGACGGTAGGTTTTCGTCTGAGGAGGTGGGCTCCTCTCCAGTTTCTTGAGTCTCGCCTGCCAATACTGACAAGGGAAATTCTGGAGAGTCCTCACCACTCTCAGAGGAGTTCTGGCTATCACCTTCCTGGTACATAGGGGCACCAGTGGGGGGCTCAGGATCATCCCACAGTTCCCAGAACTTCGGAAAATCCCTTCCCACAATGGCATCATGCGGTAATTGAGATACTAACCCCACTGGATGAGAGAGGGTACCTTTGGGGGTCTTGAAACACACTGTAGTCACTGGATACTCTCGGGTGTCCCCATGCACACAAATAACAGCTACCTTGCTATTCCCAGAGACCTCTGTTTTAACTAATTCAGCCTTTATCAGGGTCACAAGGCTACCTGAATCCAGTAATACCACAACATTTCTACCATTAATACACATTTTGCATAAATGTTTCTCAGTTCCCCGAATGGCAGTGCATGCGACTGTCGCACACAGCGACTGACGTCTGTCCGTCAGAAAGTCACATTGCATGGGTTCCTCCACAACCGGGCAATTTGCTGCAATATGTCCCGCTTGCCGGCAGCGGTAGCAAACAATCCTTTTGGCTGCCTCTTGAGCCCCCGACTTCCCAGGCTGTTCTCGCCAAACCCTGGGCAGAGCTCCCACCCTCTCACTCTCTCCACCCTCACCCCTTGGAATCATCTTATCCGCCCCTGGGGATGGTCTGGTCTTAGGGTGGAAAGTCCGAGAGTCTCTGGAAGAGGCCGTCAGGTTCTCTGCAGCCAAGTATCTCTCTACACGATCCACAAGTTTACCGGCCGTTTCTGGGTCTCCATGGCTTACCCACTTTTGAATGGCGGTAGGAAGAGCTCTCAAGAAACGATCCATCACAACACGTTCCACAATCTCCGGTGCGGACAAAGTCTCTGGCTGTAGCCACTTCCTGCTCAGGTGAATGAGATCATACATTTGAGACCTGGGGGGTTTTCCAAGCTGGAAAGTCCAGTTATGCACACGCTGAGCCCGGACAGCCAGGGTGACACCCAGCCTTGCCAATATTTCAGCTTTTAGCATCACATAGTCTTTTGCTTGGTCAGGCTCTAGGTCATAGTAAGCTTCCTGCGATTCACCAGTTAACAGAGGAGCCACCAGTCCAGCCCACTGCTCCTCAGGCCACTTTTCTCTTTCAGCAGTCCTTTCAAATGTGGTCAAAAATACCTCTGGATCATCCTCTCCAGTCATTTTTGTCAATAAACGACTCACCCCAAAGGACGCGGTATTAGTGGGACGGCTTTCCTCACTGGTCTGCGGACGTTGCTGCATTACTGCTTCCATCTGTTGTTGTAGTCTCTGCTCTTGCTTCTGCCACAGGTCTATGAAGCGGGCCTCAGATTGCTGCTGGGCTTGTTGCTGGGCTGCGAAGCTCTGTTGTTGAGCTGCAAGGCTCTTTTGCAAACCTGCATTTGTCTGCTGTTGATTGGCATTTGCTAGAGCCAGCTGTTTCAGTATCTCCTCCATGCTGGCTTAAAAAAAAAAACTGCCTGCATTCTCCACCAAATGTGAGGGGGTTAGCTCGGTAGCGGTTGTGTGTGACCCCCTGGATGGGCTCCCCACACAAAAACAGGCCCAGCAGACGGAGGTGGTGGTTTTCAAGATCAAAAGGTGCGGTTTATTTCTCTATTTACAGTGACAAAAACACAGCAAAGCAAAAAGAAACAAACAAAATAAATCCTGGTCAGCTTGACCTCTGACTAAACATGCAGGTTTCCCTAACTAACAACTGGGATCAGCCTGGTGCTGTCCTAGTCCCTAAGTCCCTGGTTTAGTAAATGTCCAAACAAATAGCCACACAGGCTTTGTCTCACCGCACAGGGGTTCACTCTCCCTAGACAGTCCACACAGGTCTGGTTCCAGGCATGAGCAAACACCTAATGAAGCTGGGAGTTTTTATAGAGGCCTTAAACGAGCTGACAAGCTTCAGCTGGTCTCATCAACTCCCTGCCTGCACGACGCCCAGCACTCTCCCTAGAGGTATGAATCATCCATGAGCCCACTAGCCTCAGCTGGGCTTCATCAACTCTCTCCCTAGTTGTATAAGTCAGCATAAAGCCTGAATCTGGGAGAAATATACCTACCCCCCTGGATGCAACCAGGTGACTTTACCTTCCTGCTGTCACAATATATATATATAGTAACAAGCTTCTGTGGTCCTCATGGTAACCAATAAGATGCTAACTAGCATTCTCATATGTGCACATAAATTGTGGAAATGCATTAATGTTTAGTTTGAGTAGCACATTATAAAACATACTAATAAAACGTTTAGTGTAGAGAAAGGTTCACAAAACAGTAGAACATGTTTTTGGACAGAGTAGTACTGCTTATGCCACTGCATATAAACTGTATAAAAAATGCCAGCTACAACAGCACTGTATCTATGTGAAGTAATTAGCAGACAGAGCCATTATTTACGTTTGTTTTTTTTTTTTTTAGATAACAAGTCATACTTACCCGCTCTGTGCAATGGTTTTGCACAGAGTAGCCCCGATCCTCATTTTCTCAGGTCCCCCACTGGCGCACCTGGCTCCTCTTCTGTTGAGTGCCCCTATAGCAAGCTGCTTGCTCTGGGGGCACTTGTGCAGGCCCACATCAAAGCCAGCTCTGTGTGTCTGCAGACAAAGTGTGGCTCCACCCCACCCCCTCCTCAATGGCTATGATAGACAGCAGCGGTAGCCAATGGCTCCTATTGCTGTCTCTGAGTCAATAAGGAGTGAGAAAGCTGAGACACGGTGCAGCTCTGGATCGAGATTGGACTTGAGGTTAAAAACTAGCCTTTAGAACCACTTCAAATTGGTAACAGCCTTAGTGGTTCTAATAGTGCATGCCAAATGGGCGGGACTTGCCATCTATGCAAGTACACAGCATAACCTGACATGCAGACAATAGGAAAATTTACTAAAACTGAAGAGTACATAATCTGGTGCATCTGTGCATGGTAGCCAATTAGCTTCTAACTGTAGTTAGTTCAATCAACCGACCGCCGCATGAACATTTACATTGGCAGAATGGCACGGACAGGCAAATGGGCGTATATATATATATATATATATGTCTCTTTAAATTTCCCGTTGCGTGGGCATGAGCTCAGTGACCCGATATCTGCCGCTGTCACGTGATCGTGTCACGGAACTGCAGAACGGGGTGATGTAAACAAGGCAAGGCATCTCCCTGTTTTGCCTTGTGACAGGACACGGATCTTCTGCTTCCTGTCATCAGGAGCAGTGATCAGTGTCGTGTCACATGTAGCCCAGCCCCCCACACAGTTAGAATCACTCCCTAGGACACACTTAACCCCTTCACTGCCCCCTAGTGGTTAACCCCTTCCCTGCCAGTGTTATTTACACAGTAAGCAGTGCATTTTTATAGCACTGATCGCTGTATAAATGACAATGGTATCAAAATAGCGTCAAAAGTGTCCGATGTGTCCGCCGCAATATCCCAGTCACGATAAAAATCGCAGATCGCCGCTATCTAGTAAAAAAAAAAAAAAGCCATAAAACTATCCCCTATTTTGTAGACACTATAACTTTTGCGCAAACCAATCAATAAACGCTTATTGCGATTTTCTTCACCAAAAATATGTAGAAGAATACGTATCGGCCTAAACTGAGGAAAAAAATTGTTTTTTAACATATTTTTTGGGGATATTTATTATAGCTGTTTATAGCGCAAAAAATAAAAACCGCAGAGGTGATCAAATACCTCCAAAAGAAAGCTCTATTTGTGGGAAAAAAAAGGACGTCAATTTTGTTTGGGAGCCACGTCGCTTGACCGCACAATTGCCAGTTAAAGCAACGCAGTGGCGAATCCAAAAAGTGGGCCAGTCATTTGACAGCCAAATCCTCCAAAGTGGAAGTGGTTAAGCTTTGACAAAAAACAAACTGGAAGCCGATTGGTTTCTATGCAGAGCTGCACCAGATTATACACTCTCCAGTTTTAGTAAACAAATCCTTAAGTGTCTTGTGATTACCTTGTGTTCTGTAATAACCAAGAATTCATTTTGTAAATTGTTCAATGCAATTCTAATAAAATTACAATTCAACATCATAACCCTCAGTTTAATGATTTTTTCTGTGTTAATTCTGTATAAGAATAATAATACTAGGCCTTAAAGCCATTGGTCATAGCTTAAAAGAACACTAAAGGGCAATAACGGCAAGAAAACCATTTCACTCTCAAACATAATTAAAAGAGGAACTGCAGTCTGCTTACATAATTTGTAATAAAAACATCTTTGCCATTCTGAAGCTTCCCTCCAACCACTTTGCATATTATTTTACATATACTGTGATTCTGTACTTGCCAAATATGCTACAGAAATCTCCCTCCACCGAGTCTGGCTGCAACACTGAAGCTGCTGCCTGTTCACTTCCAGGATTTACACAAATAGACAGAGGCACACCTCCGGCTCTGCAGCTCTCTTTGACCCTCTTATGACTCGGTTACATAGTCAGGTTGAAAAAAGACACAAGTCCATCCAGTTCAACCATAAAAAAATAAAATAATAATATCATACAATCCCATATACCTTATTCTATACTCACTGTTGATCCAGAGGAAGGCGAAAAACCCCAAGCAGAGCATGATCCAATTTGCAACAGCAGGGGAAAAAATACCTTCCTGATCCCCCGAGAGGCAATCGGATATTCCCCGGATCAACTTCACCTATAAATGTTAGTACCCAGTTATATTATGTACATTTAAGAAAGAATCCAGGCCTTTCTTAAAGCAATCTACTGAGCTGGCCAGAACCACCTCTGCAGGGAGTCTATTCCACATTTTCACAGCTCTTACTGTAAAGAAACCTTTCCGTATTTGGAGATGAAATCTCTTTTCCTCTAGACGTAAAGAGTGCCCCCTTGTCCTCTGTGTTGACTGTAAAGTGAATAACTCATCCCCCTCCCTGCCTCACAAACGCTCACAAGAGTGAGAGAGAGCTGTGCATGATTTCATAAGCCTAGTCTTTTTACCAGACAAGAAACAGGCAGTGGGCTGTATAAGGTATTTACAGGCAGGAAAAAAAAAAATGTTTTGCTATCCAAAGTTAAAACAACAAGGGCAGAAGATTTAATAGATGGAAAGATGAAAAAATTACTGATGGTCCACTTTAAGTTCATGTACAAAGTGTTGTCACTTTTAGTAACTTGATGAAGTGAAAGTTTGCATCAACAGCACAAACCAAAATATGCTAGCTATATATTTGAAAATGTGTTTTGGAATTTGGAGGATAAGTAAAAGAAAATGTTATGTACTTATATGGTAAAGTGTAGAATGATGTGAAGTTCATAAATGTCACGTCAGAAAAAAAAAAGTTTAATAAAATAACGAGCATACCTGGCACTAAAAAGGGTTTTAAAACGTCAGCAAATTTTCTTTAACTACTTCCCATCCCGCCCATTGTCATATGATGTCCTCAGATGAAATCTCCCATCCTGGGCGGACGTCATAGGACGTCCTTGGCTTCCTCATCACAAAGGAGCCAATGCGCGTGCCCGGCGACCGCGATATACACCGGGTACTCGCAATCGCTCGTGACAGAGCAGAAACATGGATCTGTGTGTGTAAACACACAGATCCACGTCATGTCAGGGGAGAGGAGACAGATCGTGTGTTCCTAGTATATAGGAACACCGATCGGTCTCCTCCACTAGTCAGTCCCACCCCCCAGTTAGAATCACTCCTTAGGTAACATTTAACCCCTTGATTGCCCCCTAGTGTTAACTCCTTCCCTGCCAGTGACATTTATACAGTAATCAGCGCATATTTATATAGCACTGATCGCTGTATAAATATCAATGGTCCCAAAATATTGTCAAAAGTGTCCAATCTGTACGCCGCAATGTCACAGTCACGATAAAAAACATGCAGATCGCCGCCATTATTAGTAAAAATAATAATAATAAAAATGCCATAAATTAATAACCTATTTTGAAGGCGCTATAACTTTTGTGCAAAGCAACCAATATACGCTTATTGCAATTTTTTTTACCAAAAATATGTAGAATACATATCGGCCTAAACTGAGGAAAAAATCATTTCTTTTAAAACAAATTGGGATATTTATTATAGCAAAAAGTAAAAAAGTGTTTTTTTCAAACTTGTCGCTTTTTCTTTGTGTATAGCGCAAAAAATAAAAACCGCAGGGATCAAATACCACCAAAAGAAAGCTCTATTTGTGGGGAAAAAATTATAAAAAATTTAATTTGGGTACAGTGTTGCATAACCGCACAATTGCCATTCAAAATGTTAGAGCGCTGAAAGCTGAAAATTTGCCTGGGCAGGAAGGGGGTGAAAATGCCCTGTATTGAAGTGGTTAATAAATGTTTAGCAGTACCGACTTCAACTCCACCAATCGGACAAATGGAGCTGGCCCGATTACCTTTTAAAAAAAAAAAAAAAACTGCTCTGACTGTATGTTGGAAACAAATTAAGTTAACAAAGATAGTACCATTATGGGACAGACAGTAAATGGTGTTTAGGAACCATGAAACACTGGAAAGTAACCCCAATACCACCGTGACCACTTGGTACTCACCATTTCACTGTGTAAGGTAGGTGCATATTTTATAATCTACTTCATTATACCATGCTATGCACCAAATGCACTTTCTCTGAACTGTATTATTGTCTCAATCCAGCAAAATAAAACAGTGCAGCTTTAATATCTGGGGATAAATGTGTAGCGCTACGTGTTAAACTAAGTGACATTCAACAATGTGTACCAAGCAAAATGTAACCAAAAGGTGCAACATGAGAAAATGGGGGGCTAAGCAAAGTACTCAGCAGGTGTGAACAAAAACGTGAAGTCAGTCCACAAAGAGACCAAAATATACAACATTCAATGTGATATAATGTCCATCAGTGTAAACAAACGTGATGAAGATCGAACATCCCAGCTTGAATCTTCAGGTGAGTGAAGCAATTCAAATGCGCTTAACGGAACTGTTGGACCCGACTATCATACGACAACGTATCAATCGAGCTTAAGGTGTCCCAAAAGGCTGTTCCACAGGGACGTCAGCGAGAATCCAAAGGGAGATGTAATCCACCACGTTGGCATCCAGGTGATATCAACCCGAGGTATGGCGACTGGATCCGATGTTCCTCGGCCGCAGGTATCCTGGTATAGGTGAACAACACAACCCGGTGAGGGTAAGCAGCAACCCTGATTAGGGTAATAAAAACCAACAGGAGAGAACTCAAAAACGTATCTTCCACAAGATCATGTAAAGAAAAAAAAAAATAGGGGCTCCAATGGTGTAGGTCAAAAAAAGTTTTTAATGGTGCCCCAGTAGAAGTCAGGTACACCGCTCCCCATATTGCTTTTAAAGATTTATGAACTGTGATCACTTTTATACCTTGTATGCTGTTTTTTTTACCATTAAAACCTCCTTTTTTGACCTACATCATTGGAGCCCCCATTTTTTCTTCTTTACATGATCTTGTGGAAGATACGTTTTTGAGTTCTCACCAGTTGGTTTTTATTACCCTAATCAGGGTTGCTGCTTACCCGCACCGGGTTGTGTTTGGATGTCTGGCAGACCCCCATGATTGCCTTACCTGCAATCCAGTTGGGTCACCTACACCAGGATACCTGCGGCCGAGGAACATCGGATCCAGTCGCCATACCTTGGGTTGATATCACCTGGATGCCAACGTGGTGGATTACATCTCCCTTTGGATTCTCGCTGGCGCCCATGTGGAACAGCCATTTGGGACACCATGAGCTCGATTGATCCGTTGTCGTATGATAGTCGGGTCCAACAGTTCCGTTAAGCGCATTTGAATTACATCACTCACCTAAAGATTCACGCTGGGATGTTCGTTGTAATCTCATGACATCTTCATCACGTTTATGTTTACACTGATGGACATTGTATCACATTGAATGTTGTATATTTTGGTCTCTTTGTGGACTGACTTCATGTTTTTGTTCACACCTGCTGAGTACTTTGCTTAGCCCCCCCATTTTCTCATGTTAAACCTTTTGGCTACATTTTGCTGGGTACACATTGTTGAATGTCACTTGGTTTAACACGTAGCGCTACACATTTATCCCCACTCTTTTTGAATTTTGTCACATTCCTGTGCAGCTGCTTCTTTTTCTTCGTTGGGTTTTTGTTTTCATTTTTGGGTAGCGCATTTATTCCTTTTCACTCACATCAGCTTTAATATCTGTTGCCTATGCCCAGAGTAATTGCCATAATGTACAGCATATCTGCACATAATGGTGGACTTGCCTATCAAAGGGACCCATCCAGCACTCTAATAGCCATGATGTTTATTGTCACTGAACATCTTTTGGACTTCTGGGTTTGGAATCTTTGGCCATCTTTAATGGCCTGCCCAGGATAACACAACTCTGGCAGATGAGCATGGTAGTTAATTAAATATGACATCCAGCAGATGCAAGGATGGTAATCTGAGCTGCACATGCACAGCTCAGTACACAATTACAATAAACATCGGTGACATTAGAGACAAACATAGTAATACAATAATGCAATAAAAACTTGCCTGCCAGCAACATTTATCAAATAAAGGGATTTTTATAACAGCTTACCTGTAAAATCCTTTTCTTGGAGTACATCACGGGACACAGAGCGACTTAGTCATTACTAATGGGTTATATAGATTACCTTCAGGTGTTGGCACTGGCCAATTCCAAACCGGAAGTACCCTCCCCTATATAAGCCCCTCCCATCCGGGAGCACCTCAGTTTTGTAGCAAAGCAATAAGTGTCCCAAAAAGAGGGGTGGGAGCTCTGTGTCCCGTGATGTACTCCAAGAAAAGGATTTTACAGGTAAGCTGTTATAAAAATCCCTTTTTCTTTTTCGTACATCACGGGACACAGAGCGACTTAGTCATTACTAATGGGACGTCCCAAAGCAATGCCAAATGAGGGGAGGGATACATAAGCTGGGCGCCATCAGGCATGAGGCTCTTTTGCGGCCTGCAACACACTGCGCCCAAAGGCGACATCCTCCTGACTTCTGACGTCTACCTGGTAGAACCTAGTAGACGTGTGTACTAAGGACCATGTTGTGGCCTTACAGACTTGAGCCAGGGAGGCTTGGTGATGCACTGCCCATGAAGTTCCAACTGCTCTTGTGGAGTGCGCCCTAACTTTGAACGGAGGCGGTCTCCTTTTCAAACCATAGGCTTGTATTATGACCTGTCGAATCCACTTGGCTAAAGTAGATTTTTGATGCTGCCTGACCCTTTCTGGGGCCTTCCGGCAGAACAAACAAAGTATCCGTTCTGCGAATCTGAGCAGTGGCTTTTAGATAAGCTTTAACTGCTCTTACTACATCCAAAGAATGAAATAACTTTTCCTCTACCGAACTAGGTTTGGGGAAAAAGGAAGGAAGAACCACATCTTGGTTCAAATAGAACCTCGATACCACCTTAGGAAGAAAGGCTGGATGAGGACGTAATACTACTCTGTCCTTATGGATAACCAGATATGGCTCCTTACAGGACAAGGCGGTTAATTCCGATACTCTTTTAGCCGAACAAATGGCTACTAAGAAAATCAATTTCCTGGTGAGAAGAACCAAGGAAATGTGTTGCAATGGTTCAAATGGTTGTTTCTGTAGAACCGACAGAACCAGGTTTAAGTCCCATGGACATATGGGAATACTAACCGGAGGGCTAATACGCATCACTCCTTGTATGAAAGCTTTGACTAATGAATGCAAAGCCAAGGGCCTTTGAAAAAAATATTGACAAGGCCGTCTGACCCTTGATAGTACTCAAGGCAAGCTTCTTATCTACAGCCCACTGTAGGAAGTCCAGAATCCTACCTATTACGTACTTACGTGGATGCCATTTCCTGGCCTCACACCACGTGATGTACGCCTTCTAGATCCTATAATAGATCTGCCTGGATACCGGCTTCCTGGCATTGATCATGGTAGATACCACAGGATTAGAGAGCCCTTTCTTTTTTAGAATGTGGGCTTCAATAGCCAGGCCGTCAAACCTAGGGCTGGTAAGGAAGGGTAGTATATCGGTCCTTGCGAAAGCAGGTCCGGACGATGTGGGAGGGTCCGAGGACTTCCCACTGACATTTTTACAATCTCTGCGTACCATGCCCTTCGGGGCCACGCTGGAGCCACCAGAATCACTGGTTTCTTTTCTACCCTGATTCTGCGGATTAATCGCGGTGGGAATGCATATATCAGCTTGAACTGATCCCAAGGGAACACTAGGGCATCCGAACCGCAAGCTAGGGGATCCTTTGTGCGAGACACAAATCTGTCCACCTTTGCGTTGAATCTGGATGCTAGCAGATCTACATCCGGTGTTCCCCACCGCTGGCATATTGCCTGGAAAACCTCGGGGTGAAGAGACCATTCCCCGGGCATAATTGCAGGCGACTTAAAAAGTCCGCTCTCCAAGTTTCCACTCCTGGGATGAAAACCGCGGATATGGCTGTGACATACCTTTCTGCCCATTCCAGGATGCAATTCGCTTCCCTCTGGGCTGCACGACTCCTGGTGCCACCCTGGTGATTGATATATGCCACTGCTGTGGCATTGTCTGATTGAATTCTGACAGGTGACCCTTGGAGTTTGGATGTCCATGCTACTAGGGCAGGCTGCTCGTATCTCTAAGAGATTGGTGGGCAGGGCCTTCTCTGCTTCTGACCACTTGCCCTGGAGAGACCATTGCTCCAGTACTGCCCCCCCCCAGCCTATGAGGCTGGCATCTGTAGAGACCACCTTCCAAGAAACCGGACTGAAGGGTTTCCCTTTTTCCAGATTCTGGTACCAACCACCAATGGAGGCTCTTGCGAACGGAAGGGGACAGGGACATTGGTAAGTCTAAAGCCTGAACTTTTTTGTCCCAGGCTGACAGTATGGCCCTCTGCAAGTTCCTTGAATGGAATTGACCGTAGGGTACCGCTTCGAATGAAGCCACCATTTTTCCCCAGCAGCCTTATACACAGGCGTATGGATGGTTTTTCTTTTATGTACCCACTAAGTGGGTCAAATCTTTCAAAGACGACACCTTCTCTGGAGGTAAGAAAATCTTTCTCTGATTTGAATCCAGCCTTAGCCCTAAGTATTCCAGACTTTTGACTGGTCTTAGAGCTGACTTTTCCCGGTTGATAATCCAACCGTGATATTCCAGATACTTGATTGTCTTGTGAATAGCTACTTCCAGCTTTTCCACTGAGTGGTCTATTAGTAGCAGGTCGTCTAGATATGCCATTATCGTTACACCTTGTGTTCTTAGATTGGCCAATAATGGGGCCAGAATTTTTGTGAACACTCGTGGTGCTGTGGCCAGACCGAATCCAGTCTTAGCCCCCAAGTATTCCATACTTTTGACTGGTTTTAGGGCTGACTTGTCTCGGTTGATAATGCAACCGTGAGATTCCAGATACTTGATTGTCTTGTGAACGACCACTTCTAGTTTTTTTCACTGAGTGGTCTATCAGCAACAAGTCGTCTAGATATGCCATTATCGTTACACCTTGTGTTCCTAGTTTGGCCAATCGTAGGGCCAAAAATTTTTGTGAACACTCGTGGTGCCGTGGCCAGACCGAAAGGTAAGGCTCTGAACTGAAAATGGCGCCCTTCTACTGCAAGGCGTAGAAATTTCTGGTGGGCCGGACAGATGGGAATATGTAAATAAGCATCCCTTATGTCGATCGAGGCTAACCATTCCTGCCCTTGTAGGGCGATGGCCACCGATCGGATCGACTCCATCCGAAAAAGTCCTGATATGTAGGAACTTGTTTAGCCCTTTTATATTTAATATGGGCCTCATGTCCCCATTTGGTTTGGGGACTGTGACAAGGTTCGAGTAAAACCCGAACCCGTTTTCTTCCAAGGGAACCTTTATGATTACCCTTGGGGCAATAGTTGCTCTAGTGCCAGAAGGAGGGATCCACTCTTCTGGGGATCGCTTGGCACGTTTGACCTTATAAAATGGGCAGGAGGAATGTCTTTTAACTCCAGCCTGTATCCCAGACTTACTGCGGTGATCACCCATCTCTGATGGTGTCCCGCCAGGTCTCTGTGAACAACTGAAGTCTTCCCCTCACCCGACTGAGTGGGGGCAACCCTTCATGACTTAGGGGGAGGTTTTGTACCTCTCTTGACCCAGGGTTTCTTGTTACCCTGTGATTGTCCCTGATTTCTGCCCCCTGGATTTGACCGCGGAGGCAGTCGGAACTGTTTCACAGCCGATGTGCCAGGGACTGGAGAAGTAGGCCTCCTAAAAGAAGGACTTCTACCCTTGTTCTTAACCGGTAAGAGTGAACTTTTACCGGCAGAAATTTTCTGGATATATTTGTCCAGATCTTCTCCAAATAAGCGTTCTCCATGAAATGGGAAGCTAACCAGCAGTTTTTTACAGGGAGCTTCAGCAGACCAGTTTTTGAGCCACAGAAGCCTACACATATGTACTATAGACAGCGTAAAGCGGGAGGCCTGTTGGATTGTATCCTTTATGGCGTCCACCGCAAAACACAAGGCTCTAGGCAGGTCAGCTAGGGCAAGAGCCTGCTGATCTGGTAAGTCCCTTAAGACTTGTTTCAACTGATCTTTCACTGCTTGACAGACTCCAATCGCTGCTACCGCAGGTTGTGTCACCATGCTTGCTGTAGAGAAAGCAGATTTTAGTAAAGACTCCAATTTTTTATCTATTGGGTCTTTGAACATTGGAACATTATCTACTGGACATGTCAGTGATTTGTTAACAGAAGAGATGGCTGCGTCCACTGTAGGGACCCTCCATTTTTTTATGAACTTATCCTCCATGGGATAGATCACCGGAAATCTCTTGGGGGGAGCAAATATTTTATCAGGATGCTCCCAATCCTGGTAAATAAGCCCTTCTAATAAAGGGTGGATTGGGAAGGAACAGACAGCCTGGGGAGCTTTTAGCGACCCCAGCGAGGAAACCGTAGTGGATGGTGGTTCCGCCAGAGGCATTTTAAATGCTGATCGGACCATATTAGTCAGAGACTGAACCCATAATCTTTCAGCCTGAGATGCTGAGAAAGGTTCTTCCACTGTTGATTCCTCCATAACTGAATCAACCTCATCCTGATCCCCTTCAGGTAGGTCGATCTCTGTGTGGGGCTGTTCCTCCACTAACAGGCACTCTGAAGGAGGAGACGGAGATCGGACGCGCTTTTCCTGTGACAGGGAAGCAGCGATCAATGCTGTTAATCTCTCTTCCAATCCTCCCAGAGTTGAGGATAAAACCTCCTCTGTTATATATCCAGGAGCAGGTGGACTGGGGACAGCCGCAGCACCAGGCATTCCTGCGGGGTTTCTACGGCTACTGACCTCTGAATTCTCAGGGGAGATTGGTGCAGTACAAGCATGCCCAATATCCTCAGAGCCCGATGGAGACCCCTTTGGCTTCCTGGAAGATCTATTTCCGGAGCGTCTGGACGACATATCCTTTAAGCACAAAGCTGAGGTATTCCCGTCGTCATACACCAATTTTGCTGGTAATAGTCTAACAAAGTTGCTGCTATATACCAGCTGGTGTCCACTAAAGTGCCTTTCTATGGGGATGCCTGCATCAACCGCCTCTGTGTGCCACTGTTTGTTGCTAGCTCTGTTTGCATCCAGCTGACACTTGTACTGTGTCTTTTAACCATGCTGGGACGCCTGCACATGCGCAGAAGCGCCACGGCGCGCATCGAGCGTCATCCACCCGCCCCGCCCCTTTTTTTTCATAGGAGGCGCGTGCACGCGCCCGCGCGCCATTGGCGCCCTTTTCGAAATCAAACAGGGACTAGGAGCCAGGGCCCTTTTTGCCGGAGGGCCTGTGCGGTGGATGAGCGCAGCAACAGGGCAGAGGAAGTGGATTCCCACAGAGAAACTTACCAACTGCCTGGATCTTTTGACTTGAGAAAACCAAAGATCCACATGACAAGAAAAAATGGACTACAGCGGCCTCTAGTGGTTTAACACAGGTACCGCGGTCCCTTTTTTTTTTTTTTTTTTCTTGACTACTATTAAAATTTTACATTTTCAGTAGTTACAGGCAAACACAGATATTTAGCGGGAATACCGTTAGGTAACAGACAGA
This sequence comes from Rana muscosa, assembly GCA_029206835.1. Lineage (NCBI taxonomy): Eukaryota > Metazoa > Chordata > Amphibia > Anura > Ranidae > Rana > Rana muscosa. Next base: position 654,994,265 of record CM055122.1, on the reverse strand, counting down.
AAGACAAATTAGGCTTGGGGGTCCCCCAATAGAACCAAGTTCCTGGGGGCCCCCACTTACCTGATCCCCGCCGCAGGACTTTGTTTGGTCCACAGAAGTCCAAACTTCACCTATCACGGCAGGCATTGTAATTAAACCTTCAGGGACCGGGTTCCCAAGGATTCCACTCCCCTGGACCTGTATAGCACCCTGCACAGACAACATCTTGGTCGTGGGTATGACCAGAGCTCTGGATCCCAGGGTCCAGCCCTCCTAAGACAGGCAAAACCTTGCTCTTCTGCTGCAAGGCCCGGGTACCGACCGTTTAGCTATGAAGCTTTTTTGGTGGGATCCGGAACAGCTTACTAAGGCCCAAAAGAACCTGTACGCAAGCCCAGTGAAAACACGTTACTCTTTGGCCAACACCTTAGACACTGGCAAAAAACTGAGGTGCTCCCGGATGGGAGGGGCTTATATAGGGGAGGGTACTTCCGGTTTGGAATTGGCCAGTGCCAACACCTGAAGGTAATCTATATAACCCATTAGTAATGACTAAGTCGCTCTGTGTCCCGTGATGTACGAAAAAGAAATGACTTCAGTTCCACTTCAAGTAAACTTTCCAGAAACCAACATAGAGATTGTTGTTGCCAAATTTCCATACTGCAAATGTTAGTTGGCTGGGTGACCCTCTGGCTTCAATAGTTTAAGCTACTTGCCCAGGTAGGGATTCTGGCTTTACTCAGACATTCTTAATTGTATACATATTTCAGGTCAATGATTCAGAAACGACTGAAGCCAGTATGTTTGCATAATGGTCAGGCAACTAGTGTTTATTTAAAAGGAAGCCAATAATGGCAGCTCACATAATGCTCTCAGGAAACTTCAATCCTCAAAATGCAATGAAATCAAAGCCAGTGGATTTTAATGCCTATAGGTTTTTTCCAAGTGGTGTTCAGGAGAAAGACTTGAGTATATAAGAGACACAATACCTTTATGAAATCTTAGCTTAAAGTGGAAGTTCAGCCTCAGACTATCTCTAAATCTACTTGCAGCTACATTCTAAGACTAACCTATCTAGACCTGTAAAGAAGAAATCGCTATACTTACCTTTTCTAAAGCCGATCCAGCCTGGCGGTTGATGCTGTGTGCAGGAGACAGCAGACAGCTGCTAAGAAATGCCTGGGAAGTGAAGTCACCCATAGGAGTTACTATGGGGCTTCCGTTGTCGGCTGCCTCTTCTGCAAACTCCCCCACACAGAAGCTGCCGCTGACAGCTCAGCGTGGGACCGGACTGGCTTTTAAGCGGAACTTCTACTTTAAGGACTGTCTAAAAATTTCCCTTCCTTATTATGTACCTGATTATTACGTATAAATATGCATTATATTCACCCACACACAGAAAAAGACAAAGAGAATAATTAAGTAAATGTCTGCAAAAACCTCAAATTAGAAATTCTAGGACCATGGTAAAAACAAATAAACCCCAAATTTTAGGTTTGTATAAAATCACTCAGTAGTACAGTGCAGGACATTGCTAATAATTTATTCCAATTAATAATGTAAAACATCCCACTAGAATCATATAACTCAAGCTAGTGTTAACACAATGATAATTTAATATGCTAAAAAGAAAAGCGTCTTTTATTTAGTAAGCTGCTATGGTTCTGCCCTTGATCTACTTTAAAATGTTAATGGCGTAGGACTTTGAGTAATGATAATATCTTCCTATGTGGAAATTAAAGCCAGAATTTGCAAAGTGATGGGAACATCAAGGTCTGCAATTGTGTTATTGAATGATTACTAGAAAAGAGTTCTGCTCTACCTAGAGTACTATAGGACAAAGACGAAAATAAATAAATAACTTGGCTATTTAAGAGCAGCGCAGAGACTGAATGACCTAGCTGCAGGCGTCATCGAGGCCAAAACAGAAACCTAACAAAAACCTTATCTGAGCACCACCATGTTGTAACCCTGCTCTGTATAAGCACCAGAGTGACTAGGTATCACACTTGCACTGTAAGATTGATTTAGCATTTTTTATGTGAAGAGTGATACAGCATGTGTAGGGACATCATTGGATATGTGCATGTACCTGTTTTTGGGTAAGCCCCTGATCTTCTACTAGATTAGGTTCCATATGGCCCTACTTACACTCCTAGAGTGGCTAGAGGGCTCAGCCAATCCAACTCACTCAAAAAGGTCACACACCAGACAGATTTTAGTCCTCCACTGCCCCCACACTAGCAAAGAATATATGGTAGGGTTAAAAGCCAATGCGGTTATTGGCAGGCTATCCTGGGTGATTCTGCTACTGGCAATGTGTTGCTGGTCGATATCCTTTTAACTGGTTTACATATATGCTTAAATATGTTTTTTTTAAAAGCATCAATGAAATCATCCATTTGGTTTAATTGAATAAAACACCTTGCAAAGTACAGTATCCTTCAGCAACTAGGTTACAGATGACAAAGGTAAATCATCATTAGCTGCTGATTGTAACCTTGTATTATTGAATAAGCCTGTATGAAATGTTGGTCCTATTATGTCCCAAGAAGTGTCTATATTATTATTATTATTATTATACAGTATTTATATAGCGCCAACCGTTTACGCAGCGCTTTACAATATAAAAGGGAGACAATACAGTTACAATACAATAAAATACAAGAGGATTATAAGGGGGGCCCTGCTTAGAAGAGCTTACAATCTAATAAGGTGGGGCAGGTGATACAAAATGTTGTAACTGTGGGGAATGAGCTGATGGAAGTGGTAAAAGATTAGTTGGAGACGTGATAGGCTTCCCTGAAGAGGGGAGTTTTCAGGAATTGCCTGAAGGTAGCAAGAGTAGGGGATAGCCGGACAGGTTGAGGTAGTGAGTTCCAGAGCATGGGAGAGGCTCTGGAAAAATCCTGGAGACGAGCATGGGAGGAGGAGACGAGAGAGCTTGACAGTAGGAGGTCTTGAGAAGAGCGGAGAGGATGGTTTGGGATTTGTTTGGAGACAAGATTGGTGATGTAGCTCGGGGCAGAGTTGTGGATGGCTTTGTAGGTTGTGGTTAGTATTTTGAATTTAATTCACTGAGTGATTGGGTGCCAGTGTAGGGATTGGAGGAGCGGTTTGGCAGACACTGAGCGGTTGGTAAGGTGGATAAGTCTGGCAGCAGCATTCATGATAGACTGAAGAGGGGATAGCCTATGGAGAGGCAGGCCAATAAGAAGGGAGTTGCAATAGTCACGGCGAGAGATACCAAGGGAGTGAGTGAGGAGTTTGGTGGTTTCATTTGTTAAAAAGGGGCGAATTTTAGAGATGTTACGGAGGTGAATTCTACAAACTTTTGACAACGATTGGACTTGAGGCTGAAATGACAAGTCAGAGTCTAGGATTACACCTAGTACCCTGGCGTGAGGGGAGGGACTGATGGTTGCATTGTTGATTTTGATGGAAAAGTCATGGAGGGGGGCACGGGCAAGGGAGGAATATTAGTAACTCAGTTTTAGAGGGATTTAGTTTAAGGAAGTGGTGCGACATCCATGCTAAGATGTCAGTTAGTAAGTTAGTAATGCGAGAGGAAAATTAAGGAGTGAGGTGAGGAGTAGACAGATAGATTTGGGTGTCATCGGCGTATAGGTGGTATTGAAAGCCGTGGGCGGTTATCACGTGACCAAGGGAGGAGGTGTATATAGAGAAGAGAAGTGTTCCAAGAACAGAGCCTTGGGGGACCCCCACAGAAAGGGGCAATGGAGAGGAGGAGACAGAGTTGTAGGTAACACTGAAGGAGCGCTGTGATAGATAGGCAGAGAACCAGGATAGAGCAGAATCTTGGAAACCAAGGGAATGGAGTTCATTAAGAAGGAGCGGTTGGTCAACGGTATCAAAGGCTGCAGAGAGGTCAAGTAGAAGGAGTATGGAGTACTGGCTGTTGCTTTTAGCAGTTAGTAAATCGTAAGTGATTTTTAGTAAGGCAGTTTCTGTGGAGTGCTGCGAACGAAAGCCAGACTAAGGGGTCAAGAAGGCTATTTTCACTGAGGTAGGAGCCAAGACGGTTGTAGACTAGGCATTCTAGAAGTTTAGAGTTGAATGGGAGCAATGAGATGGGCCTTAAGTTGTTCAGGTTGGTGGGGTCCAGTGAGGGCTTTTTTAAGTATGGGAGTGATCTGTGCATGCTTTAGAGGGGAGGGGAAGGTGCCAATAGATAGAAATTGAAGATGTGAGTGAGGGAGCATAGGATAAAAAGAGGGTGACCGTAGAAGTTGTGAGGGAACAGGGTCCAAGGGACAATTGGTTAGGTGGGCATCTAAGAAACGTTTTGTAACCTCTTCAATAGTAGCCAATTCAAAAGAGGAGAGTGTTGAAAGTGCTGTTAGGCAAGTTATGTTGGGTGGTGAAGATGTACGGACAGGGGAGGTGTCTTCACGAATTGCATCAATCTTGTCTTTGAAGTGATTGGCAATCTCTTGGGCAGTGAGTGAGCTAGTGGGTAGAGGGGGTGGGGGACGAAGCAGAGAGTTAAAGGTCAAGAAGAGCCGACGGGGACTGGAAGACAAGGTATTAATAAGAGAGACAAAGTAGGCTTGGTTTGGCAGCATGGAGGCAGGAATTGTATTTTAGAAGGGCAGATTTATATAGGGCTAAGTCCTGCAGGCATTTGGTTTTACGCCAAAGTCGTTCAAGAGCACGGCAATGTCTCTTGAGATTTCTAGTGTTGTCAGTTTGCCAGTGTGGTTAGAAGAGCAAGTGTGTCTAGTGATGATGAGAGTGAACTGTTGTAGACAGAGGTGGCCAGGTCAGGACAGGACAGGGGAGAGATTATGTCATATAGGTGGTCAGTAGCAGAATAGAGAAGAGAAGGGTTAAAGTTGCGAAGGTTCCTACAAGTAATTGTTGCTGCTTGGAGGGATTGTTGGTTGGAGGCAAGGATACAGCGAAACTGATGAGGTTGTGATCAGAGAGAGGAAAGGGGGTTTTGGTGAGGTTGCCAGGATTGAAGAGATGGGAGAATACAAGGTCAAGGGTATTACCATTTGAGTGAGTGGAAGTATGTGTCCATTGGGTAAGGTCAAAAGAAGAGGTTAAGTTGAGAAGTTTAGCTGTAGTTGGGCGGTTAACATTGACAGGAATGTTGAAGTCATCAAGAATGATAGTGGGTATTTCAGAGGAGAGAAAGTAGGGTAGCCAGGCAGCGAAGTCATCAAGAAAGTGCGATACTGGTCCGGGAGGTCGATAAATTGCTGCAATCATCAGAGAAATAGGAGAAAACAGACGGATACAGTGCATCTCGAAAGAAGAGAGGGATAGAGAGGGAGGGATAGGAAGGACTTGGAAGGTGATTTGTGGGGATAGAAGAAATCCAACTCCACCTCCTTTCTGTCCGTTAGGTCTGGGGGAGTGATTCCAATGGAGGCCCTCCATGTGATAGGGCAGCAGGAGAAGTGGAGTCCAAATTTTGAAGCCAGGTTTCAGTTATGGCGAGTATGTTAAAGCCATGAGAGATTGCTACTTGGCAATGCAAACTCACAATTCCTTTGAGGCACTAGATATTAGGGGCAAATATGTATGTATTGTTAATATAGATTTACAGAGTCAAAAGAATCTGTAAGAAACTGGGACACAATAGTGTCCAGGGGAAATATACAATACAATGGACATAAAGCAGCACAGATAATACAAGCAATGATTATCAACATAAATGGCCTATACCCATAAAACATTACAAACAGGAATGGTTAGAAATATAAAAGGTCGATCAAAGGTGAGGAAAACCACTGCATGTATAAGTAAAGTACCCAAGTAAATATGCAAGGACATTGCGTAATGCAAAATAAACACATAGAAAAGAGTAAGAGGAAAATGCTAAAAATAAAGAAGAAGCTACCACAAGGTACAAAAGAAAGAAAACTAGAGAAAGAGAAAAGAGGGCGTGAGTCCTGGGGGTCCAAATAAGTCAACCGGATCCACCTATAACTAATGTCAGTATAATAAAAAGGTAGAAAAAACATTGAGATCCAAGGTCTGTGTACCCTAATTCAACTGATAATGGAGGAAGGTGAGGCATCATCGGCAAACACTAAAAGGAGGCAAGAAAAGCTTTTAAGGTGCCAAATGTAGAGAAATGGATTTGAATATACCATAATGTAGAACATTTTCAAGGGTATCGGTATCCACTGCCAACATCTCTTCCATATATGCATAATATAATTCACCATGGAGACCTAAAGGGCCAGAGGAGGGGTACCAACGGTCTTCCAATATAAGAGTATAAGCTGTCGGGCCGCAGATAAAAATAATCGTAGTAAGTTCCACTTTTTGAGACACAAACCAGCCTGAGAGCATGTAAGAAAATGCTATATCTGGGGATGTTGTTAAAGACTCATCATAGACTCTATTGTAAATGGAAAAAAATCTGGGGGGAGGGGGGCTAGCCCAGGATCAAAACCTCCAAAAAGGGCTTAATCCTAGGGCAGTCCCACCAGATATGTAGATACCCCGTATTTATCGGCGTATAACACGCACCCTAACTTTAAGAGGAAGTTTCAGGAAAAAAACTTTCCACAGCCCCCTGCGTATAACACGCAGGCACAGTTTACCCTCTATTTTCAGGGTAAAAAAGTGAGTGTTATACGCCAATAAATACATTAAGTGCCTCTCCCAGAGCCACATCCCCAGCAACCACTAGGTGTGGAGGGGGGGCCACTAGAAATTAGGACATACTGTGAGTGCAAGGTGTCATGCAAGGTGTCATTAAACCGCCCCCTGAAAGGGCAAAGCCATGGCGCCTTGCTCTCACAGTATAATCATGCAGAGAGCCATGCCGAAATCCACCCACACCTGAAGAGGAAAAGGACCCTGTGCAAAATGTGATGGGCCTGAAGTCACAGCTTAAAAAAATAGGCATACAAAATATATAAAGTCGAAGGCTTCAAGAGGAACAGGGAGCAGCACTGAGGGGCAGGAGGGAGATGCTTGGAGTTGGACCTTTATATTACCATCAACAATAAACAAGTACCCCTCTTGCGTTGGCATTCCAGACCGGTGCATGAGAAAGGCTATTTTAAAATTGACCATTTTCTTCACTTCTTCAACCTCTGTGGATTTAAAGAAATTAATAAGGGCAACACTATAACCTCTTACTGTTATATCCCGAAAGAAAAAAAAGACAGATGACACCAGCCTAAGAGACATTTTTGTTAGACAAGTATAAAGCAAGACAAGTAATGTGTTGACTCGCTGCTTCAGGTAGCAGAAAGCTTAGTCATAACCTTGGTTGCCATGGGCCTGCGATGCTTACGTACTATTCTGTCCTTGGTAAATTGGAATACACAGTTTTCCAGAACAAACACTGCAAAGTAAGTAGACTGAGTTGGCATGAGAAAAGCTACAGTTAAAGAACATTATACTGCTCCATTTAGAAAAACCAAATAGAAAGTTATAACCAAATGACAGTAAGAGTAAGTATTCAAGAAACAATAAAAAGTGATTTAGTGGAATTAATGAAATAGACTGCAAGAACTAACATGTTGCAATTAAAGTAATTATTAGGTCATAAAGGCTGGGAAATGAAAAATGAAGAGTTCTTTAGTTAAAGCATCTTTCTGGATCTGCTTGGACCTTAACTTTCAATGAAGCAGATGAGTGGCTTTTTATATCCTGCTATAATGCTTACCCAGTATCCATGGGAGCTATGATGATGTCATGACAAATATTGTTATCAGTACAACTGCATCTACTACTCTGTGTCTGATTATACTTATATCTGCAAAAACAATACAGGCAGAGGAGGAAAAATTATCATATTATAAGACACAAGGAACTAATTTCATCCACAATAAATCTAACTAAAATATTTATTGGCTGTATACTTATATTGTTCAGACAAGATGTGAAAAAAAGTCTTTAATGTAGTTGGGCTCCACAGCTAAGACTGCTAGACACATGACTACATATTTATTGGGGGGTCCTGAGAGAATACACCAAATTCCCATCATTCTCTCCAGCTGACCAGCCATTTTCAGCACCGACTACTGAAATAAGAGAAGGGGTAGAGCAAAGATAATAAACACAAGTTCAAATCTGCATTATTTCCTATTAGGACCTGAAACTATGTCATATGAAAAGCTATGAAAGGCAATGAAAGTCAGTAGAATTTAGGTAGCCGTCGTATTCAAAGGGAAGTCCACATGTTTCAGGGGCAGTACTGAAGCCTAAAGAGAACAAACTGCAGACATAAAAGTGAGTCTGACAGTTCAGGGTAAAAAAATACACTATACAGTGGGAAAATAGGATTTTTTACTAACCGTAAAATCCTTTTCTCTGAGTCCATGGACCGACACAGCTTCTCTATTGACAAAGTGGGTATTATCCGTTAATTAGGAGTGACTAGGCAGAAAACTTGTAAAAAGTGTTGCATCACACCTTCTACAGTACCGCCCAGGGGGCGGACCCTCTGGGTATATCCCCTCAGTCTGCATCTCGCAGATCAGTTCGTCAAAAAGCAGTACAAACTTAAAAAGGAGGGGTCGGTGCTGTGTCGGTCCATGGACTCAGAGAAAAGGATTTTACGGTGAGTAAAAAATCCTATTTACTCTTTCGTCCATGGACCGACACCGCTTCTCTATTGACAAAGTGGGACGTCCCAAAGCAGTGTCAGAGAAAAAACGAGAGGTGGTAACAGCATAAAAATAAACTTCACCCCAAACACAAAACAGCACTCCTCCAACGGAGGAGTTGCAACTCTAAACAGCCGCTTGCAAAACCTTGCGGCCGAAAGAGGCATCCGAAGATGCACCTACATCAACTTTGTAGAATTTTGTGAAAGTGTGAGCGGATGACCAAGTCGCCGCTTTACATAATTGGGAAACAGACGCTTGATGTCGGAAAGCCCAAGAGGCACCTATTGCCCTGGTCGAATGCGCCGTGACTGGAAAGGGGGGCGCTTGACCCTTTAAGGCGTAAGCCTGGATTACTATCTGTCGGATCCACCTAGAGATGATGGTGGCCGACGAGACAGCTTGGCCCTTCTTGGGACCAGCCACCGAAACAAACAGTGAGTCTGACTTCCGGAACAGGGAAGTAGCAGATAGGTATACTCTCAAAGCTCGGACAACGTCCAAGGAATGCAACGCCGACTCCTTAGGATTCGACGGATGAGGACACAAGGATGGAAGTACAATGTCCTCGTTGAGATGAAAAGCCGAAACGACCTTTGGAAGAAAGGAAGGCTGCGGTCGCAGCACCACCTTATCCTTGTGGAAAATCAAATAGGGAGCCTTGCAGGACAAGGCTGCCAGCTCAGAGACTCGTCTAACTGACGTAACAGCCACCAAAAAGACCACTTTCTGAGAAAGCGTCAACAGGAGAATATCTCTAATATTCTCAAACGATGCCTTCTGAAGCACCGAGAGGACCAGGTTCAAGTCCCACGGAGGTAGCGGGGGACTGACCAAAGGGACCACATGTCGAACCCCCTGCACAAATGTACACGAGAGAGTGAGCCGCCAGGGGTCGCTGAAAAAAAAGACAGCCAGGGCAGATATCTGTCCCTTAATCATACTTAGGGCAAGCCTTTGGTCCACCCCATGCTGTAAAAACAGCAGGATTCTGAAAACCAAACAAGAACGCGGATGCCATTTCATTTCCTCACACATTGAGATGTAGGCCTTCCAAGTGCGGTGATAAACCTTCCTAGAGGACGGTTTCCGAGCACTTCTCATAGTAGAGATTACTGAATCTGACAGGCCCCGGTCTCTCAGTACCTGGTTCTCAACAGCCATGCCGTTAAAGCCAGTGACCGTAAAGCAGGATGGAGTATGGGACCTTGCGATAGCAGGTCCTTCCGTAGTGGTAGGCGCCAGGGGACTTCTGCTACCAGACGTACTAGATCAGCGTACCAAGCACGCTGAGGCCAATCTGGAGTGATTAGGATCATTGGAATTCCCTCTGCCTCCACTCTGCGGAGCAGAAGAGGAAGAAGCCTTAAGGGAGGGAAGGCATAGATTAGCCGATACTGACCCCACGATGCCACCAACGCGTCCGTTGCGTCTGCCCATGGGTCTCTTGACCGGGCCACAAACCTCAATACCTTCCGATTGAGTCGGGAAGCCAGAAGATCTATGTCTGGTGTGCCCCATCTTTGGCAGAGGAGTTGGAACACCTCCGGGTGTAAGGACCATTCTCCCTGGTCCAGCATCTGGCGGCTCAAGTAGTCCGCCTGCCAGTTTTCCACACCCGGAATGTACACGGCCGACAGTGCCGGTACGCTCTTCTCTGCCCACTTCAGGATGCGAGCGACCTCCGATGCTGCAGCTGAGCTTCTTGTTCCTCCTTGATGATTGACATATGCCATTGCTGTGGTGTTTTCTGACTGGATGCCCTTGCAGCCTCTGAGACCATTTGAAGAGGCACAACCTGATCGCCCGGATTTCCAGGACATTGATCGGCAGGAGGGCTTCCTCTGGTGTCCAGCGACCTTGCACCGACTGAACACCCCAGACTCCCCCCCAATCTGTAAGGCTGGCGTCCGTCGTGATCACTATCCAGTAAACCGGAAGAAATTACTTCCCGCCATTAGAGCTGGTGCCGTCAGCCACCATACCAGGGATCTCCTGACTAGGTGGCTCACTCGGATTTGATAATCCAGAGATGATGGACATCTGTTCCATCTGGACAGAACTTCCTTCTGTAACACTCGAGTGTGGTATTGAGCATATGGGACCGCCTCGAAGGAGGCTACAATGAGGCCTAACACTCGCATGCAAAAACGGAGTGACGACCAATTCCTGGAAGTCAGCTGCCGTACTGCAGCCCGGAGGGTCTGCAACTTCTCCATAGAGAGGAATACCTTTGCCTCTGAGGAATCTAGAATCAACCCCAGGTACACTAGGCGTTGAGTGGACACCAATACTGACTTTTGCGTGTTTAGTATCCAACCACAGTCTCGAAGAGTCTGACAGGTAATGGACACGCTTACCTCTAATTCTGAGCTTCAAGGGGCCTTCAGCAGAAGGTCGTCCAAGTAGCCCATGATAGCGATACCCCGCTGTCTTAGAAGTTCCAGAATTGGAGCGAGCACTTTGGTGAACGTCCTGGGTGCTGAGGCAAGGCCAAACGGGAGGGCCACAAACTGGTAGTGGCTCTTCCCGATAGCAAATCGCAGAAACCTCTGGTGTCTGGAGTATATGGGGACATGCAGATATGCGTCCTTGATGTCCAAGGAGGCCAGAAAGTCCCCCGGATGGAGAGCCGTGACTACAGATCGAACCGACTCCATCCGAAATCTTTGTACCTTCACAAAGCAATTGAGGGTTCTGAGATCCAAGATTGGACGAACCCCCTCCTTCTTCGGCACAATAAACAGATTTGAGTAAAAACCCTGACCCCGTTCCTGTTCTGGAACTGGAATAACTACCCCGTGTTCCAGTAGACCCTGGACCGCCCCATACAGGGCCTCCCGACGGGTCGGTAGTAGCTGGAGATTGGAGGTGACAAAGCTGTCCGGTGGACAAGATAGAAATTCTATCTTGTAGCCTGAGGAGATTACTTCGCAAACCCACCTGTCAGAGACTAGAGCTGTCCACTGAGTCGCGAATTTGCGAAGACGTCCCCCCACCCGAGAGCTGGGTGGGGGTGGACCTTCATGCGGACGCAAATTTGTCCGCAGGCTTATTGGGTATGCGGGACCAGGGACGCTTTTGTCCTTGGGCAGGCGCTTTATCGGCCTGGGGTCTTTTCCCTGTCGCCCTAGGGGGACGAAAAAAATGCTTGCGTGCAGTAAAGGAGGGTCCTTGCCCTTGGCGTGGCCCCTTACCCTTGCTAGTTTGGGGAAGCAAAGTGCTTTTACCTCCTGTGGCATCCTTGATGATGTCATCCAGAGAAGCCCCAAAAAGTCTGTCGCCCCACAGGGCTCCAGGCAAGATATCAATAGGCCACCCTCCTGCGCTGCAGAGATGCTGGGTCACCCAGAGGACTCACCACCCTGGACCGGTACTGCTATGCTGCCGTGTGCTGCGCCTGTGATGCTGTCCCACCGCTGCTGCGTCAGTCTGCTTCTTTTATCAGCGCTTCCTGTGTGAATTTTCGCGCCAGTGTAATGCACCCTAGAGGCCGGAGACTCTCGCAAAATGGCTGCCAAAACGTCTGTATGGAAGATAATGTGGGCTCTAAGAAAATGGCCACCGTAGACTACAAAAAGATGGCCGCCGAACGGCAATATATACCTACAGCGTGGATCATTACAAACATGGGCGCCGATCAGTCAATAGAGGCCAGCGGGTGTGGAACTACAAGAAAATGGTGCCGAAACCACAGGAAGATGGCCGCCGGTCAGTCACTAGAGGCCAAACCCGGCATGGACCACCACAAAATGCCCGCCGACAGCATGGAGGAGGAAGCACATACAGGTAAGCAGAAATGACATTTCTTTTAAATGTTAGTTGCAGCCAGCCCCGCTCCAGTGGGACCCCCTAGGTGACCCCCAGCACCCAGCAACCTTTAGCTAGAAGCCCAGGGAGGAGGGAAAGGCAGGGAGAGAGTGAAGAAAAGGGCCACAACCACTTACTTGGTCTCTCCAGGAATGTCCAGCCAAATCACCCAGCCGAGGCAGGGGAGTTTACTTACCTGCACGTATTATTCTGGAAGACATTTCAAACAGATCATCGTCCGCGCACGGAAGGCGACTGTTGGCCAGGCATGCTGTGATTGGACACAAGGGGACGATCATATGTATGCCCTGGAGTGCGACGCTCACCGGACAGGCTGCTGCGACTCGGCCGTAAGGTCAGCCGAAGCTGAGCGGTCCAATGCAAGCCTTGGAGCGTAAGCTCACCGGCCAGGCTGCTGTGACTCGGCCGTAAGGTCAGCCGAAGCTGAGCGGTCTGATGCAGGCCCTGGAGCGTAGGCTCACCGGCCACCCGTGGAGCGACGGGCATGTAGTGGAAAACCCAGCGGGTAGCTAGGGTCGGCACACGCTCGATGGCTGAAAATGGGGAGACTACAAGGATCGAGAATCCAGCCTGTCACCCAGTCGGCAATTGATCGAAGATCGCAGGAAACCAAAAAAAATAGCAAAAAATAAGTATTTTACTCTTTCGTCCATGGACCGACACAGCTTCTCTATTCACAAAGTGGGTATTATCCGTTAATTAGGAGTGACTAGGCAGAAAACTTGTAAAAAGTGTTGCATCACACCTACAGTACCACCCAGGGGGCGGACCCTCTGGGTATATCCCCTCAGTCTGCATCTCGCAGATCAGTTTTTTTCTGTCTAGCAAGGAGTAGGACATGGCTCCCTTCAGGCCCATTGGTCCGGGGGAAAAATATTTTTAATCCCATGCAGATTATGTAAATTTGCCCACTTACAAAGAAATGAAGGGTCTTATTTTTTATCATAGCTGTATTTTAAAAGATAGAGACAGAATATGAACCAAAAATCCATAACAAAAAAAACACAATACAAATGTTATAAATTGAGTTGCAGTTCAGTGAGTAGAATAAGTATTTGATCCCCTACCAACCAACAATAATTCTGACCCCCACAGACCGGTTACAGTATGTGCTCATGTGGTACACAGATTAGGCCTGTCAGTTTAAGAAGGTGCTCCTAATGACATGTTATGTGTATAAAAGACACCTATTCACAGAATCTTTCTTCCATTCAAACCTCACCATTATGGGCAAGACCAAAGAGCTGTCAAAGGATATCAGAGACAAGATTGTATACCTGCACAAGGCAGCTTGGTGAGAGGGAGACAACCGTTGGTGCGATTATTCCCAAATGGAAGAAATACAAGATAACCATCAATCGCCCTCGGGCTGGAGCTCCGTGCAAGATTTTGCCTCATGGGGTAAGGATGATCATGAGAAAAGTGAAGGATCAACCCAGAACTACACAAGAGGAACTTGTGAATGATCTCAAGGCAGTTGGGACCACAGTCACCAAACAAACCATTGGTAACACAATACGCCGCCATAGATTGAAATCCTGCAGTACCCGCAAGGTCCCCTCCTCAAGAAGGCATATGTACGGGCCGTCTGAAGGTTGCCAATGAACATATAAAATTATTTAGAGAAGGATTGGGAGAAAGTGCTCTGGTCAGATGAAACCAAAATTGAGCTCTTTGGCATTAACTGGACTCACCGTGGTTGGAGGAAGAAACATGATGACTATGACCCTAAGAACACCACCATCACTACAGTCAAGCACAAAGGTGGAAACATTATGCTTTGGGGCTGTATCTCTGCTAAAAAGGTACAGACCGTCTTTGCCGCATTGATGGGCCAATAGACGGCGCCATGTATTGTAAAATCCTGGATGGAAACCTTCTCCCCTAAGCCAGAACACTGAAGATAGGTCATGGATGGATCTTCCAGCATGACAATGACCCAAAACATAAGGCAACAAAGGAATGGCTCAAGAAGCAGCACATTAAGGTCATTGGCCTAGCCAGTCTCCAGACCTTAAATTCTATAGAAAATGTATGGAGGGAGCTGAAACTTCGGGTTGCCAAGCAACAGTCAAGAAACCTTAAGGATATAGAGAAGATCTGTAAAGAAGAGTGGACCTAAATCCCTCCTGAGATGTGTGCAAACCTGGTAACCAACTACAAGAAACATCTTACCACTGTGCTTGCCAACAAGGGTTTTTCCACCAAGTACAAAGTCATGTTTTTTTTTTGGGACCAAATACTTATTTTACTCACTGAACTGCAACTCAATTTATAACATATGTTTTTTAGTTGATATTCTGTCTCTTACTTAAAATACGTCTGATAAAAATTATAGACCCTACATTTCTTTGTAAGTGGGCAAAGTTACAAAATATGCCTGGGATCAAATAATTATTTTCCCCACTGTACTGTATATTGCATTACCCTGCACTGTAAAAGTCTGCCTCTACAGAAAAATGGCATCTGACACGCAGACAGTGGTCATTACAAATGATTACAGTTACTCTTTAAATCATGTAAATGCAAGAGCTACACAATGGGGTTAATTTATGATCAAAAACATTGAGATGGTACTTTTATTTAGGCCACTTTCACACTGGGGCGGTGCCAGCGTTAGCGCTAAAGCATTGCTTGTTTTAGCGGCACTCTACTGCTGTAATAGCGGCGCTTTGGCGCCACAATTCGGGCAGTAGCGGGGCACTTTTAACCGCCAAGAAGGGGTTAAAAGCATCCATGATGCGGTGCTTCGGAAGCAGTGCCCATTCATCCCAATGGGCGGGGTGGTGTGGGAGCGGTGCATACACCGCTCTCACACTGCCCCAAGAATGCTGCTTGCAGGACTTTTTTTTCCCTTCCTGCAAGCGCACCGCCCCAGTGTGAAAGCACTCGGCTTTCACACTGAGGTGGCTTGAGAGGCAGTTTTCAGGCGTATAAAGGTGCTATTTTTAGAGCTAAAATGCCTGAAAACGACCTCAGTGTTAAAGGGGTCTAACACAGTTACTGTCCACAAAACATTTTTTTTTTATGAACAGTTACATTTTTAGAAGCAGCTTTAGGGGTGTACACCCTTATTCTAAGGTCCAAGCAGTACTTTATAAGAAGTGGTTAGGCCACAAAAACTCGAAAAAAATTTTATGTGTTGGTGTAAAAAAATAAATAACAGACAGTATTACCTGTATAAAGAAATTCATTTTTCTTTCTCGTACATCACGGGACACAGAGCGACATAGTCATTACTAATGGGTTATATAGATACCGTCAGGTGCTGGCACTGGCAACTTCCAAAACCGGAAGTACCCTCCCCTATATAAGCCCCTCCCATCCGGGAGCACCTCAGTTTTTTGCCAGTGTCTAAGGTGTTGGCCAAGAAGAAACATGTGTTTTTCACTGAGCTTGCGTACAGGTTCTTTTGGGCCTCAGTAAGCTATTCCGGATCCAAAAAAGCTTCATAGCTAAACGGTCGGTACCCGGGCCTTGCAGAGAAGAGCAAGGTTTTGCCTGTAATGCTTCTCTTAGGAGAGCTGGACCCTGGGATCCAGAGCTCTGGTCATACCCACGACCAAGATGTTTTCTGTGCAGGGTGCTATACAGGTCCAGGGGAGTGGAATCCTTGGGAACCCGGTCCCTGAAGGTTTGATTACAATGCCTGCCGTGATAGGTGAAGTTTGGGCTTTTGTGGACCAAACAAAGTCCTGCGGCGGGGAACAGGTAAGTGGGGGCCCCCAGGAACTTGGTTCTATTGGGGGACCCCCAAGCCTAATTTGTCTTTCTGTCTGTTACCTAATGGTATTCCCGCAAAATTCTGTGCATGCCTGTAACTACTAAAAAAATGTAATAATTTTTAATGGTGGTCAAGAAAAAAAAAAAATTTTT
This sequence comes from Rana muscosa, assembly GCA_029206835.1. Classification (NCBI taxonomy): domain Eukaryota; kingdom Metazoa; phylum Chordata; class Amphibia; order Anura; family Ranidae; genus Rana; species Rana muscosa. The sequence continues at coordinate 654,977,976 of CM055122.1, read as the reverse complement.
TTTTATATATATATTTAATATATTAGACTGCGGTACCTGTGTTTGTCCACTAGAGGCCGCTGTGGAATGTTTTCTTGTCATGTGGACTAGTTTCTTCTCAGCAGAGCAAGTCCAGGCAGATGGTGAGTTCTCTTATGGGAAACTGCTTCCTCTGCCATGTTGCAATGCTCGTCCATCCCCCGGCCTGCGGCAAAGAGGGGCCCTGGCTCTTGTCCCTAGTTTCCATTTTTCGAAATTAGCGCCACAGGCGCACGTGGCCGCGCGCGTGCACGCGCCTCTATATATAGAGGTGAGCCGGAAAAGGGGGCGGAGCCTGGGGGATGACGCTCTGTGCGCGCCGCAGCGCTTCTGCACATGTGCGGGCGTCCCAGCATGTTAAAAATCACAATTTTGTGTGGTGAGCTGGCTATGAAGTACAGAGACAGAGCTGGCAACATTTAAAAAAGGGCATACAGCAAGCGGTTGATACAGGCATCCCCTAGAAAGGCACATTAGTAGACACCAACTGTTTCTTATAGCAGCATTTATGCTAGACTATTGTCAGTAACTGGTGTATTTCGGCTGGAATACCTCAGCTTTGTGGCTTAGGAATATGCCGTCTAAAAACTCCGGGACTAGAAATTCCAGGAGGAATAGGGGGTCTCCATCGGGCTCTGAGGATCTTGGGCATGCTTTGGCTGCACCAGTCTCCCCTGAAGAATCAGAGGTTAGTGACCGTAGAGCACCCTCAGGAGTACCTGGTACTGTGGCTGTCCTCAGTTCACCTGCTCCTGTGTATGTAACAGAGGAGGTTTTTTCCTCAGCTCTGGGAGGGCTGGAAGAGAGATTGTCAGCATTGATCGCGGCTTCCCTGTCACAGGAGAAAAGCGCCCGATCTCCGTCTCCTCCCTCAGAGTGCCTGTTAACAGAGCAACAGTCCCATACAGGGATCGACCTACCTGAAGGGGATCAGGATGAGGTCGATTCGGTTGTAGAGGAATCAACAGTGGAAGAGCCGTTCTCAGCATCACATGCTGAAAGGTTATGGGTTCAGTCCCTGACTAATATGGTCCGATCAGCATTTAAAATGCCACTTGCGGAGCCATCATCCACTTCTGTCTCCTCGTTGGGGTCGCTAAAAGCTCCCCAGACTGTTTGTTCCTTTCCGATCCATCCTTTACTGGAAGGGCTCATTTACCAGGATTGGGAGCATCCTGACAAAATATTTACTCCCCCTAAGAGATTTCCGGTGGTCTATCCCATGGAGGATAAGTTCATCAGAAAATGGAAGGTCCCTACAGTGGACGCAGCCATCTCTTGTGTGAATAAATCACTGACATGTCCGGTGGATAATGTCCAAATGTTCAAGGACCCAATAGATAAAAAATTGGAGTCCTTATTAAAATCTGCTTTTTCTACAGCAGGATTGGTGACACAACCAGCAGTGGCAGCTATTGGGGTCTGCCAAGCAGTGAAGGATCAGTTGAAACAGGTCTTAAGGGACTTGCCAGATCAGCAGGCTCTTGCCCTAGCTGATCTACCTAGAGCCTTATGCTTTGCGGTGGACGCCATAAAGGATTCAATCCATCAGGCCTCCCGCCTTACGCTGTCTGTAGTACATATGCGCAGGCTTCTATGGCTCAAAAACTGGTCTGCTGAAGCTCCCTGTAAAAAATTGCTGGTCAGCTTCCCATTTCATGGTGAGCGCTTATTCGGGGAAGACCTGGACAAGTATATCCAGAGAATTTCCAGCGGTAAAAGTACACTTTTGCCGGTTAAAAATAGAGTTAGAGGTCCCTCTTTTAAGAGGCCGGCTTCTCCAGTCCCTAGGACATCGGCTGTGAAACAGTTCCGACGGCCTCCTCGGTCAAATCCCAGAGGTAAAAATCAGGGACAGTTGCAGGGTAACAAGAAGCCCTGGAGCAGGAGAGGTACAAAACCTCCCCCAAAGTCAAATGCATGAAGGGTTGCCCCCACTCAATCGGGTGGGGGGAAGACTTCAGTTGTTCACAGAGACCTGGCGGGACACGATCCGAGACAGATGGGTGCTCTCCGCAGTAAATCTGGGATACAAATTGGAGTTAAAAAACTCCCCTCCTTCCCGCTTTATAAGGTCAAACGTGCCAAGGGATCCCCAGAAGAGAGGATCCCTCCTGTTGGCACTGGAACAATTATTGCTCCAAGCAGTAATCAGAGGTTCCCCTGGAAGAATGGGGGTTCGGGGTTTTACTCAAACCTCTTTACAGTTCCGAAGCCAAACGGGGACGTGAGGCCCATATTAAATCTAAAAGGGCTAAACAAATTCCTACATATCAGGACTTTCCGGATGGAGTCGATCCGATCGGTAGCCACTGCCCTACAAGGGGAGGAATGGTTAGCCTCGATCGACATCAAAGATGCTTATTTGCACATTCCCATCTTTCCAGCCCACCAAAAATTTCTACGCTTTGCGGTAGAAGGACGCCATTTTCAGTTCAGAGCCTTACCCTTCGGTCTGGCCACAGCACCAAGAGTGTTCACAAAAATTCTGGCCCCATTATTGGCCAATCTAAGGACACGAGGTGTAACGATAATGGCATATCTAGACGACTTGTTGCTGATAGACCACTCAGTGGAAAAACTAGAAGTGGTTGTTCACGAGACAATCAAGTATCTGGAATATCACGGTTGGATTATCAACCGAGACAAGTCAGCCCTAAAACCAGTCAAAAGTCTGGAATACTTGGGGCTAAGGCTGGATTCAGACCAGAGAAAAATTTTCTTGCCTCAAGAAAAGGGGTCGTCTTTGAGAGATTTGATCCACTTAGTGGGTTCAAAAAGACAGCCATCCATACGCCTGTGCATGAGGCTGCTGGGAAAAATGGTGGCATCATTCGAAGCAGTACCCTACGGTCAATTCCATTCAAGGAAATTGCAAAGGGCCATACTGTCAGCCTAGAACAAAAAAGTTCAGGCTCTGGACTTACCAATGTCCTTGTCCCCTTCCGTTCGCAAGAGCCTCCGCTGGTGGTTGGTTCCCCAGAATCTGGAAAGAGGGAAATCCTTCAGTCCGATTTCCTGGAAGATGGTCACTACAGATGCCAGCCTTATAGGCTGGGGAGCAGTACTGGAGCAATGGTCTCTCCAGGGCAAGTGGTCAGAAGCAGAAAAGGCCCTGCCCATCAATCTCTTAGAGATACGAGCAGCCCGGTATGCCCTAGTAGCATGGACATCCAAACTCCAAGGGTCCCCTGTCAGAGTTCAATCAGACAATGCCACAGCAGTGGCATATATCAATCGTCAGGGGGGCACCAGGAGTCGTGCAGCCCAAAGGGAAGTAAATTACATCCTGAGATGGGCAGAAAGATATGTCCCAGCCATATCTGCGGTATTCATTCCAGGAGTGGAGAATTGGAAGGCGGACTTTCTAAGTCGCCAACAATTATGCCCAGGGGAATGGTCCCTTCATCCCGAGGTTTTCCGGACAATATGTCAGCGGTGGGGAACACCGGATGTAGATCTGCTAGCATCCAGATTCAACACAAAAGTGGACAGGTTTGTCTCTTGGACAAGGGATCCCCTAGCGTGCGGCTCGGATGCCCTAGTGTTCCCTTGGGATCAGTTCAAGCTGATATATGCATTCCCACCGCCACAATTGTTACCTCGATTACTCCGCAGAATCAGGGTAGAAAAGAAACCAGTGATTCTGGTGGCTCCAGCGTGGCCCCGAAGAGCATGGTACGCGGAGATTGTAAAAATGTCTGTGGGGAGTCCTTGGACCCTCCCACATCGTCCGGACCTGCTTTCGCAAGGACCGATATACCACCCTTCCTTACCAGCCCTAGGTTTGACGGCCTGGCTATTGAAGCCCACATTCTAAAAAAGAGAGGGCTCTCTAATTCTGTGGTATCTACCATGATCAATGCCAGGAAGCCGGTATCCAGGCAGATCTACTATAGAATCTGGAAGGCGTACATCGCCTGGTGTGAGGCCAAGAAATGGCATCCACGTAAATACGTAATAGGTAGGATTCTGGACTTCCTACAATGGGCTGTAGATAGGAAGCTTGCCTTGAGTACTATCAAGGGTCAGATTTCGGCCTTGTCAATATTTTTTCAAAGGCCCTTGGCTTCGCATTCACTAGTCAAAGCCTTTATACAAGGAGTGATGCGTATTAGTCCTCCGGTTAATATTCCCATATGTCCATGGGATCTAAACTTGGTTCTGTCGGTTCTACAGAAACAACCATTTGAACCATTACAGCATATTTCCTTGGTGCTTCTCACCAGGAAATTGATTTTTCTAGTAGCCATTTGTTCGGCTAAAAGAGTATCGGAATTAGCAGCTATGTCCTGTAAGGAGCCATATCTGGTTATCCATAAGGACAGAGTAGTGTTACGTCCTCATCCAGCCTTTCTTCCTAAGGTGGTATCGAGTTTTCATTTGAACCAAGATGTGGTTCTTCCTTCTTTTTTCCCCAAACCTACTTCGGTAGAGGAAAAGTTATTGCATTCTTTGGATGTAGTAAGAGCAGTTAAAGCTTATCTAAAAGCCACTGCCCAGATTCGCAGAACGGATACTTTGTTTATTCTGCCGGAAGGCCCCAGAAAGGGTCAGGCAGCGTCAAAATCTACTTTAGCCAAGTGGATTCGACAGGTCATAATACAAGCCTATGGCTTGAGAAGGAGACCGCCTCCGTTCAAAGTTAGAGCGCACTCCACGAGAGCAGTTGGAACTTCATGGGCAGTGCATCACCAGGCCTCCCTGGCTCAAATCTGTAAGGCCGCAACATGGTCTTCAGTACACACGTTTACTAGGTTCTACCAGGTGGACGTTAGAAGTCAGGAGGATGTCGCCTTTGGGCGCAGTGTGTTGCAGGCCGCAAAAGATCCTCATGTCTGATAGCGCTCAGCTTATATATGGTGTATCCCCCCCCTCATTTGGCATTGCTTTAGGACATCCCATTAGTAATGACTATGTCGCTCTGTGTCCCGTGATGTACGAGAAAGAAAATAGGATTTTTATAACAGCTTACCTGTAAAATCCTTTTCTTGGAGTACATCACGGGACACAGAGCTCCCGCCCCTCTTTGGGGACACTTATTGCTTTGCTACAAAACTGAGGTGCTCCCGGATGGGAGGGGCTTATATAGGGGAGGGTACTTCCGGTTTTGGAAGTTGCCAGTGCCAGCACCTGACGGTATCTATATAACCCATTAGTAATGACTATGTCGCTCTGTGTCCCGTGATGTACTCCAAGAAAAGGATTTTACAGGTAAGCTGTTATAAAAATCCTATTTTTTACATAGTTTGGAAAATGAAAGCGCTTGTATAGCGAAATGTAACTAAAACAATACTTTGTGTTTGAGCTGTTTCAATATCAACAATGAACTACAGTGCCTCAAAATGTTCAAAAATGTATTCCCAGTACAAAGATAATCAATATTAGGTATTTAGTCCATTGATTATATTGTAGTAGTTTAAAGTACCTCAAAATGATCCCAAAAGTAACATTAAAAAATACCCTCTCCTATAATATATGAACATACTTAAAAACTTCTATGTGAAGTGACACTGCATGTATGTGTAATTATATATATATATATACACACACACACATACACATATATACAGGTCCTTCTCAAAAAATTAGCATATTGTGATAAAGTTCATTATTTTCTGTAATGTACTGATAAACATTAGACTTTCATATATTTTAGATTCATTAAACACAACTTGAAGTAGTTCAAGCCTTTTCTTGTTTTAATATTGATGATTTTGGCATACAGCTCATGACAACCCAAAATTCCTATCTCAAAAAATTAGCATATCATGAAAAGGTTCTCTAAACGGGCTATTAACCTAATCATCTGAATCAACTAATTAACTTTAAACACCTGCAAAAGATTCCTGAGGCTTTTAAAAACTCCCAGCCTGGTTCATTACTCAAAACCGCAATCATGGGTAAGACTGCCGACCTGACTGCTGTCCAGAAGGCCATCATTGACACCCTCAAGCAAGAGGGTAAGACACAGAAAGAAATTTCTGAACGAATAGGCTGTTCCCAGAGTGCTGTATCAAGGCACCTCAGTGGGAAGTCTGTGGGAAGGAAAAAGTGTGGCAGAAAACGCTGCACAACGAGAAGAGGTGACCGGACCCTGAAGAAGATTGTGGAGAAGGACCGATTCCAGACCTTGGAGGACCTGCGGAAGCAGTGGACTGAGTCTGGAGTAGAAACATCCAGAGCCACTGTGAACAGGCGTGTGCAGGAAATGGGCTACAGGTGCCGCATTCCCCAGGTCAAGCCACTTTTGAACCAGAAACAGCGGCAGAAGCGCCTGACCTGGGCTACAGAGAAGCAGCACTGGACTGTTGCTCAGTGGTCCAAAGTACATTCGGAAATCAAGGTGCCAGAGTCTGGAGGAAGACTGGGGAGAGGGAAATGCCAAAATGCCTGAAGTCCAGTGTCAAGTACCCACAGTCAGTGATGGTCTGGGGTGCCATGTCAGCTGCTGGTGTTGGTCCACTGTGTTTTATCAAGGGCAGGGTCAATGCAGCTAGCTATCAGGAGATTTTGGAGCACTTCATGCTTCCGTCTGCTGAAAAGCTTTATGGAGATGAAGATTTCATTTTTCAGCACGACCTGGCACCTGCTCACAGTGCCAAAACCACTGGTAAATGGTTTACTGACCATGGTATTACTGTGCTCAATTGGCCTGCCAACTCTCCTGACCTGAACCCCATAGAGAATCTGTGGGATATTGGGAAGAGAAAGTTGAGAGACGCAAGACCCAACACTCTGGATGAGCTTAAGGCCGCTATCGAAGCATCCTGGGCCTCCATAACACCTCAGCAGTGCCACAGGCTGGTTGCCTCCATGCCACGCTGCATTGAAGCAGTCATTTCTGCAAAAGGATTCCCGACCAAGTATTGAGTGCATAACTGAACATAATTATTTGAAGGTTGACTTTTTTTGTATTAAAAACACTTTTCTTTTATTGGTCGGATGAAATATGCTAATTTTTTGAGATAGGATTTTTGGGTTTTCATGAGCTGTATGCCAAAATCATCAATATTAAAACAAGAAAAGGCTTGAACTACTTCAGTTGTGTGTAATGAATCTAAAATATATGAAAGTCTAATGTTTATCAGTACATTACAGAAAATAATGAACTTTATCACAATATGCAAATTTTTTGAGAAGGACCTGTATATATATATATATATATACACACACACACACATACATATACACACACACACACACACACATATATATATATATATACATACACACATACATACACATACACACACACAGTTGCAAAAAAAAAAAATTATGTGAACCCTTTTGGAATGATATGGATTTCTGCACAAATTGGTCATAAAATGTGATCTGATCTACATCTAAGTCACAACAATAGACAATCACTGTCTTCTTAAACTAATAACACACAAAGAATTAAATGTTACCATGTTTTTATTGAACACACCATGTAAACATTCACAGTGCAGGTGGAAAAAGTATGTGAACCCCTAGACTAATGAGATCTCCAAGAGCTAATTGGAGTGAGGTGTCAGCCAACTGGAGTCCAATCAATGAGATGAGATTCTAGGTGTTGGTTACAGCTGCCCTGCCCTATAAAAAAACACACCAGTTCTGGGTTTGCATTTCATAAGAAGCATTGCCTGATGTGAATGATGCCTCGCACAAAAGAGCTCTCAGAAGACCTACGATTAAGAATTGTTGACTTGCATAACGCTGGAAAGGGTTATAAAAGTATCTCCAAAAGCCTTGCTTTTCATCAGTCCATGGTAAGACAAATTGTCTATAAATGGAGAAAGTTCAGCACTGCTGCTACTCTCCCTAGGAGTGGACGTCCTGTAAAGATGACAGCAAGAGCACAGCGCAGACTGCTCAATGAGGTCAAGAAGAATCCTAGAGTCTCAGCTAAAGACTTACAAAAGTCTCTGGCATATGCCCACATCCCTGTTAGCGAATCTACAATACGTAAAACACTAAACAAGAATGGATTTCATGGGAGGATACCACAGAGGAAACCACTGCTGTCCAAAAAAAAATTGCTGCACGTTTACAGTTTGCACAAGAGCACCTGGATGTTCCACAGCAGTACTGGCAAAATATTCTGTGGACAGATGAAACCAAAGTTGAGGTGTGTGGAAGAAACACACAACACTATGTGTGCAGAAAAAGAGGCACAGCACAACATCAAAACCTCATCCCAACTGTGAAGTATGGTGGTGGTGGCATCATGGTTTGGGGCTGCTTTGCTGCGTCAGGGCCTGGACGGATTGCCATCATCGAAGGAAAAATGAATTCCCAAGTTTATCAAGACATTTTGCAGGAGAACTTAAGGCCATCTGTCCACCAGCTGAAGCTCAACAGAAGATGGTGTTGAAACAGGACAATGACCCAAAGCATAGAAGTAAATGAACAACAGAATGGCTTAAACAGAAGAAAATACGCCTTCTGGAGTGGCCCAGAGTCCTGACCTCAACCCGATTGAGATGCTGTGGCATGACCTCAAGAAAGCGATTCACACCAGACATCCCAAGAATATTGCTGAACTGAAACAGTTCTCTAAAGAGGAATGGTCAAGAATTAGGCCTCGTACACACGACCGATTTTCTCGTCAAGAACCAGCAAGAAACTTGCTGGCAGAGAGGTCTTGCCGAGTAAATCGGTCGTGTGTACGCTGCTAGCGTGTTTCTCGTCGAGAAAACCGACAAGAAACCTCGACGAGAAAATAGAGAACCTGCTCTCTATTTTCTCGTCGAGATTCTCCTCGGCGTGTTTCTCGACGAGAAAAGTGAGTGTGTGTACACTTACCTGTCCGGCCGGAAGCGCGCGCATGTTCGAAATGAATTCGACGCATGCGCGGTAGCTTCCTAGGCATACGTAGGGTAGACCAAGATGGCGGCGACGGCATCGAATGTGACGAGCGCATGCTCGACGTAGTCGATGACGTCACCGCGTACACTCCTTTCAAAGAACCGCGGGTTCTTTGAAACGAGCGTGTGTACACTCGGCCGGGACAAGTTTCTTGTCCAAGAATCTCGTCGAAAAAAACGACATGTTTTTCTCAACGAGAATCTCGGCCGTGTGTACGAGGCCTTCCTCCTGACCGTTGTGCACATCTGATCTGCAACTACAGGAAACGTTTGGTTGAAGTTATTGCTGCCAAAGGAGGTTCAACAAGTTATTAAATCCAAGGATTCACATACTTTTTCCACCTGCACTGTGAATGTTTACATGGTGTGTTCAATAAAAACATGGTAACATTTAATTATTTGTGTGTTATTAGTTTAAGCAGACTGCGATTGTCTATTGTTGTGACTTAGATGAAGATCAGATCACATTCTATGACCAATTTGTGCAGAAATCCATATCATTCCAAAAGGGTTCACATACTTTTTTTTCAACTGTATATACACAACCATTTATATAGCAATATGTGATGAAACCAATTATATTATTATACAGTGATTATAAAAAGAAAAAAATAGTAATTGTAGAGAATGTAAGATAGTTCTGCCAATAAGGAAATGATAGTCTCCAAAAGTCCAAAGTGATTCAATAAAAGTACCTTTTAGAACAGAGATCTCAACCTGGTGACCCTCCAGCTGTTGCAAAACCACAAGTCCCTTGAGGCATTGCAAGGCTGACAGTTACAAAACATGACTCCCACAGGCAGAGGTAGTTTTGCAACAGCTGGAGGGCGACCAGTTTGAGACCCCTGTTTTAGAAGGAGCCATCCAGCTGCACGATCTGTCACCGGTTGTGTCCACTGGACACAGCCCATGACTGATCAATGTACCAGCTCACTGCCAGTACCATGTGACCAATCACAGCAGATCACATGACAGTTGTAAACAATGGATGACTTCCTTTCCTGCCATCTATTGTGTACAATTGTGTTGCTAGCTGTGACTGGTCAATGTGATCACATGGTACAGACAGGGCCAATTACAGACCATCTGTACCATGTGATTAGCTCTAGCCAAATCACAGCTAAATCACAACAAAACAAACCGAATTAATCAGTTTCATTCAGTAAAATGCTTGCTTATAGCAATGAAATTCACTGCTATAAGCAATCATAATGTGAAAAAAAAAGCCTGATCACTTTCCCAGAGTAGTACAATGTTATTATGGTAACATTATATTGCTCTGGTCACAGTGTGTTAAAAAAAAAAAAAAATATATATAAAATTATTTTTTTTTGTTCATACGGTCATCAGTCAGTCAGTGTCCCTGATCATCGCCACACCAGTTCTATTATGACACTGTACTGCACTACTGACAGTATGTAAAAACAACATTATTTTCATTCCGTCAATTTCCAAAAAATTATGACAAAAAATTACATCTTCAAAAAACCCACCATGCCTCTTGCTAAATACCCTGGACTGTCTACTTTCCAAAAAAAGGGGTCATTTGGGGGATATTTGTACTGCTCTGACATTTTGGGCCCCAAGAAATTAGATTGTCCGCAAGTGCATCAGGATTAATCAATTTTCAGATCTATACCATAGTTTGTGGATTCTTCAAATTTCCTAAAGACTAAATATTATACACCAATTTGGGTTATTTTCACGATTCGCCAAAGAAATGTGGCAGAATACAGTTTGGCCTAAATCTATTTTGAACAATTATTTATTAGCAAAATGTTATAACGGAAACAAAGAAAGAAGTGTTTTTTCCCCAAAATTTTCTGTCTTTTTAAGCAAAAAATAAAAAAACCCATTAAATTACACCAAAAGAAAGCTCTAGTTGTGTGAACAAAATTATAAAAATGTTGTTTGGTACAGTGTTGCATGACCGTGCAATTATCATCCAAAGTGGGACATCATTGAAAGCTGAAAATTGGCCTGGGCAGGAAGGGGGTAAAAGTGAACGGTATTGAAGTGGTTAAATAAGGGCAAACAAATAATTTGTTAATTGAAGATTGCCCCACAGGTAAATGACCAAAACATATTTTGTTTTCGGATTTGTTATTTATTCCCTGCTCCAAAAAAAATGTGAGCGGTCTTGAAATGTGGCTGTGTGAATTGAATACAACTTATATGTAGCTCATTGTGCAACTTGAACTTAGTGTGAACAATCAACTCTGATAAGACTATTCAGTTCGATTTTTTGTAAAAATCTTTACTTATTTATGCTTGAGAACTAGGTCAATATAAATGTAAATCTCACATATTTTAACCTTCTCCTTATTTATTTTTTAATAAGCTTATATTTGATTGTCAAAAATAACTATTCTTTGTATTGTTATAACAATGCTGATGTAACTGCTGGTTACAGTAAGATCTCCATGTTATCACAAGGAATTACAGAGGAGAATGCCACTTGTAATGGTAGTAGAATGACTATCCTTTTATTCAGTGATATTCAAAAATGTTGTAATATTTAAAGCACTCTGTAGTTAAATGTTTCAAAAGTAAAGGAACTACAGATCGCATGTACTACTTAGCATGCATTGTGTACAACAGGACAATTTTGTTCAAATATTCATGACTTTTTTTTTAAATTGCCATTTAAACAGAACATACTCAGAAACCCTACATAATGGTCTTAATGATACCATTGAGCAGTTTAAATTGAAATTACAGAGTGCTGGAAATAACACACTGACAGCACTTCTCATAAATTACTCTCTAAGTATCACACATAAAGGGAACATTTTTTTATGATTTTGCCACCAAAATCTGTAAATTACTGTTTCCTTTATTATGGCCAAAAACTGATATTAAGCAAATTTTAAACTAATTGACCTTGTTTTTTTTTTTTTGTTTTTTTTTAAACTATCTACATTTTATGCATATTATTGGAGTTGTATTTGTTGAAATCTTCCATTTGGATAAGATTCTTTGTACATGCAGATTAGAACAAAATAAGATTTTTGAACTCACCGTAAAATCTGTTTCTCTGATGTCCATGGACTGACACAGCCTCTCAATATTTGACAAGTGTGTTTATGTCCCTGCTTGCAGGAGAGAACTAGGCAGAATGTTAGATGTTACAACATACATTCTAAAGACCAGAGCTTAACAGCCTCAGGACATAACCCACCCACCTGCAGCCAGCAGCCCTCAGTTCGTAACAAAGCAGTACAAACCTTAAAAGGGTGGGTGCTGTGTCAGTCCATGGACGTCAGAGAAACTGATTTTACGGTGAGTACAAAAATCTTATTTTCGCTTACCGTCCATGGACTGACACAGCCTCTTAATATTTGACAAGTGGGATGTCCCAAAGCTGTGTCAAAAAAGAGGGGTGGGAGTAAAGAGAAAGGAAAACCAAACTTCACTCCAAACAAGCAGAGCTCCTCAACGGAGGAGTTGCAACTTAAACAGCGGCCTGCAACACCTTGCGGCCGAAGGAAGCATCAGAAGATGCAGCCACATCAACCTTATAAAACTTTGAAAAGGTATGTGCGGACGACCAGGTCGCCGCCTTGCACACTTGTGCAACAGACGCTTGATATCGGAAAGCCCAGGAAGTGCCAATTGCCCTGGTTGAATGCGCCGTGACCGGAAAGGGAGGCGCCCGCCCCTTAAGGGCATAGGCCTGTATGACGGTCTGTCTGATCCACCGAGAAATGGTGGCAGACGAAACCGCCTGGCCCTGTTGTGGTCCTGACACAGCCACAAACAGCGAGTCAGACTTCCGAATAGGAGCAGTAACGGACAGGTACACCCGTAAGGCACGTACCACGTCTAGCGAGTGAATCGCAAACTCTCTGGGATGCGACGGATGAGGACACAAGGACGGCAGCACAATGTCCTCATTAAGGTAAAAGGCCGAGACCACCTTTGGTAGAAAAGAAGGTTGCGGACGCAAAACAGCCTTATCCTCATGGATGACCAAGAAAGGCGGCTTGCAGGACAATGCAGCCAATTCAGACACCCATCTGACAGAAGTGATGGCTACCAGGAAAGCCACCTTCTGGGACAAGGTCAAGAGAGGGATATCTCTGATGTTTTCAACAGGAGGTTTTTAGAAGAACCGAGAGCACCAAATTCAGATCCCAAGGAGAGAAAGTTTTGACAGGAGGGGCCACATGGCGAACCCCCTGGACAAAGGTGCTAATTAAGGAATGGCCCGCTAGTGGTCGTTGGAAGAAGACAGCCAGGGCCGAAATCTGACCCTTGATGGTACTCAAAGCCAGCTTTTGGGTCACACCACGCTGTAAAAACAGCAGAATCCTGGGAACGGAATACGTCCGTGGATGCCAATCCAGCTCCTCGCACATAGCGATGTAAGCCTTCCAGGTACGGTGATATATCTTCCTGGAGGAAGATTTCTGTGCCCTCAACATGGTCGAGATGACCAAATCTGAGAGACCACGGTCCCTCAACACCTGGCTTTCAATAGCCATGCCGTTAAAGCCAAGGACTGTAAAGCAGGATGAAGTATGGGACCTTGAGACAGAAGGTCCTCCCGCAGAGGTAGTCGCCAGGGAACGCCCGTGACGAGTCGCACCAGATCGGCGTACCAATGACCAACGACACCGTGGCCAATCCGGAGCAATGAGGATCACCGGAATCCCCGTCAGGCTGGCGTCCGTCGTGATAACCGTCCAGTGGACAGGAAGGAACGACTTCCCCCACCGAAGAGCCGGGGATCTCAACCACCACGTCAGGGACGCCCTGACCGGGTGACTCACCTGGATATGATGATCCAATGACAACGGGGACTTGTCCCAAGTGGACAGGATCCCCTTCTGTAAGGCACGAGTGTGAGATTGGGCATACTGAACTGCCTCGAAGGAGGCCACCATGAGTCCCGGCACCCTCATGTAAAATCAGATTGATGACCATTTTCGGGACATCAGAAGCCATACCGCAGATTGAAGAGTCTAACTTCTCAGAGGGCAGGAATACTTTTGCTTCCGAGGAGTCCAGGATCAAACCTTGATACTCCAGACGCTGAGTCGGGACCAGGACCGACTTCTGGGCATTCAGAAGCCACCCGAAGTCCCGGAGGGTCTGGCTGACAATTGTCACACATTCTTCTAACTCTGAGCCAGTGTCAGATAGCCCACGATAGCAATGCCTCCCTGTCTCAGCAAAGCCAGAATCAGGGCGAGCACCTTGGTGAAAACCCTTCGTGCCGACGCCAAAACGAAGGGAAGTGCCACAAATTGATAGTGGACTTCGCCTATCGGAAAGCGCAGAAACTTCAGGTGACTTGCGCAGATTGGGACATGCAAGTAGGCGTCCTTGATATCCAAGGATGCCAGAAAGTCCCCTGGGTGGAGCGCAGCAATCACCGTGTAAATGGATACCATGCAAAAAAATTTAACCTTCACAAAGGCATTTAAGGCCTTGAGGTGCAAGATTGGACGCACTCCGTCCTCCTTTGGGACCACAAACAGATTTGAGTAAAACCCCTGAAAGCTCTCTTGTAACGGAACCGGCACAATGACTCCGCACCCGAGCAAGTCCTGCACTGCCCCCAAGAGGGCAGCCCGACGTGCTGGAAGGAGAGGGAGATTCGAGGGAAAGAATCTGTCTGGAGGCCAGGAACGGAACTCTATCCTGTACCCCGAGGTGACCACCTCGCACACCCACCGGTCGGAGATCCGGGACGTCTACCGATCCGTGAACCTGCAAAGCCGTCCCCCCACCCGCGAGTCGGGCGGGGGCAAGACTTCATGCGGTGGCGGGCTTGGGAGCCGGCTTACGCACCCAGGGACGCTTCTGTCCACCAGCCGCACTCTTTTCAGTCTGGGCGGGCTTACCCGTGGACTCTGACGAAAAAAACTCTTCTGGGCAGGAAAGGAGGAGCCCGGCTTACGGCGGGGCTCCTTACCCTTAGAAGTCTGAGGAAGCAGGGTGCTCTTACCCCCCCGTGACATCCTTAATAATGTCATCCAGGGCAGAACCGAATAGCCTACCGCCCCTAAATGGCAAGTCAGTCAGGAGCTTTTTAGAAGCCAGGTCAGCAGACCAGCATTTTAACCAGATAAGACGACACAATACCACCGCATACACTGCGACCCTAGAGATTAAGGGAGCAATGTCCAAAGTGGCATCACACACATACACCAGGCACTGCACCATTTGGGGGGCTAGTGAAACGGTCTCTGGAGGAAGATAATGCTCCTGCACAGTCTGGTGCAAAATCTTTTCCCATTCTGTGAGTGTTTGAGACACTAGGGTCGCTGCTACAACAGGACGTAAGGCGGATCCCAGCAAGGCGAACATGGCTCTACTCACCACTTATGACCTCCTGTCAGTGGGGTCCTTAAAGGCAGGAGTCCCCTCCATCGGGAGAGTTGTGGCTTTATTCAAACGGGCGACCGGGGGGTCGACAACTGGAGGAGAGGCCCATTTTTTAACCAGGGCCTCCTCAAAAGGGTACCTAGTAGACCGACGCCGCGGAAGCGCAAAAGTCTTCTGCGGCTTTTCCCAAACCTGATCTATGAACCTGTCAAAGAAAGGCATGTAAGGAAAAACTTTAGAAGGCTTGGCTTTTAAAGAACCAAAAAAGGAGACAGCGTCCGCCTGAGGTTCCGCAGCTGCAGCATCCAGCTTGAGTGTCCCTCACAGCATCAATGAGTTCACTTACAAGCACCCTGTCCTTTGCCGACTCAGAACATGAGTCTTCCTCACCAGGAATGTCCTGTTCAAAAATATCAAATAATTCAGAGCTAGGGTCCTGAGCTGCAGCTAGGCCCATATCTGAAACAGAGCACTCCTCCACTAAAGATTGTGTGGGGAGAGGGCGCTTTGTAGCTCCCGTGCGCTCACACACTGCTTCCATCCTGACAAGAAATGATTCCAGGACTGCCAACTGGTCCATAGGGACTGCAGGCGCTGAAGCACTGCCTGTTGCCTCTGACATGAATGAGGAAGCAGGTGACCCAGACTCCATAACTCGCCACTCAGACTTTTTTTTTTCTTTTTTTCTTTTTAAAAACACAAAAAAGTCCACCCTCTGGCTGTGCTGGCTGAGGGGGGGGGGTTACCCAGGGGACTCACGGACCCACTGGGGACCGCTCGGTTCCACTGCCTGTGCTGCGCTGTACAGTGTGAATGAGCAGTGAGGAGAACCGCTGCGTTCCAGCCGCGATAGAGGCCAAACAGAAAAGCGCGTGCGGCTCCAAGAAAATGGCCTCCGCAATAGTAACTGCTCCATAGCGAATCCTCGGCAAGATGCCCGCCATGCGCGCCATAGAGGTATACAGAGGACACAGTAAAACATGGCGCCGAGCGGCGCACAGGCCAAAAAGACATCACATTCCTCATGCAGAGCCCTGAGCCCCCCCACCCGGGACCGAGTAACCCCCCCCAGGCGGCACAGCGCCAGATAACAGTGACAGAGAGCAACAACAACCAGGGGGAGACGGGGAAAATCCCCTATATAGAGGAACACACAGCACTGTACTCACCTGCTGAAGCAGGAGATACTACTTACCCGGCCCGGAAGGACCTACCGGTGTGTTCCTGACAGACCTATCACAGTTCGGTACTGAGTAGCTGTCAGCCCGGTCCACTGTGAAAAGAGACAGCAGGTACTGTTCAGTCTTAGCGGACCGCAGAGCATAAAAAGCCCACCGACCACCCCTGGAGTCACGGGGCATGTTGTGAACTGAGTCGCACGCCGCAGCAAGGATTCAGCACACTCGATGGTCGGACTGGGAAGACTACGAGGATATCCAATGTACCCAACCTGTTGCCCAGCCGACAGTTGAAAGAAGATCACAAAAATAAAACAACAAAATTCCAAAAGGAATAAAAATTCTTCAGGAAACTGGCTCCTAAGCGAACCACGTCCTCTCCTTCTGCTAGGCAGAAAAAAACTGAGGGCTGCTGGCTGCAGGTGGGTGGGTTATGTCCGGAGGGACCGCCCCCTGGGCGGGGCTGTTCAGCTCTGGTCTTTAGAATGTATGTTGTAACATCTAACATTCTGCCTAGTTCTCTCCTGCAAGCAGGGACATAAACCCACTTGTCAAATATTAAGAGGCTGTGTCAGTCCATGGACGGTAAGAGAAAAAACATTTTCAATAATATGCCCAACAAGTCAAACTACCATGCCATGGCAAAATGCTGTGACAAAAGTAATCATTATTATTGGCTACCGAGTTTTAGTCATCGAAATTTCACCAGAAAGCACAATTGTGTTGCTTGATGAGTAATGTTAAAACTAAACTGATTTTGAACAACTAAAGCCTTGTTCATGCAAGATCTGCAGAAGAAAGGAAAATCAGGAGGGAAGCATTTTCCTGACTAAGCAAGCAAGTTATGGCTTTATGTAGGCCTATCAAGAGTGTATATGCACATGTAATCTATACAGAACCATGGTGCTAATGGTCTAAGTTATTGATGTTTTATCTATTAAAATAGCATGGACCAATTACAACAAGCCACCTTTTACTGGCTTTGGTCTTCAAGTACACATGGAATAAACATATTGCATCTACACAAAGCATTATAACAATCTATTGTTAGAACATTTTTCATACATTAGTGAACCTATCTTTAGTCTTTCAGCAAAAATGTCATAGATTACTCCAATGGAAAAAAAAAAACTTTTTTTGACATTTGAATGGTATTGAAGGACTGATTGCTAATTATTGCCAGTTATTAACCACATCATCCAGTACTCAAAGAGGCAAGGTAGTGCAGTCAGAGAAACATATCTAGGCAGGTTTTATGTAGTTTAGCACCATATAAAGACACCTACCACTAATCTACCCAAATAGCTTTTGATACATACCGTAATATGCCATGAAATTAAAGAGCAATGTAAAAATATGTTTTTTTTTTTAATAGTGGCTTGTTTTTACAGGCTGCACAGACATATTAGTTCTATGGGATACAGACTACATGACCGAGCTAGAGAACAGTTTTGAAAAAAAAAAAGAAAAATCTCTTGCCGCCAAACAGAGCATCATTTTAACCTTGCACTCATCTTTTCATAATGCTGTCTTTGGAAACTCGACAACTGGCTGCAGTCTGCACTTTTATCAGAAGTGGACTATACTGGTATCATTCTGATTTTTATGTGCCAGGTACTTGAAATCCTAAATGTGCTAAAAGTAATTAAAAAGGACACAAAATAAGCTAAAATTAAAGTCATTTCATTCCAAAGATTGAGTAAGTTTAACAACCTGCCTCTTTTCCTAGGGAATGAAGACAAAGAATGGCAATGTTTTGGTCATAGCAATTTTAACATATTTTGTATATTGTAAAAATGGCAATCTATTTAAAAAAACAAAAAGTCTCAGACATAGTCAGACCATCCCCCTTACTAACTGCAAGTTTCTTCTGCCTGTGCCAAGCCCTGAAATCTCTTCAGTCATTGCGGTCAATGGTACAAGAGAGCAAGCAAGCAGCTTCCTGCTGCTTTGCCAAGAAAGCCTCCGACATGTCCTGAAATGTCAAAGGTGATAAAAATTGCAATGCCCTTTACAGAGAAAATACAAATAATAGGTATGTTAAAAGCAGCAATATTAGGGTCTAGTTTAGTCATCTTGTTTATTAAATAAGTGACCTGCAAATTGTTAAATAGTAGCAATGAAATTTTGTATAATGGGGTGCAGCATGAAACTGAAGAATGAGCCCAAATAGCAATACACACAACAGTAAAAAATGCAACAGTTAGGCTGGATTCACACCTATGAATTTTTAGTGCTTTTTGCATTTTGCAGATTTTCACTACAGAACGTGTTCCATAGGAAACCATGTTAAATGGGCTGTAGTGCAAATCTGCAAAATGCAAAAAGCACTAAAAATGCATAGGAGTGAATCCAGTCTTAGAGCTCATTTACACTTGCTTCGGCTTCAACACACATTAACGGCTATTTTACACTTCAAAACAAGGCTTCGGACAGGCTTTGATAAAGCTCTCTGAATGCTAGTCAAAGCTCCGGTCACTAAATAAAATGGTTAGCTTACAGTCCTGTTTACACCTTGGCCGTTATCCTGCTGGATGTCATGACGCCCAGTCAGGATAACTGAACCACCGCCCGGCCGTCGTTCTGCTATAGGCCGGGTGGGAAGTGGTTCAAGTGATTGTAAAGGTTCAGTTTTTAACATGAACCTTTACAACCCCTTTAAAGCATGTTATACAGCACAGTGCTTGGAACCTTGAGTTTCATTTTGAACGTAGTAAATTAGGTCTCTTGTATCCAGGTGTTTGAGCCCATCCCCCTAATTATTTCCCCTCCCCTTTTCATCCCTCTTTCTTTTTTCACTTCCTGATCTTCTTTCCTTGTTCTACCTTTGCTTTGACGGCTGTGTTTCTCTCCACTCACGCTCCTCACATTCACTTCTCTTCTCCACTTCCTTTGTTGTTGATTTGATGCAACCTGCCTAGATGGGCGGGGTCCGCAGATGTCACACGTTTCCATGACATCGGCGGCCCCAGCACTGCAGCATCCCCCATTGCTTGGTTACCACCGGTGCATCGCGCATGCGATCGCTATTGTGATCCGAGCCGACTTGCAACTATTGATCCCTGCACTGGCGCTGATCTATATCCAGATTGTGTGCTGTATACAGATGCTCTTCTAGCAATAGGTCCGTTCTCACAGTCACTAAGGATCCACATTATCAAGTCCATCTTGACAATACACAGGTAGTGATAGTATGTTATTTGGCAAACCCCTCTTTTCGTACGTTTTTCTCAAATCTGATATTGTGCTCATCTTTCTAAGTCTTTTGGCGGGATTTGTGACGTCATACCTGTCAAGGGGTGGGTGGAGCTTTGTTTTTTGCTCTTTTCTGATTGGTTGATGGTTATTTAAAATTATTTTCACTGTTAACCCACGTTTATCACATGCCTGACGAAGGAGTCCTGCATGACTCCGAAACGGTGCACTCTCCTTGTGTTGTGATCATGCAATAAACAATCCATTTGACGCTACTTTGTGTTGATCCAGGGTGTGCTGGCAAATATCTACTTTTTATTTCGCCCCTTCTATCACCTAAATAACCTGGCTATGCCTTCCCCTCTGTAGACCGGCCAAGGTGTCATACTGACCAGGCTGCTGAGCCCTGACACCGTGGTCAGTTTACGTGATTCCGTCATCCGCAGCCCTGCTGTTTCCTCCCCTCTCCCTGCTTGTCTGCTCATACCAGTGCCCCCCCTCCTGTTGCTCTCCAAACTGCAAATAGTCTTATCCTCTCTGTACCAGAATAACGAGTGTCGCTGTGCATGTGTTATGTAAAAAATCTTCTGATCTGTAAGCTCCACTCCTGGCGTTCAGCCAACTGTCGGCTCTCCATCTCCCTCCTCCACAGCTGACGTCAGTGGAAGGGCTCGGCCCCGCCCACTGGAGCTGTGAACCCGGGAGTTAAGAGAGCTGAGGAAGCAGCTGAGCGCCGAGAGCGGAGCTCATATATGTACAGATCGGAAGATTGTTTACATAACACAGGCACACTTGTTATTATGGTACCGAGGGAATAAGACGATTTAGTTGCAGTGCGTTAATGACCACTTTAACAAAAATTTCCAAGGACAGATCTCCAATTCAGGGGGATGCTAGCTGAGACCAGGAACAAAAATATCATTGCATGGTTAGAATTATATTGGGAATCATATACTGTATTTACAATCATTTATAGATGTTTTCCCAACCAGTGTAAACATAATCAAGTTTACTTTTAAATGCTGACTTAAAGTGGAGCTCCACCCTAAATAGCAACTTTTGCTATTTGGAACCCTCCCCCCCTCCGGTGTCACAATTGACACCTTTCAGGGGGGAGGGGGGTGAAGATACCTGTCTAAGACAGGTATTTTCACCCACATCCGGGAGTCCTCTCTCCGGAAAATCTGCGGGAGTTACGTCACTTCCCGCAGACTTCCCTTGGTGTTCTGGGAGACACTCGGCTCCCAGAACACAGGAGCACCAATCAGAACGGCGCAGCACGACTCGCGCATGCGCCGTAGGGAACCGGGCATGAAGCCGCAGGGCTTCACTTCCTGGTTCCCTCAGCGAGGATGGCGGAGGGAGCAGCAGAGCGACGAACGGTCGCTCGTCCTCTGCTGCGGACGTCGCTGGACTTCAGGACAGGTAAGTGTCCAAATATTAAAAGCCAGCAGCTGCTGTAGCTGCTGGCTTTTAATAATTTTTTTTCCGGCGGAGCTCCGCTTTAACATGGGCACTAATCATGACGTGAATTAAAAAGGGAATTTAATCTTATATTGTTTTTCTACAGCACAACAAGCCTACTGTTTGCAGTTGCCAATAACTTACTCGGTCTAATGAAATGGCAATGTAAGAACCCTAAAATAATGTAGAGCTGTCACGGTGGAGGAGCACTGAAGGTCATCCAAAGCAAGCAGAAAATGGATAACATCAAGAGCAAACTGGCTCTGCAATAAATTTACTTCTGACAATGTAAGAAAGTGAAAAAAAATCCTATTTGTTCCTTAAACAGCAACACAGCTAAGCTCTCCTGTGAAGACATGTTAAACATTCCTCTGGGCACAACAGAAGACACTTTACAGAAATTTTTATTTGTAGATGATTTCTGTTGTAAAATATGTAGAGATCAGCAGCTAGAGAATGAAGCCGGCAAGAGAAACCTAGAGAGGTACTGTACTTACAATGTAGCAAGGCTCACAAAATGCCTTCTTGTCCACAGCATAAAAGGGATACCCACGTAGTTTGCCGTTGCAGGTCATGCAGGTAAAACAATCCACATGGAACACTTGGTCCATGGCAGTACATCCAGTACCCTCTCCTACGACATTCTCTCCACACCGAGCACAACGACCTGAAACGAACATAAATTATACCATTGCTGAAAACACATTTCCACAAATTTTTTATATTTGTTAATTTTCTACATATAAAATAATAACAAAAAAGAAAAATGTATTAAGAGGACAATGCTGTCATTTAAAGAAGTATCTGAGTGTACCACAATGGAGTGGATAATAGCTTTGACACCCTTAGTCCACTGCATACTTTAAAGGCTTGTACGTGCATATGGTGAACAAGAAAGTAATTAATTATACCTACAAAGTTGGGTTTCACTCCACATTTCCTTTTTATAACCAAAATCAATAATCTTTAAATGTAACGTTAAACTTTATTACAAGCAGAGAGCCAGGAAATACATGTGTTTTAATTTCAAAGATTACACAAATAAAAGATAAGATAAGGCTTTAAAAAAAAAAAACACATTCATACTCACCTAGGTGGATCTGTCCGGTGCCTCTAAGATCCAGAACTGAGTGACCAAAGACCGCTGATCACTTGGTATTCACTGAGCAGAGAGCTGGTGACTGCCAGTTAGCAACTCTCTGCTCTGCACCTCCAGCGCTCACTGGAGTGCTGGGCTATGGAGGATGCGGGAGCAGCTGGCTCAGACTCTCAATGACATGTTAAGAGGCTGAGCGAGCTGTCAGTCAGAAATCTGGGCTGATCCCGCCTGCACCTGTGACATCAGCCAACAGCAGACTTTAGCCCACTTTCTGCTGAATCTGGGTCAGTCAAATAAGTGCGCTCCTATAATCCACAGGAAAAGTATGGCCAAAAGAGCTTTGGCCATACCGCTAACTTTTTGAGTGGCATACAAGTTAGAAAGATGCATAAAATGAAATGTCTGGCATAAAGATTAGATTCTGCTTAAACACTTGGCATGAAACCAATTTAATTTCATTGTTTGCGTCAATGATATAACTGTGCACTGAAAATTAAACTTTATATTTAAAAACTTGCTAGTAGCTCTTATTCAATCATAAGTCTATAATTGCATTACCAAATAACTGCACGGGCCGATTCTTAATAGGGATACATAAGCAAGAAAGTAAGTTCATGTCACTTGTTCACTTGTTGTGAAAATGAAATAGCTCAGTCAGCTGGTCTATCCAGGTAAAGTGGACCTATACTCAAAAGGTAATGCTGTAATATTATATAGGTCATACATAATATCTAGAAATGTAATTTGTACTTTAGTACCACCCTGAAAGATTTACCTTTTGTTGGCAATTCCCCCCCTGAAAAATAGCCACACTCTCCTTGACATGTGACTGTGCCAGGAATGTGAGATCACCTAAGGCGCTTCACTGATCTCATGAGATCTGATGGTTACACTACTGTGCTGCTCATTGTTCTTGCTAAAGAGAAGGATGATACCTAAAACTCTGCACTGCAAAGATTTTTCCTGCTTCGGCTTCATTTTGCAGATCTGTGATACCTCAACATCACCTGTTTGGATTACTCCTCCTTCATTCATGAGACCACTTTTCTTCAGGGGGCAGGTCTAATATGAGGAAGCAAGACCGTACCTCACCCAGTATGACCATCTCCAAACACAGACACTTTATTGAACAAGGCATGGCAAGTGCGTAATGGGAAAACTATCAGCTGCATGGAGCAAAGGGTTATACTGACGACTAATGTCTTTTGCCTCTGCCTTTTCCTAGTCACAGTATCCAGAATTCTAAATCTCTTTACGAAACCCATATTATATGACTCTGTTCATTTATAGATTAGGCTCTCAGAATATTTTTTTTGTGCCTGACATGCAACTAAACTCTACAGGTCACATTCTATGAGCAATCTCTAAATTGCAAATTGGATCCCAGATTCCTAATGTCCTCACATGTAAACTGAAACTTGTCAACTCTCTTATAAAAATGTTATCAAACTTTTTTGTTCCAGGGCTTTGTTGTAATTTTCATACTACGTACACTGTATGTTTGCCAAAAAATCATTGTGCCTGCAAATACAGTTGCTGTGGCTGGCCTTGGCTTTCCTTCCATGGAGGGGCACACGCAGGCCCCTCCCAGAGGCAGCGGCGGCCATGTTTGGAGTGGTGCGCATGCTAACCTGCGTCCAGTTGGCTGATGCTGCCACCTGTGGCCAATTTGGGGGAACCCATTTATGTAGGGTTACGTCGACTAAAAGTCTCTCCTTTGAATTGAGGATCACCAACAGGAAAGATGTGGCGAACTGCATTAGGTACATCTATTTATATTGTGAATAGCAAGGATAGATCTCTATGGTTGGAACCACAGTCTATATTCTTTATACTCTGTGTCTCTGTATTTGCAGGTACCTTGAGAAGAATTTGACTCGCCGTTTACAATAAACGCATTTTTGGGCAGGTCACTGTGGAACCATTTAAGCCTCTCTCTGCAGCCTTTGTCCCGGTCTTTAAAGCGAAGTTCCCTCGGTCTGCGGCCCTGGGGAAAGAGCTCACAACTGCAGATTAGCAGACCTCCTTCCATTTTATTTACAAGTCCACAATTTCTTGCTATGAACAAGAAAATAACTATAAACTTCTCTCCTATTGGTACAGTGACCCCCTTTTACTGCATAGGATGTTCCCTGATGTGCCAGCTACTTGTTGGAGATGTGGCTTGACAGAGGGGAATTATTTGCATATCTGGTGGGAGTGCAGCAGGATACACCTCTTTTGGCAAAGTTTTTACTGTCTATAACACAATGTACCAGGGGTCTCTGTCACCCACCCCAGAGGTGGCACTCCTGTCCATGCTCCCAGGTTCAGTAGCATCTCAGAAACTAAACTTACTGCGCTTCTTCCTTTCCACAGCAAGACAATTGATCCCTCTGTTTTATAAAATGGATAAGTCCCCTCAATTTTCCCTGTGGGTTTCTACCGTCAATGATATCATGCGGATGGAAGAAATTCTTGCGCTAGATACGGATGCTTTTGAGAAATTTAAAATCCTATGGTACGTTTGGCTTGACTTCTCCACTTCTACTACTCTTAAAGATATGTTATGACCAGTCCTTTATCACAATTTTTTTTTCTTTCTTTTTCTAACGATTCCCTTTTACCCCTTTTTATTGTCGGGTCATGAGGGAGCTTGAGCTCTTTTTTTCTCTCCCCCTTTCAGGCCTTTCCAAGCCTTTTTATTTCTTAGTTTTCTCACTCTCCTTACTTACCTTTCTTTTTCTTAGTTATACATGTATGCTATTTTTGTAATATGGTACACGTCTGTAAACCGGAGCCTACTCTCTCTAAGATGTTGACTGTACTTTAATATGCTCTATCTCCTCTACTGTTTGGGTATATCCCCCTTGTAGTATTAATTATTTTGGTGAAAACAAACAAAAATATATTTACCTCTAAAGCGGCGTTCCACCCAAAAGTGGAAGTTCCGCTTTAAGCACTCCTCAACCCCTTCTATGCCACATTTGGCATGTCATTTTTTTGGGGGGGAGGGGGAACAGGTACCTAGTTTTGACAGGTACCCCAATTTAATCTCACGTTCAGTCATATTTATAAATCTTTGGGTTTTATTTTATTCCATTTTATTCTATTCTTCCCACATATAGGATGAACTACAATTTTGTCCTCTGGAGAAATTGGGAACCATCTAGTTTGTGGTGTATTAAGCAATTAAGAAAATCGGCCACAACAATAAGGTAGTACATTTGTGCGTAGTATGAGATATTTCTTAGGCTCTACATTGAAAAGTTAGAAAGAAACCTATCCAATTAGGTTTATCTTGGAAGTAAAAGAGGTTAGACAATGGTCTGGGGGTGCATGTTTGGCACACTTTGGGTGTTATTTTAATATTCAGTGAGATGTCATTTTATCATGAATTGCAAATAATGATTGTTATTATTCTACTTAGATTGCATTGTATGCTGTAAAAATGATGCATCAATTTTGCCTGAAGAAGTAGACTAGGTCCAGGAAACGCGTTGAGCCTTAGGATTACACATTTTTGACAAGATACATCATACGGTTAACTTGGTTTTTATGGTTGTAGATTGTTATACGAGAATACTCTTTCAAGCAATGATGACATTTTTTTTTTTTTGTTCAAACGTTTTTATTGAGCTTCATATACATATACAGGATAATCACTTGTGTAACATGGGCAATACATCATCCTTCAATACAAGAAAAAAAAAATGCAAAATAAAACAAAAGAGGAAAATAAGAAAAAAAGGGGAGAAAATAATTGGAGAGAGTAAAATACAGGAGGACAAGAGGAGAGGTCCTCGTGACTCATTCAATACAGGGTATTTATCCATAGGTGTAGTCCTAGCATATCTTGTTTTATGCAACATTCTATGTTTTCAAGTAAGAGTATTTGTCATATCTAGCCAGCGGTCCCAAATCTTGTTATACTTGGAGGGGCAACCTCTATTTATATATATAAATTTCTTATAAGGTAGGCTGCTATTGATCTCGGATTTCCATTCTTCGAATGTGGGGGGTGTCTGTCTCATCCATTTTCTGGCGAGCACCTTCCTAGCTAGGAATAATGATTCGCGTAAGAAGGTCAATGTAAATTTATCACTATCAGGTTCAGGAAATATCCCCAAAATGCATGGTTTCAGGGTCAGAGTGAGAGGTGAGCCCATAGTGTCGTGGAGGAATGCCACAATTTGTTTCCAATATCCCTGAATTTTAGTGCAGGTCCATATTAAATGGAAGAACGTCCCTGTCTCGTTTAGGCACATAGGGCAAGTACTTAGGTGTTCTGGTCGGAATTTGGAAATGCGAAGCGGGGTGAGGTATGCCCTATGTAGAATGTACAGCTGTGTCAGCCTATCCGACAGTCTGGGTGATACCGTCTTACAGGCTTCCAAAGCCTCTCCCCACTCTTCATCATCCATCTCTCCCACCTCCTCCGTCCAGCGTGGTTTGATGTCATACGCCATTTTCGCTGATGGTGAGGTAAGAAGCATGGAGTAGAAGGCAGATATGAGTTTTTGTGGATCTGAGCTCTTGACTATAGCAATGATTGAATTGGGAAAAGGCTGCGGCAATATATTTGAGAATTGTGTGAACATGGCGTGTCTCACCTGCAGGTATCTATAGTACATGTGGTCCGGAAGGGCATACTCCTCTTGTAGAGCGCAAAAAGATTTTAGCTCGCCATCCAAAAGGAGTTGGTGTAAGTACCGGATCCCGTACATATCCCAAAGCCCTGCCTCAGAGATTCGGGACAGCTCGGTGAGTAGCTTGTTGCGCCACAGTGGGGTGTAGTCATTAAGCGGGGTGACCTTTAGTTTGGCCATGGCGACATCCCAGATGTGCCTGTAGTGATACAGAAGGGTGTTCCTTCCAGTTGGTTCCGTGCACCGAAGTCCCGTTGCTATTTCACTAATTGGGTCCAGTGGAGGCCGCATCAAAGTGCGGCAGCTCAAGACGGCAAACCTGTCCCTATCCGTTTTGTCTATGTGGAACAGCTGCGATAATTGCGACGCCACATAGTACAGGTTAAGATCGGGCATGGCCAGACCTCCCAAGTCAGTGGGATTTTTCAGTGTTCGCCAGGCTAGCTTATGCCTGCTGTTTCCCCAGACAAAGGGTTTAAGCAACGCTTCAAAGCACCGGAAGTGTCTAAAAGGGATGTATACTGGGGAGTGCCAGACGACATAATATTTTAGGGAGGAGAACCATCTTTATCAAATTGACGCGCCCCCACACCCCCAGCGGCAGACGGGACCAGAGTTGAATTTTGGATTTAATTAAAGTGTATAAGGGTTCAATGTTCAGGGTAATATATTCCGTTGGAGACCTGGAAACAGAAATCCCCAGATATTTGATAGTGCTGGCTCTGGTGAGTGGCAGCTGTGCCTGTGCATGTGAAGGTGGGAATATATCAATTGGAAGGATTTGAGACTTATCCCAGTTTATCCGAAGGCCTGAGAACGAACCAAACCGGTCAATAGTGTCTAGAGCAAGGTGCAGGGAGGGGCCCGAGTCCGCTAAGTATAATAAGGTGTCGTCAGCGTACATGCTGATCTTTTCTACTACATTAGCCCTGGATAGACCCCGGATCCCCTGATTATCCCGAATGGATATAGCCAGGGGTTCAGCCGCCAGAGCATACAAGAGCGGGGACAGGGGGCAGCCCTGCCGCGTGCCCCTAGTAAGGCGGAATGTATCTGACGGCCATCCATTAGCCACCACCCTAGCTGAAGGGTCCTGGTAGAGAAGCCGTATCCATTTAATGAAGCGGGCTCCGAAACCATACCCCTCCAGGCATCTCCAGAGGTATCCCCACTCAACAGAATCAAATGCTTTGGCCGTATCTAGGGTCACCACCACCCGTTCCCCTATATTATCGTGTGTGGCCTGGAGGTTAATATGTAATTTCCTAAGGTTAAATGACGTGTTCCGACCAGGCATAAAGCCCGCTTGGTCCTCATGTATAAGGGAAAGGACAACCTTATTTAATCGAGTGGCCAATATTTTCGCTAGAATTTTAATGTCTGTTTGAAGTAGGGAGATGGGTCTGTAGGATTCCGGGTAACCTGGGTCCTTACCTGGCTTTGGGATCAGTACAATGACTGCTTCTCTCATGGTAGGGGGCAGAGCGAAATTATCATACAAATAGTTATACAGTGCCAGGAGTTTGGGGGTTAGTAGCTCACTATACTGTAAATAGAATTCGATGGGTAACCCATCTGAACCCGGGGCCTTGGACCTAGCGAAGGTGGCTATGGCCTGCGATATTTCACTACTGGTTAGGGGTTCCTCTAGCAGTGATACTTGCTCCTCTGTGAGCTGGGGGAATGAGATGGTCTCTAGGAAGCCCTGCATCAGTGTCTCATCGGCAGGTGCCCTAGATGTGTATAATTCTGAGAAAAAGTCTCTAAATTTTGAAGTAACCAGGGGGGGGGGGGGTCCGTAATGCGTTCCCCATCTTGCCCGTGGAGTGATATAACCACTGGCGGGCGGTCTTCGCTGTGGATCATATACGCCAGGAGTTTACCAGCTTTATCTCCGTGTTCAAAGTATTTTTGTCTTGTAAAGAAGAGTTTACGCCTAGCCCTTTCATAATGCATCTGATTAACAACCCTAGTATGTAACCGGAGAAGATCCGCCTGGGCCGGTGTGGGATCCAGTATAAACTGGCGTTCCGCTAATTCAAGGTTCGCCTCCGCCCCAGCCATGGAGGCTGCGGAATCCCCCTTAATTTTATTGATGGCAATACTCAGGGCTGACCTAGCATGCAATTTAAAGGAGTCCCACACTGCCGCCGGGGATGCCGAGGGGCCATTGACCTCAAAATACTGATTAAATTCCTGTAAGAGACCATCATCCTCAGGGAGCAGCGTGAGCCAAAAGGGGTTGAGGCTCCATGCTCGGGGGGGGGGGGGGGGTCTATTGGTCGGTACACTAAGTGTGATCCAATAAGGACAATGGTCCGACAGTAACCCAGGTCCAAACGCCGCCTCCCTCAACCTAGGGAGGAGGGGCTTGGACAATAGAATAAGGTCGATACGGGACATCGTGTTGTGTGTGGTCGAGAAACACGAATATTGTCTGGTGTGTGGGTATAAATACCTCCATGAGTCCACCAAATTAAAGTTGGACAGGAGTCTAGAGAATCTGGTGGCGCGTGGGGGATGATGACATTTTTAATATAAATTTATAAAATAAAGTTTATGTAAAAAATGTTCCCACTATACAAAAACGTTAACACAATGGGGCACTCAAATAGAAAGAATGATGACAGGAAATTACACATAGAAGAGACATTATAAAAATAATTGTATTTCTTTAAAGAAGTTAATGCACTTTACTTTGTTTGCATTTACATTTCCTTTGAAGTGGTTCCCCTAGAATTGTACAGAACATTTAAGGTTCAGTAATATCAGATTTATCTAACAAGTCATATTGAAAATATTCTTTGTTCTGTACTTTCGAATGAGGCAGAGGTTAAAAGGTAACACTTAAGGACAATGACCTAATTTAACCCGAGAGACTTACATTTAATTAGCAGTAAACATTTTCTCCTTGACTTCCCATAAAGCCTGGAAGCCTGCTAGCATGTTTAATTAAATCCCCCTATTCAAAGCCTATCTGCACCAATAGAACTTTTAATATGCTAAGATACAGCATATTCTGACTAATATAGTTATTAGCTGACAGCTATGTGGATGCAGCAATTACCATGCTACATGCACCCAGGGCTGGGAATATTTCATGCAAATCACAGGCGCTGCCGCTGCCGATTTGCCCTTTTCCAATTACTTGATCAATGGGCCATAATAACAGTGGATAAGCTGTCGGCTCCATACTAAATGAAATGGATGAATAGGAGATAAGAGTGCGAAGACGATAAATTGGCAAAGACACAGACAGTGTTAAGAAGAAAATAAAAAGGTTTGATACATAAAGCTGGAGGAAATGATTAGCATTACAAGTGATAAAACAATTTACTTTAATGACAGAAATGACTTAAGTTCACAATGACGCTTGGGGGGTTTACTAATACTTTTCTAGATTTACTGCATTCATAGTAACTAAAGAAAACAGAAAATAATCTGAAATCTAAAATATGGTGACAAACGTGGAATAATAAACATGCTTTCAACTAACCTGTACCATGGAACATCAGATGATATAGTAAGATTTCACCAGTAGCCTGCTTTAATTTTATAAACAGTAGACCACACAGTTGCAATAGTCTGCAAAGAGTACATTACCTAAAAGAATAGAGCAGCGCTGCTACAGTGTGCAAGCAATGATCTGGTGGTCTAGAATTACCGCATTTACTTAAAATCAGGGGAAAATCGTGGGTGCGTGTTATACGCCGATCCCCCGCTGATTGTGAGGAAATTTGCGAGCGGAGCCGAGATACAGAAAGCCGAAGTACACTCGGCTTTACTCGGCTCCTCTCGCAGTCACGCCTACCTCCACTGATTGCGAGAGGAGTGAGTGCCGCTGACATACAGAAAGCCGAGTGTAATTCGGCTAGTCTTGGCTCCTCTCGCAGTCCCGCTCCTGACTGTGAGCAGAGCCGAGTCAAGCCGAAGTACACTCGGCTTTCTGTATGTCAGCGGCGCTCGCTCCTCTCCTCTTGCAATCAGTGGAGAAGGGCGGGACTGTGAGCAGAGCCGAGTCTGGCTGAAGTACACTCGGCTTTCTGTATCTCGGCTCCGCTCGCTCCTCTCCGCTCACAGTCAGTGGAAATCGGCGCCAATTTTAAATCAGGGTAGAGACTGGCAAGGCTGCAAAGGCACTGGGCAATGCTAAAAACGCACTGGGCAAGGCTGTAGAGGCACTGGGCAAGGCTGCAGATGGACACCGGGCAAGGCTGCAATGATGGACAAGGCTGCAGATGGACACTGATAAGGCTGCATTGATGGGCATTTAAATGTACGTTTTTTTCCTTAAACTTCCCTCCTAAAAGTTTTTTTCCTTAAAATTCCCTCCTAAACTTGGGGTGCGTGTTACACACCAATAAATACGGTATGTCCAGCCCTGAACAACAGAAAAGTTGCCTGTACAAACTGGGTGTGGGACTCATGGATAGTAGCAAGGCGAATATGATTTCTTAAAGTTGACATAACATGCTTTAACCAAAAAAGGCTGTTTTTTACTCCCAGTCCAACCCAAGTTATTATTTGAAGTATCATCCTTATGTGGTCAAAGTCTAACATAATGGGCATAAGTTCTATTTAAAAACCAAATTAAAAAATAACCAATTTCAAAGCAAACACAACACCAAACAATATTCGCATATAAATGAGTAGCAGAAAATGATATATTGAGGTAAAAAAAAAAGATGCTGCTGCTATACCACGGATTGATATAAGGAGAATGGTACGGCCTCCAAAAAAAAAATGCCAGTAGGCACACGATGTGTCAGGCAGTGGTGTAGCAGTGTTCCTCCATCAGCTAGCATCTAAATGCTTTCCTGTCTTCGATCTCACACTTGTCTCTCTTTATTGTCAATACTTTGGGATTTATTTTGTTGGCTGTTCAAACATAACATTATATATCTCATTCTGGATGTAATCTATGTACTTCATCAGTTTACTTATATTTGTAGTGATAAATCACTTTATCATTGCCAAATGCATTTTAAGAATTGGATACATATTATATCATTATTGTAGTCATTATATTTATTGATAGTACTTTTATTACGGGGTAATTAAAACCAGGGACAAAAAAATAAATACAATTATTGTAACCTTACTGGTCCTTAGATGTGGTGGTTGCATTAGATTATTTTTTTTGGCTAAAAACATTTTTATCATTATGTATAGAAAATACCTCTCTATTAATAAACCCCTGTATCAGTAGGGTGGCTTCACATTGAAATCAACAGTGTGTACTGTCTGTTTAATAAATCCAGACGGACTCCAAAGAGGTCATTGGTGTGTGGTCTGTTTTGTCGGAGTTACAGAAAATACCTAGTGTGACCTTGAGTCTGTGAGCGAAGATAAAATTTATGCAGCGATCACCTGCAAGTGATCATCCCTGGACATAGACTGACAATGGGACTGCCTCCCACAGCTAGTCCCCAAGATCCCTGGCTGGGGTTCTCGCATGTACATGCGGTCAGATAAATATGCACGCGAGAATGTAGCCTAATGGCCCTTACACACTATGAGAAAATTAGGCGAACGGTCAGCCAATTTTCCTTAATATTTCACAGCAAGTCAGAACCGAGGATAGAAACAATGTATGACAATTCTCATACGACAAAGGCTTTTCTTTTGGCTATTTGTTGTTTCTCATCATTCACAGTTATTTGTATCGGATCGTTAGTTCTGTTCCCGTAGGAGAAAAAATTGGATTTTTGTACTCACCGTAAAATCCTTTTCTCGGACGTCCATGGACTGACACAGCTCTAATACTGAAACACGTGGTATATGTCCCTGCTCGCAGGAGAAGATCTAGGCAGAATGTTAGAAACATACATTCTAGGAAAAAACAGAGCTGAACAGCCCCACCCAGGGGGGCAGTCCCTCCAGACATAACCCACCCTCCTACCTGCCGCTAGCAGCCTCAGTTCGTAACAAAGCAGTACAAACCTTAAAGAAGGGTGGGTGCTGTGTCAGTCCACCAGTGAGAGTCTCGGTCGCCATAACAACCCCCCGCCCTCGGGGGGGGGGGGGGGGGTGGCATGGCGCGTCACTGAGCTCGGGGGGGCGTAATTCCGGCACGCCCCCTTACCTCCCTGTTCTCCTACAGCTGTCTCCAAGTAACCACTCAGTGAGCATTTATAAGCTGACGCCAATATGGGCTCAGTCTGCTCATACTGAAGCCGCACCTATACCAGTCAGCTGGATCCAGACCAGGTAAAGAATCATCTATGCACATTCAGGTACTTTTCTGGGAGTCCGTACAGCACTACTTATGTTAGGGATTTGTCTGCTCTCCCCTAGAGACTACTAGATAACATGGGACTTCGCAGATACCTGGCAATTCGAAACTAGCTACTGGTGGCAATATATCTATATTTGCCACATCTTCTAGACCAGGTAAATAGTCATTAGTATATTTTAATTGTCCACCTATTTGTAATAGTGCCAGACCAACAGACACTTACTTAATGACTTTCTCTCCCAGCTACCTGCCAGACTTCTGGACGGGCACTACGCCCACCCTGGTTTCCCCTACGTCTCCTGGTGCGGCCTATCCTAGGCAATACTATCATTCCGGGTAGGTTATGTGTTAGTTACCTGGTGTGCTGTGAGAGCTTCTTGAATCCCTTTGATATTTAACAAGCCTTATTTCTATCCATACTTTAGGTCAGCCCTATATTTTTCTTTAGGGCATAGTTTATGACCCTTAGGTGCGGCTTACGTGAAGCAGTACTACCTTTTCAGGTAGGTTTCACCTAGGACACATGTTATTAGAGAGCCCTATACCTTCTCTCTCTATATTTTAATATCCACTATCTATTAATACTTAGGCACTTTCTGAACATTGGGAGGTCTCCCCACTGCACGGATAGCAGCTCCTCTGCACCTGTGGTGTGGGGGCAGTGTCGGACACTTTCTACGCCCTCTGTGGACCAAGCCGTCCATCGGGACAATATACCATCTGGGTTGAGGGCCCATCTTTGTCACCTGCTGGTCCAATCCTCTGTGGAACAACACCATCAATCCTCAAGTCAGAACTATCGTGTTTTTTTATCACTTGCTACAACAAAGTAACCTGTATACACGCAACACACAGGGTCAGTATCTAAACAGCCTTTTTGATAACATACTATGTATCCATATACATAATTTGGAGTTTAGTACATGTCCCCATAACCAATGGCCCTATTCTACCATCATTGTTCTCAGTTTTTTTCTGCTCATTTGTTGTTATTCATCTGTTATTTTGTTTTATTTCCTGATTTTGTATTATTTTTTGGATACAGATATCATCTAACACTAAAAAGGTGCAGCACCCTACCCCTGAAGAAGAGGATGTACAATTAAAAGGCCTTGAAACGTTGGGTATCTGTCCTAACTTCGAGACAGTGTCGGGTCCTGTGCTACATTCTTTTCCTTTCTCTGTGTAATTCATGATATCTGTCTATATGCGTTGTGATCGTCCCCTTCTCAGTGTATGCACACTGATTACTTGGACACATGTTGTGTTTATACAGTAGTAGCCCCTCATGCTATATATCTATATTTTTGTAAAAAACTTCAAATAAAATCAGTCTTTATGACCAATACTTTTGTACATCATTACTCTAAATAGAGGTTTTCAACAGTCACCCTAAAAAGTCCCATTGAGGAACCGCTCTCTTCGGAGTGCACTTTTTGCTGTATGTATCTAGGGATGCGGGTGGACTGACCTCTTATAGCCATACATCTGAGACACCGCTCTTTTCACTGTGTCAGTCCATGGACGTCAGAGAAAAGGATTTTACGGGGAGTACAAAAATCCCATTTTCTCTTATCGTCCATGGACTGACACAGCTCGAATACTAAAAAACGTGGGACGTCCCAAAGCAGTATCAGAAAAGGGTGGGAGCCGTAGAAAAAGGAAAAACCAAACCACTCCAAACAAGCAAAACTCCTCAACGGAGGAGTTGCAACTTTAAACAGCGGCCTGCAACCCTTGCGGCCGAAGGAAGCATTCTTAGACGCAGCCACATCAACCTTATAGAACTTAGAAAAGGTATGAACGGACGACCAGGTCGCCGCCTTGCACATATGTGCAACCGACGCTTGATGTCAGAAAGCCCAGGAAGCACCAATTGCCCTGGTGGAATGCGCCGTAACCGAAAAGGGAGGCGCCCGCCCCTAAGGGCATAGGCCTGTATAACAGTCTGTCTGATCCACCTAGAAAAGGTGGCAGACGACACCACTTGGTCCTGTTTTGGACCAGAGACAGACACAAACAGTGAGTCAGACTTCCGAATGGAAACAGTAGCAGACAGTTACACCCGTAAGGCTCGTAGCACAATGTATGAAGCGCAAACTCTCAGGGATGCGATGGGTAAGGACACAAGGACATAAGAACAATGTCCTCATTAAGGTGAAAGGCCAAGACCACCTTTGAAAGGAAAGACGGTCGTTGGCGCAACACCGCCTTATCCTTATGAAGGACCAAGTAAGGCAACTTGCGGGACAAGGCCGCCAACTCAGACACCCGTCGAACAGAAGTAATGGCCACTAAGAAAGCCACCTTCTGGGACAAGGTCAAGAGAGGAATCTCCCTGATATTTTCAAAGGGATGTTCTTGAAGAACCGAGAGCACCAAATTCAGATCCCAAGAAGGGGGAGGAGGCTTGACAGGGGGGATCACATGGCGAACCCCCTGCACAAAGGTGCTAATCAAGGAATGGCCCGCTAGCGGTTGTTGAAAAAGACAGCCCGGGCCGAAATCCGACCCTCGATGGTACGCAAGGCCAGCTTTTGGGTCACACCACGCTGTAAGAACAGCAAAATCTTGGGAACGGAATACGTCCGTGGACGCCATCAAGCTCCTCTCACACAGCGATGTAAACCTTCCAGGTACGGTGATAGATCTTTCTGGAGGAAGATGTCCGTTCCACAACATAGATGAGATGACCGAATCCGAGAGACCTCGGTCCCTCAGCACCTGGCTTTAACAGCCGTGCCAAAGCCAAGGACTGTAAAGTAGGATGAGGTATGGGACCATGAAACAGAAGGTCCACCCAAATAGGTAGTCACCAAGGAACGTCTGCGACTAGCCAAACTAGATCAGCGTACCAATGTCGCCGTCCCGGAGCAATGAGGATCACCGGAATGGCCTCGACCACTACTCTGCGAAACAGACGAGGCAACAACAGTAGCGGAGGTAAGCATACATCAGGCGATACTGCCCAAACGGGCCACCAACGCGTCTGACGTGTCTGCCCAGGGATCCTTGGACCTGGCCACGAATCTCTACATCTTGCGAGTAAGTCAAGAGGCCAAAAAGGTCCACATCCAGTGCCCCACCTCCGGTAAAGGAGGTGAAAACACCTCCGGACGTAAGGACCCTTCCCCTGGAATGCACACGGCCGATAGGACCGTCCTGCGGCGGGATGGGTATGATAAACCCAAGGAGACCCCGCAATGTATCGCAGAAGGCAGGCCCCGGGCTTACGGGGTGCCTCAATTGTTGGCCAAGAAAGGCAACCTGACAGAGCTTCCCTAGAAACTCGGTCAAAGTACCAGTAACTCAGCCTCTACAAGTGGCGCAGACCCACCCCGCACACAGAGACCCTAGAGGCTAAATCAGTTGCAGTGCACCTGCTGGTTGACTGATAAATGAAGCAGAGGCTTTTGCCCAGTCATTGAGCTTCAGGAACGCCAGAGACGCAGCCACTACCAGGCGTAACGCTAACCTCAGCATGGCAAACCCAGTCTAAGCCAGCGCTTCTGTGGGAATAAACAAATTGCACATGTTCATGCTGTGCATAGCGCATTGGAGCGCGGGGGAAAAACCGGAGAACCCGGATGAAACCCACGTAGACCACATACGCATACCATGTAGGTACTATAGTATGTGTGATAATATTTTAAACATGTCTGTGTGCATAGCGCCGAAGGCGCGCACACCGTTGGCGCGTGGGAGGAAACAGGAGTACCCGGAGGAACCCCACGCAGACCCAGAGAATACAATACATACATCTCCTGTGAATGTATTTAGTGTTGTGTATAAACGTAATGTGTATGTTTATACTGTGTATGGCACCGAAGGCGCGCATGTCCTGTAGCGTGGGTGGAAACCGGAGGACCCGGAGGAAACCCACGCAGACTGCACACACATACCGTGTAGGTATGTTAGCATGTGGATAATCAAATCGCACAGGTTTCAGACTGCATACACATACCGCGTAGGTATTATAGTATGCGTGATAAACATATGGAACATGTTTAAACTGCGCAGAGAGCCAAAGGCGCCCATACCGTCAGAGCGAGGGAGGAAACCGGAACACCCGGAAGAAACCCACGCAGACAGTACACAGATACCGTGTAGGAATGATAGCATGTGAATAAACATATTGCACATGGTTATGCTGTGCATTACCCTTGGAGTGTGGGAGGAAACCGGAGCACCCGGAGAAAACCCATGCAGACATCATACACATACTGTTAGTATTTATAGCATGTGCAATAAACATATTGAACATGTTTATACTGTGCAGAGAGCCGAAGCGCACATACCGTGAGAGGACACCGGAGCACCCGGAGGACACCCACGCCGACCCAGAGAGTAGAATACATACATATACTGTGAATGTATTTAGAGTCGTGTATAAACATATTGTGTATGTTTATATCTTGTATGGCACTGAAGACACAGCATTGGAACGTGGGAGGAAACCCACGCAGACACAGAGATCAATAACACATACCTACACTGTGAATGTATCCAGTGTAGAGTTTACATGTGCTGCTGAAGCAGCATGCAGGTAAAAGGTAACCTCAGACCGCAGACCGTGGTCCTGTCAGAGCTCAAATAAATGAATAAAGTGCCCCCCCCACCATGCTGCACCGACCGGGGGGGGGGGGGCAGGGAATGGGAGGCACTGTGTACCACTATCATCCATGCTGCTCTCGACGCAGCGTGTGAGAAAACGGCGAGGAAGCTGTGTAATAGAAAAGCTTGAAAAGAACCAAAAGGAGAACGTGTCCGCCTTAGGTACCACAGCCACAGCATCCAGCTTGAGAGTGTCCCTCACAGCATCAATGAGTTCACTTACAAGCGCCCTGTCATTTACTGACTCAGAACTGGAGTCTTCCTCACAAGGAATGTCCTGTTCAAAAACATTAAAATATTCAGAGCTAGGGTCCTGAGCAGCAGCAGCTAGGCCCATATCTGAATCAGAGCACTCCCCATGTGTGAGATTGTGTGGGAAGAGGGCGCTTTATAGCTCCCTTGCTCGCAGACTGCTTCCATCCTGACAATAATTTTTTTCCCAGGACTGCCGACTACTGGTCCATAGGGACCGCAGGTGCAGGAGCACTGCCAGTTGCCTCTGACAAGTGTGGGGAAGCAGGTGAACCAGACTCCATACTGCCACCCTCAGACCTTATACACAATTACAGTGAATAATACAGTCCACCCACTGGCTGCGCTGAGGCTGAGGAGGGGATACCCAGAGGACTCACCAACCCATATAAGGACCGCTCAGTTCTGCTGTATGTAACCGCGCCGCAGCGCGAGTTAAGCCTGAGGAGAGTGTGAGGACATTGTGAGGAGATTCGCGCCGCAGTAGCGGCGATAGAGGCCGAAACCGAAAGCGCCGCGGCTCCAAGAAAATGGCCGCTGGCCGCATGTATTACTGCGCCATTGAACCACGGCAAGATGGCCGCCGAGCGCAGTTTAAAACATCACACAGCGCTAATGGCGTCTCCAAACACACACACATGGTGTCTCCAAACACTCACACAGGGCAGTACAGACATGAGCGCCCCCCGCCAGGCCAGAGTGACCCCCAAGTACCCCCACACAGCACAGCGCCAGTACAGGGTGCAGAGAGCAGCATAACAGGGGGGAGACAGGGAGAAACCCCTCATATAGAGAAACACAGCCAGCATGTACTCACCTGCAGCAGGAGAGACTACTTACCCGTCCCAGAGGGACCCACTGGCTTGTTTCAAACAGACCTATCACGGAGTAGTACTGAGTAGCTGTCGGCCCAGTCCCCCGCGAAAGATACAGCATGGTACTGTTCAATCTTGAGAGGACTGCGGGAGCATATAAGCCACCCGGCCACCCCTGGAGTCATGGGGCATGTCGTGAACTGAGTCTCACGCACACAAGGCGAGGATCAGCGCGCTCGATGGTCGGACAGGGAAGACTACGAGGATACCAGTGTACCCAACCTGTTGCCCAGCCGACAGTTGATTGAAGGTCTCAAAAATTAAATAATAAAGTTCCCAAAAGGAATACAATTTAAAAATAAAATCTTCCAGGAGACTGGCTCCTGAGAGAGCCACGTCTTCTCCTTCTGCTAGGCAGAAAAAAAAACTGAGGCTGCTAACTGCAGGTAGGAGGGTTATGTCTGGAGGGACCGCCCCTCCGGGTGGGGCTGTTCAGCTCTGGTTTCTAACATCTAACATTCTGTCTAGATCTTCTCCTGCGAGCAGGGACATATACTACGTGTTTCAGTATTAGAGCTGTGTCAGTCCATGGACGATAAGAGAAATTTTGGCCATTTGTCCCTTCGGAAATTTTAGTTTGGAAGGTCGGAATCGGCTGTCGAAATTGTGTACACACCATCAGAAAATGTTACGATCGTTCCTCGGATAAAAATGTTTGTCCGATTTTCTTATCGAGTGTATGGGCTGAATAGATTCAGTTGCTCAGAATGGCATTACTATATACTCAATCCTGGGATGACTTTGTGACCAAGCTTCAAAAAGACTATGGTCAGAACGAATCCCTTGAGTCTGAGTTGAATTTCCTATTCTCGGGCCTTACCAAATGGCTTGAGAAGAAGTCTCTCAACTACTGGCACATTAAAACCTTTGAAGAGAATATCAAAGATGACCTCAATCCCCTAGGACTTTGTGTCCAAATTTTTCCTTCATTTGAAAATATGGGCCCGGGTTTCAAAATAGCTTGGGAGAATAATCTCAAACTGTGCTCTAAGGGAATGATGAATTTGCTGATTGAGGAGTACCAAAAGCGGATGATTGACATAGATGCGAAGGTAGACCGTTATTTACTCTAAAATTCAACCTCTACAAACACATTCCTCCTTCAAGGATCTCAATGAGAAATTGAAGGTTCACATAGAACTTTTCAACAAAACAATTCTCTCCAATAAAGAGTTTAAATTCTTAAAGTGGTTGTAAACCCCTATAAAAATTTTTTTTTTAAACCACCTGTAAGAGAAAGGCATAATGAGCTAATATGACTAGCATAATAGGTCATTATGCATCACTTACCTTAGATCGGGGCCCCCGAAGCCGTCCTCGTCTCCCTCTTCAGCCGCAGCCATCGCTGCGGCGATAGCCGGAATGTTACTTCCGGGTATCGCCGCTCCAGCCAATCACAGTGCCGCTCTGGCGCTGTGATTGGCCGGAGCGGCGAAGACGTCATTCCGCTCATGCGCGCGGGAGCCGTCAAATTCGGCTAAGTCCCAGCATTGCTGGGACTTAGCCGAATTTGTGAATGGGATAAACCCCATGAATGCGCCGTTGTCTACGGCACGCATGCGCCGTAGACACGGAGCAATGTCAGTTTTAGCAAATTACTCCTAAACCGTGTAGGTTTAGGAGATATTTCTTGCACCTACAGGTAAGCCTTAATCTAGGCTTACCTGTAGGTGCAAGTTGCAAAAGTGTGTTTACAACCACTTTAAGAGATAGACAAGCATTCCAAGAAGGAAAGGCATACAAATGGTCCCAAAAAACAGGGGGTAGAGGTTTTCAACGCAACCCCACACAATACCCCAGCAACTCAGACACATCTGATACTTCATCTATGTCATCAAATGTTTCACTTGCTCCTTTCAAACAAAGACACACTAGAAAGGCCAAAAGACGCCAAGGCGGCGATCATCCTTCCTCAAACACTACCAAAAAACGTCCCCCTAAACAACAATTGCACAACGCACTAACTGGCGTTGTTGTGTTACACTATGTGATTATTCTTGCTCTGTGTCTTTAAGATCTGTCCCCTTCTTTCCAGCTGAACTCTCTCTCACCGTAGTTCTTTATATTTCTCCTCCACTTCCTGACTCTCTCTCATAAGTCCTGTATATCTTCCATGCTAAACATCTTACATGTGGCTTACAACTGCAACGTTTTTCTACCTATGAATATCCATCATTAAACGGAACATTCGAAAGGATTCATCGTCTGTCGTCCTAACGGAGTTTATTCATTGAGTTAAGCTGCCTGTATCAATGCAAGGGATGAATATCAAACCAGCTTGTGTAAGGCCTACATCAACATGGAGATGAACTTTATCACTTTGTAGTGGAGACAGAACAGTAGAAAAACTGAGTTTCACAGCCTAATTACAAGATTTCTGCATGTCAGTACTGATACAGACAAGATTTACTGCCCTCATAGCAAGAAAGAAGAAGAGAGCAGCACATGGAAGCCTTATAGCTTGAGTTTGTCTGCATGGTGTCATATTTCAGCACACAGATCCTGCCTG
The DNA here is from genome assembly GCA_029206835.1 of Rana muscosa. Classification (NCBI taxonomy): domain Eukaryota; kingdom Metazoa; phylum Chordata; class Amphibia; order Anura; family Ranidae; genus Rana; species Rana muscosa. The sequence goes on along the minus strand of CM055122.1, from coordinate 654,936,718 downwards.
CTATCACAGCCAGTCTGCTATCATGAGTGACCAAGCTACTATATGTGAACTCACACCAACCTCCCCACAAGTTCCTGAAGAAACAGAGTTACCCAAACGCTCAGTTAAACCCACTTGGAAAGTAATGGAGATTTATGAAGCTTCAAGGACTGAATTGTCAAATAGCTTGGAATTAGTCTGGGAGAAAATTATTGCTGAAGCTAATACAGTGTCTGTGGGCACCATTAAACAACTTTCTGCCTCATATGAGCTTTATCAGCTCACCAGCAGCAAATTCACTGTCTTACAAAAAACATGAATTCAGAAAATGCGATGACGCAATTAAAGCACGTCAATGCTCTCAATATTGAAAGACCGTTTTATCCAGCAAACCAGATTAAAGGCAGAAGCAAAGATAAAGCTGTTACAGGACACTGCATCTCACAGATCTGTTTCCACCAGACGTTCTAAAAACTCGTCAAGATCCCATAGTTCACCATACTCAACACTCAGTGAGCGACTTATTAATGCCCGCGCTGAAGTGGAAGCCAGCAAGGTGCAGGTGGCATATGCAGAAAAAAGAGTTGGAAGCTCAGAGAGCAGAGTCGGAAGCGCAGTCAGCACGTCAAAGAGCAGAGTTGGAAGCTCAGTCAGCACGTCAAAGAGCAACAATGGAAACCTTAAATGAACAGTGTAAACATGACGCCGCTATGGGAAAGCTAAGGGTCCTACAGCAAGCTATCAGTGCAGACGAAGGTGCAAGTGAGAAAGACAGCATTAACCTAAGCATAGCAGATACCTCAAACGTCCTAAGCCACTGCAGTGCACACTTCATCGTCTTCAATGCTCCCGACTACATAGAGACTCCTTCACAGCTTCAAGTTAAAGAGGTTCCGGCAACTTCCTGCACACAAAATCACTCCACTGCATTTCCTACCTTACCTGCCTTCATACGTCACAGAGCATCAGCGCAAGCTTCAAGCAAGTCATCAATCTCCAGTCATCGGTACAGCCTTGAATCAACGTACCATTGGAACAACTGACTTCAAGCAAGCAACTCACCTGGATGCATCTGCTGCACCATATTTCCCTGTGTCCTTTAACAACAATGTCAAAGATAACACAATCAGCACCATTTAGCCAGCAGCATCTCACATAAAGGCAGAGACAACAGACAGCAGAGTTTGTGAGGTATATACTTCGCAGAGAGCTCACAAAGACTGGTCTTACAAGTTTTGATGACCAACCTGAGAACTACAGAAGTTGGAAATGTGCCTTCAGAACTACAATCAGCGATCTTGGCATTACAGCTGCTCAAGAATTGAATCTGCTGATCAAATGGCTTGGTCCTCTATCTGCTGCACGTGTTAAGCCATTAAGATTGGTTTTCATGGACAATCCTACTACAGGCCTCACAGCTGCATGGGAGCGACTAGAGAAAAGTTATGGCAGTCCATAAGCTATAGAAAATGCTTTGTTCATGCGTCTGGAAACTTTTCCAAAGATATCCGGTAAGGACAACAAGGAGTTCCAGAGACTGAGTGACCTTCTCCTTGAGCTTCAGCTAGCCAAGACAGACCCAAAACTACCTGGACTCAGTTACCTTGACACTCCAAGAGGGGTAAACCCAATTGTCTCCAAGTTCCCGTATGGTTTGCAAGAGAAATGGACTGCACTAGGGTCATCATACAAAAGAGAGAACAAGGTTTCCTTCCCTCCATTCTCTTTCTTCTGTGAATTCATCAAGAAAATTGCAGAGACCAAGAACGATCCAAGTTTTTCCTACGGTGAGTACAGTCTCTTCTCACCCTTTCCTAAGAGTACCAGTCTTCAGGGCAACTATAGAAAACAGAGGCCCAGTGTCCGTGAAAAAGACTGACATCCTTCCCACTCCTACCACAGTTCTGGCCACGAACAGAGTAGGAAGATTGAAAACCCTAACAGAGTGTCCCATACACAAGAAGCCACACCCCCTCAAATGTATCGGCTTTAGGAAAAAGCCTCTGGAAGAGCGCAAGGAGCTTTTAAAGACATTTAGGGTATGTTTTAGGTGCTGTGCTTCTACAGAACATTTTGCAAGGGACTGTAATGTGTCCATCAAGTGCATAGAGTGTGGCTCTGAAGAACATGTGCAAGCCCTCCATCCTCTTGAGCCCAGCTCTGCACAACCTGCCAACGCTCCTCCCAGGTTAACGCATGGCGGGGAGAATACAGACCAAGTGCCTAATTCTACCATCATTTCTTCATCCTGCACTGAAGTTTGTGGAGAAGACCGCTGTGGTAAGTCCTGTGCTAAGATATGCTTGGTGAACATATACCACAAGGATCAACCAGAAAAGTCATTAAAGGCATACGCTATCTTAGACGATCAGAGCAATCGATCACTTGCAAAATCAGAATTGTTCAATCTATTTGAAATAAAAGGCGAAGCTTATCCTTACACCTTGGGTACCTGTAGTGGAACTATACAGGTTTCTGGAAGAAGGGGTCATGGACTCATGGTATCTTCTTTCAAAGGTAACTTGCAATTACCCTTACCTACACTTGTTGAGTGCAATCAGATACCTGCTAACAGGGAAGAAATCCCTACTCCAGTTGCTGCTTTCCATCACCCTCACCTCAAGGTAATAGCAAATGAGATACCGCCGCTTGACAAAGATGCTCAGATCCTTCTTCTGTTAGGAAGAGACATTCTAAGAGTTCACAGGGTACAGAGACAAGTCAGTGGACCCCCAGATGCCCCATTTGCCCAGCGCATGGATCTAGGGTGGGTCATCATAGGCAATGTCTGTATAGGCAAAATGAAAAGACCTACCAACATTTCGTCATTCAAGACAAATGTTCTGCCAAATGGCCGAAACACTTACTTTGAGCCATGCCCACATCCCTACTGGGTGAAAGAGAAGATAGCCAGCCCCGAATGGCAACATGGTATCTCAGGTGACAAGCCTTTTCTCCTGCCATGATGGCGACTTCGGCTCTACAGTGTTTAATGCAACCAGTGAAGATGACATACTGGCTCCTTCAATGGAAGACAAAGAATTCATCAAGGTAATGGACAATGAGTTCTTTCAAGATGACTCCAATAACTGGGTAGCACCCCTACCCTTTCGTCTCCCAAGAGAGAGATTGCCCAACAACTTACAGCAGGCCATCAGTAGATTCTCCTCCTTAAAACGAAACTTGAGCAGGAAACCAGAGATGCAAAAGCACTTTGTGGACTTTATGCAAAATGTATTTGACAGAGATCATGCAGAGCCTGCTCCCCCACTAAAGGAGGGAGAAGAATGCTGGTATCTTCCATCCTTTGGCGTGCATCACCCACGCAAACCAGACCAAATCAGACATGTCTTTGATTCCAGTGCTCAGCACAAAGGTGTTTCTCTTAACAACATGCTCCTTACGGGACCCAACTTGAACAGTCTAATAGGAGTCTTGATTCGTTTCAGACAAGAGCCTGTAGCAGTAATGGCTGACATTCAACAGATGTTTCACTGCTTCATCATCAGAGAAGACAACAGAAACTACCTCAGGTTTCTATGGCACAAGGACAATGACCTCAACAAGGAAGTTATAGATTATCGCATGAAGGTACATGTCTTCGGTAACAGTCCTTCCCCAGCAGTGGCAACTTATGGGCTAAGGAGAACAGCTCAGACTGGAGAAGTTGAATATGGATCCGATGCCCGTCAATTTGTTGAAAGAAACTTCTACGTTGACGACGCACTTAAGTCCTTTCCAACTGCTAAAGAAGCAATTGATCTTCTCACCAGAACAAAGGAGATGCTGTCTGTAGCAAACCTTAGACTGCACAAGATTATATCCAACAGCCAGGAACTTATGAATGCCTTTCACTCTGAGGACTATGCCACTAGTCTAAAAAACCTTGACTTGGGTACAGATGTGCCTCCTGTAAAGCGAAGTCTGGGTTTGTTGTGGAACATCAAACAAGACAAATTCACCTTCCAAGTGTCAACTTGTGACAAACCCTTCACTAAGAGAGGAGTCCTGTCCATGGTGAATAGCATCTATGACCCACTGGATTTCCTTGCTCCAGTTACCATTCAAGGTAAGATTTTACTAAGACAGTTGTCTACTGAGAACATAGACTGGGATACTCCCTTGCCTAGTGAGAATCAACACAAGTGGGAAAGGTGGAGATATTCTTTGAAGTCACTAGAAAAACTTCAGATTCCCCGTTGCTATGTTCCAGGTTCCACTTCAACTGCTAACCGGAGAGAGATTCATATTTTCTCTGATGCATCAGTTGAAGCTATTGCTGCAGTAACCTATTTGAAGACCTCTGAACTGAATGGAGAATCACACTGTAGTTTTGTCCTAGGCAAGGCAAAACTCACTCCCAAGCCTGCACATACCATACCAAGACTTGAACTTTGTGCAGCCGTGCTAGCAGTAGAAATTGCCGAAGTCATACAAAGTGAAATGGACACTAGAATGGATTCTTTCACCTTCTATACAGACAGTAAGGTAGTACTTGGTTACATAAACAACCAAAGAAAAACAATCTTATGTGTACGTCAGCAACAGGGTTGAACGTATCAAGAGATTCTCTCTACCAAGTCAATGGCATCACGTTCCCACTGAACTCAACCCAGCTGACTGTGGGACCAGAGCTGTGTCACCTGCCGCTCTTCAGGACAGCTTATGGCTTTCACCTCCAAGGTTTCTGTGTGAGGACTCTTACTTACTCCCTATTGACACCACTTATGGGCTAGTAAACCCTGAAGATAAGGAAATAAGAACTGTGAACATCTCACTACACACTTCTGTAAGTACAAAACAGAAGCTGTGGTCACACCGTTTTGAGCGTTTTTCCACCTGGTCATCCGCTGTAAGAGCTATTGCTCGCCTAATTCATATTGCTCGTTGCTTTGGGAAGAATTCCGCCGCAGGGTGTCATGGTTGGCACAACTGTTCTGGACACTTTACAGCAGCAGATGTTTCACACGCAGAAGAGGTAATTATCCGTTGTGTGCAACAAGAGGTGTATCAGGAGGAATTCGGGAGAATCAGAAATGGAACCGAATTGTCTAAAAACAGTTCACTCTTCAATCTAAACCCTGTAGTTGACGCCAATCAGCTGCTGAGAGTTGGTAGCCGTATAACAAAATCCGACTTATGCAGCAAAGAACAGAATCCTATAATCATACCAGGTCAACATCATGTTACTACTCTTCTGGTTCGTCACCACCATGAACTGGTACATCATCAAGGCCGTCAGTTTACAGAAGGTGCCATCAGGTCAGCCGGCCTTTGGATCATTGGTATGAAGAGGTGTGTCTCCTCCTTGCTCTTCAGGTGCGTTAAGTGCCACAAGTTAAGAGGAAAACATCAACAGCCACAAATGGCAAGTCTTCCAGCTGATCGCCTAAGTACCGATCCACCCTTTACCTTTGTTGGGGTAGATGTTTTCTGCCCATGGTCCGTCATGACTCAGAGAACTCGTGGTGGAGCTGCCAATAGTAAAAGGTGGGCTGTATTGTTTACCTGTCTCAGCATCCGAGCTATACACATAGAAGTGATCGAGTCTATGGATTCTTCTTCCTTCATCTGTGCCCTACGAAGATTCTTCTCTGTCAGAGGCCCAGTTAAGCAACTGAGATCCGACTGTGGTACCAACTTTGTTGGAACATGTAAAGAGCTACAATTGGACAATTTCCTGGCCAACAATGGATGTACTTGGTTGTTTAATCCTCCACATTCCTCACACATGGGAGGATCCTGGGAACGAATGATAGGAGTAGCACGAAGAATACTTGACTCCATGTTGCAGACTCAAAAGTCTTTACCACTTACCCATGATACTTTGTCTACCTTTCTCGCTGAAGTGTCTGCCATAATGAACGCAAGACCCTTAGTGCCAGTATCTTCAGATCCTGATGCTCCAGTGATCCTTACTCCAGCCTCGCTTCTTAGGCCTCGTACACACGGCCGAGATTCTCGTTGAAAAAAACATGTCGTTTTTTTCGACGAGATTCTTGGACAAGAAACTTGTCCCGGCCGAGTGTACACACGCTCGTTTCAAAGAACCCGCGGTTCTTTGAAAGGAGTGTACGCGGTGACGTCATCGACTACGTCGAGCATGCGCTCGTCACATTCGATGCCGTCGCCGCCATCTTGGTATACCCTACGTATGCCTAGGAAGCTACCGCGCATGCGTCAAATTCATTTCGAACATGCGCGGGCTTCCCGGCGGACAGGTAAGTGTACACACACTCACTTTTCTCGTCGAGAAACATGCTGACGAGAATCTCGACGAGAAAATAGAGAGCAGGTTCTCTATTTTCTCGTCGAGGTTTCTTGTCGGTTTTCTCGACGAGAAACCAGTTAGCAGCGTACACACGACCGATTTACTCGGCAAGACCTCTCTGCCAGCAAGTTTCTTGCTGGTTCTTGCCGAGAAAATCGGTCGTGTGTACGAGGCCTCACTCAAAAGATTGGAACTGCTGTAATATCTTCAAGTGAGATCGAACTTAAGGATATCTACAGGCGTCAATGAAGCAGGTTCAGCACCTAGCCAATGTGTTCTGGCATAGCTGGAGGAAGGCGTATCTTCACCACCCTTCAAGGTCGTAACAAATGGCAAGCATCTAAGCCGAATCTTAAGGTTGGAGACCTCATCCTTCTAAAAGACAAGGAAGTTTGTCGGAATGAGTGGCCTATGGGTCTTATTACTAAAGTTATGCCCAGTGACGATAAAGTCCGGAAGGTAGAAGTCAAGGTAACCAAGGGAGGATCGACACGAACCTTTAGTCGACCAATTACAGAGTTAGTACTCCTCTTGCCAGGTGAGTGACTTGTGCAAGGACTAGCCATGCTGTTGGCACGGCGGGGAGTATATTGCTGCCATCTACAGGTTCTACTCAGAACTTTGGAATTCTTTGAAGACATCATACTGTGACTATGTTCTTCATCCTGTTGAACTTACGTTTATTATTTGCTTGTTGCATGTTTTTCATTACAGGTTCCAGGACATTTATCAGTATTGGACTTATTGAAAATATATATATTAGTTTAAGGTTATGAAATCTAAAGATTTCAGACGGGGAGTGTTGTGTTACACTATGTGATTATTCTTGCTCTGTGTCTTTAAGATCTGTCCCCTTCTTTCCAGCTGAACTCTCTCTCACCGTAGTTCTTTATATTTCTCCACCACTTCCTGACTCTCTCTCATTAGTCCTGTATATCTTCCATGCTAAACAGCTTGTGTAAGGCCTACATCAACCTGGAGATGAACTTGATCGCTTTGTAGTTGAGGCAGAACAGGCGTATCTGGTGCTACGGCACAGACACCAGCAGTTGCACCACATCACAACTTCCACCCTCTGTCACACCTAAAATACCCATGATCTTTTTTCCTAAGAATCAGGGAAACTCTCTGGCACCCCAACCCCCCACACCCCCCTAAATTCACCACTTCCTTCCTCACAACTCAATGTCATCAACCTCTCCACACACAACCTTACCACTGAGGAAATTTCACTCCTCTCCAAGGGACTCACTTTTTGTCCCAATAACAAACTAGATAAGTTTGTAGTCAAAGATTTGCACCTTTATACTCATAAATTACTACTCAAAAGTATGTTTGAGAAGCAAAAACCTGGCTACGAATGCTCTCGCACATTCAGCGAAAAACAGGCCCTAGACAATCTCAATTCCCTATTAGAGGAAAATGAATCCCTAGATCTAATCGACAATATTGATCTAGAGTCGCTTCTTAAACCAACACAGGACCCACACACAAATGTACCTCCTCCCAAGTCATCCCTGAAAAAAACTTCCCCTCTCTATCCTGCCCCAAGTTCGAACCATGGGGTCTCTACCTTCCTCAAGATGGCTTCTCAGGAGATTAAATCTCTTGATCCCATCTCATCCTCCATGGGCAATTTAACTAAAAGTGAAAGAATGGCCCTATCCACATTGTCGAACAATCACAATATCACTATTAAATCTAGTAACAAAGGAGGGAATATTGTCCTTATGGACAATGAAAATTACATTAATGTGCATCCAGATTCTAAGTAATCGTGATTGGTACCACCCAGTAGGCATTGACATTGTCCAAGCATTTAACAAGAAGTTCAATTCCTTTGTGGATAGTGCCTTTTCAAACAAAACTATATCAAAACAAACTTGGGACTTCATCCGCACCCCCTACCCACGACTAGCGACGTTTTACGCTTTACCGAAAATCCACAAAAATGCAATTGACCCTCCAGGTAGACCAATCATCTCGGGAAACAGTTCCATCACAGAAAACTTGTCCAAATTAATTGATGAACACATCAGTCCTTTCGTTCTGACTATACCCTCCTACATCCGAGACACCATCCATCTTCTTCAAATTATAGATGATGTACAGGTTTCAGAAACATGCATCCTTGCTACAGATGTGGAAGCCCTTTATAGCTCCATACCTCATTCTAAAGGGCTAGCCTGTATTCGTCGGGTACTTTCTCAGATTAGTCACCACGAAAATTCATTCAATGAATTTAAACTATTATCATTGGATCATGTACTAAACCACAACGTTTTTTCATTTGATGGTCGCATATTCCTCCAGGTGCAGGGCGTAGCCATGGGCACTTGTTGTGCCCCTGGCTACGCCAACCTATACCTGGGGGAATGGGAGAATGCCATTTTCAGCGACGATGGTCTCTCAATGTACCTGTGTCACGTTGTCATGTGGCACAGGTACATAGATGACGACTTTGTTGTCTGGGATGGCCCCCAATCCCTTCTGGATGAATGTCTATCTGCGCTCAACGTGAATGAATTCAACCTCAAATTCACAATGAGCTCAGACACTTCCAAAATTACATTCCTGGATGTAGAGATCTTTAAGAGTGAAACAAACTTACTGTCTTGTAAAACTATTTAGGAAGCCCACTGTGGGCAATACCATCTTGCATTCATCAAGTTTCCATCCAAGACCACTCATTAACTCCATCTCATATGGTCAGTACCTGCGTATCAAACGCAATTGTTTAAACTATTCAGATTTCAAACGCGAGGCTAACAACCTTAAAAAGCGTCTACTTGAACGTGGTTACAGCCACAAAAGCCTCAAGAAGGCTTTTCATCATGCAGATATTAAAAGTCGGCATTAATTATTAGTCCCAAAAAAGGCCAAAACCACAAATGAAAGTCATAGAATCATCACAACATACACTAATAATCATGCTCAGATCTTGAAAATCTGTAAAAAATACTGCCATCTTCTAACATTGGTCCCTGTAATAGGACCATTTGTACCACCTACCCCAATGGTTACTTACAGACGGGCGACCTCTGTTGGTAACCTATTGGTCCAAAGTGAATTTCGAGGATCTAATAGGGGTGATCCTTGTAAAACTACGGGCACACATCCATGCAGGTCATGTCGGTACTGTGGGTATATGGACAACAGAAAGGATATATATCTACCAGACAGCATGCATTTTACGCCCAAGCATTACTCCAATTGCCAGACCACAGGTGTTGTTTATATGATTTTATGCAGTTGCAATTGTTTTAATGTGGGCAAAACAACACAAAAGCTCTGGCAGCAACTGTATCGCCACATCAAGGCGATGCAGACCGCCAACCCTGATGTCACTCTGGGCAGAGACATGTTGCTCAAACTCATGGAGGCATCTGCCCCAAGATATCAGTTCTGGTGCTGGACTGTATCCACCCCAGCTCCCGAGGCGGAGATTTTGATAAATATCTCCTGCAGCGGGAGCTTCGGTGGATATCAAATCTGAACGCTACTGTACCACCAGGTCTCAACGAGGCCTTTAACCTAAAACCTTTTCTACCTGGATATACTACTGGGAGTTTTGACAGGGATCAATAATTTTTCCCATTATGTTCTAAGTTTTCCAATTTTTTATTATTCTTTCACCATTTTCATTATTTAACATCCCATTTCTTCTCTTCCCTCCTCTTCTCCCCTTTTGGTTGTTTGTTTGGTCATCAATAATAAACTATATATTGCATGACTTTTTATATCTATATATGTGTATTACTTCACATTTGTGTTTAGGCTATATGCTTTCCATGCTACTTTCTGTCAAACATATGTTGACCATATATAAATGCACTTTATATGTACTATGCATTATGTGCTTTTGTATATGTAATAATTTTCCTTGCTGTATCTTATAGATTGGAGTCTGTAATGATCCATGTATCAGGACTTCAATCAGAACAGCCACATAATATTGCTTTTATTTATATGCAATTTATTCCATCACATCCAGCAATGTATCTGCCTCGGGGTCCCCGACCGTGATATGCCTCCTATCATTGTGGCTTGTTGGTGCTCCCCGGCACACAGGAGCCTTCATACCCCGTGTTTACGGAGTGTGGAGGCATTCCCCTGTGTGGCGTGGCCATGACGCTGTCATCACTTGATTTTCGGAGTGTTTTGGCACATCCTACCACGACCATCTGGTTCTCATTGCCTCTGCCCCCTTTTCTGTGCCAGCGGTCTTGTTGACGTCTGACGTCAACGCGCCTCTTTCAGACGCAGTGGTGCCGGTCACCACATAGATCGAGGAGCCGCCATGTTTGTGGTGGGTTTTCTGGGCGGAATATGCGTGGTGATGCACGACTGTTTCACATACCCAGCGTGGATCACCTGTTTGCATCTCCGCCTCGCATATTCAATACATCCACTTCTGTGATTGTCAGCCAGCCCAAACCACTCCCACCCCCCTCAGTATTTAGCCCTAACAGGTGCACCTGTTTATTGCTGCACAGCCAGGATTACTGCCATCACTGCACAAGCTCAATAGGAACTCTGTTAAGGTGAGAAGGGAGTCATGCACTCTTTACGAATTACTACCATGTCTTTCCCTTCATACATCTGCTTATACCCTTATACCCTGATTGATTCATCTGCAATCTTTCACTACTCATCTGCGTTTTTTCTTTTTCAAAATTTATTTTTCCTTTTTTAAAGGCTTTTTCTTTTTTCTTTTGTTTGGGGTTTTTTGGAGAGTTTTTTGGCTAGCCTATCCTCTACTGTGTTATATTTCACAGTATATTATACATTATATATATTATTTCTTCTGCCCATTAGATCCATGTCCCCTCTCTGCGGCTCCTGTGGGCCCTGACTTGCCGCTGTGCTATTTGGAGGTCTTTATTCATTGTTGGTTCCATGATCCAGATTACAATGCTTGGAGTTATCCTCACTACCAAGTGCAGTGATATTTTATTAGCTGAGAAAGTCTGTCTCCACACCACCTGTTTTCAATTGGTTGTTGGACCATACATTGGATCTACAGACGCTCTGACACTACACGTGTCACAAAACTTGTGCATTATTCTATCGTTGAAAATATATGACTTGTGAGTATTTACACGTTTATTTTATTTTTATTTCACATGCATTTTTTGCCATTCTTTGCAGATTATTTGGCTATATGCTATACCATTTACTTTTCTATATAGTATTATATTGTTTATTTATACAATGTAACTTTCTCTTTACCAGAAACACATACGCTTACCTTTTTTCAATCCCTGAAAAAGGAAATATACACCATAAGTAGGAATCAAACCTCTTATGGTCTCCGAAACATGTAGGACTGTTGTTATTACCATGTGCAGCCATTCATTGGTGTTTGTTACATTGTGTAGTACAGCATTAAGCAATTGTGTTGTCATGAATTGTCTCTACGATTGTTCTTTTACTAATTCTGTAATTTTGTACCAATAAATTTATATTTTTATATACTACTTTTGCATTCCCCATTATCTATCCTGTTCCTTTCGAATAGATACAGTTAAGCCAATCTTTCATCATAATGGAGCTCCTCCATGCCCCTTATCAGTTTGGTTGCTCTTCTCTGCACTTTCTCCGGTCCTCCAATATCCTTTTGGAAACTGGTGCCCAAAATTTAACTGCATATTCCAGACAACGTGGATGATTTACTAAAACTGGAGAGTGCAAAACCTGGTGCAGCTCTGCATAGAAACCAATCAGCTGCTGTTTTTTTTGTTAAAGTTTACGTAAACAAGCTGAAGTTAGAAGCCAATTGGCTACCATGCACAGCTGCACCAGATTTTGCACTCTTCAGTTTTAGTAAATCAACCTCAATGTCTTACCAATAATTTGAAAAGGGGCAAAGTTCTCTCTCTGGAGTCTATATTGCTTTTATTAAAAGAAAGCATTTTGCTAGCTTCAGAAACTGCAGTTTGGCATTACATGCTATTATTGAAGGGAAACTGCACTTTTGTGGTAAAAAAAATAGCAAATACAAATAATAATATAGCATATACCAGCCATATTGTAATTGGATGCTATTAAAAATGCTCTTTCCTTTTCAATCTGCAGTGCTGTAATTTTTTTTTTACAATTCAATACAAGGTAATTTCCTGCTTGTGTGATTGGCTCACTGAATTACACAGAAGTCTGCACGAAAATACAAGCCAGATTTTAGGCACTACTGCAACCAAAATTTTGTTTTTGGTAAAAAATACTCCCAACGGGTTATTCACGTCTTCTACAGGGATTAAAACCCTGCAGTCTTCCTCATTAGAACATTGCAAATGCATTAATTGATAATCTAGGCCCACTGGCACTCTTTCTCTATTACTTCTCCAAATGGCTACCCTAATATGTCTATGCCATCGTTCTCCGTAACTAACATTTCAAATAATATTAACACCTCGACCACTTCTCACACTCTCCATCTCCAACCTCCCATGCCTCCAACCTGCAAACAGTTATCCACAGGAACCTTCGCCAACCTCCATCCTTCCTTTCTTCATTCTTCTACTGACTGCCTTTATGATAAAAACGCATACCTGTCCTGCCCAGACCACTGCTTTCTACAACAACATACTGTCATTCTCCCTGGACACACTCGCTCCCCTCTCTACATGCAGAATCAGTCATCACCTGCTACAACTCTGGCAAACAGACGACACCAGAAGTCTCAAGAGACACAGCTGTTCTCTTGAGCAGGCGTGGCATAAAACTAAATCCGTGCAAGAATTCACGCTCTACAAATCTGCTTTTCTCAAACACTTCTGCCTCCACACTGCTAAACAAACCTACTACACCACTCTGATCCAAACCTTGTCAACCCTTTTCTACCCTTAATTCCTTACTTCACCCCCACCCACCAACTTGCATACTGTCCAGGAGATTTCAAAAACAAAACCAACACAATTTGTGATGAGATATCCAGCTTCTCCCCAACCAACACACCAGGACCAACACCACACTCAATACTTTCCTCCTTCAACCCTGTTCCCACTAAAAAAATTGCCAAACTCCTTACCATGGCCCACCTCACCACCTGTCCCCTCAATTACTGTGACCACCTTCCTGCTCTATACTAAACTCTCCAACCCACATCTTCAACCTCTCCCTCTCCACCGGCACCTTTCCTTCCCCGCTCAAACATGCACTGGTTATCCCCCCCATACTAAAAAAACCCTCACTGGACCCCACCTGTCTGAATAACTTAAGACCCATCTCCTTGCTCCCGATTGCCTCCAAGCCTCTTGACTGCCTTGTCCAGAACCCGAGTTGCTACCTCACTGACCACAACCTTCTCGATCCCCTACAGTTTGGTTTCTGCCCAAGACATTCCACTGAAACTACCTTACTAAAACTCACCAATGACCAGTACTCCATACTCATACTCTTGGATCTTTCTGCTGCCTTTGACACAGTTGACCACCCACTCCTCCTCAACAAACTACTTCCTTGGCCTCCGCAACTCTGCTCTTTCCTGGTTCTCCTCCTACCTATCTCAACGCACTTTCAGTGTTACATACAATACCATCTCCGCTCCGCTTTCTGTTGGGGTATCCCAGGGCTCCATCCTTGGGCCCCTTGTATTCCCTCTCTATACCTTTTCCCTGGTCCAGTAACCTCCCATGGCTTAATACCACCTCTATGCCGACGACACTCAGATCAATTTCTCCACTCCTCAACTCACTCCTTCAATCTCCTCACGTATCACAAATTTACTGAGCAACATATCAGTATGGATGTCACACCACTCAAACTTTCAAAAATTAAGCATGTAATATTTCCCCCTGCCCGATCTCCTGGGTGTAATCCTAGACTCTGACCTTTCCTATGGGCCCCACATCCAATCACTGGCTACATCTTGCTACCTTAACCTGCGCAACATTTCCAGAATTTGCCCCTTCCTAACGACACCACATAACTTATTAAACTAAGAGAGAGAAAGGGTTTGGGACTTTAAATGAGGCGTGTCATTGACTGTGGGTATAGGTCATGGTCTAAATTCATGTAAAAACATAATGTAATAAAAACAAGTATTTATTGAATGGTCTCAACAGCAAATAATGTGAATAGAACACGATTACAGCAATTCATTATTGAATGGTCTCAATAATGTAGATATAACATAATTACAGCTATTCATATTGTAAATTATACATCAATCATACAATTAAACCATAGTGTGCCAACAATGGGTAGAGAAACAGAAATTGCCGCTCCAAACAGGTCCACCCTGATAACAGTCTCTCTTCCAGGAGCCGTGGGTGCTGGCAATGCACAAGGCAATTAAGAACAAGGATAGTTAGGACAGCCGCACTCCAATCCAACAAGGCTTTATTCAAAGTAGATAAAAACAGGCACTACATATCACAGCAACGAACCTTAGGACAGCTGACGCGTTTCACGCTTTAGTGCTTACTCATAGCTGATATTCACAAAAATAACTTCAAATATATATGGTGATTTTGTCTAGACATGTGATCAAAACAGGTGGTAATTATAACTAAATTGCTATGTGTTCAGAGACAGCAAAGGCAATTCAATCTACATCAATTGAACCCTGCTGGGATTGAAATTGTGAAAACCCTTTATTTTAATGTCGGACACAAGTGATTATATATATATGATGAACAAAGAAATAGACTAACTGGAATAATGGTAAAAAACACCAAACAAAAGAAGAGAGAGATAAAGTGTTGTGTGTATGGTGTAATATATATATATATATATATATATATATATATATATATATATATATATATATATAACAACGCACACATGATGTGCATGATAATATGAAAGCAATTATATATAGACACATGAAGTGTATTTATGATCAAAGGAATACGTGAATGCACATCAACTGTTGTATATCAAGCAGTAAAATAAACTTGTAAATATACTGTGGATAACTTATATCTATATTTTCAAAGTGTAAGTGGTGTATATTTTATCAATTAAATGGTGTATATAGCCATAACCAATGGCATGTGCGCAAATAACAAAGCAGTATAAATTAATAGAAATAATAGTAAATGCAAATGCAAGTTTAGATAGAATAAAAATGCAAATGACTGCAAACAAAGATTTTTTTAAATGTATTGCTTATACTATTTTTATATTATATTCCTGTGTTTTGTGTATACATATTTTCATGCGTGTATTTGTGGTTTAATTTTTGATTTTTAAAATACTTAATATCCTATACATTTATATATTAATTTTCTTATGTTACAATGTTACCTGCTATTTATTAAAACAATAAAGTCAGTATGGAAGAACATGAAATTGGGAAGAGATAGATGTAAAGTATATAAGTAAATAGTGTCTAAACTTCAATATATATGACCATGTGTGTCCATGAAGCCAATAATTATATTGTATTGAACTCTACCCAATTCTTAGAGATACACAAGATAAAATAAAAAAGTAAAAACATAATCAAGATCAAAAATATGTAGTCCCGTCTCCGGAGCTTAAATGTGCCTGTGTTATAGTATTGCAGAATTGTGGTCGGACATGTATACATGTGTGTCTGGATCTCCATAGACCGCCGACCACACATGATAAATATGCAGTCTGCCCCTTGTATGTACTACATGCTGGTGGGGCCATAATCAAATGGTGGACTGCATATATGTATGAATAGATAAATAAATGGCATAAGCCATATAACAAATATGCAAAAATACAAAATACTGTCCGCGTGTCATTGGTACAGATGAAACAAACTTCCATATACAGGAACATAAACATAAGTATTGCAGAAAATACTACAAAAACACCGTATGTTTGTGAATAAAAGTGTGCCAACAATGGGTATGGACTAAAGAGCCGATAGCGTAACATATCACAATGGTATTGAAATATTGGTCCATAAGAGCAGACATGGGTATAAAAACAAACGTCTGGTAAAAACAGAGTCGCCTCCTATATTGCTCAACGCGTTGTGTGTTTTTTGGCGCTAAACACTTGATCTCCATTAGCCGATCAGGTGATGACGCGTGTCCCCATGCTCGGACCTTCAGGACGATGGGAGTAACCCGGACTCACGTTGGAGGGGGATGTATATATACCTCCCTGTTTGAGGCTCACACTTGACACTTCTCTTGGTGACACTTGGCACCACACTTGGAAACTGAATATTCCATATCACCTAAGGTAATAATCTGATTGTCAACTCAGTGCACTATTTCACATCAACTAACCCCCACAAAACATTCTGTAGGGTATTTACGTTTATGGGTTCACCTTTATATTATAATTCACTTCATCATCATTTATTTTCTTTTGCTTTTTCATTTCTTACACCTCAATCACCCATTTCCTCATACACATTTTCTATTATGTAGCGTTTGGGTCTCCGAGGATTTTTTTTATCCTACCTATACAGTCACTTGGATATCCTATTGCATCAGTACACCTCTTCTATTGATCTTCTTTTTCTATGGTGATATATAGTGAGATACATTGAATATACAATTTTTTATAGAATCCCCTACGGTATGCTAGTTCAGCAATAAATCACTTCTCTATGGAGATCTGTACTCGTTCCATAGTCCTCATACATAGACCTGCGCTGTTGGTTACTACTCCCTCAGTTCCCGATTTGGAAATTCCCCAACAGCCCCTGGTCCTCAGCACCACGTGCTAACATTTCAAGCTAACTTGTATGCAAGTAAATCTGTGTAAGGACATGATTCCATTGTTCATTTGGTTGTTCCTTAATATATTTACTGCCAATTTTCCAACTACATTGTCGCTTATATGATTTGTATAGACATGCAGAGTGCACCTGCTCCTGAGGAAGTGGAGCAAATTCCACAAAAACGCATTGAGCAATATAGGATGCAACTTTTGTTTTTACCATACGCTTAGACGTTTGTTTTATACCAAGGTCTGCTCTTATGGACCAATATTGTATTACCATTGTGATATTTTACGCTATCAGCTCTTTATTCCATTCCCATTGTTGGCACGTTATGGCTTAATTGTATGATTGATGTATAATTTATCACATGAATTGCTGTAATCATGTTATATCTACATTATTTATTGATGAGACCATTCAATAATAAATTGCTGTAATCATGTTCTATTCACATTATTTGATGATGAGACTAAAGTCCCAAACCCTCTCTTTTCTTTGCAACTTATTGAACTAGAAGGACTGGTTTCTTTTTTAAAAACCAAACTATGCCATGCAAACATCACACTAAAAAAGACTTGTAAGCTGCAAAATAAAAAATAGTTTTTGGATTTAGATATGCTTTAACATTTATGAGAAAATCATATAACAGTTGACATATAATAAACGATTTTCAAGGCAGAAAAGGTTGTTGCTTACATTTGCCAATAACTGTTGTGCCCATCAATGGTGTAGCTCTACCCAATACTTTTCCCTGTGAACTAACACCACCTTTATTGACCACTATGACATTCTCTCTGGACAGAGGATGTAAGGTGTGGGGATAGGGGGCATTATGGTAAAGTCAAGCCCTTGGTTACAAAGTCTCAAAAAAATACAACAGAAAGAAGACTCTTAAAATCGGCAAATGTTACAGCAGGCATGTTGGGATATACCGTATGTTCTGAGGGCTTTCACAATTTTTAAAAGTGTAAAATTGCTGATGGGTTAGCTTTGAGGAGGAAATATGACGTCAAAATATAAAATATGAAAGCCCATATAATGTTTCGAACAGACATGGCAATTTTCTACCTGCCTGGATGAGAGAGCTTTCTTTTCCAAAAGCATGACATTATCTGCTCGGTTAAAAAATATTACTTTCTAAGCACATTTAGCAATGCCATAACATAAAATAAATGCTTGCAAATGCTGACCTACTTAATCTACAGCAATTCAATGACTTTAGGGACATCAATGTTTCAAAAGTCCTGCAGATCACATGCATGATCTGACACACATTTCTGTAATGTAAATTGTTACCCTAAACAAAAGTTCTTTGATCATATTTGAAAGCTAATAGAGAGTTAAGGTTTTCTATAAGGTGCGTGTGTGTGAAGATGCGGCATTACTGCACAAAGATACCATATTTAACTGCTAGATTTGATTCTACATTATGGAAATATTTTCTGACAGTTTTGGTTGCCAAAACCTTTACATTTACAGAATATACCGTAAAACATTTCAGAAGTTAAAATTAAAATAAGAAAAGTCACAGTGAGATTCATACAAAATCGCAATATTCTCACTTTAACCACTTAACGACCGCCCACTGTAATTATATGTCGGCAGAATGGCACCGACAGGCAGAATCACGTAGATCTACGTGATCGCCTTTGTATAGTTGGGGGGTCCGATCGGACCCCCCTTCTGTACAGTGAGTGGTGGTTAAGTGTTCGGGAGCGATCCGGCATGAGGGGACGGCCGTTCGATTCCGGCCACCCCCTCTCGATCGCTCCCGGCGAATGAGAGAGCTTCCCCTGCCTGTGTAATGTAAACACAGGCAGAGGAAGTGATGTCATCTCTCCTCGTGGCGGTCTTTTCGATCCGGCGCGAGAAGAGAAGACATCACATAGTAAGTGCACCACCAGCCCACTGACACCAGTACACGTAGGCACACTTACACCCCCCAGTCACCCCCAGTCACAGTGCACCGTTTGCAGTGATCATTTTTTTTACTGATCACTGCAATCAGTGTCATTTGTGACTGTAAAAAGTTGCAGGGCAGTTAGAATTAGGCCCCTTTAGGTCCAGGGTAGCCCCCTAACCCCCCCTAATAAAGGTTTAACCCCTTGATCGCCCCCAGGTAACCCTTTCACCCCCTAACGCCAGCGTCACTAAGCGATCGTTTTTCCGATTGCTTTTTTCTTGTCGCTGGTGTCCTAGATAGCCAGTTAATTATTTTTAGGTTCGCCGCAGGTTTTTATTAGCGTCAGGTACCCCCATATATTATTTTAACCCCCTGATTGCCCCTAGAGTTAACCCTTTCACCAGTGATCACCGTATAAGCGTCTCTGGTGACACTGGTTACCCAGTTAGTTATTTAGGTAACCCGTCAGGTTTTTATATAGCGTCGGGTACCCCCATATTTAATCTAAAAAAGGTTTTAACCCCCTGATTGCCCCTAGTTAACCCTTTCACCAGTGATCACCATATAAAGGTTACAGGTGACGCTGGTTGGTTAGTTTGCTTTTTATAGCATCAGGGCACCCGCCGTATATAACCCAATAAAGGTTTAACCCCTTGATCGCCCGGCGGCTGATATCAATTAGGTTTTAGCGTCAGAGAGGGTCTGCGTCGCCCCAGGCAGCGTCAGGTTAGTGCCAGCAACGCTAACACCCACGCGCAAAGCATACACCTCCCTTAGTGGTATAGTATTTGAACAGATCAATATCTGATCTGATCAGATCTATACTAGCGTCCCCAGCGGTTTAGGGTTCCCAAAAATGCAGTGTTAGCGGGATCAGCCCAGATACCTGCTAGCACCTGCGTTTAGCCCCTCCGCCCAGCCCAGCCCACCCAAGTGCAGTATCGATCGATCACTGTCACTTACCAAACACAACACACATAACTGCAGCGTTCGCAGAGACAGTCCTGATCCCTGCGATCGCTAACAGTTTTTTTGGTAGCGTTTGATACATTTGGTGACAGTCAAGTGCTTTTTTTACCTGTGAATCTTACTAGTGTACCCCTAAATTTAGAGCCCAAAATGGCAAGACGAAGGTACACTAGTAAAGAGGCCTACGAGATTCTGAGCATGACAGATAGTGAAGAGGAGGTCACGCATCTGTCAGATTCAGGCTCAGAATATCTTCCCGTAGAAGACAGTGACGTCAGCGGCCCCACGTCAGATAGCTCTGACGACGAAGTTGAGGTCCCTGCTAAGGTCAGGCGTACCCGATCCTGATATTCTGAGGTTGAGGAGCAAGAACCGCAGGGCTCTTGTATCATGGAGCAGAGTAGTACTAGCGCCACTATTCCTTCTGGTGAATTGGCAAGCACCAGCAGCCTAGTACAGCCTGGGCGTACATCCAGCACTGCAGTATCACGTGGTGACGTGGCGAGTCCCATAAGTGCAGTTCAAGCTGGCGAGGTGGCAAGCACAAGTAGTGTCCCGCTGCCACCAAGAAGACAAAGGCAGGCCCGTCGTGCCCTTCCTGCAGAATTCGCCTATCCTGATTGGGTCCCCACCACTTCTGCAGAACCCGTACTTCCCCCATTCACTGCCCAACCCGGTATTCAGGTAGAAACAGCTGATTTTATGCCAATTGATTTTTATTCGCTGTTTTTCACGGAAGATCTCTATAGATCTATTGTGGACCAGAGTAATTTGTATGCTGGTCAATTCATCGCCGCTAACCCCCAGTTGCCTAAAATTGCCAAAGATTGGAAACCAATTACGGTTTCCGACTTTAAGACCTTTCTGGGCCTTTCCCTCAACATGGGCACACATAAATTCCCGTCATTGCGTGCTTATTGGTCCACGCACCCAATTGACCACATGCCCGTGTTCTCTGCCTCCATGCCCAGGACACGATACGAGCAGATTTTGCGGTTCATGCACTTCAACGACAATGAACTTTGTCGTCCACGTGGGGAACCTGAATACGACCGGCTCTATAAAATTCGGCCCCTCATAAACCACTTCAACGAACGTTTTGCAGCCTTGTTTATTCCTGATCAAGTTGTCTGCGTTGATGAGTCCCTGATTAAATTTTCTGGCCGCTTGGCTTTCAAGCAGTACCTTCCCAGCAAACGTGCCAGATACGGGGTCAAGCTCTATAAGTTCTGTGACAGGGCAACAGGCTATGTATGGAGCTTTATGGTTTATGAGGGAAAAGATAGTCAGGTTGAGCCGGTCAACTGCCCGGATTACATAGGGAGCACTGGCAAGATAGTGTGGAACTTGGTGTCATCCTTATTCAGAAAGGGGTACCACTTGTATGTGGAAAATTATTACACGAGCGTGCCACTGTTTAGTCACTTGTTTGATCATCAGATTGGAGCATGTGGCACCGTGCGACCTAATCGCCGGGGCTTTCCCCAGCGGCTTGTAGATGCCCGTCTTAGGCTGGGGGAGAGAGCCTGCTTGAAGTGTAATAACTTGCTCGCTATGAAGTGGAGGGACAATAAGAATGTTTTCCTTCTTACCTCCCTTCATGCAGACACGACAGTCCAAATTCATACGGCGACAGGTGTTGTGGAGAAACCCCTCTGTGTCCACGAATATAACCAAAATATGGGAGGGGTGGACCTCAACGACCAGCTGTTGGCGCCGTATCTAATTGACCGTAAGGCGAGACGCTGGTACAAAAAAGTGTCTCTATCCTTATTCCAATTGGCTTTGCTGAACGCTCATGTGCTATACAGAGCTTCAGGCGGGACGTTATCTCTTCTAAAATTCCAGAATGAGATAGTCACAGAACTCCTGTATCCAGGCGGTTCTGCGCCTCACCATTCCCAACCAAATGCAGTAAGCCGGCTGCATGAGAGGCATTATCCGTATGCCCTCCAGAGTACCCCTACCCAACGAACCCCCCAAAAAAGATGTTGTGTCTGTAGCAAGCGCGGATTTAGGCGTGACACCCGTGTTTTTTGTCCACTCTGTCCTGACAAACCTGGTCTTTGCCTTGGTGAATGTTTTGAACGCTACCACTCAAAAGTGAAGTTTTAGCGTAGGGTACAGCATTTCACAGACTAGGACACACTTACACAGGGTCTCCCAAGATGCCATTACATTTTGAGAGACCCGAACCATTACAGTTGTTAAAGTTACAAAAAAAGTGTAAAAAAAATAAAAAAGAAAAAAAAGAAAAAAGAAAAAAAATACAAAAAAAAAATGAAATAAAAAAGCCAAAAATAGTCGTTTTATTGTTCTCTCTCTCTCTCTCTCTATTTTCTCCTCTATTTTTCTGCTCTTTTTTACTGTATTCTATTCTGCAATGTTTTATCATGCTTGCTTTTCAGGTATGTAATTTTTTGTTTTCAGGTACGCCATTCAGTTGCAGCGCGGATCTATTTATCTTGACAGCAACAGCGTTTGTTCCCACGATACATAAAGCCGTGACTCCAGTGCTGTAGGAGGTGATTTCACCACCACAGTTAAAAAAAAGAGCATATATGCCGAAGCATGGGGGCAGCAGGGGCGGAGGAGCGATTTTGCTCCTAATGCCGCGTATATACGGTCGAAATTCCGACGGAGGCTTGCCCGTGGAAAAGTCCGACCGTGTGTACGCGGCATAACCTTTTATGCCGCATACATACGGTCGAAATTCCGACGGAGGCTTGCCCGTGGAAAAGTCCGACCGTGTGTACGCGGCATAACTTTTTTGCGGGAGGATGCCCCCATGCTTCGGCATATATGCCCATCATTAGAAGTGGGTGGATGAAGGGAGGTATTCTAATGGTGGGCATACCCACCGATCAATCTCTTTTTTTCATTCAGCCAACAGGCTGCATGAAAAAAAAGATTACAATACATGTCCAACAAGGACCAGCAACGTACTGGTATGTTGCTGGACTTTGAATGTTTATACCAGAATGATGCCTGCGGGTTTAGGTATCATCTTGGTATCATTCTTTTCAGCCAGTGGCCGGCTTTCATGTAAAAGCAATTCTAGCAGATAATTAGCCTCTAGACTGCTTTTACAAGCAGTGGGAGGGAATGTCCCCCCCCCCGGATATAAACAGCGCCATTGGGAAATTGGGAACGCATTTTATCACACCGATCTTGGTGTGGTCAGATGCTTTGAGGGCAGAGCAAAGATCTAGGGTCTAACCCCCCAATTTTTTTCAAAAAAAAGACTACCTGTCACTACTTATTGCTATCATAGGGGATATTTACATTCCCTGAGATAACAATAAAAATGGTAAAAAAAAAAAAAAATATGGAAGGAACAGTTTAAAAATAAAATAAAAAAGCAAAATAAATAAAAAAAAAAAAAAAAAAAAGCACCGCTGTCCCCCCCTGCTCTTACGCAAAGGCGAACACAAGCGTCGGTCTAGCGTCATATGTAAACAGCAATTGCATCATGCATGTGAGGTATCACCGCGAAGGTCAGCTCGAGGGCAGTAATTTTAGCAGTAGACCTCCTCTGTAAATCTAACGTGGTAACCTGTAAAGGCTTTTAAAAATGAATGTAGTTTGTCGCCGCTGCGCGTTTGTGCGCAATTTTAAATCATGTCGTGTTTGGTATCCATGTACTCGGCCTAAGATCATCTTTTTTATTTCATCAAACATTTGGGCAATATAGTGTTTTTTAGTGCATTAAAAATAAAAAAGTGTGTTTTTCCCCCAAAAAATGCGTTTGAAAAATCGCTGCGCAAATACTGTGTGGAAAAAAAAAATGCAACACCCACTATTTTAATCTGTAGGGCCTTTGCATTAAAAAAATATATAATGTTTGCGGGTTCAACATAATTTTCTTGCAAAAAAAAAAAAATGTTTTCATGTAAACAAAAAGTGTCAGAAAGGGCTTTGTCTTCAAGTGGTTAGAAGAGTGGATGATGTGACATAAGCTTCGTAATGTTGTGCATAAAATGCCAGGACAGTTCAAAACCCCCCCAAATGACCCCATTTTGGAAAGTAGACACCTCAAGCTATTTGCTGAGAGGCATGTTGAGCCCATTGAATATTTATTTTTTTGTCCCAAGTGATTGAATAATGACAAAAAGAAAAAAAAAAAAAAATGTACAAAAAGTTGTCACTAAATTATATATTGCTCAAACATGCCATGGTTATATGTGGAATTGCACCCCAAAATACATTCTGTTGCTTCTCCTGAGTACGAGGATACCACATGTGTGAGACTTTTTGGGAGCCTAGCCACGTACAGGACCCCGAAAACCAAGCACCGCCTTCAGGATTTCTATGGGTGTAAATTTTTGATTTCACTCCTCACTGCCTAACACAGTTTCGGAGGCCATGGAATGCCCAGATGGCACAAAACCCCCCCAAATGACCCCATTTTGGAAAGTAGACACCCCAAGCTATTTGCTGAGAGGTATGTTGAGTATTTTGCAGATCTCGCTTTTTGTCACAAAGTTTTGAAAATTGAAAAAAGAAAAAAAAAAAAATGTCTTTCTTCATTTTCAAAAACAAATGAGAGCTGTAAAATACTCACCATGCCTCTCAGCAAATAGCTTAGGGTGTCTACTTTCCAAAATGGGGTCATTTGTGGTGTTTTTGGGCTATCTTGGCATTTTATGGCCTTCAAAACTGTGATAGGTAGTGAGGAGTGAAATCAAAAATTTGTGCCCTTAGAAATCCTGAAGGCGGTGCTTGGTTTTCAGGGCCCCGTACGTGGCTAGGCTCTCAAAAAGTCCCACACATGTGGTATCCCCGTACTCAGGAGAAGCAGCAGAATGTATTTTGGGGTGCAATTCCACATATAACCATGGCATGTGTGAGCAATATATCATTTAGTGACAACTTTTTGTAATTTTTTTTTTTGTCATTATTCAATCACTTGGGACAAAAAAAAAAATATTCAATGGGCTCAACATGCCTCTCAGCAATTTCCTTGGGGTGTCTACTTTCCAAAATGGGGTCATTTGGGGGGGTTTTGTACTGCCCTGCCATTTTAGCACCTCAAGAAATGAGATAGGCAGTCATAAATTTAAAGCTGTGTAAATTCCAGAAAATGTACCCTAGTTTGTAAACGCTATAACTTTTGCGCAAACCAATATACGCTTATTGTCATTTTTTTTACTAAAGACATGTGGCTGAATACATTTTGGCCTAAATGTATGACTAAAATTGAGTTCATTCGATTTTTCTTATAACAAAAAGTAGAAAATATCATTTTTTTTCAAAATTTTCGGTCTTTTTCCGTTTATATCGCAAAAAATAAAAATCGCAGAGGCAATCAAATACCATTAAAAGAAAGCTCTATTTGTGGGAAGAAAAGGACGCAAATTTCGTTTGGGTACAACATTGCATGTCCGCACAATTTACAGTTAAAGCAGCGCAGTGCAAAATTCTGAAATCACCTCTGGTCCTCTAGCTACCAAATGGTCCGGGGCTTAAGTGGTTAAAATGCATAAGATTTCTACACATATCGGTGGACACTTTCTTACCCATTTTCCCAAATAGAGCTGTTCTGATCAAAGTTCTGAGACTTATAGGTAGTGTTGAGCGAACTGCAAGCCCCACCCCAACTTATTCCTACTCGTCCATCATGGCCGGACACAGGGCCAGTAGGAAACTTGTGGAGGCTAAAAAGGGCAGGTCATTTTCAACATAATTGGAAGTGTTAAAGGTTAACCAGATCAGCACTAGCATTTTATTGCCTTTACTTTGTACCTGTCATCTTCTTTTAATATTCCTAAAATTAAAGATTACATTTAAAGAGGTTGTAAACCTCCCTTTGCAAGTTGTACCTATAGGTAAGCATATAATAAGGCTTACCTATAGGCACTGTAGATATCTCCTAAACTTGCGCCATTTAGGAGATATTTACTGTATACTGCGCCAATGATGTCATTAGTGCATGCGCTGTGACGAAACGGCCCCCCATGCAGTTTTTTCTTGAGCGAGTGCCGTGACCAATGGCGCATGTGCGGGAGTGACGCTACACGTCTCCGGCCAGTCACAGAGCCGGTGTCTGCAGCCCCAAAAGATAGAGGGGCAAACATGGATAAGGTCAGGTAAAGTGTCACATAACGTGGTGGTATGCAATGCACATTATGTTTTTACTTCCTGCAGGGTTTACTTCCTTTAAGTAAACCTAAAGTCATGAAAACATTTTTTTGGTTACATTCTTGGGTAACTACATGTCAGATGATTAAGAGGTTAGCCAACCAAACCTCCACCTCACTACTGGACTATCATTGCAGTGGAGGCCTCAGGACATGGGAGAGAGTGGGTCTAGACTCTCAACCATTAAGCATGGCTAAATGTTACATTAACCACTTCCCTACTGTGCACGAAAACTCCCTTCCTGCCCAAGCCATTTTTCAGCTTTCAGCGCTGTCACACTTTGAATGACAATTGCGCGGTTGTGCGACGTGGCTCCCAAACGAAATTTGCGTCCTTTTTTCCCACAAATAGAGCTTTCTTTTGGTGGTATTTGATCACCTCTGCGGTTTTTATTTTTTGCGCTATAAACAAAAGAAGAGCTTCCAGTTTGAAAAAAAAACACTATTTTTAACTTTTTCCTATATTAAAAACCCATTTTTAATTTTTTTTAAATAACATTTTCCTCAGTTTAGGCCGATACGTATTCTTCTACATATTTTTGGTAAAAAAAAATCGCAATAAGCGCGTATTGATTGGTTTGCGCAAAAGTTATAGCGTCTACAAAATAGGGGATAGATTTATAACATTTTTTTTTTTAGTAATGGCGGCGATCAGCGATTTTTATTGTGACTGCGATATTGCGGCGGACACATCGGACACTTTTGACACATTTTTGGGACCATGCACATTTATACAGCGATCCCTGCTATAAAAATGCATTGATTACTGTATAAATGTGACTGGCAGGGAAGGGGTTAACCACTAGGGGGCAGGAAGGGGTTAAATATGTTACCTCAATGTGTTCTAACTGTGGGGGGAGGTGACTGACTGGGGGAGGTGACCGATCGTTGTCCCCATGTACAAGGGACACACCATCGGTCCCCTCTCCCTCACAGGACGTGGATCTCTGTGTTTACACACAGAGATCCACTTTTCTGCTCGTTTCCCGGGCAATCGCGGGTGCCCGGCGGCAATCGCGGCCGCCGGACACGTGCATTGGGGCCTTGGGAACGCGGCGCGCGTGCGCCCCCTAGCTCGTTTTAAAGGCAGGACGTCATATGACGCCCTGTCAGAACGAGAGTGTCCTCCGCCCGCCGGCAATTGACGGTGGGCGGGGGACAAGTGGTTATAGAGTCCCAGAATTCAAGGTTTCTGAACTGCTCAGTAGGACAGCAGTCATCTGACAGTGCCTGCTATGTGGTACCAGTGCTGATTTAGTGATATTTCACAGCAGTTTTGCTTCACATTAGCATAATAATACAGCCATGTAGTTGTACAGGCCGGACTGCGGCCAACATCAAACCCAGCCTATAGTGCTTGACAAAGGTGGAAAAATTGCCCAAGTTGCGGCTCTACAAATTTGTCCTGGACTGGCACCAGCCCCCACTGAAAAAGTTGCCACCATTGCTCTAGTTGAAAGTGCTGAAAATCCTTCAGGAACTTCTAGCTCTTTAACCACTTAACGACCGCCCACTGTAAATATACGTCGGCAGAATGGCACCGACAGGCAGAATCACGTATATGTACGTGATTGCCTTTGTATAGTTGGGGGGTCCGATCGGACCCCCCTTCTTTACAGTGAGCGGTCGTTTTACCTTCGGAAGCGATACGGCATGAGGGGACGGCCGTTCGATTCCGGCCACCCCCTCTCGATCGCTCCCGGCGAATGAGAGCTTCCCCTGCCTGTGTACTTGTTTACACAGGCTGGAGGAAGTGATGTCATCTCTCCTGCGGCGCTCACATATACCAAGCGCCGTACAGGAGAAGATGCAGGTTAGTGCACACAACACTACACTGACACCAGGACACATAGGCACATAAATCGCCCCCCCCCAGATCACCCCCCAGCCCCCACAGTGTCACTGATTGCAGTGACCATTTATTTAGTGATCACTGCAATCAGTGACATTTGTGACTGTAAAAGTGTCAGTACATTTAGTTTTAGGTCCAGTGTAGCCCCCTAACCCCCCCCTAATAAAGGTTTAACCCCCTGATCACCCCCCAGATAACCCTTTCACCCCCTAGTACCGCCGTCGCTAAGCAATCATTTTTCTGATCGATGTCTTAGCGTCGGTGATGCTGATCGGTAGCCAGTAATTTTTTTAGGTTCGCCGCAGGTTTTTATAGCGTCGGGTACCCCCATATATTACCCAATAAAGGTTTAACCCCCTTGATCGCCCCCCAGGTAACCCTTTCACCCCCTATCACCACTGTCGCTAAGCGATAATTTTTCTGATCGCTGTCTTAGCGTCGGTGATGCAGATCGGTAGCCAGTAATTTTTTTTAGGTTCGCCGCAGGTTTTTATAGCGTCAGGTACCCCCATATATTATCTAATAAAGGTTTAACCCCCTGATCGCCCCCCCAGGTAACCCTTTCACCCCCTATCACCACTGTCGCTAAGCGATCGTTTTTATGATCGTTGTCTTAGTGTCGGTGATGCAGATCGGTAGCCAGTAATTTTTTTTTAGGTTCGCCGGCAGGTTTTTATATAGCGTCAGGTACCCCCATATATTACCTAATAAAGGTTTTAACCCCCTAATTGCCCCTAGTTAACCCTTTCACCAGTAATCACCATATAAGTGTTACGGGTGACGCTGGTTAGTTAGTTTGCTTTTTATAGTGTCAGGGCACCCGCCGTATATAACCCAATAAAGGTTTAACCCCCTGATCGCCCGGCGGGTGATATCAATTAGGTTTTAGCGTCAGAGAGGGTCTGTGTCACACCCCAGGCATCGTCAGGTTAGTGCCAGTAATGCTAACACCCACGCGTGAAGCATACACCCCCCTTAGTGGTATAGTATCTGAACAGATCAATATCTGATCTGATCAGATCTATACTAGCGTCCCCAGCAGTTTAGGGTTCCCAAAAACGCAGTGTTAGCGGAATCAGCCCAGATACCTGCTAGCACCTGCGTTTTGTCCCTCCGTCCAGCCCAGGCCACCCAAGTGCAGTATCGATCGATCACTGTCACTTGCAAAACACAACAAACATAACTGCAGCGTTCGCAGAGACAGGCCTGATCCCTGCGACTCCTGTGCTGTAGGAGGTGATTTCACCACCACAGTTAAAAAAAAAAAAAGCATATATGCCAAAGCATTGGGGCAGCAGGGGCGGAGGAGCGATTTTGCTCTTAATGCCGCGTACATACAGTCGAAATTCCGACGGAGGCTTGCCCGTGGAAAAGTCTGACCATGTGTACGCGGCATAACTTTTGCGGGAAGATGCCCCCATGCGTCGGCATATATAAATGGTGCATGTATGCCCATCATTAGAAGTGGGTGGATGAAGGGCGGTATTCTAATGGTGGGCATACCCACCGATCAATCTTTTTTTTTCGTTCAGCCAACTGGCTGCATGAAAAAAAAAGATTACAATACATGTCCAACAAGGACCAGCAACGTACTGGTATGTTGCTGGACTTTGAATGTTAATACCAGAATGATGCCTGCGGGTTTAGGTATCATCTTGGTATCATTCTTTTCAGCCAGCGGCCGGCTTTCATGTAAAAGCAATCCTAGTGGCTAATTAGCCTCTGGACTGCTTTTACAAGCAGTGGGAGGGAATGACCCCCCCCGGATATAAAAAGCGCCATTGGGAAATTGGGAAAGAATTTTAGCACACCGATCTTGGTGTGGTCAGATGCTTTGAGGGCAGAGGAAAGATCTAGGGTCCAATAGACCCCAGTTTTTTCAAAAAAGAGTACCTGTCATTACCTATAGCTATCATAGGGAATATTTACATTCCCTGAGATAACAATAAAAATGATAAAAAAAAAAAAATATGGAAGCAACAGTTTAAAAATAAAATAAAAAAGCAAAATTAATAATAATAAAAAAAATAAAAATAAAAAAAGCACCCCTGTCCTGCCCTGCTCTTGCCCAATGGCGAACGCAAGCGTCGGTCTGGCGTCATATGTAAACAGCAATTGCACCATGCATGTGAGGTATCACCGCGAAGGTCAGATCGAGGGCAGTAATTTTAGCAGTAGACCTCCTCTGTAAATCTAACGGGGTAACCTGTAAAGGCTTTTAAAGGCTTTTAAAAATGTATGTAGTTTGTCGCCAATGCGCGTTTGTGCGAAATTTTAAAGCATGTCGTGTTTGGTATCTATGTACTCGGCCTAAGATCATCTTTTTTATTTCATCAAACATTTGGGCAATATAGTGTGTTTTAGTGCATTAAAATTAAAAAAAGTAGGATTTTTAAAACAGCTTACCTGTAAAATCCTTTTCTTGGAGTACATCACGGGACACAGAGCGGCATAGTCATTACTATGTGGGTTATATAGAATTACCTTCAGGTGCTGGCACTGGCAACTTCCAAAACAGGAAGTACCCTCCCCTATATAAGCCCCTCCCATCCGGGAGCACCTCAGTTTTGTAGCAAAGCAATACGTGTCCCCAAAAGAGGGGTGGGAGCTCTGTGTCCCGTGATGTACTCCAAGAAAAGGATTTTACAGGTAAGCTGTTTTAAAAATCCTACTTTCTTGTTCATACATCACGGGACACAGAGCGGCATAGTCATTACTATGTGGGACGTCCCAAAGCAATGCCAAATGAGGGGGGGGATATACCATACATAAGCTGGGCGCCATCAGGCATGAGGATCTTTTGCGGCCTGCAACACACTGCGCCCAAAGGCGACATCCTCCTGACTTCTAACGTCCACCTGGTAGAACCTAGTAAACGTGTGTACTGAAGACCATGTTGTGGCCTTACAAATTTGAGCCAGGGAGGCCTGGTGATGCACTGCCCATGAAGTTCCAACTGCTCTCGTGGAGTGCGCCCTAACTTTGAACGGAGGCGGTCTACTTCTCAAGCCATAGGCTTGTATTATATGACCTGTCGAATCCACTTGGCTAAAGTAGATTTTGATGCTGCCTGACCCTTTCTGGGGCCTTCCGGCAGAACAAACAAAGAATCCGTTCTACGAATCTGAGCAGTGGCTTTTAGATAAGCTTTAACTGCTCTTACTACATTCAAAGAATGCAATAACTTTTCCTCTACCGAGCTCGGTTTGGGGAAAAAGAAGGAAGAACCACATCCTGGTTCAAGTGAAACCTCGATACCACCTTAGGAAGAAAGGCTGGGTGAGGACATAATACTACTCTGTCCTCATGAATAACCAGATATGGCTCTTTACAGGACATGGCGGCTAATTCCGACACTCTTCTAGCCGAGCATATGGCTACTAAAAAATATCAATTTTCTGGTGAGTAGAACCAAGGAAATGTGCCGCAAAAGGTTCAAATGGCTGCTTCTGCAGAACCGACAGAACCAAATTTAGATCCCATGGACATATGGGAGCTTTAATCGGTGGAATAATACGAGTCACCCCTTGCATAAAGGATTTGACAAGTGAATGCATAGCCAGGGGCCTTTGAAATAGTATTGATAAGGCCGAAACCTGACCCCTGATAGTACTTAAGGCAAACTTCCTGTCTACAGCCCACTGTAGGAAGTACAGAATTCTGCCTATAACGTACTTACGTGGATGCCACTTTCTGGCCTCGCACCAAGTGATGTACGCCTTCCAAACTCTATAGTAGATCTGCCTGGATACAGGCTTCCTCGCATTGATTATAGTTGATACCACAGAGTTAGAGAGACCTCTCTTCTTTAGGATGTGGGATTCAATAGCCAGGCCGTTAAACTTAGAGTTAGTAAGGAAGGGTGGTATATCGGCCCTTGCGAAAGCAGGTCCGGACGACGTGGAAGGGTCCAAGGACTCCCCACAGACATTTTGATGATCTCCGCGTACCAGGCCCTTCGGGGCCACGCTGGAGCCACCAAGATCACCGGCTTCTTTTCCAACCTGACTCTGCGAAGGAGTCGAGGCAACAATTGTAGCGGAGGGAATGCATATATCAGTCTGAACTGATTCCAAGGGAACACCAGAGCATCCGAGCCGCAAGCGAGGGGATCCCTTGTCCGGGAGACAAATCTGTCCACCTTTGCGTTGAATCTGGATGCTAGCAGATCTACATCCGGTGTTCCCCACCGCTGACATATTGCTCGGAAGACCTCGGGATGAAGGGACCATTCCCCTGGGCATAACTGTTGGCGACTTAGAAAGTCCGCCTTCCAATTCTCCACCCCTGGAATGAAGACAGCTGACATACATGGGACATGCTTTTCTGCCCATTCCAGGATGTGACTTACTTCCCTCTGGGCTGCACGACTCCTGGTGCCTCCCTGATGATTGATATATGCCACTGCTGTGGCATTGTCTGATTGAATTCTGACAGGGGACCCTTGGAGTCTGGATGCCCAGGCTACTAGGGCATACCGGGCTGCTCGTATCTCTAAGAGATTGATGGGCAGGGTTTTTACTACATTTGACCATCTGCCCTGGAGAGACCATTGCTCCAATACTGCCCCCCAGCCTATAAGGCTGGCATCTGTAGTGACCACCTTCCAGGATATCGGACTGAAGGGTTTTCCCTTCTGGAGATTCTGGGGGATCAACCACCAGCAGAGACTCTTCCGAACGGAAGGGGACAAAGCCATCGGGAAGTCTAGAGCCTGAATTTTTCCGTTCCAGGCTGACAATAAAGGGATTTTTATAACAGCTTACCTGTAAAATCCTTTTCTTGGAGTACATCACGGGACACAGAGCGACTTAGTCATTACTATTGGGTTATATAGATTACCTTCAGGTGTTGGCACTGGCCAATTCCAAACCGGAAGTACCCTCCCCTATATAAGCCCCTCCCACCCGGGAGCACCTCAGTTTTGTAGCCAAGCAATAAGTGTCCCAAAAAGAGGGGTGGGAGCTCTGTGTCCCGTGATGTACTCCAAGAAAAGGATTTTACAGGTAAGCTGTTATAAAAATCCCTTTTTCTTTTTCGTACATCACGGGACACAGAGCGACTTAGTCATTACTAATGGGACGTCCCAAAGCAATGCCAAATGAGGGGAGGGATACATAAGCTGGGCGCCATCAGGCATGAGGCTCTTTTGCGGCCTGCAACACACTGCGCCCAAAGGCGACATCCTCCTGACTTCTGACGTCTACCTGGTAGAATCTAGTAAACGTGTGTACTAAGGACCATGTTGTGGCCTTACAGTACTTGAGCCAGGGAGGCTTGGTGATGCACTGCCCATGAAGTTCCAACTGCTCTTGTGGAGTGCGCCCTAACTTTGAACGGAGGCGGTCTCCTTTTCAAGCCATAGGCTTGTATTATGACCTGTCGAATCCACTTGGCTAAAGTAGATTTTTGATGCTGCCTGACCCTTTCTGGGGCCTTCCGGCAGAACAAACAAAGTATCCGTTCTACGAATCTGAGCAGTGGCTTTAAGATAAGCTTTAACTGCTCTTACTACATCCAAAGAATGCAATAACTTTTCCTCTACCGAACTAGGTTTGGGGAAAAAGGAAGGAAGAACCACATCTTGGTTCAAATGGAACCTCGATACCACCTTAGGAAGAAGGCTGGATGAGGACGTAATACTACTCTGTCCTTATGGATAACCAGATATGGCTCCTTACAGGACAAGGCGGCTAATTCCGATACTCTTTTAGCCGAACAAATGGCTACTAAGAAAATCAATTTCCTGGTGAAAAGAACCAAGAAAATGTGCCGCAATGGTTCAAATGGTTGTTTCTGTAGAACCGACAGAACCAGGTTTAAGTCCCATGGACATATGGGAATACTAACCGGAGGGCTAATACGCATCACTCCTTGTATGAAAGCTTTGATTAATGAATGCAAAGCCAAGGGCCTTTGAAAAAAAAATATTGACAAGGCCGTCTGACCCTTGATAGTACTCAAGGCAAGCTTCCTATGTACAGCCCACTGTAGGAAGTCCAGAATCCTACCTATTACGTACTTACGTGGATGCCATTTCCTGGCCTCACCCCACGCGATGTACGCCTTCTAGATCCTATAATAGATCTGCCTGGATACCGGCTTCCTGGCATTGATCATGGTAGATACCACAGGATTAGAGAGCCCTCTCTTTTTTAGAATGTGGGCTTCTATAGCCAGGCCGTCAACCTAGGGCTGGTAAGGAAGGGTAGTATATCGGTCCTTGCGAAAGCAGGTCCGGACGATGTGGGAGGGTCCAAGGACTTCCCACTGACATTTTTACAATCTCCGCGTACCATGCCCTTCGGGGCCACGCTGGAGCCACCAGAATCACTGGTTTCTTTTCTACCCTGATTCTGCGGATTAATCGCGGTGGGAATGCATATATCAGCTTGAACTGATCCCAAGGGAACACTAGGGCATCCGAACCGCAAGCTAGGGGATCCTTTGTGCGAGACACAAATCTGTCCACCTTTGCGTTGAATCTGGATGCTAGCAGATCTACATCCGGTGTTCCCCACCGCTGGCATATTGCCTGGAAAACCTCGGGGTGAAGAGACCATTCCCCCGGGCATAATTGCTGGCGACTTAAAAAAGTCCGCTCTCCAATTTTCCACTCCTGGGATGAAAACCGCGGATATGGCTGTGACATACCTTTCTGCCCATTCCAGGATGCATTTCGCTTCCCTCTGGGCTGCACGACTCCTGGTGCCACCCTGGAGATTGATATATGCCACTGCTGTGGCATTGTCTGATTGAATTCTGACAGGTGACCCTTGGAGTTTGGATGTCCATGCTACTAGGGCATACCGGGCTGCTCGTATCTCTAAGAGATTGGTGGGCAGGGCCTTCTCTGCTTCTGACCACTTGCCCTGGAGAGACCATTGCTCCAGTACTGCCCCCCAGCCTATGAGGCTGGCAACTGTAGTGACCACCTTCCAAGAAACCGGACTGAAGGGTTTCCCTTCCCAGATTCTGGGGCACCAACCACCAATGGAGGCTCTTGCGAACGGAAGGGGACAGGGACATTGGTAAGTCTAAAGCCTGAACTTTTTTGTTCCAGGCTGACAGTATGGCCCTCTGCAAGTTCCTTGAATGGAATTGACCGTAGGGTACCGCTTCGAATGAAGCCACCATTTTTCCCAGCAGCCTTATACACAGGCGTATGGATGGTTTTTCTTTTTTGTACCCACTAAGTGGGTCAAATCTTTCAAAGACGACACCTTCTCTGGAGGTAAGAAAATCTTTCTCTGATTTGAATCCAGTCTTAGCCCCCAAGTATTCCAGGCTTTTGACTGGTTTTAGGGCTGACTTGTCTCGGTTGATAATGCAACCGTGAGATTCCAGATACTTGATTATCTTGTGAACGACCACTTCTAGTTTTTTTTTTCACTGAGTGGTCTATCAGCAACAAGTCGTCTAGATATGCCATTATCGTTACACCTTGTGTTCCTAGTTTGGCCAATCGTAGGGCCAGAATGTTTGTGAACACTCGTGGTGCCGTGGCCAGACCGAAAGGTAAGGCTCTGAACTGAAAATGGCGCCCTTCTACTGCAAGGCGTAGAAATTTCTGGTGGGCCGGACAGATGGGAATATGCAAATAAGCATCCCTTATGTCGATCGAGGCTAACCATTCCTGCCCTTGTAGGGCGGTGGCCACCGATCGGATCGACTCCATCCGAAAAAAATCCTGATATGTAGGAACTTGTTTAGCCCTTTTATATTCAATATGGGCCTCATGTCCCCATTTGGTTTGGGGACTGTGACAAGGTTCGAGTAAAACCCGAACCCGTTTTCTTTCAAGGGAACCTTCATGATTACCCTTGGGGCAATAGTTGCTCTAGTGCCAGAAGGAGGGATCCACTCTTCTGGGGATCGCTTGGCACGTTTGACCTTATAAAATGGGCAGGAGGAATGTCTTTTAACTCCAGCCTGTATCCCAGACTTACTGCGGGGATCACCCATCTCTGATGGTGTCCCGCCAGGTCTCTGTGAACAACTGAAGTCTTCCCCTCACCCGACTGAGTGGGGGCAACCCTTCATGACTTAGGGGGAGGTTTTGTACCTCTCTTGACCCAGGGTTTCTTGATACCCTGTGATTGTCCCTGATTTCTGCCCCCTGGATTTGACCGCGGAGGCCGTCGGAACTGTTTCACAGCCGATGTGCCAGGGACTGGAGAAGTAGGCCTCTTAAAAGAAGGACTTCTACCCTTGTTCTTAACCGGTAAGAGTGAACTTTTACCGGCAGAAATTTTCTGGATATATTTGTCCAGATCTTCTCCAAATAAGCGTTCTCCATGAAATGGGAAGCTAACCAGCAGTTTTTTACAGGGAGCTTCAGCAGACCAGTTTTTGAGCCACAGAAGCCTACGCATATGTACTATAGACAGCGTAAAGCGGGAGGCCTGTTGGATTGTATCCTTTATGGCGTCCACCGCAAAACACAAGGCTCTAGGCAGGTCAGCTAGGGCAAGAGCCTGCTGATCTGGTAAGTCCCTTAAGACTTGTTTCAACTGATCTTTCACTGCTTGGCAGACTCCAATCGCTGCTAGCGCAGGTTGTGTCACCATGCTTGCTGTAGAGAAAGCAGATTTTAGTAAAGACTCCAATTTTTTATCTATTGGGTCTTTGACATTGGAACATTATCTACTGGACATGTCAGTGATTTGTTAACAGAAGAGATGGCTGCGTCCACTGTAGGGACCCTCCATTTTTTTTATGAACTTATCCTCCATGGGATAGATCACCGGAAATCTCTTGGGGGGAGCAAATATTTTATCAGGATGCTCCCAATCCTGGTAAATAAGCCCTTCTAATAAAGGGTGGATTGGGAAGGAACAGACAGCCTGGGGAGCTTTTAGCGACCCCAGCGAGGAAACCGTAGTGGATGGTGGTTCCGCCAGAGGCATTTTAAATGCTGATCGGACCATATTAGTCAGAGACTGAACCCATAATCTTTCAGCCTGAGATGCTGAGAAAGGTTCTTCCACTGTTGATTCCTCCATAACTGAATCAACCTCATCCTGATCCCCTTCAGGTAGGTCGATCTCTGTGTGGGGCTGTTCCTCCACTAACAGGCACTCTGAAGGAGGAGACGGAGATCGGACGCGCTTTTCCTGAGACAGGGAAGCAGCGATCAATGCTGTTAATCTCTCTTCCAATCCTCCCAGAGTTGAGGATAAAACCTCCTCTGTTATATATACAGGAGCAGGTGGACTGGGGACAGCCGCAGCACCAGGCATTCCTGCGGGGTTTCTACGGCTACTGACCTCTGAATTCTCAGGGGAGATTGGTGCAGTACAAGCATGCCCAATATCCTCAGAGCCCGATGGAGACCCCTTTGGCTTCCTGGAAGATCTATTTCCGGAGCGTCTGGACGACATATCCTTTAAGCACAAAGCTGAGGTATTCCCGTCGTCATACACCAATTTTGCTGGTAATAATCTAACACAGGTGCTGCTATATACCAGCTGGTGTCCACTAAAGTGCCTTTCTATGGGGATGCCTGCATCAACCGCCTCTGTGTGCCACTGTTTGTTGCTAGCTCTGTTTGCATCCAGCTGACACTTGTACTGTGTCTTTTAACTATGCTGGGACGCCCGCACATGCGCAGAAGCGCCGCGGCGCGCATCGAGCGTCATCCACCCGCCCCGCCCCTTTTTTTCATAGGAGGCGCGTGCACGCGCCCGCGCGCGCGCCCGTGCGCCATTGGCGCCCTTTTCGAAATCAAACAGGGGACTAGGAGCCAGGGCCCTTTTTGCCGGAGGGCCTGTGCGGTGGATGAGCGCAGCAACAGGGCAGAGGAAGTGGATTCCCACAGAGAAACTTACCAGCTGCCTGGATCTTTTGACTTGAGAAAACCAAAGATCCACATGACAAGAAAAATGGACTACAGCGGCCTCTAGTGGTTTAACACAGGTACCGCGGTCCCTTTTTTTTTTTTTTTTCTTGACTACTATTAAAATTTTACATTTTCAGTAGTTACAGGCAAACACAGATATTTAGCGGGAATACCGTTAGGTAACAGACAGAAAGACAAATTAGGCTTGGGGGTCCCCCAATAGAACCAAGTTCCTGGGGGCCCCCACTTACCTGATCCCCGCCGCAGGACTTTGTTTGGTCCACAGAAGTCCAAACTTCACCTATCACGGCAGGCATTGTAATTAAACCTTCAGGGACCGGGTTCCCAAGGATTCCACTCCCCTGGACCTGTATAGCACCCTGCACAGACAACATCTTGGTCGTGGGTATGACCAGAGCTCTGGATCCCAGGGTCCAGCCCTCCTAAGAGAAGCATTACAGGCAAAACCTTGCTCTTCTGCTGCAAGGCCCGGGTACCGACCGTTTAGCTATGAAGCTTTTTTGGTGGGATCCGGAACAGCTTACTAAGGCCCAAAAGAACCTGTACGCAAGCCCAGTGAAAACACATGTTACTCTTTGGCCAACACCTTAGACACTGGCAAAAAACTGAGGTGCTCCCGGGTGGGAGGGGCTTATATAGGGGAGGGTACTTCCGGTTTGGAATTGGCCAGTGCCAACACCTGAAGGTAATCTATATAACCCATTAGTAATGACTAAGTCACTCTGTGTCCCGTGATGTACGAAAAAGAAATGGCCCTCTGTAAATTCCTTGAGTGGAATTGGGCGTATGGCACAGCTTCGAATGATGCTACCATCTTTCCTATCAGCCTCATGCACAGGCATATGGACGGCTGTCTTTTTGCACAAAGCAGACGGACCAAGCCCCTCAAAGAGGATACCTTGTCTAGAGGTAAGAAAATCTTCCTCTGGTCTGAATCCAGCCGTAGCCCTAGATATACCAGGTTTTTCACTGGCTGTAGGGCTGACTTGTCCAGGTTGATGACCCAACCGTGAGATTCTAGATATTTGATTGTATCGACAATTACCACTTCTAGCTTGGCAACTGAGTGGTCCATCAACAACAGGTCGTGTAGGTATGCCATTATCGTTACACCTCGTGTTCTTAGATCGGCCAACAGTGGGGCCAGAATTTTTGTGAACACTCGTGGTGCTGTGGCCAGACCGAATGGTAAGGCTCTGAACTGAAAATGGCGCCCTTCTACTTCAAGCGTAGAAATTTTTGATGACCTGGAAAGATGGGAACATGCAAGTAAGCATCTTTGATGTCGATCGAGGCTAACCATTCCTCCCCCTGTAGGGCAGCGGTGACCGATCGGATCGACTCCATCCGGAAGGACGTTTAGAAATTTGTTTAGACTCTTTAGGTCCAATATGGGTCTTATGTCCCCGTTTGGTTTCGGGACTGTGAAAAGGTTTGAGTAGAAACTCAACCCCCACTCTTCCATAGGAACCTCCATAATTACTCCTTGGAGCAATAGTTGTTCTAACGCCACTAGGAGACACCTTTTCAGAGGGTCTTTTGGCATGCCTGACCACATAAAATGGGAAGGAGGAGACTCTTTTAACTCCAACTTGTATCCCCGAGTTACTGCGGAGAGCACCCATCTGTCTTTGATCGTCTCCCGCCAGGTCTCTGTGAACAACTGAAGTCTTCCCCCCACCCGTTTGAGTGGGGGCAGCCCTTCATAGGCTTGACTTGGAGGCTGGTTTAGTACCTCTTCGGATCCAGGGCTTTTTATTACCCTGTGACTGTCCCTGATTTTTACCTCCTGAGTTTGACCGAGGAGGCCGTCGGAACTGCTTAGTAGCAGACGTCCCAGGGATAGGAGAGGTAGTCCTCTTAAAAGACGGACCCCTAGACCTCTTTTTAATTGGTAAGAGAGTACTTTTACCACTGGAAATCTTCTGGATATATTTATCCAGGTCTTCGCCAAAAAGGCGTTCTCCATGAAATGGGA
The DNA here is from genome assembly GCA_029206835.1 of Rana muscosa. NCBI lineage: Eukaryota > Metazoa > Chordata > Amphibia > Anura > Ranidae > Rana > Rana muscosa. The sequence goes on along the minus strand of CM055122.1, from coordinate 654,897,104 downwards.
AGCTAACTAAGAGCTTCTTACAGGGAGCCTCAGCAGACCAGTTCTTGAGCCACAGAAGCCTACGCATATGTACCAAAGACAGCATGAGGCGGGAGGCCTGATGGATAGAATCCTTGATGGCGTCAACCGCAAAGCATAATGCTCTAGGCAGATCAGCCAGAGCCTGGGCCTGCTGGTCTGGCAAATCCCTCAGGACCATTTTCATTTGATCCTTTAAAGCTTGGCAGACCCCAATAGCTGCCACTGCTGGCTGTGTAACAGCCCCTGCTGTGGAAAAAGCAGATTTTAATAAAGATTCCAATTTTTTATCTACTGGATCTTTGAACATTTGAACATTATCTACTGGACATGTCAGTGATTTGTTCACGTTAGAAATGGCTGCGTCCACCGTAGGAACATTCCATCTCTGGGTGAATTTTTCCTCCATGGGATAGATCACCTGAAATTTCTTAGGTGGAACAAATAGTTTATCAGGATGTTCCCAGTCCTGGTATATAAGTCCTTCCAATAATGGATGAATTGGAAAGGAGCAATTAATATGGGGAGCTTTTAGCGACCCCAACGAGGCGACAGCAGTAGTTGATGGTTCAACAAGAGGCATTTTAAATGCAGATCGAACCATGTCAGTTAGGGTCTGGACCCACAATCTTTCAGTCTGTGATGCTGAAAATGGTTCATCTACTGTCGATTCCTCAAAAACAGAGTTAACCTCATCCTGATCCCCTTCAGGTAGGTCGGTCCCTTCCTGGGACTGTTTCTCTGCCAACAGGCACTCTAATGGAGGGGATGGAGATCTGGCGCGCTTTCTTTCCTGTAGAGAAGAAGCGATCAATGCTGCCAATCTCTGCTCCAATCCCTCCAGAGTTGAGGCAAAAACCTCCTCTGTTATATATGCAGGAGCAGGTGGACTGAGGACAGCCGCAGTACCTGGCACTCCCGGGGGTTCCTTATGGGTATTAACCTCTGATTTCTCAGGGGAGGAAGGTGCAGATGACTGCTCCAGATCCTCAGAGCCCGATGGAGACCCCCCTACACTTCCTGAGAGGTATATCTCGGAGTTTTTTAGGCGGCATATTCCTTAGTTCAAAGCTGAGGTATTCCAGCCGCAATACACCCCTTTACTGAAATAGTCTAATGCAATTTGCTGCTATGTACATCAGTGGGTGTCTACTAATGCGTCTTTCTGGGGATGCCTGTATCAACCGCCCGCTGTAAGCCCCTATACCATGCTACCAGCTCCTTTTCATGCTCTGTGTCCATAGCAAGCAGCGTGGACTGAGTCCTTTTATCTTGCTGGGACGCCCGCACATGCGCAGAAGCGCTGGGTGCACAGAGCGCGTCATCCGCCAGGCTCCGCCCCCTTTTTTGAAGCTAAATCTTATAAAAAGAAAGCGTGTGTGTGCACGTGTGCGCTCTTGGCGCCATGTAGGGAGAGGAGCCAGGGTCCCTGTTTCACCAGGACTCGGGGATGGAAGGAAACTACTTGGCAGCATGACAGAGGAATGCAGCTTCCCTGATAGAGAGCTCACTCATCTGCCTGGACTTTCACCCTGGAAGGAATAGTCCCAAGAAAAAAAGACGTTCCACAGCGGCCAAACACAGGTACTGCACTTTTGTATTTTTTTTTTTTTTTTAAAACCTCCTTTATGAAAAACATTTCTAGGTTTACAGTTTTTGAAACTTCCTTTATGAAAAGACATTTCTAGGATTTCTTAGGCATATACAGCTATTAGCAGGAATACCTTTAGGTAACAGGCAGAAAGACATATTAGGCTTGGGGGTCCCCTCAATAGAACCAAGTTCCTGAGGGGCCCCCACTTACCTTTTCCCCGCCGCAGGACTTTGTTTGGTCCACAGAAGCCCAAACTTCACCTCTCACGGCAGGCATTGTACTAGACCTTCAGGGACCGGGTTCCCAAGGATTCCACTCCCCTGGACCTGTATAGCACCGTGCACAGATAGCCTCTTGGTTTTGGGTATGACCAGAGCTCTGGATCCCAGGGTCCAGCCCTCCTAAGAGAGGCATTACAGGCAAAACCCTGCTCTTCTCTGCAAGGCCCGGGTACCGACCGTTTAGCTATGAAGCTTTTTTGGTCGGATCCGGAATAGCTTGCTAAGGCCCAGAGAACCTGTACACAAGCCCAGATGAATACATGTTAACCTTGGCCAACACCTTAGACACTGGCAAAAAACTGAGGTGCTCCCGGATGGGAGGGGCTTATATAGGGGAGGGTACTTCCCGTTTTGGAAGTTGCCAGTGCCAGCACCTGAAGGTAATTCTATATAACCCACATAGTAATGACTATGCCGCTCTGTGTCCCGTGATGTATGAACAAGAAAGTGTATTTTTTCCCCAAAAAATGTGCTTGAAAAATCGCTGCGCAAATACTGTGTAGAAAAAAAAAATGCAACACCCACCATTTTATTCTGTAGGGCCTTTGCTTTAAAAATATATATAATGTTTGGGGGTTCAACCAAATTTTCCTGCAAAAAAAAAATATGTTTTCATGTAAACAAAAAGTTTCAAAAAGGGCTTTGTCTTCAAGTGGTTAGAAGAGTGGATGTTAGCTTCCTAATGTTGTGTATAAAATGCCAGAACAGTTCAAAACCCCCCCAAATGACCCCATTTTGGAAAGTAGACACCCCAAGCTATATACTGAGAGGCATGTCGAGTCCATGGAATATTTTATATGTTGACACAAGTTGCGGAAAAAATAATTTTTTTTTTTTTTTTTTTTGCACAAAGTTGTCACTAAATGATATATTGCTCAAACATGCCATGGGCATATGTGGAATTACACCCCAAAATACATTCTGTTGCTTCTCCTGAGTACGGGGATACCACATGTGAGACTTTTTGGGAGCCTAGCCGCGTACGGGACCCCAAAAACCAATCACCGCCTTCAGGCTTTCTAAGGGTGTAAATTTTTGATTTCACTTCTCACTGCCTATCACAGTTTCGGAGGCCGTGGAATGCCCAGATGGCACAAAACTCCCCCAAATGACCCCATTTTGGAAAGTAGACACCCCAAGCTATTTGCTGAGAGGTATTGTGAGTATTTTGCAGATCTCGCTTTTTGTCACAAAGTTTTGAAAATTGAAAAAAAAAAGAAAAAAAAAATGTTCTTTCTTCATTTTCAAAAACAAATGAGAGCTGTAAAATACTCACCATGCCTCTCAGCAAACAGCTTGGGGTGTCTACTTTCCAAAATGGGGTCATTTGGGGGGGGTTTTGTGCTATTTTGGCATTTTATGGCCTTCAAAACTGTGATAGGTAGTGAGGAGTGAAATCAAAAATTTACACCCTTAGAAATCCTGAAGGCGGTGCTTGGTTTCCGGGGTCCCGTACGTGGCTAGGCTCCTAAAAAGTCCCACACATGCCCTGCCATTTTAGCACCTCAAGAAATGAGATAGGCAGTCATAAATTTAAAGCTGTGTAAATTCCAGAAAATGTACCCTAGTTTGTAAACGCTATAACTTTTGCGCAAACCGATAAATATACGCTTATTGACATTTTTTTTACTAAAGACATGTGGCTGAATACATTTTGGCCTAAATGTATGACTAAAATTGAGTTTATTCGATTTTTCTTATAACAAAAAGTAGAAAATATAATTTTTTTTCAAAATTTTCGGTCTTTTTCCGTTTATATCGCAAAAAATAAAAATCGCAGAGGCAATCAAATACCATTAAAAGAAAGCTCTATTTGTGGGAAGAAAAGGACGCAAATTTCGTTTGGGTACAACATTGCATGTCCGCACAATTTACAGTTAAAGCAGCGCAGTGCAAAATTCTGAATTCACCTCTGTTCCTTTAGCTACCAAATGGTCCGGGGCTTAAGTGGTTAAACATTTCCTGGCTCCCAAAAACAAAATAAAAAATAAATCAGCCTCTTTAAGTTCCTTGGTCGACCGAAGATAGTGTAACACAAACCTTCGGACAACCATTTTTATTTTATTTTTAAAAGAGAAAAGTAAAACTACTTCCTGCTCAAGGCTACCTTAAACAGGAACTCCAGATTCGTTTCAGTTCTGGAAAATTAGCAAAAATTGAGCGCCGATAGTGCCTCAAATTCACTCGCCTTCAGACTCCATTCACACAGGGGCAACACGTCTTCCAGCCCCACTTTGGGAGGCAACTTGGACACGACTTGAGTATGAATCACAGCGCGACATGAGGCAACTTACAAGGCAACTTCAAGTTGCCTCCAGGACAGGAGGCTTTCCAGTGGCCAATCAAACAAGAATCAGCTCTGTGGGAGGGAGGGGGGAGGGAGGGGCTTGCCTGAGAAATGTATGTCCTGTATTGTTGCTTCTGTTAAGACAGTGATCCGACTTCTGAGGCGATTTCCATTGAAATCAATGGGTACAAGTTGCCTACAAGTCGCCTAGAAGTCGGATTGAAGTAGTACAGGAACCTTTTCTGAAGTCAGAGCGACTGCAGTAGTGTGCATCAAGACGGCTCCATTCACTTACATTGATTTTCTCATGCAGCGCGACTTGAGGCGACTTGAAGTCAGATCCAAAGTCGTCCCCTGTGTGAATGGGCTCTCAGGGTCAAATTCTTCAAGGTAGCAGATTATATGTTACATATACTTTTGTATCATTTTGAATCGCATAATTTTTAGCGCTGCACTTTATATTTTACATTTTGTTATATTGCCCAATATCTGGGTTATAGAGTTCAGCTGCTGTTTTGTTTATTTTTTTCACTACGCGCAGATATAATTTTACACTTATCTGATTTTTTATATACCATATCTGCTGCTGGTACATCTATAATGGATGTCTATGAATATAGATCTCAACTTGTTATAGATGGCAATGAGGTCCTAGGGATGATCTATTTGGTTGTTTTTTAAGATTAAAGAACTTAACTATAGCTGAGGTTCATACCAGATGGGATATAGCATACTTGGAGGAATATGTAAAAGTAAATATGTTGCCCAGGAGCCTTAGATGGGAAGTCAATCCCCAATAAGAGGATAGTGAAATTACTGAATGATTTTAATTTTTCAACGAGGCAGGCGTAAACTTAAGGTTTTTAATAACAAAAAAAATCAAGGAAGTTGTCCCTGTTAGACTCTGAAATTAATGTTATAAAAAATAAACTGGTCCCTTTTAAAAATGAACCCAACTACAAAAATCTGAAGCATGAATAGCTATATTGATTAAGGAATCAGAACAAACAACAAAGAAAAAGAGCAAGTATAACAGGGATATGAAGGACTATAAGGAAAATGTGGTCTTCAAATGGCAAATTATACCTATAACCAATCCTGTGTTGCCCCCTAATTTGGGGGGACAGGATATTGTGCCTCTAGTGACCAATTTTGGTGCTATAGGTGGAAACTGTAACCAATCCATCTCTCATGATTCACATGGATTTGTGCATCATACTTCCCCTAACCCCCATGGGAGATGGGTGGGCTCATAGCAGTATTCCAACACTCATGGGGGCCGAGGTGGAAGGGGTAGACCAGCTTTTCATCATAGTCAGCAGTCACCATATGGAGGTCCACTTCCACCATGGAGACATGGAAGGGTGCAACATATACATCGTAACAATACAGACTCACGTGGCTTTCGCGATGTGAGGGAATCCTCAAACCAATATAGAGTTAATACCTCCAATAGGTACAGTATGCACCTCTTGCTAATGATGCTAGAGAAAAGGAACCTAGGATCATTGACAACCATCCAGCCCCCCAGCCTCCATATAACCAATATCCATCAAGAAATCATTACCAACGGGATTTTCAGGAGGGAACCAGAGGGGGACACAAAAGAAATGGAGATGCAAGAGAGGGAGCAGAGGGGGGAGGCGCCTTCACCCAAAAAAGGAGGAGGACATAGGTGAAAGTGGCATCATTAACCTTAGCACCAAAGAGCTTTCTAAGGAAGAGATAGCGACTCAAAGGACTGAAATATGCACCCCCATGGAATCTTAATAATCATAATCTTCAGATGAAAGTAAATTTTGCATTTCCTTTGGAAATCAAGGTCCCAGAGTCTGGAGGAAGAGTGGAGAGGCATGGAATCCAAGTTGCATGAGGTCCAGTGTGAAGTTTACACAGTTAGTGATGATTTGGGGAGCCACGTCATCTGTTGGTGCTGGTCCACTGTGTTTTATCAGGTGCAAAGTCAGCGCAGCCCTCTCCCAGGAAATTCTGGAGCACTTCATGCTTCCCTCTGCTGACCAGCTTTATGGAGATGCCTATTTCATTTCCCAGCATGACTAGGCCCCTGCACACACTGCCAAAAGTACCAATACCTAGTTTATTGATCATGGTATCCCTGTGCTTGATTGGTCAGCAATTCGTCTGACCTAAACCCCATATAGAATCTGTGGGGTATTGTCAAGAGGAAGATAAGAGACAACAGACCCAATATCTGCAGACAAGCTGAAGGCTTCTATTAAAGCAACCTGGGCTTCTATAACACCTTAGTAGTGCCACAGACTGATCGCCTCCATGCCACGCCACATTGATGCAGTAATTCATGCAAAAGGAGCCCTGACTAAGTATTGAGTGCATACTATACTGTACATGGGCATACTTTTCAGTAAGCCAACATTTCTGTATTAAATGTTTTTTTTTTTTTTATTGGTCTTGCCCATATTCTAATTTTCTGAGATACTTTATTTGGGGGTTTCACTAGCTGTAAGCCATAATCATCACAATTAAAAGAAAGAAATGCTTATAGTTTTTTTTATGGTCAGGGGTTCCAAGTGTGTGTGTGTGTGTGTGTGTGTGTGTGTGTGTGTGTGTGTGTGTGTGTGTGTGTGTGTGTGTGTATATATATATTTTTTATATTGTCAGGGTGTCCAATTGTAGTGCTTTAACCACTTCGCATCCGGGCCAATTCTGACACTTCGCTCCTACATGTAAAAAGACCCTAGAGAATACAATGGCGGTCATTGCAACTTTTTATCTCACACGGTATTTGCGCAATAATTTTTCAAACGCATTTTTTGGGGAAAAAAACGGTTTTATGAATTAAAAAATATTAAAACATTAAAGTTAGCCCAATTTTTGGCATAATGTGAAAGATGAAGTTACGCCGAGTAAATAGATACCCAACATGTCACCCTTCAAAATTGCACACGCTCGTGGAATGGCGCCAAACTTCCTTACTTAAAAATCCTCATGGGCGACGCTTTCAATTTTTTTTACTGGTTACATGTTTTGAGTTACAGAGGGGGTCTAGGGCTAGAAACATTGCTCTCGCTCTAACGTTCGCTGCGATACCTCACATGTGTGTTCTGAACACCGTTTTCATATGTGGGCGGGACTTGCGTATGCGTTCGCTTCTGCGTACGAGCTACCGGGGTAAGGGGCACTTTAATTTTTATTTTTATTTTTTTTATTGTTAAATTTTACTTTAAACTTTTTACTTTGGCACTTTAATAAAAAAAAATTGATCACTTTTATTCCTATAACAAGGAATGTAAACATCCCTTGTAATAGGAATAAGCATGACAGGTCCTCTTTACAGTGAGATATGGGGTCAATAAGCCCCCACATCTCACCTCTAGGCTGGGAAGCCTGAAATAAAAAAAATAAAAAAAAACCTTCACCGCTTCCTAGCAGAGGCGGCGCAGTTTTTTTGAATGCTGAGGCCCGGGCGTGACGTCAGAACATCGCGCCCGGTCTCCGAACGATCATAGAGACTCCGGCGACAATCTGGTCCGCCGGAAATCTCTATGGTAAGAAGCTGGGGCCAGCGGATCCTGTCACCGACTCACCGATCGCACAGGTGAGTCGGTAGAAGCCCCGGAAGGCGGCGGGACGTCCCCTCTCGCCGCCTGTAAGAACGATCAAGCGGGGGAACAGCCGCTATGATCATTCTTACGGTGTACAGAATCACCGGCTCTAAAAAAGGATATCTGAATGATGCCTATAGCTGCAGGCATCATTCAGATATCCCGGCTCAAACTCAAGGACGTCTGTCTGGTACGAAGTGGTTAAGGACTCAAACACTTGCTTTTCAACGTTTCAGGGCTGGTTTTGCCCAACTTATTTTTTTTTTTAAATGTTCAAAACAAAAAAGAAGATTCGCTCACAGGGGTATCCAGTATTTCAGTCCTGCTACCAAAGTAAATTATATTCAGCCCTCCTGGCTTGTAAACGCAGCTCTCCAGCTCAGGCCTTATGCTTTAGGGCCTTGGTCTGTCTCCCACAGATCGCTCAGCACCTCCGTGCGTACAGCAAGTAGCCTCATGCTGCACTGGCTCTCACCTCTCTCTCTCCTAGGTGAAGCCCTACTGACTCCCATGCCCAGACCTTCTGTCTGCAGGGTGGAGTCGTCTCAAACTGGGAAGAGCCTTGGTCTGGTGATTACTTAAAGCCCAGAACACAGCTGACTCATTAGTGAACTGGCTGTTTATTAGACCTGGACCCTGGCAGGGTACTGCCCTGCGACTATTATATATCTATACACACACAGTATCTCACAAAAGTGAATACACCCCTCACATTTTTGTCAATATTTTATTATATCTTTTCACGTGACAACACTGAAGAAATGGCACATTTCTACAATGCAAAATAGTGAGTGTAAAGCTTGTATAACAGTGTAAATTTGCTGTCCCCTCAAAATAACGCAACACATAGCCATTAAAGTGGTTGTACACCCTGTACAACCACTTTTACCTACAGGTAAGCCTAGATTAAGGCTTACCTGTAGGTACTGGGAATATCTCCTAAACATCCGCGGTTTAGGAGATATTTACAATACAGCCATGCGCCAATGTTTACGGCGCATGCGCTGATGTCTATGGCGCAGGTGCACTTTAGAAACGTCGATCATGACGTTTCTAAATGGGTCATGCCGTGACTGGCGGCACATGCGCGGGAGTGACGTCACGCGACCCCGGTCAGTCACAGAGCCAGAGTTCGCGGCCCCGGAGGGAAGAGGGGCGCTCGCTGCTAGGGGGGACAGCGGTGACATCGCAGGCTTTGGTTTCAAGTAAGTGACACATAATGGGCTAATTATGCTTTACCTTTGCAGGGAAATAAAGAGGAAGTAAAAACCATCAGGGTTTACTTCCTCTTTAATGTCTAAACCGCTGGCAACAAAAGGGAGTTCACCCCTAAGTGAAAATGTCCAAATTGGGGCCAATTAGCCAATTTCCCTCCCCGTTGTCATGTGACTCGTTAGTGTTACAAGGTCTCAAATGTGCAGGGGAGCAGGTGTGTTAACTTTGGCGTTATCGCTCTTACTCTCTCATACTGGTCACTGGAAGTTCAACATAGCACCTCATGGCAAAGAAAAAATGAATTGTTTCTCTACATAAAGATGGCCTAGGCTATAAGAAGATTGTCAAGGCCCTGAAACTGAGCTGCAGCATGGTTTTCAAGACCATACATGGGTTTAGCAGGACAGGTTCCACTCCAAACAGGCCTTGCCTTGGTCGACCAAAGAAGTTGAGTGCCCATGCTCAGCGTCATATCCAGAGGTTGTCTTTGGGAGATAGACTTATGAGTGCTGCAGAGGTTGAAGAGGTGGGGGGTCAGCCTGTCAGTGCTCAGACCATACGCCGCACACTGCATCAAATAGGTCTGCATGGCTGTCATCCCAGAAGGAAGCCTCTTCTAAAGATGATGCACAAGAAAGCCCACAGTTTGCTGAAGACAAGCAGACTAAGGACATGGATTACTGGAACCAAGTCCTGTGGTCTCATGAGACCAAGATAAACGTATTTGTTTCAGATGGTGTCAAGCGTGTGTGGCAGCAACCAGGTGAGGAGTACAAAGACAAGTGTGTCTTGCCTACAGTCAAGCATGGTGGTCGGAGTGTCATGGTCTGGGGCTGCATGAGTGCTTCCAGCTTTGGAGAGCTACAGTTCATTGAGGAAACCATGAATGCTAACATGTACTGTGACATACTGAAGCAAAGCATGATCCCCTCCCTTCGGAGACTGGGCCGCAGGGCAGTATTCCAACATAATAACGACCCCAAACACTCCTCCAAGTCGATCACTGCCTTGCTAAAGAAGCTGAGGGTAAAGGTGATGGACTGGTCAAGCATATCTCCAGACCTAAACCCTATTAAGCATCTGTGGGGCATCCTCAAATGGAAGGCGGAGGAGTGCAAGGTCTCTAACATCCACCAGCTCTGTGATGTCATCATGGAGGAGTGGAAGAGGACTCCAGTGGCAACCTGTGAAGCTCTGGTGAACTCCATGCTGGAAAATAGTGGTGGCCACACAAAATATTGACACTTTGGGGCCAATTTGGACATTTTCACTTAGGGGAGTACTCACTTTTGTTGCCAGTGGTTTAGACATTAATGGCTGTGTGTTGCGTTATTTTGAAGCACAGCAAATTTTCACTGTTATACAAGCTGCACACTCACTACTTTACATTGCAGCAAAGTGTAATTTCTTCAGTGTTGTCACATGAAAAGATATAATAAAATATTTACAAAAATGTGAGGGGTGTACTCACTTTTGTGAGATACTGTATATAAACACACACACACACACACACCATAGTTTGTGGACTCGATAACTTTGCTACAGAATAAACATACAATGATTTTAGTTTATTTTTACCAAAGAAATGTAGTAGAATACATTTTGGCCTACATTTATGAAGAATTATTTATTTGCAAAATTTTATAACAGAAATTAATAAATAATTTTCGTCCTTTTTTCATTTTTAGCAAAAAATTTGAAACCCAGTGGTGATTAAATACCACCAAAATAAATCTTTGGGTACATACACAGTGTTGCATGACTGAGTAATTGTCATTCCAAATGTGACCGCGCTGAAATATGAAAATTGGCTTGGCCAGGCAAACTTCCAGGTCACCACCAGGAAAACTGCAATGCGTGCCTGAGGCAACAGTCACAATGCCTTCCTAAGAATAGAGTGAGTGAATCTTTGAGGTTTTTGTAGACCATACACTGCTCTCACCAGCAGTTACATGTTAACTAGAGCAGACAATACCAATTATAGAGTTAGTGGCAAACATCCACTAAAAATTTGTTACCAACAGCCACCACTAGAGGGAGACTGAAGAAAAATCTAGCCGGCTGGACACACAGACCGATGTAGAACATAAATCTCGCATTCAGTCTGGTGCACTTTAATGTTTCTGTAGCAGCTACTGTAGGTGATTACCAAACTTCTATGATTTCCCAAGTTATCCTGTGAGATTGAATCTTTATGCAATCACCTCCACCCACACACACACCTGACACAAAATGAAATTCACCCCTGTCTACTTCATATAAGATAAATTCCATTTATTGATCCTATTTCAGATTGGCGGACTCCTTTTCTGTCAGCCAACTGCTGCAAAACAAAGAATACTAGGGCATAGCCACATGATGCAATCTCACACAGAATAGAACTAACATACAACCATACTTATTGGTACAGTATGATACAATGCAATTACACACCAGTCTCACTCAGATTTGTGCCTTATTTAACCACTTCCCTACCCAGCCATAGTCATACGACGTCCACAGATGGGATCTCCCATCCTGGGTGGGCGTCATATGACATCCTCGGCTTTGTGGGGGGATATCTGAATGATGCCTGCAGCTAGAGGCATCATTCAGATATCCTTATGTTGTGCCGGCGATTCTGTGCACCATAAGAACGATCATAGTGGCGGTTCCGCCGCTTGATCGTTCTTATAGGCGGCGGGAGGGGACATCCCCACTCTCCCGCCGCCATCCGGTGCTTCTCCGGGCTCTCCCGTGCCATCGGGGGCCCGGAGAGAATCGTCTGGCGCCGGTGGTGGGTCACGTGACGAGCATAGAGATGACTGGTGACCAGATGGTCACCAGTCATCTCTATGATCGTCGGAGGCCCAGGCGTGATGTGATGACGTCACGCCTGGGTCCTCAGATGTAAACAAAGCCGCCATTGCGGCTAGTAAGTATGAGATCAGTGAAAAAATTTCACGATCTCATGCTTTCCAGCCTTGAGGAGAGATGTGGGGTCTCATTGACCCCGCATCTCTCAATAAAGAAGACCTGTCACACACATTCCTAGTAATAGGAATAAAAGTGATAAAAAAAAAGAAAAAAAAAGAAAGTAAAATAAGTGTAAAAAATAAATAAATAAGTAAAATAAAAAAATTAATAATAAAAAATTAAAAACGCCCCTGTCCCCGGTAGCTCGCGATCAGAAGTGAACGCACACCTAAGTCCCGCCCACATATGTAAACACCGTTCAAACCACATATGCGAGGTATCGCCGCGTGCATTAGAGCGCGTGCAACAATTCTAGCACTAGACCTCCTCTGTAACTCTAACCTGGTAACCTGTAAAAAAAATAAAGCGTTGCCTATGGAGATTTTAAAGTACCGAAGTTTGGCGCCATTCCATGAGTGTGCGCAATTTTAAAGCGTGACATGTTAGGTATCTATTTACTCGGCGTAACATCATCTTTCATATTTTCCCCAAAAATTGGGCTAACTTTACTGTTTTGTTATTTTTTAATTCATGAAACCATTTATTTAAAAAAAAAAGGCGTTTGAAAAATTATTGCGCAAATACCGTGCAAGAAAAAAAAGTTGCAATGACCGTCATTTTATTCCCTAGGGTGTCTGCTAAAAAAACATATATAATGTTTGGGGATTCTGAGTAATTTTCTAGCAAAAGAATGAGGATTTGTACATGTAGGAGAGAACTGCCAGAATAGGCCCGGTATTGAGGTGGAAAAAAAAAGCCCGGAGTTGAAGTTGTCAAAACACTCAAAAACAAGCTTTTAAAAATGTAATATTTACCATTTGTCAGTGGGCACTGCCTAGAAAAGGTAGAGAAATTAGCAAAAAACAGAAGCTATAACAGTAAGCCCACGTTCACACTGGGGCTGCGGGAGTGAAGCCTGCGAGTTCAGCTGAACTCGCACGATTTCACTCCCGCTGGCAGTCCCGATTTCAGCCACGATTTCAAAGACATCTGAAACAGATGTCAATGTAAATCGCGGCTGAAATCGCAAAAAGTAGTACAGAAACTACTTTTTGTAATCGGTGCAGCGCCGCAGATGTGGCGTCGCACCGATTAGGACGGTACCATTGCCTGCAATTTGCGGCAAATTTCGCCGATTTGACATGTCAAATCGCATGTCAAATCGCACCAGTGTGAACCAGGGCTTAGGCATGTTTGAGGTCTAGCATCGTATCTCTGAACAACCAGGCTTTTGCAGAAGGCTTTATGACTGTGCATTGCCCACGATGGGAGTTAGGAGTTATCAAGTTTTTCAGGATTTTAAGACTGATATACGCACGCATCTGTTTCAATGGCTAGGTGAGACTTCACCTCTAGTGTCTAGAGATAAACTGTGCTATTTGGAATGCAGCCGCATGGGCTAGCGTCAGCAAGGAACATACAGGATTCAAAGTGAATCCCTGCTGTGCAGGCACACAAATATTACAATTGATCTTTTCTGGACAATGTATTGTTGGAATGGTATGCATATTCTGAATAAAATTCCCCTTAGCTGGATCATGACTGATGCTAAAAATGTTTATGAAAATAAGTGAAAATATGATCCATACATACTCGCTGGATCATAACAATGGGGCATGAGTATTATGTATTATGAGTGCATGGTAGCTACAGATAGCATTTTTAGAATCCATAGAGGAAAAATTATGTACCCTGAACACAATACCTTCATCTGGCTAATAACAAAATCTAGCCCTGCCACTTGGGAAAGAAACATTTACTGGGGAAGCCATGTGATTTCCATCTTTATCGAACATGCTTCCTTACAATATAATAATATATTTAAAGTTTACTCAACTCTCCTTAGGAACGCTATGAAGTCTGTTTCAAGTAACAGTTTTTGTGTAAATGTAAAAAATATTCCCTTTTTGGGTATTTTAAAACAAACATGTATGTGCTTACCAAAATACTCTTCAGAAGGAGGATTCTCCATATCATATAGCATCTTCTTAGTGAGTCTATCCAGTTCATCCTCGGGTCGAAGGGTAGGAACGCCTGTAGTGTAGGCTGTCTAGAAATGGAGAATTAAAAGTTAAGAAAATTACAAAATGCATATATAAGCATCCACTGTCATGCTAGTTAGAATGGGCCAACCTTAAACTTGAAGCCCATATGCACTTACATGCTTTTTCAAATCAATTTCCCGATTTCTATTTACAAGATAGTACCACTATAATCATCCAATATTACCTACTCTGTTAAAATGTTTATTGCTTTTCCCAACACCTTTGGGTCATTATTTATACACATATATTACTGGACAATAAACACCAAATTCTGATTACATAACCTGAAATGTTTTTTTTTTTCTCTATTCTGAGATGAACAAAGCTATTTTATTAAAGTGGTTGTAAACCCACTTTTTCAACTTGCACCTACAGGTAAGCCTAGATTAAGGCTTACCTGTAGGTGCAAGAAATATCTCCTAAAGCTACACGGTTTAGGAGATATTTACTAAAAATGACAGGGGCCGTAGACAACGGCGCATTCATGGGGTTAATCCCATTCACAAAATCGGCTACTTCCCAGCAATCGCTGGGCGTAGCCGAATGTGACGGCTCCCGCGTGCAAGCGCGGAGTCACGTCTTTGCCGCTCCGGCCAATCACAGCACCGGAGCGGCGCTGTGATTGGCTGGTGTGACGATATCCGGAAGTAACATTCCGGCTATCGCCGCAGTGATGTCTGCGTCTGGACAGAGGAACGCGGACTGCTTCGGGGGCCCCGATCTAAGGTAAGTGGTACATAATGAGCTAGTATGCTAGTCATACTAGCTCATTATGCCTTTCTCTTGCAGGTTGGCTAAAAAAAAAAAAAAAAAAACTTTTAGTGGGTTTACAACCACTTTAATGATCTTCTTAGTATGCATATATTTATTACAGGTACTTTTATAGCACCGACAATTTACACATGGGTAGCAAGGTTCCAGAATAAAACATACTTCAGTAGACAAAATCCCTACATGCATTAAAAACTTAATTTTAAAATAAATTGTGAAAGCACCATAACATTGTAAATCGGGGAGCTTTATTTGGCTGTCCTGCTTCCTATTTAATTTTAAATATTCAGAATAGTAGGAGGGATCACTGCAAATTTGTTACACATGACGCTAAACCCCCCCCCCCCCCCATTAACAAAAGACGATTTTTCAACTGACCTTTGTCGAAGGAGCCAATCCAAAAATTCTCAGCCGAACAGCACTTGCATCCAATAAATTGCAATTCACTGTTCAGTTATTTAGCAGCTTCTTAATATAATAGCCAACAGTTAACATTTCTCTATCCATGCTACTTAGTCTCCATTCACACAGGTAGCCTATAATTATAGGGTACCGGCTCAGCAACCACAGCCAGTGGTCACCGCAGATCATCACTGGCTTTGCAAACAGGCACAAATAGCTGTCGCCGTTGACAGCTGATCCTTGCAGTGTACGGGCTCGGCAGCCACAGCTATCTGCTCGCAGCTGTCAAACCCAGCAGCAAGCTTCAGCATGTGGGAATTGATAAAGATATTCAAGGCCCACAGGGCTGATTGACAAAAATTTAAAGCATGTATGGCCAGCTTAATAGGAGATCTGCCCAAAGAAAACTCAATAGGATTGGCTCTATGAAAGGCTCTATTGTCTCATGTCACTGGAAAATCTACCCCCAATGTAATCTGAGTCATGGTGGTATCAAAAGTGGTAACAATTGCCACTACTGCAGGAACCATAATGCAGATCAGGGCTGAAATTTGGACCCCGATAAATCAAAAATTCTGGTTGTAGAGCAATAATTTAAATAGGTGAGGAGCACTGATTAGGTTAGGGAGAAGGATTGCTCCAAAGGAAAAAACAAATCTTTGCTTTTGCTTCCACTTTAAACACCTTTTGAACACCAGCACCAAGCTTCGACTCACTCATATTACCAGAAAAAACACTGGTGGGCTTTTCTCATGCCCTTCTCTCATAGTCCGATAATATTAATTCTATTTTTAATTCTTAAGTTATAAGACAAGGGTGGTAATACAATTTGCAGTAGCAGTCAACAATGATACATGGTTGTACACTAGAAACATCTAATCGATAATCTTCCCAATGACAAATTGCATAGTGCGGATCAGATGGTATAATGATCATTTTATTTTTGAAAGCAAACCCAAATCTAAAGAGTTGAATAAAGTTCTTTAGTAGGCTAATACAAAACAATCTTGCTGCTGCTCTGCATAGAACATAAGCCTTGCTTTCATTCCTCTACAAGTATTTATAACAGATTGTAAGAAATGCTTTCTTTGTAATTAGATTCACAGAAAACATAGCAAGTGAAGCAAAAAGAACACAATGTTCAGAGCTGCCAGTCATAGTTAAATAATTAGTCACTTTAATATGAAACTGCTCATGATGCTTTATAAAAGAAGGGATCGCTCCTATACAAGCAGTACAATGTAATAATTTAAGGAGTGTGGAGGGTATGACAGTGGGCAGTTTGTGTTTGAGAGGAGTGCCATAGAATATGACAGGGGGCAGTATGCACAAGAGAGGAGTGCAGTGGCTATGACAGTGGGCAGTGTTTGCAGGAAACAAGCACTATAGGGTCTGATAGCAGGCAGTATATGCAGGAGACCAAATTGTCCAGGAGAGGAGTGTGGAGGGTATGACAGAAGGTAGTGTGTGTAGAAGTGAAGTGCTGGAGGTCTGAAAGCAGGCAGTATGTGCAGGACGAGACTGCAGAGCATATAATGACAGGCAGCATATGCCGGAGAGGAATGTGCAGGGTATGATGGCAGGCAGTGTGTTCAGAAGAGGGATGCGGAGGGTATGATGGTGGGCAGTATGTTCAGGGAAGGAGTGCAGAGGATATTATGGCAAGCTATACTTGTTCTGGAAAAGAAGTAGAAAGTATGACCTGTGGAGGATAGGGTGGCATGTAATTTTTGCAGAAGTGGAGTATGGAGGGTATGATGGTGGGCAGTTTGGGGTGTCAGACATATCGATTAGTCCACAGATTGCATCTTGTCCCACGCAGCCAGAATGTTGAGTTGTTGGGGTCTGGAGTGTGATTTGGCATAAAAATGATGTCTCAAATAAGGAAAACCCAGAACTCAGGTTTGAACAAATCCTGGACTGAATTAGAGTCTAAAAGCAGAGTTAGAAGTTTCCTGGTGGAAGAACTCTGAGCCGTGTCTAGAATGCAACCCATATACTCCAAGAGAGGAGTCGGTTTCAGTGATGATTTTTGAAAGTTTGTTATACAGCCAAATTTTCTTAAGGTCTGGACAGTCAATATCACCCTGTCTGTCAGTATTTGCATTAACCGTTCCCTCCATAGAATGTGAACCAGGCATTACACAATTTTAATTCCCAAGGAGCATAGTAACACCAGCACAGGTGACAATACCTTGGTGAACACTTAGGGTGCAGATGACAGGCCATGCGGAAGGGTTGAAAACTGGCAATGTTGTGTACTCTCCACGTATTGAAGGCAACACTGCTGCGCTGAAAACATGGAGCAATGCAAATTAGCATCTAATGTCCACAGAGGCTAGAAAGTCTTCCCAATGGAAAGAAGATAAAACAGTCCTGGTGTATTCCATGCAAGATATTACATTTAGATTTTAGGGCCTTCAGATCTAAAGCAGGCTGAGTGCTCCCCTTAGATTTAGGAACAGTGGAGAAAAAAACAAACAAAAAAAAAAACTTTAAACCTTTCTGCAATTACAATGCCTTGATCCAAAAGACCAGTAAGAGCAGCATGGAGGTCTCCTAGCCTGAGCAGTTTGGACAACATAAAGGCCGGGTGGAGGTAAAGAACGAGATTCTCCTTTGTAGCTCTTGAATATTTTACCTATGCATTCAAAATGTATAACACTGCAGCATCCTCAATTGTAACAGTCAGCAATTTGTTATGACGTGAGATAGCCACACCCACCATGGGAATAACCCATTTCCTAATAAAGGCCTCATCACACAGATATTGGCCAGAGAAAATGCATCTCCACTTAGAACTGGTTGAAGTATGGAATATATTGGATAGGGATACTCTGGGGGCTTTTTACAGATCCCACCTTGGTAACAGTACTAGATTTAGCTGTAGGCCGCTCAAGCTTTAAACAGGTGTGCCCTTCGTCAAAAGAACGTATATGGAATCTTTAAGTCTGAGAACTACACTACTGTGCAAAAGTTTTAGGCAAGTGTGAAAATATGCTGTAAATTAAGAGTACTTTCAGAAATTGAAGTGTTAATACTTTATTTTTTAGCAATTAACAAAATAGACAGTAAATGAACGAAGAGAAATTCAAATCAATTTTTGCTACGACCACCCTTTGCCTTTAAAACAGCATAAATTACTCTAAGTACACTTGCACACAGTTTTTAAGCCTTTGAAAATTGGATGCAGTTTTCCCCACATCCAATTTTTATGACAGTAGATTGTGCCTGGCTTTCTATGGAGCCGCTTCACATATCTCCGGGGCGGCTTGCACAGGAGTCCTGTGCGTCTTTGGCGATCTTCTGTGGATGTAGGCTGCCTCAAATCCTTATGTCTTTTCATGTAATCTTAGACAGACTTGATGATGTTGAGATCAGGGCTCTGTGGGGGCCAAACCATCACTTCTAGGATTCCTTGTTCTTCTTTACGCTGAAGGTAGTTCATGACATTGGCTGTATGTTTGGAATCATTGTCCTGCTGCAGAATAAATGTGGGGCCTTTTGCTGCATTTTATGCCAGAAAAGGTATTCCACCTGAATAGTAATTACTGGAACCCCCCCCATCATCCCTCTGTGGAGATCACCGATTCATACAGACTTGCCTTTGTATAAAAACGTACCATACAGTTGCGTTTATAAGTTAAGAATTTATGATTTCTTGGCCATTTTTCAGAGAATATGAATAACACAAACTTTTCTTTCACTCCTGTTTAGTGTTTGGCTGAAGTCTATTTATTATCAATCAACTGTTTACTCTATTTAAATTATAATCACAACAGAAACCACCCAAATGACCCTGATCAAAAGTTTACATACCCTGGTGATTTTGGCCTGACAACATGCACACAAGTTGACACAAAGGGTTTTGAATGACTATTAAAAAGGTAACCATCCTCACCTGAGATCTGTTTGCTTGTAATTAGTGTGTGTGTATAAAAGGCCACCGAGTTTCTGGACTCCTGACAGACCCTTGCATCTTTCGTCCAGTGCTGCACTGACGTTTCTGGATTCTGAGTCATGGGGAAAGCAAAAGAATTGTCAAAGGATCTGTGGGAAAAAGTAGTTGAACCGTATAAAACAGAAAAGGGATATGAAAAGATATCCAAGGAATTGGGAATGCCATTTAGCAGTGTTTAAACTCTAATCAAGAAGTGGAAAATGAGGGGTTCTGTTGAAACCAAACCACGGTCAGGTAGACCAACTAAAATTTCAGCCACAACTGCCAGGAAAATTGTTCGGGATTCAAAGAAAACCCCACAAATAACTTTGGGTTGAAATACAGGACTCTCTGAAAACATGTGGTGTGGCTATTTCAAGATGCACAATAAGGAGGCACTTGAAGAAAGATGGGCTGCATGGTCGAGTCGCCAGAAGACAGCAATTACTACTCAAATGCCACAAAGTATCACGCTTACAATACGCCAAACAGCACAGAGACAAGCCTCAAACCTTCTGGCACAGTCATTTGGAGTGATGAGACCAAAATGGAGCTTTTTGGCCACAACCATAAATGCTTCATTTGGAGAGGAGTCAACGAGGTCTATGATGAAAGGTACACCATACCTACTGTGAAACACGGAGGTGGATCGCTGATGTTTGGAAGAAGCGTGAGCTACAAAGGCACAGAAAATTTGGTCAAAATTGTTGGCAAGATGAATGCAGTATGTCATCAAAAAATACTGGAGGAACATTTGCATTCATCAGCCAGGAAGCTGCGCATGGGACGTACTTGGACATTCCAACATGACAATGATCCAAAACACAAGGCCAAGTCGACCTGTCATTGGCTACACCAGAATAAAGTGAAGGTTCTGGAGTGGCCATCTCAGTCTCCTTACCTCAATATCATTGAGCCACTCTGGGGAGATATCAAAACGTGCAGTTCATGCAAGACAGACCAAGAATTTATAGGAATTGGAGACTTTTGCCAAGAGAAATGGGCAGCTTTACCATCTGAGAAGATGAAAAGCCTCATCCACAAATACCACAAAAGACTTCAAGCTGTCATTGATGTTAAAGGGGGCAATACATGGTATTAAGAACTGGGGTATGTAAACTTTTGATCAGGGTCATTTTTTTTTAATCATAATCACAAAAGAAACAAGAGTAAACGCAGTTGATTGAGAATAAATGGCGTCAGCCAAACACTAACCATGAGTGAAAGAAAAGTTTTTGTGTTATTCATATTCTCTGAAAAATGGCCAGGAAATCAAATTCTGCCAGGGTGTGTAAACTTATGAGCCCAACGGTATATGCACCAAAAAGGTCATAAGAAATTTGTCAAAATTTGGGATGCTTGGGTATAAGCTAGGGACCTAACACTATGATACTCCATTGTTGTGCTGCGAGTCCTCTCAGAGGTCTACACAATATTGCCATTTGTGGTTGCACTTGTGGCTGGAGGAACCTATTTATTGACTATGGCTTGTGTTTTAGCTGCCTTCTAAAGATGAATAAAAACTATTCTGTTTGGGGTCAATAACATGTCTTCTTGATGATATGGCATGATGAAGAAATATCTGCCTGTATTTCTCAGCACTGAGGACACCATTGATCCTGACTAAATCTCCAACTCTAGTTGCAGAAATGCAGCCCCAAACCTCCACCATGCTTCACTGTTGCCTGCAGACACTCATTATCGTACTGCCCTTCAGTGAACAAACTCCTGTTACAGCTGAATATTTCAAATTTTGACTCATCAGTCCAGAGCCCATGCCACCATTTTTATGCACCCCAGTTCCTACTTTTTCATGCGTAGTTGAGTCAATTAGCCTTATTTCTAATTCGGAGGTATGGCTTTCTGGCCACAATTCTTCCATGAAGACCACTTCTGGTCAGACTTCTCTGAACAGTAGATGAGTGTACCTGGGTGTCACTGGTTTCCGACAGTTCTGTTCTGCTGGACATCTTCCAACGTCGAAGGGAAGTAAGCATGATGTGTCTCATCTACTGCATTAAGTTTCCTTGGGCAACCGCTGCGTCTATGGTGCCCGACATTGCCAGCTTCTTTGTGTGTTTCTTCAAAAGAGATTGAATAGCACATCTTAAAACTCCGGTCTGATTTGAAACCTTAGCCTGGGACAGGCCTTGTTGATGCAGTAAAACCTTGTGGCTTGTTGCTGTGCTCAGTCTTGCCATAGTGTATGACCTGTGACATGAAACGATCTTCCATAACCTCACCTTAGTAGCAGAGTTTGACTGTTACTCATGCATATCTAGGCCTTCTAAACAGCTGTTTGTTTCAGGTAATGACTGTGTTTCAAACAACATATTAAACTGATGATCATTAGCTTCCGGTTTGGTATAATTGGTTATCTTACATCTGAATCTAATACTAGAAGGTCCCTGACTTTGTGCAAGTGTAAGAATTGATGCTGGTTTGAAGCCAAAAGGGCAGTCACATCAAACATGGTTTGCTCACTTGAACATTGTAAATTGATCAAAATCAGGAATTAAAATAAATATTTTTGAAAGCATTCTTACTTTACAGTATTTCTTCACAACTGCCTAAAACTTTTGCACAGTACTGTATATTAGCTGGTTGTGGCTGCACAGGAACCAATTCATTGATCAAGAGATTTAGGCGACTACTCATCCAACATGGCATCCACACCAAAATGTTCAAAGGGACGCTATAGATGAAGATATATCAGGAAACGATTCCGGAGGTGAAGGCATAGAATTAAACTGACACCCAATGTATTTTGAGTTAATAGCCAATTGTGTTCATAAAATCTAGCATTGTTGTACAGAATGCCTCCCTGCATAAGGCCAAGGAGGGAGCCATACCAGATGGAGGCAGGGGGGACTCCGAGAAGTGTGTGGTCTCAAGTAGGAAACCACAATTCCGGCTATTGATGTCAGGTCCCTGAGGAGGGACACTGCAGAATGCTCCAGAAAGGCTCATGGATCATGAGCTGGAGACTCAACATATTGTACTGTTAAACTACTGAGGAAAGTTAATTAAAACAAGCAAAAAGAAACACTGGGTACCCAGAAGCCAGCTGCTGAGAGCAGAAGAGGTGACTAGGTCACTGTAGGTGGTAACAAGAACTTAAGGGAGAAACCACAAGTACATTGCAATTAGAGCAATGGTGGAAAGATTCCGTCCTCACATTAAAAAAGAGAAAACAAAAATGAAGAGCATACGCAGGACACTGCAGTTTGTTACGCAGCATGAAATTCCTCAGCTTGTTAAATTTTTCGGTGGAGTTGATGGAAAAAGGGGAAAATGGTAGCACAGCAGTAGTAATAGTTCTGAACTGGAAATAGCCCTGTGACTAGCTTTTGCAGCACATAAGGAACTAGAAAGTGCCAAAAAGAGAGCTCCTGAAGGCAGCAGTATAACCCAATAGTCTATAAATTTTAAATCTGTGCCCCTCAATGAAATATACTTAAAAAAAAAAAAAAATAAATAAAAAAAAAAAACAACAACATTTTACTGCTTTCATCTACATTTTTGTTTAACCAAAAAAAAAAAAAAAACATCTTTGTTGTAGTTTATCAACAACTAGTGATAAAACAGTCCCAGTTGGTATTACCACTCACCTTAAACCAAATCTTCTTCCCTTACACTTTTAATTTTGTTTTACTGGAGTTTATGCATTCCAAATAAAGGAAAGAGACAAGCAAAGGAGCTTTTAAAAACCATACATATTAGATTAGACCAGGAAGGGGATCTTCGTTTATTCACAAAGTAGCTGCTCTCAAGCCTGAATGAGCTAATCACAGAGAATTTTATATTGCATTCCTAACCTATCAGAATTTGAAGGGGTTGTATGGCTTTTTTTTTTTTTAAACAAACATGTTATATTTACCTCCACTGTGCAGTTAGTTTTGCACAGAGTGGCCCCGATCCTGGTCTTCTGGGATCCCTCGGCAGCTGTCTCGGCTCCTCCCCACAAGCGCTAACCCCCTTTATGGGAAGCTCTCTCCCAAAGGAGTTAGCTTGCGGGCGCGCTCCCGTGATACAGCCGGCAGCTATAGCTGCTCACTGTATCCCTCGGCCCGCCGCGTCGTTGGATGTGATTGACAGCAGCGGGAGCCAATGGCTGCACTGCTATCAATCTCCAATGACGAGCCACCTCAGGCAGGTGGAAACCATCGCGGGAACGAGCACACAGAGTTTCGTGGCTTAGGTAAGTAAAACGGGGGGGGGGGGGCTAGGGGGCCGAGAGTGCAAGGTGTTTTTTCACCTTAATGCATAGGATGCATTAAGCTGAAATAACACAAAGCTTTACAACCCCTTTAACCTGGTAATAGTATTGGTACAGTAGTATAAGTAGTAGTACAGACAGTCAACCAATTATGTGCGGATAAAGACAACAGCAGCTCATCACTGTGCTGCTTCTCTTTTCTGTTAATTTACAAACTGACTGAATCTAGGACAACCTGGGCTAAGAGAAATTGGGGTGAATGATGCGGAGTCCATTTAGTGTCAGAAAAGAATTATAGGGGAAATCTCTGGAGAGAAATGAAAAGCTGGTTTTATTTTAACTTTTAATGTTATATTCATTTTCAACCCTTTAATTTTTGGCTGGAGTTGTGCTTTAATGCCAGGGGTAAATCACCTTTACCTCAAATCTCGACCACAGGGTATCAAAATGCCTCTCATTGACTTTAAATTAACACAATGTTAGCCCCTAGTAAAATGGCATTTAATTGTTTATGAAGCAAAATACATAGGATGTATATCAAAAAATCATTTCATAAGCATTCTCAGATTAATGATAAAACGTTTGGTCCAATGGTGCTGGCCAAAGAGTAATATTATGAATGCTTTCTTCTATAAAAGCAGTTTAAGCATATTTTTTCCATATATGCCACATGAAGTAAGCCACACTCCTTGAAATCTCATCTCTTTACACCCCCCCTGAATTTACGATGCCTTGACAGGGACATAAAGTAAGTGACTGTGTGGGTTTTGGCAAGATGATTATGTAAATTGTCCAGATGCTTGGTGCAGAGAGAGGTGCAGAAACACTGATAATAGCTGCTGAAGTGAGTAATTTAATCAGTTTTTTACTACATCTATGGCAATGCTAATTTATCGATTGATTCCCATTAAGATTATAAGCTTTTTTTATGTTTCCAAGAGGCAAGATGATGGCTAGCTCTTCGAGGACAAGAATCTCCATCTCTATATCAAGGATCTCACAGAGAAATCACATTTGGGCAATTATGACTTTCAATTTAAGCAAAACCCACTCACTTAATAATTTGGTTTTCTAGCATAACATCCAGCTTTTGGCCTCCTGATCATCAATAAAAGCAAAACTGCAAAATGCCACAGTATCCCAATTGATGACAATGAGGTTCACAAAAAAATGTTTTTCTGAAACCTCTAAAGTCTAAATAGGGTATATTTACATCAAAACACTGGGAAAAAACAACAAGTATTGTTTTTTTTTTAAATATCTGATGAAAATCTACAGCATATAGTAATAATGATTACCCAGTCCCCAGCACACGAATGAACAATTAAAAGATACTTGATAAGTGAACTAAACACGGGCTGCACTAATTTCCCCAACTCATCTTTTAGCTACACTGGTCAGCCAGCTAAAAATATGAAGTGTAATCCATCACCCTCAAAAGCATACTTTGCACTCATGAGTACTGTTGGAGTAGTTTAGAATTTTCAGAGCATAAAGAAATTAATGATAAAAAGAAAGAAAATGTCCTTTGTATGAACATGAAATGGGTCATTCACTAGCATGGTAATGAATAAGGAATATTAGGGAGGGGAGCAGAGATTTGCCTTGTTACGTATGCGGAGCTCTGCTCAGGTTGGTTGACTATCGGCAGGTGCCAGCAGATATCCAGTGTCTTGCGGGCCGCCTTCTGTCCAAAAGAACTCCAAAAAGTATGGTTTCCTTGGTTATTGCCCATTGTAGCAGATTCTCTCTCTAGTTATTCTCCACCATGCGCCACTTTAGAGTTTTAGTTTAGTTTCAATCTTGTAGTGGGTGGAGGCATTTTATTTCTGGCCATGCACTGGGTGGAGAGTCGTTCGGGGGTCTGCTATTTGGAGGGCTCGTTTGTGTTTTGGTCAGTTAGTGGGCATAAATCGGCAATTGGTTGGGGGGCTTTTGAACCAAGGAAGCCAAGAACAGGTTTGGAGGAATCCTGCTGAACGAACGATAACTTAACAGGTTATAAATAGGCGGCAAATTGATAATTTAAGCCCTTTCAACAATTTTTTAAATCAAAGGCTGGTCATTGCATGCTGGCTGGATCGTTTGCTTTCATGGCCGGGTGCTCATTTTTTAAAGATGAGGATGAACGATACTCTGTATAGTGTATGGCCAGCAAAAATTGGGGGTGGTATCGTGATATTGTTTGGATTTGATTGTATGTTTCCTGGAGTCGTTTTGATTTGGTCATGAATTTCCATTAGGATGTACTGTACTATATCTACTTGCAACTGTTAGTTTATGAAACATAATATGTGTTGCTGCTGATTTAATTGATTTGGGTTGATGGTTAGCTTTGAACCCTATTCTAATTCATGTTTTTTTCCTTTTCTTATTATTGTTTTGTTAAAAATTTAATAAAAGAAACAGTTTAAAAAAAAAGAAGATAAACAAAACAATGTTTGATCACTCTTAGGCTTCATGGACACGGGGCGTTAGAAAAAACGAGCTACAAAGCCACTACCAACGCCAGGAAAAAAATGCGCTTTTAGTAGCTTTTTGAATTGGCGTTAATGCGTTTTTAGCCACGTTATCTTTTAGCAGCTGAGAGCTGTTTTAACTGATCCGACATTAAACCCATTGATTTGAATAGAAGTTGCATCAAAATCAGATCATCATGACTCGACTTGTGCTCTGAGGATCTTGAAGGGGAACCCCACGCCAAAATTTAAAAAACAATGGCGTGGGGTCCCCCCAAAATCCATACCAGGCCCTTTGAATCTGGTATGGATCTTTACGGTAAAATGGAAAAAAAATTAAATGGCGTGGGCCCCCCAAAGATCATACCAGACCCTTTGGTCAGGGGTGGATTCCGATAAGCCCCCTGGCCTGCAGATTCCTACAACCACCGCCCATGGTTGTCAGGAAGAGGCCCTTATACCCATCAACATGGAGACAAGGTGCTTTTGGGTGGGGGCACAGAGCCCTCCCTGTCCCAAAGCACCCACACCCCCCATTATGAGGGAGTGGGGCCTAGTATGGTCCAAGAGAGAGGGGATGCTCGCCCCTCCCCCTTTCCTGACCTGCCAGGCTGCAGGCTCGAGATAAGGGTTTGGTATGGATTGTGGGGGGTCCCATGCCTTTTTTTTGGCGTGGGGTTTCCCCTCAAATTCCATACCAGACTGAAGGGTCTGATATGGTCTTGAGGGGAGGGGGATGCCATTTTTTCCCCATTTTGGTGTAGTGATCCCTTCCAAGATCCATACCAGACTAAAAGGGCATTGTATAGCTCTTGGGAGTTCCCCACGCTGTTATTTTTTTATATTTTGGAGTGGGGTTCCCCTTCAAGATCCTCAGAGCACAAGTCGCATCACAAGTTGGATCATGCGACTTCCATTCAAATCAATGGGCTGAAAGTCAGATCAGTTAAGACGGCTCTCATAGGGAACCACTGATTTTTGACATGTCAAAACAAACGCTTGACATGGATAACGCTGTACCTTAACGTTTACAAGCATTTGGCGTTTTAAATGGCGGTAAACTACCGTCCTGAACGCCATTTATCTGCTTTTAAAAAAAGTCAGTAAACTCAACTGCCTCTAAACTACTATAAACAACTGAGTGTACATGTACACACAAGATTACTTAGAGGAGAGTTCAGGGGCAGCTGAAAAATAAAAGCCCAACTGCTCCTAAACGGGAGTTTAGCAGCTGCAGTGTACATGAAGCCTAATGCGGCGTACACACAATAGTTTTTCATGCCATTTTTTAAACCGATGTTTTTCTCGTCGTTTTTTTTCATGTTTCCTCTCAAGCCTGTCTTGCGTACACACGATCATTTTAAAAAACGTTCAAGCAAAGCGCAGTGACGTACAACACGTACGACGGAACTATAAAGGGGAAGATCCGTTCGGATGGTGCCACCCTTCATGTTAGTAAAGTTTGTTGAGCGGCGATTCGCGCTTTTCAGCCTCCTGCTTTTCAGTCCGTTACAGCGTGACGAATGTGCCATCTCCATTACAAATGCTAGTTTTACCAGAACGTGCGCTCCAGTCTCATACTTGATTCTGAGCATGCGCGTTTTTTTTCACCTCGTCAAAGCATACACACCATCGTTTTTCACGTCGTTAAAAAAAACGACATGAAAAACGACGTGAAAAAATAGAGCATGTTCGAAATTTTTAATGGCCGTTTTTCACGTCGTTAAAAATGCTCTGGAGCATACACACGATCGGTTTTAATGCCCATTTTTAAAAATGGCATTTTTAACGGCATGAAAAACGATCGTGTGTATGGGGCATTAGTCTATCTAAAGGCCGTGTACACATGAGCGCTGCATGTTTATTTTTTATAGTCAACTAAGCTGAAAAACACAAAAATAGCTTCACTCAAGTAGCAATGAAAATCCCCAAAAATTCTAGGTTGACTGTTACCAGTTTTTTTTTCCCAGCAGAAGAAAAATAATTTCTTTCTGAGCTTACAAATTGCAGTAAGATCAATTCCCTAGATAAAAGCATCTCAATGCTATCCTTTAGTCGTGTAATTCAGTGTTTTACTACATTAAAAAGGTACTTGCCTGCCTGTCTGCCCTTGTACAGTGAGTCACGCATACGCAGCTCACTGTACAATTTTGGCAATGCCGAATCTGACTGAACTACCCGGCATGCTTGGGAGTGACGTCATTCTCACTCAGCCAATAACCATGATAGAGGCACGGAAGTCGGCCGCCCAAAGAGGTCAGGTAACAGAGCATCACTGGAGCTGAGGCAAGTATAGCTCAGCTTTAAGGCATCATCTAAATATACACATGCTCATTGAGTTCTTGAGACAAAAAAATCCAGACAAGCAGGTTCTTAGGGTAAATATCAGCACTATCATGAGAAACATTAATCTACATTTTACAATTTTATCCACTTAACGACCGCTCACTGTATATATACGTCGGCAGAATGGCACCGACAGGCACAATCACGTAGAGTGTACGTGATTGCCTTTGTATAGTTGGGGGGTCCAATCGGACCCCCCTTCTGTACAGTGAGCGGTGGCTAAGTGTCCGGGAGCGTTCCGGGATGAGGGGGCAGCCATTCGTTTCTGGCCACCCCCTCGCGATCGCTCCCGGCGAATGGAAATGCCCCCTCTGTCTGTGTCAGACAGAGGGAGCAGGAGGAAGTGATGTCATCTCTGGTTCGGCGCTCACATATACCGAGCGCCGTACAAGAGAAGACATCAGGTCAGTGCACACAACACTACACTGACACCAGGACACATAGGGACATAAATCGCCCCCCCCAGACACCCCCCCAGCCCCCAGTCACAGTGTCACTGATTGCAGTGACCATTTATTTAGTGATCACTGCAATCAGTGACATTTGTGACTGTAAAAGTGTCACCAAAGTTTAGTCTTAGGTCCAGTGTAGCCCCCTAACCCCCCCTAATAAAGGTTTAACCCCCTGATCACCCCCCAGATAACGCTTTCACCGCCTATCACCACTGTCGCTTAGCGATCATTTTTCTGATCGCTGTCTTAGCGTCAGTGATGCCGATCGGCAGCCAGTAATTTTTTTTTAGGTTCGCCGCAGGTTTTTATAGCGTCAGGTACCCCAATATATTATCTAATAAAGGTTTAACCCCCTTGATCGCCCCCCAGGTAACCCTTTCACCCCCTATCACCACTGTCACTAAGCGATCGTTTTTCTAAACGCTGTCTTAGTGTCTGTGATGCAGATCGGTAGCCGGTAATTTTTTTTAGGTTCGCCGCAGGTTTTTATAGCGTCAGGTACCCCAATATATTATCTAATAAAGGTTTAACCCCCTTGATCGCTCCCCAGGTAACCCTTTCACCCCCTATCACCACTGTCGCTAAGCAATTGTTTATCTAAACGCTGTCTTAGTGTCGGTGATGCAGATCGTAGCCAGTAATTTTTTTTAGGTTCGCCGCATGTTTTTATAGCGTCAGGTACTCCAATATATTATCTAATAAAGGTTTAACCCCCTTGATCGCCCCCCAGGTAACCCTTTCACCCCCTATCACCACTGTCACTAAGCAATCGTTTTTCTAAACGCTGTCTTAGTGTCTGTGATGCAGATCGGTAGCCGGTAATTTTTTTTAGGTTCGCCGCAGGTTTTTATAGCGTCAGGTACCCCAATATATTATCTAATAAAGGTTTTAACCCCCTGATTGCCCCTAATTAACCCTTTCACCAGTGATCACCATATAAGTGTTACGGGTGACGCTGGTTAGTTAGTTTTCTTTTTATAGTGTCAGGGCACCCGCCGTGTATATAACCCAATAAAGGTTTAACCCCCTGATCGCCCGGCGGGTGATATCAATTAGGTTTTAGCGTCAGAGAGGGTCTGCGTCACACCCCAGGCAGCGTCAGGTTAGTGCCAGTAACGCTAACACCCACGCGTGAAGCATACACCCCCCTTAGTGGTATAGTATCTGAACAGATCAATATCTGATCTGATTAGATCTATACTAGCGTCCCCAGCAGTTTAGGGTTCCCAAAAACGCAGTGTTAGCGGGATCAGCCCAGATACCTGCTAGCACCTGCGTTTTGCCCCTCCGTCCAGCCCAGGCCACCCAAGTGCAGTATCGATCGATCACTGTCACTTACAAAACAAAAACACACATAACTGCAGCGTTCGCAGAGACAGGCCTGATCCCTGCGACTCCAGTGCTGTAGGAGGTGATTTCACCACCACAGTTAAAAAAAAAAAGCAAATATGCCGAAGCATTGGGGCAGCAGGGGCGGAGGAGCGATTTTGCTCCTAATGCCGCGTACATACGGTCGAAATTCCGACGGAGGCTTGCCCGTGGAAAAGTCCGACCATGTGTGTGCGGCATAACTTTTTTGCGGGAGGATGCCCCCATGCTTCGGCATATATAAATGGTGCGTGTATGCCCATCATTGGAAGTGGGTGGATGAAGGGCGGTATTCTAATGGTGGGCATACCCACCGATCAATCTCTTTTTTCGTTCAGCCAACTGGCTGCATGAAATAAAAAGATTACAATACATGTCCAACAAGGACCAGCAACGTACTGGTATGTTGCTGGACTTTGAATGTTTATACCAGAATGATGCCTGCGGGTTTAGGTATCATCTTGGTATCATTCTTTTCAGCCTGCGGCCGGCTTTCATGTAAAAGCAATCCTAGCGGCTAATTAGCCTCTGGACTGCTTTTACAAGCAGTGGGAGGGAATGCCCCCCCGGATATAAAAAGCGCCATTGGGAAATTGGGAAAGCATTTTATCACACCGATCTTGGTGTGGTCAGATGCTTTGAGGACAGAGGAAAAATCTAGGGTCTAGAAGACCCCAGTTTTTTCAAAAAAAAGAGTACCTGTCACTACCTATTGCTATCATAGGGGATATTTACATTCCCTGAGATAACAATAAAAATGATAAAAAAAAAAAAATACTTGGAAGGAACAATTTAAAAATAAAATAAAAAAGCAAAATTAATAATAAAAAAAGAAAAAAAAAAAAGCACCCCTGTCCTGCCCAATGGCGAACGCAAGCGTCGGTCTGGCGTCATATGTAAACAGCAATTGCACCATGCATGTGAGGTATCACCGCGAAGGTCAGATCGAGGGCAATCATTTTAGCAGTAGACCTCCTCTGTAAATCTACTGGGGTAACCTGTAAAGGCTTTTAAAAATGTATGTAGTTTGTCGCCAATGCGCGTTTGTGCGAAATTTTAAAGCATGTCGTGTTTGGTATCTATGTACTCGGCCTAAGATCATCTTTTTTATTTCATCAAACATTTGGGCAATATAGTGTGTTTTAGTGCATTAAAATTAAAAAACGTGTATTTTTTAACCCAAAAAATGCGTTTGAAAAATCGCTGCGCAAATACTGTGTAGAAAAAAAAAATGCAACACCCACCATTTTAATCTGTAGGGCCTTTGCTTTAAAAATATATATAATGTTTGGGGGTTCAACATAATTTTCTTGCAAAAAAAAAAATGTTTTCATGTAAACAAAAAGTGTCAAAAAGGGCTTTGTCTTCAAGTGGTTAGAAGAGTGGATGTAAGCTTCCTAATGTTGTGTATAAAATGCCAGAACAGTTCAAAACCCCCCCAAATGACCCCATTTTGGAAAGTAGACACCCCAAGCTATATACTGAGAGGCATGTCGAGTCCATGGAATATTTTATATGTTGACACAAGCTGCGGAAAAACGAAATTTTTTTTTTCTTTTTGCACAAAGTTGTCACTAAATGATATATTGCTCAAGCATGCCATGGGCATATGTGGAATTACACCCCAAAATACATTCTGTTGCTTCTCCTGAGTACGGGGATACCACATGTGTGAGACTTTTTGGGAGCCTAGCCACGTACGGGACCCCAAAAACCAAGCACCGCCTTCAGGCTTTCTAAGGGTGTAAATTTTTGATTTCACTTCTCAGTTTCGGAGGCCATGGAATGCCCAGATAGCAAAAAAAAACCCCAAATGACCCCATTTTGGAAAGTAGACACCCCAAGCTATTTGCTGAGAGGTATTGTGAGTATTTTGCAGATCTCGCTTTTTGTCACAAAGTTTTGAAAATTGAAAAAAAAAAAAAAAATATATATATATATATATATATATATATATATATATATATATATATTTTCTTTCTTCATTTTCAAAAACAAATGAGAGCTGTAAAATACTCGCCATTCCTCTCAGCAAATAGCTTGGGGTGTCTATATTCCAAAATGGGGTCATTTGGGGGGGTTTTGTGCGATTTTGGCATTTTATGGCCTTCGAAACTGTGATAGGTAGTGAGGAGTGAAATCAAAAATTTGTGCCTAGAAATCCTGAAGGCAGTGCTTGGTTTTCGGGGTCCCGTACGCGGCTAGGCTCCCAAAAAGTCCCACACATGTGGTATCCCCGTACTCAGGAGAAGCAGCAAAATGTATTTTGGGGTGTAATTCCACATATAACCATGGCATGTGTGAGCAATATATCATTTAGTGACAACTTTTTGTATTTTTTTTTTTTTTTTTGTCATTATTCAATCACTTGGGACAAAAAAAAATATATTCAATGGGCTCAACAGGCCTCTCAGCAATTTCCTTGGGGTGTCTACTTTCTAAAATTGGGTCATTTGGGGGGGTTTTGTGCTATTTTGGCATTTTATGGCCTTCGAAACTGTGATAGGTAGTGAGGAGTGAAATCAAAAATTTGCGTCCTTAGAAATCCTGAAGGCGGTGCTTGGTTTCCAGGGTCCCGTACGCGGCTAGGCTCCCAAAAAGTCCCACACATGTGGTATCCCCGTACTCAGGAGAAGCAGCAAAATGTATTTTGGGGTGAAATTCCACATATAACCATGGCATGTGTGAGCAATATATCATTTAGTGACAACTTTTTGTAATTTTTTTATTTTTTTTTTAGTCATTATTCAATCACTTGGGACAAAAAAATAAAAAATTCAATGGGCTCAACATGCCTCTCAGCAATTTCCTTGGGGTGTTTACTTTCCAAAATGGGGTCATTTGGGGGGGGGGGGGGTTGTACTGCCCTGTCATTTTAGCACCTCAAGAAATGAGATAGGCAGTCATAAATTTAAAGCTGTGTAAATTTCAGAAAATGTACCCTAGTTTGTAAACTCTATAACTTTTGCGCAAACCAATAAATATACGCTTATTGACATTTTTTTTACTAAAAACATGTGGCTGAATACATTTTGGCCTAAATGTATGACTACAATTGAGTTTATTCGATTTTTCTTATAACAAAAAGTAGAAAATATCATTTTTTTTTCAAAATTTTCGGTCTTTTTCCGTTTATATCGCAAAAAATAAAAATCGCAGAAGCAATCAAATACCATTAAAAGAAAGCTCTATTTGTGGGAAGAAAAGGACGCAAATTTCGTTTGGGTACAACATTGCATGTCCGCACAATTTACAGTTAAAGCAGCGCAAAATTCTGAATTCACCTCTGGTCCTTTAGCTACCAAATGGTCCGGGGCTTAAGTGGTTATACTAAGTAATTCACCTTTTAAAGGGGCTGTTTTATCAATTTCTTTAAAACATGTACTCAAATGAAAGGCTTTTTGGAACTTCATTTAACAACATTAGCAATCTGTTTTGCACTTTTAATCTTTGCCAACTTTTTGTCACAGGTTTTATTGCATCCGTCATATTAGAATGCATTATTGTACCCTCAACTTTCAAAAGTGAAATTGCTCTCCCTCTATGCCTAAATATCCCAAAATCTCCTATTATACCAACTGGCAACAAAGCATGCATATTATTTCATATGTCAATTTAATCCTAATACTAACTAAAGGAAGTCTATAGTGTTAAACGCTACGCTTCATAAATCAATTTCATAGCTTTTCTGTGTATAGATCGTACACTTTAGACTAAATGAGTTTAGCAGCACCATGTTTTAAAGTGAACTCCAATGCCGCGTACACACGACCGTTTTTAATGTCATTAAAAAAAACTACGTTTTTCTCTACGTGATTCTTCTCAAGCCTGCCTTGCCTACACACTATCATGAAAAAAAAATGCTCGAGCAAAGCGCAGTGACGTACGAAATGTACGACGGCACTATAAAAGGGTTAGTTCCATTCAGATGGCGCCACCCTTTGGGCTGCTTTTGCTGATCCTCGTGTAAAGTTTCGTGAGAGATGATTCATGCTTTTCAGCCTCGTGCTCTTCAGTCTGTTACAGCGTGACAAATGTGCTATCTCCATTACGAACGCTAGTTTTACCAGAACAAGCGCTCCCGTCTCATCACTTGCTTCTGAGCATGCGTTTTTTTTCACGTCGTTAAAGCCTACACACGGCCGTTTTTCATGACGAGAAAAACAACGACATGAAAAACGACGAGAAAAAAAGGGATTTTTATAACAGCTTACCTGTAAAATCCTTTTCTTGGAGTACATCACGGGACACAGAGCGACTTAGTCATTACTAATGGGTTATATAGATTACCTTCAGGTGCTGGCACTGGCCAATTCCAAACCGGAAGTACCCTCCCCTATATAAGCCCCTCCCACCCGGGAGCACCTCAGTTTTGTAGCCAAGCAATAAGTGTCCCAAAAAGAGGGGTGGGAGCTCTGTGTCCCGTTTTGTACTCCAAGAAAAGGATTTTACAGGTAAGCTGTTATAAAAATCCCTTTTTCTTTTTCGTACATCACGGGACACAGAGCGACTTAGTCATTACTAATGGGACGTCCCAAAGCAATGCCAAATGAGGGGAGGGATACATAAGCTGGGCGCCATCAGGCATGAGGATCTTTTGCGGCCTGCAACACACTGCGCCCAAAGGCGACATCCTCCTGACTTCTAACGTCTACCTGGTAGAATCTAGTAAACGTGTGTACCGAAGACCACGTTGCGGCCTTACATACCTGAGCCAGGGAGGCCTGGTGATGCACTGCCCATGAAGTTCCAACTGCTCTTGTGGAGTGCGCCCTAACTTTGAACGGAGGCGGTCTCTTTCTCAAGCCATAGGCTTGTATTATGATCTGTCGAATCCACTTGGCTAAAGTGGATTTTGATGCTGCCTGACCCTTTTTAGGGCCTTCCGGCAGAATAAACAAAGTATCCGTTCTGCGAATCTGAGCAGTGGCTTTTAGATAAGCTTTAACTGCTCTTACTACATCCAAAGAATGTAATAACTTTTCCTCTACTGAGCTAGGTTTGGGGAAAAAAGAAGGAAGAACCACATCTTGGTTCAAATGAAACCTCGATACCACCTTGGGAAGAAAGGCTGGATGAGGACGTAATACTACTCTGTCCTTATGGACAACCAGATATGGCTCCTTACAGGACAAGGCGGCTAATTCCGATACTCTTTTAGCCGAACAAACGGCTACTAAGAAAATCAATTTCCTGGTGAGAAGAACCAAGGAAATGTGTTGCAATGGTTCAAACGGTTGTTTCTGTAGAACTGACAGAACCAGGTTTAAGTCCCAAGGACATATGGGAATACTAACCGGAGGGCTAATACGCATCACTCCTTGTATGAAAGCTTTGACTAGTGAATGCGAAGCCAAGGGCCTTTGAAAAAATATTGACAAGGCCGAAATCTGACCCTTGATAGTACTCAAGGCCAGCTTCCTATCTACAGCCCACTGTAGGAAGTCCAAAATCCTCCCTATCACGTACTTACGTGGATGCCATTTCTTGGCCTCACACCACGTAATGTACGCTTTCCAGATCCTATAATAGATCTGCCTGGATACCGGCTTCCTGGCATTGATCATGGTAGATACCACAGAATTAGAGAGTCCTCTCTTTTTCAGAATGTGGGCTTCAATAGCCAGGCCGTCAAACCTAGGGCTGGTAAGGAAGGGTGGT
Organism: Rana muscosa; assembly: GCA_029206835.1. Lineage (NCBI taxonomy): Eukaryota > Metazoa > Chordata > Amphibia > Anura > Ranidae > Rana > Rana muscosa. The sequence goes on along the minus strand of CM055122.1, from coordinate 654,861,507 downwards.
ATATCGGTCCCTGCGACAGCAGGTCCGGACGATGTGGGAGGGTCCAAGGACTCCTCACTGACATTTTTACAATCTCCGCGTACCATGCCCTTCGGGGCCACGCTGGAGCCACCAGAATCACTGGTTTCTTTTCTACCCTGATTCTGCGGAGTAATCGCGGTAACAATTGTGGCGGTGGGAATGCATATATCAGCTTGAACTGATCCCAAGGGAACACTAGGGCATCCGAGCCGCAAGCTAGAGGATCCCTTGTGCGAGACACAAATCTGTCCACCTTTGCGTTGAATCTGGATGCTAGCAGATCTACATCCGGCGTTCCCCACCGCTGGCATATTGCCTGGAAAACCTCGGGGTGAAGAGACCACTCCCCCGGGCATAATTGTTGGCGACTTAAAAAGTCCGCTCTCCAATTTTCCACTCCTGGGATGAAAACCGCGGATATGGCTGGGACATATTTTTCTGCCCACTCCAGGATGCAATTTGCTTCCCTCTGGGCTGCACGACTCCTGGTGCCACCCTGGTGATTGATATATGCCACTGCTGTGGCATTGTCTGATTGAATTCTGACAGGGGACCCTTGGAGTTTGGATGTCCATGCTACTAGGGCATACCGGGCTGCTCGTATCTCTAAGAGATTGATGGGCAGGGCCTTTTCTGCTTCTGACCACTTGCCCTGGAGAGACCATTGCTCCAGTACTGCCCCCCAGCCTATGAGGCTGGCATCTGTAGTGACTACCTTCCAAGAAACCGGACTGAAGGGTTTCCCTTTTTCCAGATTCTGGGGCACCAACCACCAATGGAGGCTCTTGCGAACGGAAGGGGACAGGGACATTGGTAAGTCTAAAGCCTGAACTTTTTTGTTCCAGGCTGACAGTATGGCCCTTTGCAAATTCCTTGAATGGAATTGACCGTAGGGTACCGCTTCGAATGAAGCCACCATTTTTCCCAGCAGCCTCATGCAGAGGCGTATGGATGGTTTTCTTTTTGTACCCACTAAGTGGGTCAAATCTTTTAAAGACGACACCTTCTCTGGAGGTAAGAAAATCTTTCTCTGATTTGAATCCAGCCTTAGCCCTAAGTATTCCAGACTTTTGACTGGTCTTAGAGCTCACTTGTCCCGGTTGATAATCCAACCGTGATATTCCAGATACTTGATTGTCTTGTGAATAGCTACTTCCAGCTTTTCCACTGAGTGGTCTATTAGTAGCAGGTCGTCTAGATATGCCATTATCGTTACACCTTGTGTTCTTAGATTGGCCAATAATGGGGCCAGAATTTTTGTGAACACTCGTGGTGCTGTGGCCAGACCGAAAGGTAAGGCTCTGAACTGAAAATGGCACCCTTCTACTGCAAAGCGTAGAAATTTCTGGTGGGCCGGAAAAATGGGAATATGCAGATAAGCATCCCTTATGTCGATCGAGGCTAACCATTCCTGCCCTTGTAGGGCGGTGGCCACCGATCGGATCGACTCCATCCGAAAAGTCCTGATATTTAGGAACTTGTTTAGCCCTTTTAGATTTAATATGGGCCTCACGTCCCCATTTGGTTTGGGGACTGTGAAAAGGTTCAAGTAAAACCCGAATCCGCTTTCTTCCAGGGGAACCTTCATGATTACACCTTGGAGCAATAGTTGTTCTAGTGCCAGAAAGAGGGATCCTCTCTTCTGGGGATCTCTTGGCACGTTTGACCTCATAAATTGGGCAGGAGGAGTGCCTTTTAACTCCAGCTTGTATCCCAGACTTACTGCGGAGAGCACCCATCTGTCTCTGATGGTGTCCCGCCAGGTCTCTGTGAACAACTGAAGCCTTCCCCCCACCCGATTGAGTGGGGGCAACGCTTCATAACTTGGGGGGAGGTTTTGTACCTCTCTTGATCCAGGGCTTCTTGTTACCCTGTGATTGTCCCTGATTTCTGCCCCCTGAATTTGACCGCGGAGGCCGTCGGAACTGCTTCACAGCCGATGTGCCCGGGACTGGAGAAGTAGGCCTCTTAAAAGAAGGACTTCTACTCTTGTTCTTAACCGGTAAGAGTGAACTTTTACCGGCAGAAATTTTCTGGATATATTTGTCCAGATCTTCTCCAAATAAGCGTTCTCCATGAAATGGGAAGCTAACCAGCAGTTTCTTACAGGGAGCTTCAGCAGACCAGTTTTTGAGCCACAGAAGCCTACGCATATGTACTATAGACAGCGTAAAGCGGGAGGCCTGTTGGATTGTATCCTTTATGGCGTCCACCGCAAAACACAAGGCTCTAGGCAGGTCAGCTAGGGCAAGAGCCTGCTGATCTGGTAAGTCCCTTACGACTTGTTTCAACTGATCTTTCACTGCTTGGCAGACTCCAATCGCTGCTACCGCAGGTTGTGTCACCATGCTTGCTGTAGAGAAAGCAGATTTTAGTAAAGACTCCAATTTTTTATCTATTGGGTCTTTGAACATTGGAACATTATCTACTGGACATGTCAGTGATTTGTTCACAGAAGAGATGGCTGCGTCCACTGTAGGGACCCTCCATTTTTTTATGAACTTATCCTCCATGGGATAGATCACCGGAAATCTCTTGGGGGGAGCAAATATTTTATCAGGATGCTCCCAATCCTGGTAAATAAGCCCTTCTAATAAAGGGTGGATTGGGAAGGAACAGACAGCCTGGGGAGCTTTTAGCGACCCCAGCGAGGAAACCGTAGTGGATGGTGGTTCCGCCAGAGGCATTTTAAATGCTGATCGGACCATGTTAGTCAGAGACTGAACCCATAATCTTTCAGCCTGAGATGCTGAGAAAGGTTCTTCCACTGTTGATTCCTCCATAACTGAATCAACCTCATCCTGATCCCCTTCAGGTAGGTCAATCCCTGTGTGGGGCTGTTCCTCCACTAACAGGCACTCTGAAGGAGGAGACGGAGATCGGACGCGCTTTCCCTGTGACAGGGAAGCAGCGATCAATGCTGTTAATCTCTCTTCCAATCCTCCCAGAGTTGAGGATAAAACCTCCTCTGTTATATATACAGGAGCAGGTGGACTGGGGACAGCCGCAGCACCAGGCACTCCTGCGGGGTTTCTACGGCTACTGACCTCTGAATTCTCAGGGGAGATTGGTGCAGTACAAGCATGCCCAATATCCTCAGAGCCCGATGGAGACCCCTTTGGCTTCCTGGAAGATCTAATTCCAGAGCGTCTGGACGACATATCCTATAAGCACAAAGCTGAGGTATTCCCGTCGTCATACACCAATATTGCTGGTAATAGTCTAACACAGTTGCTGCCATATACCAGCTGGTGTCCACTAAAGTGCCTTTCTATGGGGATGCCTGCATCAACCGCCTCTGTGTGCCACTGTTTGTTGCTAGCTCTGTTTGCATCCAGCTGACACTTGTACTGTGTCTTTATACAAGCTGGGACGCCTGCACATGCGCAGAAGCGCCGTGGCGCGCATCGAGCGTCATCCACCCGCCCCGCCCCTTTTTTCCATAGGAGGCGCGTGCACGCGCCCGTGCGCCATTGGCGCCCTTTTCGAAACCAAACAGGGACTAGGAGCCAGGGCCCTTTTTGCCGGAGGGCCTGTGCAGTGGATGAGCGCAGCAACAGGGCAGAGGAAGTGGATTCCCACAGAGAAACTTACCAACTGCCTGGATCTTTTGACTTGAGAAAACCAAAGATCCACATGACAAGAAAAATGGACCACAGCGGCCTCTAGTGGTTTAACACAGGTACCACGGTCCTCTTTTTTTTTTTCTTGACTACTATTAAAATTTTACATTTTCAGTAGTTACAGGCATACACAGATATTAGCGGGAATACAGTTAGGTAACAGACAGAAAGACAAATTAGGCTTGGGGGTCCCCCAATAGAACCAAGTTACTGGGGGCCCCCACTTACCTGATCCCCGCCACAGGACTTTGTTTGGTCCACAGAAGCCCAAACTTCACCTATCACGGCAGGCATTGTAATTAAACCTTCAGGGACCGGGTTCCCAAGGATTCCACTCCCCTGGACCTGTATAGCACCCTGCACAGACAACATCTTGGTCGTGGGTATGACCAGAGCTCTGGATCCCAGGGTCCAGCCCTCCTAAGAGAGGCATTACAGGCAAAACCTTGCTCTTCTGCTGCAAGGCCCGGGTACCGACCGTTTAGCTATGAAGCTTTTTTGGTGGGATCCGGAACAGCTTACTAAAGCCCAAAAGAACCTGTACGCAAGCCCAGTGAAAACACATGTTACTCTTTGGCCAACACCTTAGACACTGGCAAAAAACTGAGGTGCTCCCGGGTGGGGGGGGCTTATATAGGGGAGGGTACTTCCGGCTTGGAATTGGCCAGTGCCAGCACCTGAAGGTAATCTATATAACCCATTAGTAATGACTAAGTCGCTCTGTGTCCCGTGATGTACGAAAAAGAAATTAGAGCATGTTCCAAATTTTTAATGCCCATTTTTCACATCGTGAAAAATGCTCTGGAGCCCACACACGATCGTTTTTAATGACCAAATAAAAAAATGGCATTTTTCTCGTCATGAAAAACGGTTGTGTGTACGCGGCATAAGGGATTTCATGCCTCCAGTACAATATTTGTATGAAAAATATAGTAACATCTTATTCAATAAAGTACGGTAAATATCAGTGTTGACAAAGTAACTAAGTGCTGTATCTAGTAGCAGCCAATCAGAAATGATTTTTTAAATGGTTCAGACCAAAAGCTAAGCCTGAGTAGTCACCATCAAGAGTTGGAGAAATAGTGTTCAACCTGGCTGGAAAACCATGTCTGTTGTGGTTTCTTATATTACTGACAGTGTCTGTTCCCCACCTTTCTTGCAAAAAGGTACGGGTCCCGTTTTCCAACTCTGTAGCCTATAAGCATACAAACACCAATTTGATAGGATTACCTCTTTTACATAGAGCACTTTCTTGTTCCCACTGCATTTTCACTACAGGGACAGGAGAAATGTGCCTAATGACAAATGTGGTCCTGCATTGACATGAGCACTTCAGAAATGTTACAAGCTCCATCTACAGGTATCTTTTGACAGTGGTGTATGTGTGCATGTCTGCCTATTCTCTGATGTCCACAGGCAGCTTAAGGCTATAAAAAAGCTTTCATCTGATGTGCCAGGGATAATACAACTAGGTTTCTGGACACAGACTGAGATAAACTATTAAAATACCTTCTGGGAGATCTAGTTTCCAGAGTGAATAACTTGCATTTCAAATAGTAATTTGAAACATCTCCAAAGCAGACCCTAGCATGCGGTCGATTATTTTATAGTGTAACTTATATGTTGTTCTTTTGACCTTGGTACAAAATTTCAGATAGTGCTCATAGCCTGGACAATACTTGGGGCTAACCAGTTGTACACATTGGGACACTACTGAAGTAGAAACAGGTACATCTTAAATAGGTTGCCAATCATATCGTAATTCTTCAAACTTTAACTTAACCACTTCCTTACCAGGCCATTGTAAAATGACGCCGGCAGGAACCCTCTCTCCCTCCGGGTGAACGTCATATGACATCCAGCCCCTCTCACCGCTTTTGCGGGCCCCTGGGGGCCCGCAGCTCGGTGATCGGGATGAGGGGTGTCCCTCGGACACAGCCCATCCCCGATCAGAGTAAAGAGCCAATAAAATTGGCTCTTTACCACGTGACCGGCTGTTTCCAATCACAGCCGGTCACTTTGCATAGGTCCGGCGTGCACGCCGCTCATGCGCAACCCCGGGGGCGCGCAGCACGGCGATCGGGACGAGGCTCGTCCCTTGGACAAAGCCCAGCCCCAATCAGGGTAAAGAGCCAATGAAATTTGGCTCTTTACCACATGACTGGCTGTCACAGCCGGTCACAAGTGTAAACAAAGGTCACTGTAACAGCTGTTTCTGGGTTCTCCTCCTCACACACCGATCCTGTGTGAGAAGGAGAAATCGTGAGTTAAAGTAAAGTGTTACCAATCGTCAGTACTGTGCCCAGATTGCCCCCCCTCAAATAAAGAGTAGCTGTCACCCCGTCTGAGTACCCAAACACTCACCCCGTCTTCTAGCACAGGGTCAGCCACAATCCCCCCTTTCAAAGCACAGCCAGGTGTGCAGGCCAACACGAAGGTTTCTCTGAAATCGATTTTTTTCATTTAATTTTCCCTGATGAGTTACTTCAAAGCATCTTAGACCAAACAAATCTTTTTGCCCGTCAGTACATACAAAACAACCCCAACTTATGCTATGCCTGCCCTTTTGAATGGAGACCCCTAACAATGGAGGAGCTTAGATTGTTTTTAGGCCTTACGCTGGAACATGGGGCTTACAAAAAAAATGAACTTCATTCATATTGGTCTAAAAAGCCCATCCTCCATATGCCAATTTTTTCAGCTGCGATGTCCAGGGCCCGCTATGACATGATCATGCGGTTCCTGCATTTCAGTGACAACTCGCAGTGCTCCCCCAAAATCATCGGGACTTTGATAAATTGTATAAATTTCACCCCTAGTAGATTTTTTTAATAAGAGGTTTGCAGAACTTTACAGCCTGGAACAGAACATCTCTGTGGATGAATCCCTGGTCCATTTCACAGGCCGGCTGGGAATCCAGCAGCATATTCCCAGTAAGAGGGTGAGGTATGGCTTGAAGCTCAACAAGCTCTGTGAGAGCTCCTCTGGATATGTGAATGCCTTTCGTGTGTACGAAGGCAAAGACTCCCAGCTCCAGTCCCCTGAGTGTCCAACGTATATGGGAATACGCGGAAAAATTGTATGGGAGTTGGCATTCCCATTACTCAAAGAGGGGTATCATAAATACATGGACAATTACTACACCAGTTTGCCCCTTTTTCGCCACCTATTCCTGAAGGAAATTTTGGCCTTGGTACTGCAAGAAAAAACAGGAAAGAGTTTAGTCACCACAAGGCTACAAAGGGGGGAATCGGCAAGCCTGAGGAACGAGGAAGTGTTGGCCATGAAGTGGAGGGATAAGAAAGATGTTTACATCATGTCCGCTATCCACAATGACAACTCGGTGGAACTTCACAGAAGACTCGGTACCATTCAAAAGCCTTGCTGTATCAACGAATACAATAAGTTCATGGGGGGGGGGGTGGATTTTAACGATCAAATGCTGCAGCCCTATCTTTCAACATGAAGGTCTGTCTTCTGGTACAAAAAAGTTGCAATATACTTCTTCCATTTGGCCATTTATAATACATACGTCACTTATCAAAAACAACAAAAATGCCCATCCCCTTTATCAGATTCATTGAAAATATTGTCACTGCCCTGATCTATCAGCAAGGCCCCCCCCCAAAAAACATTCGCTCCGATTGTGTCAGCAGACTGCATGAGCGTCATTTTCCTGACCATATTCCACCATCAGCAACCGGAAGAAGACGCCAAAAAAAATGTCAGGTGTGCAGCAAAAGAGGAATTAGGAAAGACACCAGTTTCCATTGTCCTGACTGTCCCTTCCAACATGGCCTATGCATCAGAGAATGCTTCAAGCGATATCACACTCTCGAAAACTATTAACCCAAATTTCTAATAGACTGCCATTTCCCCGGTTTCAATTTCTGTGCTGATTATTTCCCTGCTGCCTCAACCAACCAACCTAGTGCCTCAACTTAACAGACCCTGGCCTGTTAATCGACTATGCCTCTGCCTGCCGCCTGCATTGTTTATCCGCCATGTTTCTGCCTTTCACATGAACTGACCCTGGACTGTATCAACTATGCCTCTGCCTACCATTTATTTCTGCCTTTTACCTGCACTGACCTCGGCTTGTTGACCATGTTTTTGCCTGCCCCTTGGACTGATCTTTCACCCTGCTACACAGGGGTCTCACATATGTGAGGGGCTCCAGAATAGTGTTCGGAGTTGAGAAAAACAGTTTTTGGTTTTGTGTTCCCAGAACAGGGTCTGGTTGCCCGGAGGCTTCAAAGCAATTTGGGTGGGAGAAGCCTCTACCCCTGTCCCCATTCTTTCCTGACCGAGGCCCTAAACTTGATGGTCTTGCCTGCTGCTTGGACCAATACTTTGGCTGCACTAACCATATCTCTGCTTGCTGCATGTACTTTGGACAGTATTCCTGCCTGCTGCATGGACAATCCTTTCGCTGCTGCTGACCTCATCAGCCTGCTACCTGGACCGATGCTCTCCTCTGTGGACCACTGCACTACTAAAACCGCAGATAATCTATTCTTTACTCTTTGCTCAGAAGAATGTATTTTGGTTTGTAATTGGTATGTACAGTACATGCTATGGGTTAGAAATATGAAGGGCCTTCAACAATGTGATACATTGGCAGGAATTTGTGTGTGTAATTTATGCTCCTAGAACGCCTGGAGGTGCTACTTGGATGTTGGACCTCTGAGTCTCACACATGTGATATTGCCATACTCGGGAGGAGTAGCAGAATGTATTTTGGGGTGTCATTTTTGCTGTGTGTTAGAAATATCTTATAAATGGACAACTTTGTGTAAAAAAAAAATAAAAATAAAAAAATGCGTTTTCATATTTTTTCCACATTTTCCAAAAACTTCTGGAAAAAAATGAACTGTTCAAAAGACTCATTATGCCTCATAGATTATACGTTGGGGTGTTACCTTTACAAAATGGGGTAATTTTGTGGGCGTTTCTATTGTCCTGGTGCTCCAGGGCCTTCAAAATTGTGATAAGTTGTCATCTAATGAGATATGCAATTTCTGCTCCTAGAATGCCTGGAGGTGCTACTTACATGTTGGGCCTCTGTATGTGACCAGGCTGTGTAAAAGTCTCACACATGTGGTATCGCCATACTCAGGAGGAGCAGCAGAATGTATTTTGGGGTGTCATTGTAAGTATGCATGTGCTGTGTGAGAGAACCAACTTGTTATTATGACAATTTTGTGTAAAAAGAAAAAAAAAAATATCTTAATTTTCCCAAGAATTATGGGAAAAAATTACAACTTCCAAAAATTCACCATGCCTGGAATAAATAAATAATGGAATAATGGAATAAATACCCTGGAATGTCCACTTTCCAAAAAGGGGTCATTTGGGGGGTATTTGTACTTTCCTGGCTTGTTAGAGCCGGTTCACACCAGGGCGGCGCGACGCGGCACGACTTGTGGGGGCGACCTCGGAGGCGCGATCTCAAGACGACTTGAGACGCCCGCCGAGGCGATTTGCATAAGACTTCTGTATAGAAGTCAATGCAGGTCGCCTTGGGTCGCCCCCAAAAGTAGTACAGGAACCTTTTTCTAAGTCGGAGCGACCTGAGTCGCTCTTACTTAGGACAGTTCCATTGAAAAGCGTGGGACGCGACTTGTCAGGCGACTGAGTCGCCTGACGAGTCGCCCTGGTGTGAACCGGCTCTCCGAGTCTCAAGAAATGAGACAGGCCGTCAGTATATCAGGTGTGATCAATTTTCAATGATTGGCACCATAGCCTGTAGACTCTAACGTTCAGAGAGACTAAATAATACACTAATTTGGGTTATTTTTATTTAAGATATGTAGCAGTATACATTTTGGCCCAAATTTATTAAGAAAAATAATTTCTCTGCAAAATTTTAAGATAGAAACTAAAAAAAAAAAGTGTTTTTTCTTCAAAATTTTCTATATATTGCAAAAAATTCAAAACCCAGCGGTGATTAAATACCACCAAAAGAAGGCTCCGTTTGTGAGAACAAAATGATAAAACTTTTGTTTGGATACAATGTAGCATGACTGAGTAATTGTCAAAGTGTGAGAGCGCTGAAAGCTGAAAATTGGTCTGGGCAGGAAGGGTGTATAAATGCCCTGTATTGAAGTGGTTAAAGTGGTTGTAAAGGTAGAAGGTTTTTTACCTTAACGCATTCTCTGCATGAAGGTAAAAACCTGTGTTTAGCTCCCCCCCAGCCCCTCCTTACTTACCTAAACCCGATCTCAATTCAGCGCTGTACCAGAGAGTAGCGGCTCTCTCCTCACAGGACATTGACGCTGTCAATCACAGCCTTTGAGGAGAGAGCGGGGTGAGGCCAAGCCACACGCTGTGTATCCATTGAGCCCATCGGAGTACCCCCATAGCAATCAGCTTACTATGGGGGCACTCTGCAGTGGGGGACGAGCCAGGAGTGTTGGCAGGGAACCCCAGAAGAGGAGGATTAGGACTGCTCTGGGCAAAACCATTGAACCGAGCAGGTAGGAAATATAACATAACTTTGTGGGAACAGGTAGAGAATGGGCCCTTCCTGTTCCAACATGACAGTGTACAAAGCAAGGTCCATAAAGACACAGATGAGTGAGTTTGGGGTGGAGGAACTTGACTGGCCTGCACAGAGTTCTGACCTAAACCCGATAGAACACCTTTGGGATGAATTAGAGCAAAGACTGCGAGCCAGGCCTTCTTGTCCAACAGCAGTGCCTGACCTCACAAATGCGCTTCTGGAAGAATGATCAAACATTTTCATAGACACACTTCTATGCCTTGTGGACAACCTTCTCAAAAGAGTTAAAGCAGTTATAGCTGCAAAGGGTGGGCCAACTCAATATTAAACCCTACGGACAAAGACTGGGATGCCATTAAAGTTCATGTGCGTGTAAAGGGAGGTGTCCCAATACTTTTGACAACATAGCGTATATATATGCGATTCTGCACAGGTCGGTCACAGTGTAGCAGTAAATTGATTATAGGGTGGTCGGCAAGTGGTTATAAAACCTGGATGGAGTGCAGTTTACATAAAGAGTGCTTGATCCAGATTTATGGAAAGCTGTTATGGAAAGAGAAGTATGGTGTTTTTTTCCCCCGAATCATACTTACCTAGATGGATGCAGCATCGGTCCCCTGCCAGCTCTAATACTGAGCAACTGAGCGATCAAACACCACCAATCGCTCATGTCTCACAGTTTCATGAGCAGAGAGACAGTCACTGCTCTCTGCTCTAACCCCACAGCCCCCTCGCTCACTGGGCTGTGGAGGGGCTTGCTGAGAGGCTGATCTGGGTGCCGGTCCAGGCATGTGGGTGGATCCTGACTTCATTTAGCCTGCTGAAAAACAAATTGCACTCCTGGGAACCACAGGAGAAATGCAGCGACCTTTGGTTGTACTTCTCCTTTAACCACAAATATTTATTTTTGGGGAGCACAAAAGTTTTCATTAGCAGCTGAGCAGCAGGCTTTGGATGCACTTTAATGAAGAACTCTGGGATGGTGAAAAAATGTGTACAGTCCTTTGTAGTTCATTAAGCAAAACTGCTAATGTGATTTAATCCCACTGTGCAAAACTCATGGTTTTAAAAACAATTACACAGAATTTCCTCTATTCCTGGGAGGAGGGATCTCTGAAGCGGTGACATCACTTTTTGTTAGTGTCACCACATACTAAGACTACAAATCCTATCATGCCCTGGGATTTAGAGTCTGAATGGGAGGAAGTGTGGGTGGGGCTGTGGGCATGTATAGTGGGTGGACCCAAAAGTCTCAGACTCCCGGTCTGATCTGCCTACTTTACAGCATAGTTAGATGGATAAGCCAGAATTCCAATTCATCCAATACATGTCCACAGTCCCCCCACATTGCTGCCCATTCAGACTATAGTTATCTGTATAGCAAGCTCTTGTTGGAGTGGGTGGTCCAGATAGTCTCAGACTCCAGGTCTGATCTTCCCACAGTCTAAATAGGTAGCAATGTGAGTGAGACTGTGGGTGTGTATGGGATTAATCAGACTACTGGCCTGATCTATCTAACTGTGCTGTATACTAGTCAGTGGATCAGCCTGGGAGTCAGACTCTCGTGTCTGCCCACTACAGCAAGCGGTGATATGATCACAATCCCACATGCTTTGAGAACTACAGTGAGGAATGTACAAGACTGGTGGACAGGGGAATAGAGGGTACAGCAGCTACTGGTCTTATGAACAGGATATGAACAGAGCTCCTCACAGAAAAAAGAAGGCTGAATTTATGACTTCCAAGGGGACTGTGCATTATAACACCCAGAAATTATTTTAATCTGTATACATGTAGCATAATATTTCTTCCTGGAGTTCAGTTTTAAAGTCTAAGCTCACCTTGCCCATATTTAGGATGTAACATGTTCCAGTACCCACTCCCTATGACAGCCAGCAGGGATTCTTCATCAATGCAGCTGATGTAACTTTTAAAATCTGCACAGATGTGAATGAACTATCCACTGTGGAGGAAGGATCAATGGATTACAAGTGTGCTGATTAGCGTGCATGTTGTGAGGGGGTTAGCTCGGCAGCGGGTGTGTGTGACCCCCGGGATGGGCTCCCCACACAAAACAGGCCCAGCAAACGGAGGTTGTGGTTTTCAAAATCAAAAAAAAGGTGCGGTTTATTTTCTATTTACAGTGACAAAACACAGCAAAGCAAAAGAAACATAACCAAAATAAATCCTGGTCAAGTTGACCTCTGACTAAACATACAGGTTTCCTAACTAACAACTGGGATCAGCCTAGTGCTGTCCTAGTCCCTAAGTCCCTGGTTTTAAATGTCCAAGCAAATAGCCACACAGGCTTTGTCTCACCGCACAGGGGTTCACTCTCCCTAGACAGTCCACACAGGTCTGGTTCCAGGCATGAGCTAACATCTAATGAAGCTGGGAGTTCTTATAGAGGCCTAAATGAGCTGACAAGCTTCAGCTGGTCTCATCAACTCCCTGTCTGCACGACGCCCAGCCCTCTCCCTAGAGGTATGAGTCATCCATGAGCCCACTAGCCTTATACAACTCTCCACCTAGTTGTATAAGTCGGCGTAAAGCCTGAATCTGGGCGAAATATATCTACCCCCCTGGATGCAACCAGGTGACTTTACCTTCCTGCTGTCACAATGTATTCCATTAGTTCTTTCTCTAACTTTCTAACTAAAAGTCTGTTACAGAGGTATGGGCAGAAAGCTTGAGGAAGAGTGTTCAGGAGCCCGACATCGCACCCAAAATCTACTGATCACAGGTGCAATGTTTTCCTGGCTCCTGCAGAGAAAAAATAAGTGCATTTATTTTCTCTTAAAAGGTAAATTTAGCCTTAAACAAAATAAAGAAAAAGAAATGGAGAGTGATTTCACTGTTAATAGCCCTGCGACTTACACTTTTCACCCTGGCAGTGTGTTCTCTTAGCACCTTGAAATAGGAAAGTGTGCAGTCTTTGCCCATTAAGATTCCTCCTTCCGAAAAGCAGCGTAACAGATTGTCAATAAGCTGTTACTAGACGGAGGGAGTCTGGCACGACAGATGTCCTTAAGTGCCCTTTCATCCTTCCTCTTATCCGAGAATTAAACTTTACAGAAGAAGAGACAGACAGATCGAGCATTATCTAAATGACTGCTTTATATGTTGGAATCATATGAACCTCCACAGGGCCATTATTCCCATAACATCAAAATTACTGCTAAGCACTACTTTAATACACAAGCTGCTCCAAAATTTTAAAACGGCGCATAAGCTGCCCTTGTTCTAAATAATGAACACAATATTTTTTTTTTTTTATTCTGTTATGCTGTACTGTAATTAGAACTACAATATGATTAAAAGACTGTACTTGCAAGCATGACAGACATGCCCCAAATAACCAGCTGTGCAGACCATGTTACAGTATTTTACTTTGGAGACACTCAAGTGGTCAATCAATATTCGCAGGGTGTCTTCTGTAAGTGCATATAAAAAAATGCACTTGAGATTAAAATTTCTTTGGACCATACAGTGGCCTGATATATTTGGAAAGACCAGAAAATAGGGTAATGAGTTCAGCGGAACAGTAGACTTTCCCTTCAATTCTATAAGCATCTCCTTACAATGGACCTAGCATCAAAATCTTTGTTAACTGCATGCATGCTAAGCGATGTGAAATTATAACAGATATTTATAATCCTCCTCCAAGGTCATTTTGTTCAATTCATCCAAGAGCACCCCCAACCCCCAGACCCCCCCCCCCCCCCTGATGAAAACTGATGCAACAGATATAAACTGATCTGAACTGAATATAACTGAAGACAGATGTGCAAACTGATGTAAATCTTATGTATCCTGCATCAGTATTCATCAGTTTTTTCTTTCAGCACAAAACATGAGTGAACTGATGACGCTCATGTGAAATGACCCAAATATTTCCTCCTGCCTGCAGCAGACTGATGACTTCATCTCAGCCTAGACTCAAAGGACTGAAACTTGAAGGCTTCTTTTTTAATGTTATAAGCAACAGCCTTTAAAAAATATATATATATATATATATATATATTACACATACACACACACACACACACACACACAGTACTTAAATGTTGTGACGTAAATTTATTTCTTTTTCATTAAAATGTATTTACTTACCACTTTTCCTCATACACACTAGGTGTTTAGCCCTGATGCATAAGGCTCCAATGCTTAGGTGTGGTTGAAAGGTACAGGTGTACTGTCCAACCCCATTTCCAGCAGCCTGTCAAACTCTATGAGAGGCTGACAGCTGCTGAGGGACATTTAAATGCAGTGTTTGGTGAAGCAATATAGGAATATCCATTTATCTACAAGTACAAAATGCTTTTTGAAGTAAACTGAACTATAAATGGCTAACAGGGAGATACTACAGAGTGAGGAAATATTTTAGACCTGATGGGACTGTTATTGAGACTTTCCCTCATTTACTGCCTTTGTTGACAATGGTTTTACCAGACAGGATGTGAGAAAAAAAATCTACAAACCCAACATGCAAACTTTTTTTTTAGTAGAGAATGGGAAGTCTAGATCACCATCCCCCCCCATCAGCTTTTTTTATGGTCAACCGTGTCCCTGCTGCAAATTGTCCCCCACTTCCTTTCTAGTGAAACTGTTGTATGTTCCTTTTAAGGTCAATCTGAAATGTTTTAAATGTCTATGCCTTCAGCTGGGCATGCAAAGACATTAGATTTAGAGTAATATGTTCTCCCCTAATAAAGCATATTGAGTCTGTTACCATGGAAGAGCATTGTGTCTCATACAAGAACACTTCAACATCAATCCTAAGGATGCAAATCAATTAGCTTTTTTTTTTATAAACAGAATATATGGTTAATGATTAGGCAATAACCAGAAATTACCGTAATATTTTTATTTATAGACTTAAAATGAAAAAGCATGGGGACATATAATAAAGCAATGTTACACAGTAGGCACTGGGTAAACAAAGCAACATTACTGTGCAATACGAACAAAAACCCTATCCCTTAACACAGCATGACAGGAAATGTTATAATATAACAACTCTAATGTGTTTGTACAACTTATTGATTCTCATAGTGGAACAATCCCTCTAAGCAGCAGTCACTGCCTCCTCCTGCAAAAAATTCAATAGCCAGTGAAGACTTCCATTCTTGTCAGCATTATGGTTTCTGGGATGCTTCTTCCTCATAATTTGATTTCAGTGGCATAAATATCTATTTATCAAAAGAAGTGTCTGTCTATGTTGGTCATTACTGATCACTAGCCAAGTAGATACAGTCAGGTCCATAAATATTGGGACATCGAGAAATTCTAATATTTTTGTCTCTATACACCACCACAATGGATTTGAAATAAAACTTACATGGATGTGCTTTAACTGCAGACTTTCAGCTTTAATTTGAGGGTATTTACATCCAAATCAGGTGAACGGTGTAGGAATTACAACAGTTTGTATATGTGCCTCACACTTTTTAAGGGACCAAAAGTAATGGGACAGATTAACAATCATAAATCAAACTTTCACTTTTTAATACTTGGTAGCAAATCCTTTGCAGTCAATTACAGCCTGAAGTATGGAACGCATAGACATCACCAGACGCTGGGTTTCATCCCTGGTGATGCTCTGCCAGGCCTCTACTGCAACCGTCTTCAGTTCCTGCTTGTTCTTGGGGCATTTTCCCTTCAGTTTTGTCTTCAGCAAGTGAAATGCATGCTCAAATCGGATTCAGGTCAGTTGCATAACATTCCACTTCTTTCCCTTAAAAAAACTCTTTGGTTGCTTTCGCAGTATGCTTCGGGTCATTGTCCATCTGCACTGTGAAGCGCCGTCCAATGAGTTCTGAAGCATTTGGCTGAATATGAGCAGATAATATTGCCCGAAACACTTCAGAATTGATCCTGCTGCTTTTGTCAGCAGTCACATCAATAAATACAAGAGAACCAGTTCCATTGGCAGCCATACATGCCCACGCCATGACACTACCACCACCATGCTTCACTTATGAGGTGGTATGCTTTGGATCATGAGCAGTTCCTTTCCTTCTCCATACTCTTCTCTTCCCATCACTCTGGTACAAGTTGATCTTGGTCTCATCTGTCCATAGGATGTTGTTCCAGAACTGTGAAGGCTTTTTTAGATGTTGTTTGGCAAACTTTAATCTGGCCCTCCTGTTTTTGAGGCTCACCAATGGTTTACATCTTGTGGTGAACCCTCTGTATTCATTCTGGTGAAGTCTTCTCTTGATTGTTGACTTTGACACACATACACCTACCTCCTGGAGAGTGTTATTGATCTGGCCAACTGTTGTTAAGGGTGTTTTCTTCACCAAGGAAAGAATTCTTCAGTCATCCACCACAGTTGTTTTCCGTGGTCTTCTGGGTCTTTTGGTGCGTTTTCTTTTTAAGGATGTTCCAAACAGTTGATTTGGCCACACCAAATGTTTTTGCCATCTCTCTGATGGGTTTGTTTTGTTTTTTCAGCCTAATGATGGCTTGCTTCACTGATAGTGACAGCCCTTAGGATCTCATATTGAGAGTTGACAGCAACAGATTCCAAGTGCAAATAGCACACTTGAAATGAACTCTGGAACTTATATCTGCTCCTTGTAAATGGGATAATGAAGGAATAACACACACCTGGCCATGGAACAGCCGAGCAGCCAATTGTCCCATTACTTTTGGACCTTTAAAAAGTGGGAGGCACATATACAATCTGTTGTAATTCCTACACCGTTCACCTGATTTGGATGTAAATACCCTCAAATTAAAGCTGAAAGTCTGCAGTTAAAGGACATCTTGTTTGTTTCATTTCAAATCCATTGTGGTGGTGTATAGAGCCAAAAAGATTAGAATTGTGTCGATGTCCCAATATTTATGGACCTGACTGTAGATCGACCAGACTCGTACTGGTTTGTGAAAATAAAATCCTACCCTTATGGTATCAATTTATGGGTATAGTCTGTGAAAATCAAATGCAAACTCATAACTTTGGGCAACCTGATCCTGTTAACTGTGATCGGATATGATTAGTGTGCCTTGAAAAAAATATGCATACCCCTTGAAATTTTCCACAATTTGTCAGGTTACAAGCAAAAAGGTAAATGTATTTTATTGGGATTCATGTGATATACCAGACCAACACAAAGTGGCACATAATTGTGAAGTGGAAGGAAAATGATAAATGATTTTTAATTTTTTTTACAAATAAATATGTGAAAAGTGTGGCGTGCATTTGTATGCAGTCCCCCCGAGTCAATACTTTGGATTGTAAAACCACCTTCCGCTGCAATTACAGCTGCAAGTCTTTTTGGGTATGTCTCTACCAGATTTGCACATCTAGAGAGTGACATTTTTGCCCATTCTTCTTTGCAAACTAGTACAAGCTCTTTAGACTGGATGGAGAGCGTCCGTGAACAGCAATTTTCAAGTCTTGCCACAGATTCTTAATTGGATTTAGGTCTGGACTTTCACTGGGCCATTCTAACACATTAATATGCTTTGATCTATCCATTGCAGCTCTGACTGTATGTTTAGGGTCATTGAACATTGAATATGCTTTAATATAAGCCAGTCCTCAGGGTCCACCAACTGGGCATGTTTTCAGTCTCTCCATTATTTTGCACAGGTGACTTGATCCGTTTTATTGCCTTAAGCCCTGTACACACGATCAGATATCCTATGGATTTTCGTCCGATGGATTATTTTCATCAGACAAACCGATCGTGTATGGGACCCATCAGTCTTTTTTCCATCGGTTTTAAAAAATAGAACATGTTTTAAATTTTTCCGATGGATAAAAAACCGATCGAAAACTCTGATCGTCTATGGGCAAGTCCATCGGATCAAAAACCCACGCATGCTCAGAATCAAGTCGACGCATGCTCAGAAGCATTAAACTTAATTTTTCTCGGCTCATCGGAGTGTTTTACATCACCGCGTTTGGAACGGTCGGTTTTTTGACTGATGGTGTGTGGGCAAGACTGATGGAAAACCGTTTCATCGGATATCCGATGGACAAATCCATCGGACTAGAATCCATAGGAAATCTGATCGTGTGTACAGGGATTTAGGCCCCTTTCACACTGGGGCGGGAAGGTGCAATGTGGGTATAGCGGCGCTATTTTTAGCGCCGCTATACCTTCGTTTTTACCGCGGTATTCGGCCGCTAGCAGGGTGAATTTAACCCCCCTTAGCGGCCGAAAAAGGGTTAATACCGCCCGCAATGCGCCTCTGTAGAGGTGCATTGCGGGCGGTATTACCACGGTTTCCCATTGCTTTCAATGGGCAGCAGCGGTAAAGGAGCGGTGAACACACCGCTGTAAAGATGCGGCTAGCAGGACTTTTGGAGCGGTCCTGCTAGCGCACCGCTTCAGTGTGAAAGCCTTTGGGCTTTCACACTGAAGACTGCAAGGCACGATTTTTTCAGGCGGTATAGCAGCGCTATTATTAGCGCTAAACCGCCTGAAAAACGTGTCAGTGTGAAAGGGGCCTTAGTATTAACCACAGCTGTTTCATCTGAGGGAAATCCTGAAAACATGACCTGTCGGTGCACCCTGACGACTGGAATTGAGAAACAGATCTAAGCCATTCCATTACATCTATGGCTGTTTGTTTAGGGTCATTGTCCTGCTGGAAGGAGAACCTCTGCTCCAGTCTCAAATCTTCTGCCGACTCTAAACAGGTTGTCTAAGATTGCCCTGTATTTGGCTCCATCTATCTTCCCATCAACTCTGACCAGCTTCCCTGTCCCTGCTGAAGAAAAGCATCCCCACAACATGATGCTGTCGCCACCATCTTTCACGGTAAGGATGGTGTGTTCAGGGCGATGTGCATTATTAGTTTTCCGCCACACATGGCGTTTTGCTTTTAGGTCAAAAAGTTAAATTTTGGTCTCATCTGACCAGAGCACCTTCCTTCCACATGTTTGCTGTCCCCCCACATGGCTTCTCACAAACTGCAAAAGGGACTTCTTATGGCTTTCTTTCAACAATGGCTTTCTTCTTGCCACTATTCCATAAAGGCCAGATTTGTGGAGTACACGACCAATAGTTGTCCTATGGACAGATTCTCCCACCTGAGCTGTGGATCTCCGCAGCTCCTCCAGCGTTACCATGGGCCTCTTGGCTGCTTCTCTGATTAATGCTCACTTTGCCTGGCCTGTCAGTTTAGGTGAACGGCCTATTCTTGGTAGGTTTCCATTTTTGGATGATGGATTGAACAGTGCTCTGTGAGATGTTCAAAGCTTGGGATATTTTTTTTATAATCTAAACCTGCTTTAGACTTCTCCACAATTTTATCCCTGACCTGTCTGGTGTGTTCCTTAGGCTTCATGATGCTCTTTGTTCATTAAGGCTCTCTAACAAACCTCTGAGGGCTTCACAGAACAGATGTATTTATACTGAGATTAAATTACACACAGGTGGACATTATTTACTAATAAGGTGACTTCTGAAGGCAATTGGTTCCACTAGATTTTAGTTAGGGGTATCAGAGTAAAGGGGGGCTGAATACAAATGCATGCCACAATTTTCAGATATTTGTAAAAAATAAACAAAAAATGAAAAACAGTTATTTTCCACCCACTTCACAGTTATGTGCCACTTTGTGTTGGTCCATCACATAAAATCCCAACTAAAAAACATTTACGTTTTTGCTTGTAACATGACAAAATGTGAAAAATTTAAAGCGGTGTGAATACTTTTTCAAGGCACTGTACCATCTCACAAAATGTTTCTCTGTACGGTGTAATGCTGATATGGTATCAAAAAAGTAACCTCTGTGCATGTACAATGGTTTCGTTTTTGCCATACTTTACCCAATTTCAAACCAAAACTTTGCCCCTTTTTAAAATTCATGAAATAACTAAATGGAAGGTACACCACTGTTGAACTGCAGCATATTTAAAGATTAGGATATAGAAAATCTTAAACAATCTGAAAACAAAAATTCTTGAGTGAAAAAGTGCCATTGTAGCTAAAGAGTTGTCGCCATGCAGCTACAGCTCTCCTTTTACCATCAATAGATAAATATTACCAGCTAAAACATCTAGGCAGTAAAAAAAGCATGTCTGCCATGAATATTACAACAGCACCACACAGTGCTATTTACACAGGAGCGGTAGCGTTGTATAGTGTTAAAAATTAAGCAGCATGACGTTTTCCCGAGGCATCGACACTGATCAGCTGCCTCCATTGATTTCAAGGAAATGTTTCATAAACACGTTAACAGCACCTAGAGCAGTGATGGCGAACCTTGGCACCCCAGATGTTTTGGAACTGCATTTCCCATGACGAGCAACTACACTGCAGAGAACATGAGCATCATGGGAAATGTAGTTCCAAAACATCTGAGGTGCCAAGGTTCACCATCACTGACCTAGAGCCTGTATGGCGTGTTGGTGAAGCATTTATGAAGTGTTAGCTGGCCATTGGGGAAAAGGCAGTGGCAGCAAAGCTTAGCTGGACCAAGCAAAGTGTCAAAGAGATCAAAGTATATGAATCCATCTTGCAGAGAGTTCACAAAATGCCTGCTATCACACCACAGCCCAACCATTCCTCAAAGTAGATAATTTCCTCTACATCACTTCCCCTTCAGGCACTTCTCACACTAGAAAATAAATGCTTCCAGGGGCATTATCAAGCATGCTTGAAGTTTTTTCAAAAGTTCAAAAGGAGCATTTAGTGAGCATTGCTTTGTTTTTCATAAACACGTGTGGACAAGCCCTTAGATTACCTTTCAGAAGACAATATACACCTGTCTTAATGGACAACTTAGGTTTTAGCAATAGAATCCTCATCTCAAAGATCTATCCAAATGGAGTCTTTGATAACAAGTAAATGTATTAGCGAAAATCTATTTTCTAATGTTAATAGGAAAATACAGACTTAGGCCCCTTTCAAACTTGTGCGACTTCAAAGTTGCGCGATTTTAACACGATTTCAAGGAATGCCCGTGTAAGTGGCATCAAAATTGGACCAAAGTAGTGTAGGGACTACTTTGAAGTCGGAACGACTTGAAGTCTTACTAATATGAATGGTTGTCATTGGAAATCATGGGGAACGACTTTTCATGCTACTTTGCAGTCCCAAATCGTGGGACAAGTCGTATAAGTGTGAAAGGGGCCTAAAGGGCATTTCCTCAGCTTAAACCCTTGGTGGTTGAGGGTTACATAAATGTCAAACGGAGTTCATCAGCGTGTGCATCAGGGTCTCTGCCAGCTGAGCTGACGCACATGCTCCTGGGCTCCATTTGACATTTACTACTTTTGTACCTCTACTCCCAACACCATTAATCTACTCTGCAGCATACTTAACGATCCTAGGCTGGGTGTTACACGACCCACAAACTATCTCATTGAGGAACATTATACGTTTGAAGTGTCTTGGATGGTCTCAGCGACCCAAGAGCATCATGGCTTGGCTTTGACAGTCCTCGCTTGTGGTGCTTTGAAGCTGGCGGCAGCAAACAACTCTGGTCTTTTATGGTTTTAACTTGTGGCTGTCTATGTATCCAGTCCAAAGTGTGTGGAAAAATCTTAATCCTGCATAATTCTACCCCCCGATGAACAATTAAAAACCCTGCTTCGAAATGCATTGGGTGGTTCGGTCCTCCAGAGAAACTGCTGTTGACAGATATATGTGGGATACGGTTATTCACACTGGGTTGTATTTACTGTACATGTGATCACCAGCCCCTAATGTGTATATCGTTTCATTTTTTATTGGCTGCTTTTGTATCAATAAAGTTTGATGTATTTTATATATAGTTACTACCTATTTTGCCAACATTCGCCTTAATTCTCAAGTCTGCTTTTGTTTCTTTCTATACATTCATTTTGTTTGGAAGCTGCTCCTCTTGTTGCATTAACAGAATATCAGAAGTGACACTGGAGTGATTCATTCAAGTCACAATGAAGCTCTTTCCAATGATTTATTTTAATCAGATAGCTGCCAGTCTATTCTCATTAGAGATCCAGTGTCTAACGGCATCTGACAACGGTACATTCAGTGTCAAGAAAGGTCTTGGCATTTTTACGTGACTTTCTGCAGCAAATTAAGATAATCAATTCAGCGAAGGATTAAATATTTCTACTTTACAAAATTAAGGTCACAAATGATCCTCTGTCAGCAGCAGAGTCACTGAAACGCTAATCTGGTATAAAGTATTTGTTTCTTACAGAGTATATACCATACTTTGTAGAAACAAACTAAATGCCGCTGCTGGATTCCACTGGCAAGATATTTAAATATATACGTTCTGTAATGTACAAATGTATAATGAACATATTGCAACAGCCAAGCTATAGTTTACCGCTGTACACATTTTGACAGCAAATCTTTAAGTCCTTTTTTTTTTTTAAAACCCAGCAATAACAAGATTTTTAAGATTTATAATTAAAGGAAAAAGACTAATGAAACCTTATGCTTTGGTAAGCATATATGATCTGTTAAGTGTTGCTCCGACAATCAAATGAAGATATTTTTTTATTAGTCATCGTTTATACTATTTGCCATCTGCTCCCATGTATCTGTTGCTTCCATTTGTGGTTTTTAAAATTATGCTGTCACATTTGCAGAATAAATGCTGTGATTGTGAGAATGACTCTCAAACAGCCAAATTGATTTCCAAATAGAAAAAAAAAAAAAAATCTTTCTGGAATTTAAATGGGTGCAAATGGTACCAACACACCAGGATAAGCCCCAGACTAGACATAGTGGTGGGAAGATCCAACAGCCAAGAGGTATTTCCCTAAACATTTACATTATTTTTTGCATGTGTGAGCACTAAACAGCCCCAAGCAGCAATCAGTGTGTCCACTGACCTGTCCTGCTGAATCTGGAAGTCAGGAGGTCCACATCAGACCTTCCCTACCTGTGGCACAGGTCTCCAAACGCCTTTGGGTAAAGAGACGATTCCCGAGTGCAGATGTCTGAGGAAATCCACCTGTCATAGTTACACCCCTGGAAAGTGCACAGAAGACAGGGCTGGAACATGAAGCCCAGCTCAAGCCAGAATCTGGTCAACATCCGAGTTGTGAGACTTTTGGTTCCTCTCTAAAGAACAATAAAGGTTACTGCTAGAGCCTTATCCAACTGCAGGGTTACAAGTCCAGAATATATGACCCTGCAGTCGATATCCAGTATTGCAGGAAGAACTGAAAAGATCTTATTTCCAGGAAGGTGATCAGGCAACAAACCTTCCCTCTTTTTCACAGAGGTCTGACAGTGTGTGCAGGAATGTTGGCCAATGTAACAACATGAAGGGGAGGGGGGTGAAATCAAAGCTTTGAATTCTGGTCTATAGAACCTGGACATCACATCCTTATACAAGTGTTGGAAATGCTTTGGTCCAGATGAATGTTAGGTTACCGGTTGTCCCTTCCGCCACTTTGGGAAGAGGGGGTGTCCCCTCAATAAGGGTACCTACAAGCCTTAAAGATTTATGAGTACAAGGCTTGCAGAGGAACTCTTCTTTGCCCCAAAGTCAGAGGATTACCCAGCCCGAGACTTAGCCTGCTTTTGCCGAGACAAAAAGATGCACTTTCCTCTATTGATGTTCCCAATAGGTTTATCCAGAGAGAAAAAGGGACATATGGAATAAGCAAGTTATCCCTGACCAGCATTGAGCCAAAAGGTTCAGCAGATAAGTACAGATAGGAGATCCATTTTAGATATCAGGCGTATGATATCTGTAAGCCCATCAACTCAGTTGTGCAGGGCAACAGGAATAAGGTCCAAGTGATGGACTTAATTATCAGTAAGAATTGATCCAGGATTTCTGGCTATATCCCAAGACAATACAGAAGGTCTGGCAGATGAACATGCCAGCAATGTTAGTTTGCATGGTAGGGCCTGTCATGAAGAAAAAGGCATTCCAAAAAGATTCTTAAACACTGGGATGTCTTAACAGGGACATGCATTGTTTTGCCAAGACAGAAATTGACCAGATTCATAATAGACATGGCCCACCTTTAAAGAACTCGTCCACAACAGGGTATTGCCAAGCAAAATCATTGGGAGGAGTAATCGAATGCCTGGATTAGTCCAGGCACAGGTTGTTGTAGTGGGTGCAATTGAAAAGTTTACTTGGCCAGACTGGAAACTGGAAGCCTAGGACTGAAAATGTCTAAAGAATTCCAATACATGTTGCCCCGGTTCTAGACATTTGTGAAATGCATTAACAAGGCCCAAGATGGCATCCCTAATCTTATGAGTAATGTCAGAAAACAAACTCTGCAGGTTCAACTTATCAAAAAAGTGTTGGGTATACTCACCCCCTGCAGTCTGATCATGGCAGAGGTTTTCCCCATAACTGACATGCCAGAAGAAAATTCCTCCCTAGATAAGGCCAAAGAGGGGGCCACACCTGAGGGAGCTAAAAAGGACTCAGAGGAGTACAAGGACTCTAGAGGTGGACAGTGATCTGGCTGGTTATCAGTGACCAATTTTTTAGGAACACTGCAAGCTGCCCCAAAACTGTTACAGGTTTAGGAGTTGGAGGGCCCGCAGGAACTCGTCCCTTGCACCTATGATCCACCAAATTGAGGGTATAAAAATAAATGTGCAGCAGCTCGAAGAGCACCCACTAACCCCAAAGGGGAGGCACAGGCTCCATATAGTGTGGGGCAGGGCACTAGTAACTTACCAGTTTCCAGTGGTCTGGATAGCCCCTGTGACAGACAGACAGTACAGAACTAGAAAGTGCCAAGGGAGGACTAGCATGCATAAACTAGACAGTTATCACCTCTCCTGGGGGAAAAATAGCGAAGGAGTCTTTAGGGACAGGATTCCACTACATGGGTGCATCAAAGCTCTGGACCTTTAAAGCACTCTGTGGCCAATTAGTACATTCAGTGTTTGGAATTACCCAAGCAGAACCCAGTGTCCACAGGTCACATTACACCCAGGGTGTGGGTGTGGCCTGCATGGCTATGCCAAGTACTGGCTGATCTAGAAAATTGCAAACATGAGCACTCCTGGCTCTGTAGTTTTAAAAAAACATTAATTCTCCTTGGACGCTAGCAAAAAACTGAAGCATGATGGGAGTGGGAGTAGTTATACTGGCTGACTAACACTTTTTGTTACCAGTCCAATTTTCCTAGAGATGTTAGCATAACCCAGTTGTATCAGAATTACTTCTGCACTGTGTTCTTTTAAAATTAAACTCTGTGATAAGGAAATATTGTCTAAATATTCTCGAAAAAGCCATGCCTTTTCTTAGTTGAATCTTGGTTCACTTTGTGTACTTCTTCCAAATCGGTGCAGGATTCCAATGTAAAACCTTGCCTCTGTCGCCTGTGATAAAGATTAGTCACGTCACATGTTCTTTGAACATCGAGAACTAGAGTAGAACACCTCCATCACTGAAAATGTTTTGATGGTATATTGTAATGGAAAAAAATCCTACAAGAACTAGAAATATAAGCAGAACAATCACAAGTAAACTATTGATATGTCTTACTTATTCGTGAATTTCATTTTGAACCTGTAGTTAACCAACCACTCATGATAAATGTCAAAGAAAATCTGATGTGCACATACTTTACCCTATATTTTGGATAAAATGTATAACAACATTGTGATAAGCCACTATGTGTAAAAAAACACACATATATTCTATATTTATCTCAGGGGTTCCACCAGAATAAGGCATGGTCCCAATCTTACGCAGACACAAAAGCTGATATAATCAGGATACTTTCATGTCCATACAGCAACATTCATTGGAAGTGGCACTGAAGGGTCAGTGATACTAATACGATGTGACTAAACCACATTGTAAATGACTGTAATATATTAAGACTGTTTTGTCACCCGAGCGGAGCCCTGTGCCTGAAGTGCTAGTACTGTATCATCACTCTCTAAAGCACTAGATGCCAATGAATAAAGCACTGGCGCTTGCTCATTACCTGACTGAAAGCAGTGATGCGCCGTTTCTTAGCTGCCAATTGTCCTTGATTCCCAGGAAAAATCCAGAGAAATTTAGTTAGTTTTTAAAACTGACCAGTTGTACCATAAAATCTTTATTTTGCATCTTCAATTGAATACTTAAACAAAAGTTATCAATAATGTTTAAATTACTATATTTCTAAATGTACAGTAAAATTGGAGAAAAATTTGAGCGTCTGTTTGGGACTTTAACCACTTAAGCCCCGGACCATTTTGCTGGTCAAAGACCGGGCCACTTTTTGCGATTCAGCACTGCGTCGCTTTAACTGACAATTGTGCGGTCGTGCGATGTGCTTCCAAACAAAATTGACGTCCTTTTTTTCCCCACAAATATAGCTTTCTTTTGGTGGTATTTGATCACCTCTGCGGTTTTTATTTTTTGCGCTATAAACAAAAATAGAGCAACAATTTTTTAAAAAAATGCAATATTTTTAACATTTGCTATAATAAATATCCCCAAAAAATATATATAAAAAAAAAACTTTTTTTCCTCAGTTTAGGCCTATAAGTATTCTACATATTTTTGGTAAAAAAATAAATAAAATCGCAATAAGCGTTTATTGATTGGTTTGCGCAAATTTTATAGCATCTACAAAATAGGGGGTAGTTTTATGGCAATTTTATTAATATTTTTTTTTGACTAGTAATGGCGGCGATCAGCAATTTTTATTGTGACTGCAATTTTATGGCAGACACTTCGAACTAGGGCTGCAACTAACGATTATTTTCATAATCGATTACTTGGCCGATTATTGTTTCGATTAATCAACTAATCGGTTAATGACCTAAAAAAAAAAAAAAAAAGGTAATTTTGCAGCGATTTGCATTTTTACATTTTTTTTGGCCAATTTGTTGTTGGGCAGATTACAAAACACAAATTGCCACAAAAACACATTACATGCTTTTCTGCAGCTTCTCCATTGAAGTATATTAAACCAAAAGACTAAAATAGCACTGTTTTGCGTTAAAAAAAGTCCTTGCCCTTTCCAAATACGCAGCAGCTGAAAAAAGCATGGATGTGAACGTGTCCCATAGAAACCATGTAAATGACCTGTAGTGTGTTTCTGCAAAATGCACCAAAAAACAGAGGTGTGACCCAGGCCTGAGATGTTTAGTAACATGGGGTTAAAAAAACTAAAATTATTACAAAAAGAGCAAATAATCGCTACTGTAAGGGGTTAATTTTTTACTGTGGGACAGTGAAAGTAGCAATTTGCTCTTTTTGTACTATAAAGGGTTAATTTTTTTTTTTTAACCTCATTATGTTACTGCCCTTTTAATCGATTATGAAAATTGTAATCGATTAATTTCATAATCGATTAGTTGTCGATTAATCGATTAGTTGTTTCGGCCCTACTTCGAACACTTTTGACACATTTTTGGGACCACTGTAATTTTTACAGCGATCAGTGCTATAAAAATGCACTGATTACTGTAAAAATGACACTGGCAGTAAAGGGGTTAACCACTAGGTGGCGCTGCAGGGGTAAAGTCAGCACTAGGGAGTGATTCTTACTGTTAGGGGGCGTGGCTACACGTGACACGTCACCAATGACCGTTCCCGATCATGGGGAACAGCCATCAGTGACACTAGGCAGAATAGGGGAATGCCTTGTTTACAAAGGCATCCCCCTGTTCTGCCTTTGCCGACCGCGGAAAAAAAATTAAAGCAAATCTACAAGATAAATTGGTATGGTATTGGTATGGATCCCAAAGATAAAAATGGTACATTCATATTTGTAGATTAGAGACATGCCTCGTGTGGTAGAATACATATATAGTGGTCGTTAACCACTTGCCGACCCACGAGCACGCTCACAAGGCGCGCGCGCGCTGGGTGGCAAACTTAAAGGGACATACAGGTACGCCAATGTGCCTGCCCGTGCCATTGTGTCGACGTACATCTGCGTGCGGCAGTGGCCAAGTGGTTAACGACCACTATATATGTATTCTACCACACATGAGGCATGTCTCTAATCTACAAATATGAATGTACCATTTTTATCTTTGGGATCCATACCAATTTATCTTGTAGATTCGCTTTTATTTTTTAACCACTTGACCACTGGGCACTTAAACCCCCTTAATAACCAGACCAATTTTCAGCTTTCGGTGCTCTCACATTTTGAATGACAATTACTCAGTCATACAACATTGTACCCATATGAAATTTTTGTCCTTTTTTTCCCACACAAATAGAGCTTTCTTTTGGTGGTATTTAATCACCGTTGGGTTTTTTATTTTTTGCGCTATAAGAGAAAAAAGATTGAAAATTCTGTAAAAAAAAGGTTGTTTTTTTTTCGTTTCGGTTATAAAATTTAGCAAATTTTTATTTTTTCTTCTCACACACATCATATGCATACCACAAATTACACCCCAAAACACATTCTGCTATTACTCCCTAGTATGGCGATACCACGTGTGAGACTTTTACACAGCGTAGCCACATACAGAGGCCCAACATGCAGGGAGCACCTTCAGGCGTTCTGGAGCACCCAGGCCAATTCTGACATTTCTCTCCTACATGTAAAAAATCATAATTTGCTCGAAAATTACATTGAACCCCAAAACATTATATATGTTTTTGTAGCGAAGACCTTAGAGAATATAATGGTGATCATTGCAACTTTTTATCTCACACGGTATTTGCGCAGCAATTTTTTAACGCATTCTTTACGGAAAAACTGTTTTGTGGTTAAAAAAAAAAAAAAATTCGAGTTACGTACCGGTAACATCTTTTTCCAGGAGTCTTTCAGGACAGCCACCTCTGAGAGACCTCGGCTCCTCCCTTCACAGGAAACACCGCTTTGACTTCCAAGATTTAAGCCCCTCCTGCCCCACTGGGCCCTCAGTCTTCTAAGAGAACCTCCGGCCAGCTGGGGAGACACAAGAACATGTCATACACATAAATTTTAATCCTCCTGACTGTTCCCCTGTCAGGGACTCCATTGGCATGTTGTGGAATTGAACCAACAACCCTAGTACCACTAGACGGAATTGCTACCCACTTAGCCAGTGGGCAGCCACCTTATTGCAAACACATTTTTCGGGTGGGTATCAGGGCTGTCCTGAAAGACTCCTGGAAAAAGATGTTACCGGTACATAACTCTAATTTTCCCCAATCGTCTTTCAGGACAGCCACCTCTGAGAGGATAAACGAGCACCTAATCTTAGGGTGGGACAACCGCTTGTAGGACCCCTTTTTTCCTAAAGGTTCTATCCTTAGCGATCTACAGGTCCAACCTGTCAAGTTTGGAAAGGGTGCTACGCCCTTTTAACATCCACTTTCAGTTCACCCACAGGATTTGATCAAAAAGTTGGCAAAATAATTGCTTGGCCTCTGAAATTTCGAGGCCACCCTCTTAAAGAAAAACCACCTGGTACGGAAATATTTGTAGAAAAAAAGGGGGCTCCCCCCCCCAATTGGATAGGCCCTCTGCGTACCAGCTGTTGAAAATGACTTTGGCAGATGGAGCGGGTTTATCTTTTACTGCTACATAGCAGGGCCACCACTACATCCAAGAAGCTCTTGCCTTTAGCAATTCTTCTTCAGAAGCTATGCAGGGAGAAAACCACTGATCCACCTGGGGACAACAGAATGAACCCTGAGGTGAAGGACCCCCCAGGTTGGCAGTATCCAGGAAAGTTCCACGCCAAATCGTACCGGCTTGGGAACTACAGCCTCCTGGGCCAATGCGGCATGTTCGGGGTGCAAACCCAGAAACTCAGTGCTGTTAGGCAGAAATGCCAACCCATTAGCCCCTGTTCTGCCACTTTATCACTCTGGTCATGGAGTAAAAACAGCTTCTACTCCTGGATTCCCAGGGAGGCACGGATGGCTCCCAAGAGATCCTCCACCAGTGAAGGCTCGTAGCGAGGGGGTTTTTAAGGACTCGCCATCCAATCACTTTAGCTCTGATTCTACCTGGGAGCCTGAAGAAGCGCTAACTGACTCCTCTACCTCCCTTTGAAAAGAAGGATTTCCTCACTGGGTCCTGCCCTCCTTATCTGAGTGCTGCTAGTCCGAAGTACCAGCTCCTAAGCCACTGCCGATAAAATGTTAGGATTTTTCAGGGAGGGTCTTAAGGGATTTCTCTTAGTAGCCAGGCCACCTGGTTCCCAGAACCTTCAGGACAGAGAACCATGGTCCTTTAGGCCAGTGTGATACAATGAGAAAGACCAAAGTGTTCTATGCCCACCAGTAAGACTGGGTGGGCGAGATGGCATAGCACATGGAGAAAATGCCAGCTCTGAGCGACGGCACCTACCCAAGAGCGCTAACACTTTACTGGTTCAGGCCCAAAGATGAGGTTTTTATGGGAGGAAACCAGAGTTCCCAGAGGAAACTAGGGATTCCAGGGTTAACCACCCTATAGATGGTTTCTATTGAAGTGCCTGCATCCGCAAGAAGAGAACTCCACTGAGTCTAGTCAAAACTTTCATCACCAGATTGGATCAGGAAAACTGCGGAGATGCCATGGGTCACATCCATGCCCTTGGCAGTGCACTCTCTAGACCTAACTGGGGACTGAACCCAGGGTCACATGCATGCCCAATTGCAATGCACTTTAGACCTACTTAGGATTGAACCCAGGGTCACCTGTCTGCAAGTGTGGAGATGCCACCTAGAATCACATGCACATATTACATATCACAAGGATCTACCGGTGAATGAACTCGGGGTCACATGCATGCAAGTCAGGCTCTCTACCACTGAGCTACACCCTCTCCTTTTATTTAGGGTGCTGTGGCCATAGCCCAGCCTCCCAAGACAGAGAACAGGTCCCCCTGTGGGAGAGATATCACAGTCTTGGATATGCTGTTCGCCACCCATCACCTGGGGGGCTGCCCGTACCTCAATGTGTATCTGCAAATGCGTCAGACAATATTCTGAGATGCGAAACATTTTTAGAAGAGAGACTATTCCCTTGAGCATGGAATCCAACAATACCCCTTCGTCTCACGAGACTAGGCCGGTAAGTCTGGATCTGTGGAAAAAAACTGCGACTGGAGAGGGCAGAGGGTACTGGATCAAAGCCCTCTGAGAAGCTGGACCCTAGACTTCCCCCGGCTTCCCTTGTCCTCCTGCAACCACCTACTCCAGAGAATTTTGTAATGAGGAGGTCTACTAGATTCACCATCCAGGCCTTCTCCCACTTCTTAACAAGTGTTCTAGAAATCTGTGCATCTTACCAGGGTCTGGTTACCTGACAGACCTTAACCTCCGTGATGCCATACAGGGGGCCACCCCAATATCGGGCCCTGGTCACCAGAAATCCCCTGTATAGTTTCCTATATAAAGGTGCCTACAGGTGATGTGGCCATCAGGCACCCTCCGACCGGCAACCCTGTACATCAAAACCCTAGAGAAACATGCAGGGTGCTAGTTTGGTTAGGATTTAAACCAATGACCTTAGTATTTTAAGGCATAGTTTAAGTGCAACACCTAATGCAATTACTAGAATGTTGGGGGATCTGAACTAACCACCCCAGTGTTGCCAAGTAGAAGTGTCAGCCACCCAGGGCTTCGCTCCTGGCACGACATACCCGAGTCACCAGGAGACCGCTCAGGGAACTGACTCTCAGCCTAGTCAAATCAGTGACCCAGAGCTAAAGTGTTAACCGCTGAACCACTTCATAAAGTGACCTGTAAAGGTCAGAATGAGCTGACATGGAGACAAGATCCTGTGTCTCCAGGCAGACTCCCCTGGCTGCACTGATTGTGAGCCATGACCTGCCTTTCAGCGGCCACACAGTGTGATTTCAGCCATACCCACTCCATACACCTTGTGCAGTAGGGAGAAGAAAAGATTCCCCTTCACCCAGTCCCTACTGGTTACAAGGGGGAAAGAACACTTAAAGGATGTGCATGGAAAGTACAAACTTCAGGCTTACCTGTAAGGTACTGGCGCTGGGGTCTGCTTCCGCTGCCTGTGCAGGTGTCGCAGAAGAGTTCATCCCACCCCTTTGGTGGTCCGCAGTCACTGCTAGGTCTTCCCCTTAAACCCAGACCAGCAGGCATGCCAAGCAAAAGTTCTCACCTCTAGGCCACAGAGCTGCCACCTGTCCATCAGAGGGTGCATGAGCTGTGCAGTACCCAGGATACGAACGGCTTTTCCTCATTGGGAATTGAACTCATGTCCCCGCATACCAATCAGAGCTCTTAGCCTCTGAACTACCATCCCTGCTCTCTGTTTGCGCCGTATAGAGACTAACCAGCGTCTCCGGCGCTTTCTGATGATATCATATGCCCTGGAAGTGACCCCGCTGGATGCTTCCTGTGAGCCAGCTTGGAGCGCATATCTCCGCCCCCTCACGCGCTGCGGCTTCCTTCTTTCCCCTAAACATAACAGCCTTGCTGTCAGAAGGGGAAAAGGACGCCGCCATGTCGCCTATGCGATTGCGCTAAATGGGGTAACCACAAATGGAAACCTCCGGTCGCCTTTCCCCCCCTGGAGGGGGTGACCGGAAGAAAGGGATACGGCACCTACTACCGCTGGTGAAATACAGTATGGGGCTGTGGGACTTACCACCCGCCCCCTGTTTTCTATGAGGCAGTCCAAACCCTGGGACTTTCCCTTCTTCACCAGCCAGACCTGTAGGGACCCCCTTTAGGAGAGCACATAGAACCAGCAGTCCCTGGGTCCCAAGTACCTCCTCCCCTCCGACCACCAAGAGGGACCCCCACCTGTGGAGCTACAGGTGACAGACAGGTAAGGGTTGCAACCCACTGGTCCTCCTTACCTTATGGTGGCTGATGTCGGCCACGCCAGGAGTCGTCAGGATGGCCCCTGCCTCTGACTTGCTTCCGACGAAAAACAAGGATGGCCTTGCCTCTGGAGCCTCCAGCCACCTGTGCGACTTTTCTCAGCTCCCCATCAGCCATAGCCCGGCCCGCTTTCAGCATCCGCGGCAGGAACCAAGAGCCGCGGATCAAGGAGAGGTGCACACCCCCTGCCAGAAGTGACGTCACCCGCCACACGGCTCCGCTGTGAGCTCCAATGCGACTCGCAAACAATAAAAATGCGAGGGGGGAAAAAGCACCTCCTCCTGAGTCTCCACTAAAAACGGGCCCCCGAAGCATCCCATGACACACTAGCAGAGAGCTGGGGGGGCAACAAAAAAAAATTATGTGGCTGCCAGATAACCTCTCTCCAAGGCATCATATCGCCACTAGTCCCCAGAGACCTCTGTCTCCTTCCTGGACATACAGGCTTCAGCCTCCCTGGCTGTCTTTAGCCTCGGCTCCTCGCAGTGTCTCCTTCCCGGAGGAAACACCGAAACTGAGGGCCCAGTGGGGCAGGAGGGGCTTAAATCTTGGAAGTCAAGGCGGTGTTTCCTGTGAAGGGAGGAGCCGAGGTCTCTCAGAGGTGGCGGTCCTGAAAGACGATTGGGGAAAATAGTAAAGTTAGCCCAATGTTTTTGCATAATGTGAAAGATGAAGTTACGCCAAGTAAATAGATACCTAACATGTCACCCTTCAAAATTGCACATGCTCGTGGAATGGCGCCAAACTTCGCTACTTAAAAATCCCCATAGGCGACGCTTTAAATATTTTTACTAGTTACATGTTTTGAGTTACAGAGGAGGTCTAGGGCCAAAATTATTGCTCTCGCTCTAACGTTCGCAGACATACCTCACATGTGTGGTTTGAACACAGTTTTCAGATGTGGGCGGGACTTGCGTATGCGTTCGCTTCTGTATGCGAGCTCGCGGGGACAGGGGCGCTTTAAAAAATATATTTTTTTTTTATTGTCCATTTTACTTTATTTATTTTAGTTTGACATGTTTTTCCGCCCCAAATTTTTTTTTGATCACTTTTATTCCTATTACAAGGAACGTAAACATTCCTTGTAATAGGAATATGGCATGACAGGTCCTCTTTACAGTGAGATATGGGGTCAATAACACCCCACATCTCACCTCTAGGCTGGGAAGCCTGAAAAAAAAAATCTTGGCTTTGATCGTAGCAGTGAGTCGGTAGAAGCACCGGAGGGCAGCGGGAGGGGGGCGTCCCCTCTCGCCTCCCGTAAGAATTATCAAGCGGCGGAACAGCCGCTATGATTGTTCTTATGGTGTAGGGAATCGCCGGTTGAAAAAGCTAATATCTGAATGATGCCTGTAGCTGCACCCATCATTCAGATATCCCCGCACAAAGTCAAGGACGTCATGACGGCCGGCAGGCGGGAAGTGGTTATTGCAGAGTATTGTCGGGTATTGCGGGGTATTGCAAAGTACTGCAGAGTATTGCAGGGTATTGAGGAGTATTTCGGAGTATTGCAGGGTATTGCGGAGTATGGCAGAGTATTGCACAGTATGGCAGGGTATTGCACAGTATGGGCAGGGTATTGCAGAGTATTGCATAGGGATGGCCGAGCAGGGATGGATGGATGGCTGGATCTGTGACTACAATTGTCACAGATCCAGCCCACAGCTGACATGATCTGACATGGGGGAGGGAGCCGACATGATCCGCTCCCTCCCCTCTCACACTGTACCGATCGGTACAGAGAGGAACCGGCTTCATCACATGACGCCGGTCTGTTTACAAGTGATCGCTCCGTCATTTGACGGAGCGATCACGTGGTAAACGGCCGCTATCAGCGGCGATTTACCGTGATTCGTGATGCGCCGGGTCCTCTGGACCCGGCGGTCGCGGAGACTCCCGTGTGCGCGCCCCAGGGGGCGCGCGGGAGAGCGATTCTGGGAGGACGTTATACAACGTCCTCCCAGAGTTAAGCAACCATTCTGTCTACGTTATTTGTCGGCAGGCAGTGGTTAAGTGGTTAAAAATGGTCTTCTTCTGCACTACATCCAAGAGGTCCTGAAGAAGCGGGACAACCGTGAAACGTGTAGACCCCAACTGAATATTAGTGCATTGGTTAATGTGATGTACTGTATTTTAGGCAGCCGTGTTGGTGCTGCATCTCTTGGATATTTTAAACGGTATAAAATTAAATTATGTTTTTTATATATAAAACTCTTTGGTTTGTTCCTATTTGAGCGTACATTGAAGTGTATTTAAAGTCCCACATAGACTCTCCTTTTCTTCCA
Organism: Rana muscosa; assembly: GCA_029206835.1. NCBI lineage: Eukaryota > Metazoa > Chordata > Amphibia > Anura > Ranidae > Rana > Rana muscosa. Next base: position 654,826,378 of record CM055122.1, on the reverse strand, counting down.
ATTTAACAAGGCCAGGATGACACTTCTTTGCCACTATGCTTAGGTTGATACAAAATCCCTTTAAATACATACTCTCTCCTAGCTTCAGCTAAAATTTTGATTAAAAAAACACTTTAAAATGGACTGTTCACTATTCATTTTACTTTGTCATGCCCTCCCTCCCGCTTCTCTACACTATTGCTAAGCGGTTTTAAGTTTTGTGACCTGAAAATACATTAAGACTGCTCCTCAAAGTTGCATTTCGGAAAATTATTAATCAGAGAAATGTGTTGTCAGTGTACCATCATACTGAAATATTGAATTTGAGGTTTAAAATGAAAAAGACAAATAAAAATAAAATAAAAGATTCAATTCTATTATGTATTCTTAAAGTGGTTCTAAAAGGCCGAAGGTTTTTTTTAACTTCATGCATTTTCACCCCTGGCTGCCCCCTTAATACTTACAGTGGCTATAAAAAGTCTACACACCCCTTTTAAAATGTCAGGTTTCCGCGATGTAAAAAAATGAGACAAAGATAAATCATTTGAGGACTTTTTTCACCTTTATAGTGACCTATAAACTAAAGAACTCAGTTGAACAACAAACTGAAATCTTTTAGGTGGAGGGAAGCAAAATAAATAAATATGGTTGCATGAGAGCTCATTCACACAGACGACTTTGGATCCGACTTCAAGTCGCCCCAAGTCACCTCAAGTCGCGCTGCATGAGAAAATCAATGTATGTGAATGGAGCCGTCTTAATGTACACTACTGCAGTCGCTCCGACATCAGAAAAGGTTCCTGTACTACTTCAATCCGACTTCTAGGCGACTTGTAGGCAACTTGTACCCATTGATTTCAATGGAAGTCGCCTCAGAAGTTGGATCACTGTCTTAACAGAAGAAACAATACAGGAAGAGAACATACATTTCTCAGGCAAACCCCTCCCTCCCCCCGAGCCGATTCTTGTTTGATTGGCCACTGGAAAGCCTCCTGTACTGGAGGCAACTTGAAGTTGCCTTGTAAGTTGCCTCATGTCGCGCTGTGATTCATACTCAAGTCGTGTCCAAGTTGCCTCCCAAAGTCGCGCTGAAAGTCGTGTTGCCCCTGTGTGAATGGAGTCTAAGTGTGCACACCCTTAAACTAATACTTTGTTGCAGCACCTTTTAATTTTATTACAGCACTCAGTCGTTTTGGGTATGAGTCCATCAGCATGGCACATCTTGACTTGGCAAGATTTGCCCACTCTTCTTTGCAAAAACACTCCAAATCGACCAGATTGCGAGGGCATCTCCCGTGCACAGCCCTCTTTAGATCACCCCACAGATTTTCAATCAGATTCAGGTCTGGACCATTCCAAAACTTGAATCTTCTTCCGGTGGAGCCATTCCTTTGGCTCCACCGGAAGCCAAAGGAATGGCTTCCGGTGGAGCCAAAGGAATGGCTCCACCGGAAGCCAAACATTAGATACACGCTCAAAAAACAAACACATTTTCTATTCAAGGAGTATAAAGGATTAGACAGACACATGTAGCACTCAACCCCAAAAAAGCAGCAGATTTGTCCCATGTTCTTTTCTAAAATATGTGCAACAGCAGCCAGGCACATAGCCTAACGTAACACCCACTCTTCTGGCTCAACAAATAGTCTAGCGGTTGCCATTTAAAAAAGTGTATTACTGAATAACTTTGATAGGGCACAGGGCTTAGGGATACTCCAGAATGCTGAATAATAAGACACTCTTCTCTCTGAAGCTACTTCTTAGAATGGTCCCTTCAGCAATAGCATAATAGTCCTTGGGTACTTGGATGTCTCCCTCCATTGTCAGGCAGACATTTCTTTAGTGGACTCCCCCACACTGAATCTCAATTGAAATCCCCCCTTTTTAGCTTCAAAAAGTATTTTATCAGCATAGGCCCACCATCTCTGCCACAACTGAAAGCAGGTAGAAACTGAAAGCAGGTAGAATCTGAAGCTAGGCTGCCCAGATGGGAAACAGACCTCCAGTCTGGGAGCCTCTCCTCATGGACAAGAACCAGGCTGCATCAAGCCCCAGACTATGTATGCATTTTCCAGCCACCTACTGGGCACCCTTCCCCTAAGGGTTGGTTGGAACCACAAATATTCAGACTGCTTGTTTGACTCTCCAGCAGCTCAAGAATTGCTTTTTATTGATGAATAGTACATCTTTTAGAAAAAAAAAAATATAGAAAAAAGCCATTAACCACTTCCATACCGGGCCATTGTAAAATGACGCCGGCAGGAACCCTCCCTCCCTCCGGGTGGACATCATATGACGTCCTGGGTTTGTGGGGGATATCTGAATGATGCCTGCATCTAGAGGCATGATTCAGATATCCTTCTCTTCTGCCGGCGATTCTGCGCACCATAAGAATGATCATAGTGGCGGTTCCGCCCCCCCCTCCCACCGCCATCCGGTGCTTCTCCGGGCTCTCCCGTGCCATCGGGGACCCGGAAAGAATCGTCCGGCGCCGGTGGTGGGTCACATGACGAGCATAGAGATGACTGGTGACCAGATGGTCACCAGTCATCTCTAGGACCGTCGGAGGCCCGGGCGCGATGTGATATCGTCACGCCCGGGTTCCCAAAGGTAAACAAAGCCGCGATTGCGGCTGAAAGCATGACCCTGCATCTCTCCATAAAGAGGACCTGTCACACACCATTCCTATTATAAGGGATGTTTACATTCCTTGTAATAGGAATAAAAGTGATCAAAAAAAATGAATGTAAAAATTTTTTTTTTTTTTTTAAGTCAAATAAAAAAAATAATAATAATAAAACAATTTTAAAACGCCCCTGTCCCCAATAGCTCGCCCACATATGTAAACGCCATTCAAACCACATATGTGAGGTATCGCCACGTGCGTTAGAGCGCGTGCAACAATTCTAGTACTAGACCTTCTCTGTAACTCTAACCTGGTAACCTGTAAAAATGTTCAAAGCGTCGCCTATGGAGATTTTTAAGTACCGAAGTTTGGCACCATTCCATGAGTGTGCGCAATTTTAAAGTGTGACAGGTTAGGTATCTATTTACTCGGCGTAACATAATCTTTCATATTTTACAAAAAAATTGGGCTAACTTTACTGTTCTGTTATTTTTTAATTCATGAAACCATTTTTTAATTCATGAAACCATTTTTTTTCCAAATAAAAGGCGTTTGAAAAATGATTGCGCAAATCAGGTGCAAGATAAAAAGTTGCAACGACCGTCATTTTATTCCCTAGGGTGTCTGCTAAAAAAACTGATATAATGTTTGGGGGTTCTGAGTAATTTTCTAGCAAAAGAATGATGATTTGTACATGTAGGAGAGAAGTGCCATAATAGGCCCGGTATGGAAGTGGTATAAAAAGCCCTGTATGGAAAGGGTTAAACAATACTTTTAAGATTTGTATCTGTATCAATTTAAATCCCCTTTCACATTGGCCCCATCTAGTCTGTTCAGCAGGGGACCTGTGAACAGATCCACTTCAGAATCGGGGCAAAACGAGAAGAACATCCGTGTCTGTGCAGGGTTTAGCTCTAAAAAGAACTTCCTGGACTCAGATCTATGAGTGGCTGTATGTAAATGGACTTGCCGCATCCATTTACATCAGACTACCTCCAACCTGTCATGTTTACATGCTTACATAACTGTTAAGGGTGTATAAAAGACACTGTCCCATCCACTTTAACCTAAATGTGTCTGTGTGTTTATGAAGGCCTGAAAAAAAAAAAAAAAAACACAACAGAAGGACACTGACCTTTTCCAATTCTTTTCTGGACCTTGACTTGCATACAGATTTAAATAGGTTTGCCTGAAAAACAGACTGGCAGACCTGATCGTACCGCTCACGTGAAAGGGGCCCATCATCATAAAAGCACACAGAAAAAGCATTTTCACTGGTATTACAATTTGTATTAAAAAAACACACACACACACACACACTAGCTGACCAAATTATAAACAATACAAAATCAACTAATGCCACTTGAAAAAAATTGGAAGATAATTAATTAAATACCCAAAATAAAAAGTTAGGTATTTTAAAAACAACAATGTGGTCACCTATATATTGGAACCATTTTTACCCTATTGGTGCTTTTAGCAGCTATGCTGTTGTTAAATCTAATTCCCTTTATCAATATTTACTTCAAATCAGCGCTTTACATCTGTAATTTACGGACGCTGGCCAAATCTTTTTTCATTTCCGGACACAAACACAAAAGAGACCTCTTGTCTGAAATTATACAGAATACAATGCACTAATGTTCGCTCCTATGCTGATGTCCCTCTCACCATCCTCTTCAGACAGGCTTTTTCTGGCCGCAGAACACATTGTACTCCAGAGATAATTCACTTTGGAATATGATGTTGTTTATACAAAAACAGGTCAGCCCAAATTCAGTAGCAGTCTCTGCAGGACACATTTTTCCTATGGGTTCCAGGCTGAAGCCTATTCTGTGTATACACCTGATAAAAATAGGATTTTTTACTCACCGTAAAATCCTTTTCTCTGAGTCCATGGACCGACACAGCTTCTCTATTGACAAAGTGGGTATTATCCGTTAATTAGGAGTGACTAGGCAGAAAAACTTGTAAAAAGTGTTGCATCACACCTTCTACAGTACCGCCCAGGGGGCGGACACTCTGGTATAACCTCTCAGTCTGCACATCGCAGATCAGTTCGTCAAAAAGCAGTACAAACTTAAAAGGAGGGGTGGGTGCTGTGTCGGTCCATGGACTCAGAGAAAAGGATTTTACGGTGAGTAAAAAATCCTATTTACTCTTTCGTCCATGGACCGACACAGCTTCTCTATTGACAAAGTGGGACGTCCCAAAGCAGTGTCAGAGAAAAAACGAGGGGTGGTAACAGCATAAAAACAAACTTCACCCCAAAACACAAAACAGCACTCCTCCAACGGAGGAGTTGCAACTCTAAACAGCCGCTTGCAAAACCTTGCGGCCGAAAGAGGCATCCGAAGATGCACCTACATCAACTTTGTAGAATTTTGTGAAAGTGTGAGCGGACGACCAAGTCGCCGCTTTACATAGTTGGGAAACAGACGCTTGATGTCGGAAAGCCCAAGAGGCACCTATTGCCCTGGTCGAATGCGCCGTGACAGGAAAGAGGGGCGCCTGACCCTTTAAGGCGTAAGCCTGGATTACTATCTGTCGGATCCACCTAGAGATGGTGGCCGATGAGACTGCTTGGCCCTTCTTGGGACCAGCCACCGAAACAAACAGTGAGTCTGACTTCCGGAACAGGGAAGTAGCAGATATGTATACTCTCAAAGCTCGGACAACGTCCAAGGAATGCAACGCCGACTCCTTAGGATTCGACGGCTGAGGACACAAGGATGGAAGTACAATGTCTTCGTTGAGATGAAAAGCCGAAACGACTTTCGGAAGAAAGGAAGGCTGCGGCCGCAGCACCACCTTATCCTTGTGGAAAATCAAATAGGGAGCCTTGCAGGACAGGGCTGCCAGCTCAGAGACTCGTCTAACTGACGTAACAGCCACCAAAAAGACCACCTTCTGAGAAAGTGTCAACAGGGGAATATCTCTAATATTCTCAAACGGTGCCGTCTGAAGCACCGAGAGGACCAGGTTCAAGTCCCACGGAGGTAACGGGGGGCGGACCGGAGGGGCCACATGTCGAACCCCCTGCACAAATGTACTCACGAGAGAGTGAGTCGCCAGGGGTCGCTGAAAAAAGACAGCCAGGGCAGATATCTGTCCCTTAATCGTACTTAGGGCAAGCCTTTGGTCTACCCCATGCTGTAAAAACAGCAGGATTCTGGAAACCAAATAGGTACGTGGATGCCATTTAATTTCCTCACACATGGAGATGTAGGCCCTCCAAGTGCGGTGATAGACCTTCCTAGAGGACGGTTTCCGAGCACTTCTCATAGTAGAGATTACTGAGTCTGACAGGCCCCGATCTCTCAGTACCTGGTTCTCAACAGCCATGCCGTTAAAGCCAATGACTGTAAAGCAGGATGGAATATGGGACCTTGCGATAGCAGGTCCTTCCGTAGTGGTAGGCGCCAGGGGACGTCTGCTACCAGACGTACTAGATCGGCGTACCAAGGACGCTGAGGCCAATCTGGAGCGATTAGGATCATTGGAATTCCCTCTGCCTCCACTCTGCGGAGCAGAAGAGGAAGAAGCCTTAAGGGAGGGAAGGCATAGATTAGCCGATACTGACCCCACGATGCTACCAACGTGTCTGTTGCGTCTGCCCATGGGTCTCTTGACCGGGCCACAAACCTCAATACCTTCCGATTGAGTCGGGAAGCCAGAAGATCTACGTCTGGTGTGCCCCATCTTTGGCAGAGGAGTTGGAACACCTCCGGGTGTAAGGACCATTCTCCCTGGTCCAGCATCTGGCGGCTCAGGTAGTCCACCTGCCAGTTTTCCACACCCGGAACGTACACGGCCGACAGTGCCGGTACGCTCCTCTCTGCCTACTTCAGGATGCGAGCGATCTCCGATGCTGCAGCTGAGCTTCTTGCTCCTCCTTGATGATTGACATATGCCACTGCTGTGGCGTTGTCTGACTGGATCCTGACTGGACGCCCTTGCAGTCTCTGAGACCATTTGAAGAGGCACAGCTTGATCGCCCGGATCTCCAGGACATTGATCGGCAGGAGGGCTTCCTCTGAGGTCCAGCGACCTTGCGCCGACTGGACACCCCAGACTCCCCCCCAACCTGTAAGGCTGGCGTCCGTCGTGATCACTATCCAGTAAACCAGACGAAATGACTTCCCGGCCATTAGAGCCGATGCTGTCAGCCACCATACCAGGGATCTCCTGACTAGGTGGCTCACTCGGATTTGATAATCCAGAGATGAAGGGCATCTGTTCCATCTGGACAGAACTTCCTTCTGTAACACTCGAGTGTGGTATTGAGCATATGGGACCGCCTCGAAGGAGGCTACCATGAGGCCCAACACTCGCATGCAAAAACGGAGTGACGACCAATTCCTGGAAGTCAGCTGCCGTACTGCAGCCCGGAGGGTCTGCAACTTCTCCACAGGGAGGAATACTTTTGCCTCTGAGGAATCCAGAATCAACCCCAGGTACACTAGGCGTTGAGTGGGCACCAATACTGACTTTTGCGTGTTTAGTATCCAACCACAGTCTCGAAGAGTCTGACAGGTAATGGACACGCTTACCTCTAATTCTGAGCTTCAAGGGGCCTTCAGCAGAAGGTCGTCCAAGTAACCTGTGATAGCGATACCCCGCTGTCTTAGAAGTGCCAGAATCGGAGCGAGCACCTTGGTGAATGTCCTGGGTGCTGAGGCAAGGCCAAACGGGAGGGCCACAAAATGGTAGTGGTTCTTCCCGATAGCAAATCGCAGAAACCTCTGGTGTCTGGAGTATATGGGGACATGCAGGTATGCGTCCTTGATGTCCAAGGAGGCCAGAAAGTCCCCCGGATGGAGAGCCGTGACTACGGATCGAACCGACTCCATCCGAAATCTTTGTACCTTCACAAAGCAATTGAGGGCTCTGAGATCCAAGATTGGATGAACCCCCTCCTTCTTTGGCACAATGAACAGATTTGAGTAAAAACCCTGACCCCGTTCCTGTTCTGGAATAACTACCCCGCGTTCCAGTAGACCCTGGACCGCCCCATACAGGGCCTCCCGACGGGTCGGTAGTAGCTGGAGATTGGAGGTGATGAATCTGTCTGGTGGACAAGAGAGAAATTCTATCTTGTAGCCTGAGGAGATTACTTCGCAAACCCACCTGTCGGAGACTAGAGCAGTCCACTGAGTCGCGAATTTTGCGAAGACGTCCCCCCACCCGAGAGCTGGGTGGGGGCGGACCTTCATGTGGACACAGATTTGTCCGCAGGCTTGTTGGGTCTGCGGGACCAAGGACGCTTTTGTCCTTGGGCAGGCGCTTTATCGGCCTGGGGTCTTTTCCCTGTCGCCTTAAGGGGGCGAAAAAAACGCTTACGTGCAGTAAAGGAGGGCCCTTGCCCTTGGCGTGGTCCCCTACCCTTGCTAGTTTGGGGAAGCAAAGTGCTTTTACCTCCTGTGGCATCCTTGATGATGTCATCCAGAGAAGCCCCAAAAAGTATGTCGCCCTTAAAAGGCAGATCCAATAGGGCTTTCTTAGAAGTCTGGTCCGCAGACCAGCCCTTTAGCCAGATCAGGCGGCGTATTGCTACTGCATAAACCGAAGCTCTTGACAGCAGGGGAATAGTATCCATGTCTGACTCGCAGACAAACTTAAGGCCCTGGACCAACTGGTCGGCCAAAGTTATCTCATTAGGAAGAGCATCTCGCTCCTTTAACCCCTGGAGTAGCAATTTTGCCCATTCAGTAAGTGTCAGACACTAGGGCCCCCGTCAATGCCGGGCGTACTGCCGAGCCTACCACTGAGTATAGGTAGCGAGCAAGTGCTTCAGCCTTCTTATCCACAGGGTCCTTGAAAACAGGAGCCCCTTCTACTGGAATAGTGGTGGCTCTATTAAGTCTGGACACCGAAGGGTCCACTATAGGGGGAGAGGTCCATATCTTCAGAAAACTCTCCTCAAAGGGGTACCGTACTGCAAACCTCTTTGGGGCTGTAAAGACCCTCAGTGGGTTCTCCCATTCCTTGTATAAGAGTTTGTCAAAATAAGACACACAAGGGAACACCTTAGCAGTGCGGGCAGGTTTACGAAACCCAAAGGGGACTGGAGTATCTGCTACTTCTTCAGTCCTTTCCAACTTTAGTGTATCCCGCACTGCAGTAATAAGGTCAGATACCAAAGCCGTCTCGCGTACTGACCTGGACTTGGAGTCCTCCTCACTGTCCGATCGGTCACGGTCTGCAGTCTCTGATGCATCAGAATCTGGGCCATGAGCCGTAGCTGGACCTGGTTCTGCATCAGAAATATCCCCAGAAGCTTGCAGGGGATGGGGCGTTTATTACCCCCTGTATTCCCGTGTGCTGCTTCCACCCTGGCAGCAAACGCCTCTAGGATTGCCGACATAGCGTCCATAGACACCTCAGGGACACCAGCTGCTAAATCTGGTGTTTCAGGGGAGAAGACATCTGGCTCAGATGCCATGCTGACCACACGCTGACACTCACAGGGCTCCAGGCAAGATATCAATAGGCCACCCTCCTGCGCTGCAGAGATGCCGGGTCACCCAGAGGACTCACCACCCTGGATAGGTACTGCTATGCTGCGCCTGTGATGCTGTCCCCTTGCTGCTGGGTCAGTCTGCTTCTTTTATCAGCACTTCCTGTGTGAATTTTCGCGCCAGTGTAATGCACCCTAGAGGCCGGAGGCTCTCGCAAAATGGTTGCCAAAAACGTCTGTATGGAAGATAATGTGGGCTCTAAGAAAATGGCCGCCGACAGAAGATAGAGGTCAGGCAGCCATAGCCCACAAAAAGATGGCCGCCGAACGGCAATATCTGCATACAGGGTGGACCAACATGGCCGCCGATCACCTGATAGGGGCCAGTGGGTGTGGCCGAACCACAGGAAGATGGCCACCAGGCAGTTACAAGAGGCCAAACTTGGCATGGACCACCTCAAAATGGCCGCCGACAGCATGGAGACACAAACACAGGTAAGCAAAAATGACATTTCTTTTAAATGTTAGTTACAGCCAGCCCCGCTCCAGTGAGACCCCCTAGGTGACCCCCAGCACCCAGCAACCTTTAGCTAGAAGCCCAGGGAGGAGGGAAAGGCAGGGAGAGAGGGAAGAAAGGGGCCACAACCACTTACTTGATCTCTCCAGGAATGTCCAGCTAAATCACCCAGCCGAGGCAGGGGAGTTTTACTTACCTATCCTGCATGTATTCTGCTGGAAGACATTCCAAACAGATCATCGTCCGCGCACGGAAGGTGACTGTTGGCCAGGCATGCTGTGATTGGACCCAGAAGGGACGATCATATGTATGCCCTGGAGCATGACGCTCACCGGACAGGCTGCTGCGACTCGGCTGTAAGGTCAGCCGAAGCTGAGCGGTCCGATGCAAGCCTTGGAGCGTAAGCTCACCGGCCAGGCTGCTGCGACTCGGCCGTAAGGTCAGCCGAAGCTGAGCGGTCCGATGCAGGCCCTGGAGCGTAGGCTCACCGGCCACCCGTGGAGCGACGGGCATGTCGTGGAAAACCCAGCGCGTAGCTAGAGTCGGCACACGCTCGATGGCCGAAACTGGGGAGACTACAAGGATCGAGGATCCAGCCTGTCACCCAGTCGGCAGTTGATCGAAGATCGCAGGAAACAACAAATGTAGCAAAAAATATATATATATATATATATATATATATCTTTTTTTCCCCGGACCAATGGGCCCGAAGGGAGCCATGTCCTACTCCTTGCTAGACAGAAAAAAACTGATCTGCGATGTGCAGACTGAGAGGGTATACCCAGAGGGTCCGCCCCCTGGGCGGTACTGTAGAAGGTGTGATGCAACACTTTTTACAAGTTTTTCTGCCTAGTCACTCCTAATTAACGGATAATACCCACTTTGTCAATAGAGAAGCTGTGTCGGTCCATGGACGAAAGAGTAATGTCTGTTCATTCTTGACTATATGAATAATCCACTGTGTAAACAGAAGGTCATATTACTTAAATTAAAATGTATACAAAATTCGGAAACAAAAAAGGCTGTGCTATAAGGTTAGGTCAAAAGGACTATGTGATGCTGATGAACAGAAAAGAGAGACAAAATAGATTTTTAAATCTTCAAATGCATGAACCCTCACCGCACGCATTACAATCTGGCTGTACAATTTCCTTTAGAACAAATGTGTAGTGTAAGGCTGGCCATACATTATACAATTTGAAGTTAAATCTACAGGAAATTGAAGAAAATTGTATAATGTACGGCCAGCTTAAGAGTCTGCTCAACCGAATATAAATTGATTGGGTAGAATAAAGTGGTTGTAAAGGTAGAAGTTTTTTTTTTTATCTTAATGCATTCTATTCATTAAGATAAAAAGCCTTCTGTGTGCAGCAGCCCATCCTATACTTACCTGAGGTCCATCTCGATCCAGCGATGTTGCACGAGACACTTGGCTGTCCGATACTCCATTTGTTGGCTGAGACACACAGCGGGCGCCATTGGTTCCTGATGCTGTCAAGTCAGTGAGCCAATGAGGAGAGAAAAAGGCGGGACTAGGCCACGGCTCAGTATCTGAATGGACACAGGGATCTGACTCAGCTCAGGTGCCCCCACAGCAAGCTGCATGTGTGGGGGCACTCAACAGGAGGGAGGGGCCAGGAGCACCGAAGAGGGACCTGAGAAGAGGAGGATCCAGGTTGCCTGTGCAAAACTACTACACAGAGCAGGCGAGTATAACATGTTTGTTATTTTTAACGAGAAAAAAAAAAAAAAAACCTCTAGTATCACTTTAATTGGGCCTGTATACTAAACAGTTTTTGGTAGATCAAAGGTTGACTGTACAGAGTTTGTACAGTCAGATTGTAACGTGTATGGGGAGCCCTAGTCAGCTGTTCCAAACATGGTCTTCAAAAATTAGATGATAATTGTTCCCATCAATGAAGAGCCTGTTTAACATTTTCCTATAAATTGTTCATACATATTCAGGATTCCTCTGCAAAAATTTTGTGTACGTCACTTTATGTATGCTAAAAAAACATCATGATTATAGACTTTTTTTCTTATACTTGTCTTTGGCCTACATCTACAATGTGCCTGGCATTTAATGGGGAAATTCCTGGCTATGCCTATAATATAATGCTATAATACTGTTCATTTGTGATGTAGTGCAGTATATTTTTTCATCACCCAGAATGAGCAATCCATTTCCAAGAATGGAGATCATAAACCTTCGCTAAAAGTAACAACTGAAATCTCTGCGATAAAACCATTCAAATACCCTGTTTAACATGACTGCAGATCTGCGCCCTTCACTAGGAAGAAACATGACATTAAGCACTGTGTGAAATGAAGGCAGGGTGACTAAGCGTATATGGGATGAGGAAGATGCAGGGAGAATCTATTTTGAGATTAAAGAGAAAAGAAATGACCTGCTTACTCTAATCGTTTGCACTCCTCCCCAGAAGTTCTGAAATGCTGAAAGTCTGAAGTCAAGCAACATATGTAGGTAGATACAAAGAACTCAGAATACTATACCCATAAGTCAGAAAAAGGCTTTTTATTTCTCTTAGCTCTGATGGCAATCTACCACATAGACTGGTATTGTTTTTCATTAAAGCAGTTTAAAATCCTCTGCATTTTTGAGCTTTATACATTGAGCACAATAAAATACACATTCTCTGGTAAACCATTTGCTACAATTCTTACCCCAGCACTTGTACAACTTTTAATGCTGCTGGCTCCTGCCCTCTCAGCGCTGCTTCCCTGAACTTCACAGGAAATTCATAACAGTGGGCAGTGCAGTCTCCAGCTAGTCTATTAGCTTGGAAAACAGGAGAGTGCATGGCCATCTTAGGCCCTGTTCACATCCAAGTGTAGTGCAAACATACATTTTTGCGAACGTGCGAAAAACATGCTATAGTGTCCAATGTGCGAAATGTAAAAAGTGTGCATCGCAAAACACGTTTGGCTCAGTGCCACAAAGCTACTTTGGTGCTTTTTTGTGCACAACAGGCAGCCCATTCAAGTCAATGGGCTGTCCCACAAAAAAAAGCACTAAAACGCGATTAGTAGCCTTAGACTATGGAGCTGTGTTTCTATTGATGCACACAGTGTAGGAAGAAACAACTCTAAACACCTGTATGCAAGGGTGGCTCCATGGGATGCTGTAAGAGAAAAGTCTTTCTAAAACAGAAAAGCCAAGCCAGCTGTCATGGCACCAAGTCTAAACTCAACATAGTCAAGGATTAAATTTGAATTGCGGGCGTAGTCGCCGCAATTCTGCCTGCGATTTCAGAATTGCGGCAAAAAAAATTGCGATGCCATTATTTCTCAATGACATCCTAGACGCAGTTCTATTTTGCAGGGATTGTCGCATGACAAATCTTGTCAAAATTGCGATAAGCGTGACGCCCCAAAAGTTGTTCCGCGATTTTTCTTCTATGCTCAATTTTTACATGCTTTGACTTGTGACAATCATGGCAAAATCGCATCGCACCACATTTGGGGCGTCATTGATAACTACATCGCAAGTCTGGAATTCTGCCCGTGATTCAGATCGCCCAGGTGTGAATGGAGCCTTAGGCCCCTTTCACACTTATACAACTTGTCCCACAATTTGTGATGGCAAAGTAGCATGAAAAGTCGTTTCCCATGATTTCCAGTGACAACCATTCATATTAGTACGACTTCAAGTCGTTCTGACTTCAAAGTAGTCCCTGCACTACTTTGGTCTGATTTTGATGCCACTTACACAGTCATTCCTTGAAATCACGGTAAAATCACGCAACCTTGAAGTCGCACAAGTGTGACAGGGGCCTAAGTGATTGAATCATCTGCTGAAATGCTTAAAACCGAAGGGTTTAATATAACTTTAAGAACAAACACAATGCAAGGAAAAGGAATCTGATTTCCCAGAAAACTAGAGAAATTATGGCTTTCATTTGGTGAAATTCATTATTTTCGGTGGACTATACAAAGCATTGGCACTGATCCAATATCCCTAGAGACGCATTGTAGAAATTTTTATTTTGCAATTTCTGTTTTTATAGAAGTAAACAAATTAGCGGTTGACTTCTTTTTCATACAATACCAACATGGCATATAGCCAAGTTATCTCCATGGATGAGGAAGCAAAGGCATACGGAACATAAACTATATTGTCAAAAGTATTGGGACGCCTGCCTTTACATGAACCTTAATGGCATCCCAGTCTTAGTCCGTAGGGTTCAACATTGAGTTGGCCCACCCTTTGCAGCTATAACAGCTTCTACTCTTCTGGAAAGGCTGTCCACAAGGTTTAGGAGTGTGTCTATGGGAATGTTTGACCATTCTTCCAGAACTGAATTTGTGAGGTCAGACACTGATGTTGGACGAGAAGGCCTGGCTCACAGTCTCTGCTCTAACTCATCCCAAAGGTGTTCTGTTGGGTTGAGGTCAGGACTCTGTGCAGGCCAGTCAAGTTCCTCCACCCCAAACTCTCTCCTTCATGTCTTTATGGACCTTGCTTTGTGCACTGGGGATGTAAATATCCCTTGTAATAGGAATATATGACATGACAGGACAGGACCTCTTTACAGTGAGATATGGGGTCAATAAGACCCCACATCTCACCACTAGGCTGGGAAGCCTAAAATATAAACGATCACGGCTTCCCAGCCAAGGCAGCGCCGTTTTTTTTAATGCAGAGGCCGTGCTAGACGTCATAACATCTGGTCCGCCGGAAATCTCTATGGTCAACATTAGGGATGAGCCGAACAACCCCCGGTTCAGTTCGCACCAGAAACATGTAAAACAGGCAACAAATTTGTTCGAACACGCGGACACCGTTAAAGTCTATAGGATACGAACGTTAAAAAATCAAAAGAGTGACAATTTTAAAGGTTAATATGCAAGTTATTGTCATAAAAAAGTGTTTGGGGACCCGGGTCCTGCCCCAGGGGACATGTATCAATGCAAAAAAAGTTTTAAAAACGGCAGTTTTTTCGGGAGCAGTGATTTTAATAATGCTTAAATTGAAACAATAAAAGTAAAATATTCCTTTAAATTTCGTACCTGGGGGGTGTCTAAAGTATGCCTGTAAAGTAGCGCATGTTTCCCGTGTTTAGAATTGTCCCTGCACAAAATGACATTTCTGAAGGAAAAAAAGTAATTTAAAACCACTCGCGGCTATAATGAATTGTCGGGTTCTCCAGCAAAACAGAGAAAAGTCATTGAAAAAAACGGCAGCCCCCCCAGTCCATTACCATGCCCTTTTTTTTCAATGACTTATCTGTATTGCCGGACCCGACAATTCATTAATAGATGCGAGCAGTTTTAAAAGACTTTGTTTCCCTTTAAAAAATGACATTTTGCGCAGGGAACCAAAATTAAAAAAAAATGTGTGGGGGGTCCACCCAAAATTCCATTACCAGGACCTTTAGGTCTGGAATGGATATTAAGGGGAACCCCGCACCAAAATTAAAGAAAAATGGTGTGGGGTCCCCCCCAAAAATCCATACCAGACCCTTATCTGAGCACGCAACCTGGCAGGCCGCAGGAAAAGAGGGTGGGACGACGGAGCGCATCCCCTCCTGAACCGTACCAGGCCACATGCCCTCAACATGGGGGGGGGGGGGGGAGGATGTCCCCATGTTGATAGGGACAAGGGCCTCATCCCCACAACCCTTGCCCGGTGGTTGTGGGGGTCTGCGGGTGGGGGGCTTTTCAGAATCTGGAAGCCCCCTTTAACAAAGGGGACCCCCAGATTCCGGCCCCCCCCCTATGTGAATTGGTAACGGGTACATTGTACCCCTACCATTTCACAAAGAAAGTGTAAAAAATTGTAAAAACCACACACAGTTGGGATAAGTCCTTTATTGGGCAAGGGCAATGGTTGTGGGGATGAGGCCCTTGTCCCCATCAACATGGGGACATCGCCCCCCCCCCCATGTTGAGGGCATGTGGCCTGGTACGGTTCAGGACGGGGGGCGCTCTCTTGTCCCCCCCTCTTTTCCTAAGGCCTGCCAGGTTGCATGCTCGGATAAGGGTCTGGTATGGATTTTTGGGGGGGACCCCACGCCATTTTTTTTTCAATTTTGGTGCGGGGTTCCCCTTAATATCCATACCAGACCTGAAGTGCCTGGTAATTAAATTTTGGGGGGGATCCCCACGCATTTTTTTTTATTTTGGTTCCCTGTGCAAAATGTCATTTTTGAAGGAAAAAAGGTAATTTAAAACTACTCACATCTATTAATAAATTGTCGGGTCCGACAATACAGATAAAAGTCATTGAAAAAACAATAAGGGTTCCCCTTAATATTCATACCAGAGCTGGTAATGGACTGGGGGGGGGCCTGCCGTATTTTTTCAATTACTTTTCTCTGTATTGCCGGACCCGACAATTCATTATAGCTGCGAGTGGTTTTAAATTACTTTTTTTCCTTCAGAAATGACATTTTGTGCAGGGACAATTCTAAACACGGGAAACATGCGCTACTTTAAAGGCATACTTTAGACACCCCCCAGGTACGAAATTTTAAGGAATATTTCACTTTTATTGTTTCACTTTAAGCATTATTAAAATCACTGCTCCCGGAAAAACGTACGTTTTTAACACTTTTTTTTGCATTGACACATGTCCCGTGGGGCAGGACCCAGGTCCCCAAACACTTTTTATGACAATAACTTGCATTATAACCTTTAAAATTAGCATTTTAGATTTCTCCCATAGACTTTTAAAGGGTGTTCTGCGGCTTTTCGAATTTGACGCAAACACCCCAAATTGTTCGCTGTTCGCCGAACGGGCGAACAGCCAATGTTCGAGTCGAACTCATGTTCGACTCGAACATAAAGCTCATCCCTAGTCAACATCCGAGGCCGGCGAATCCATTCTCCGACTTACCGATCGCAGCGGTGAGTCGGTAGAAGCACCGGAGGGCAGCGGGAGGGGGGGGGGGGGACGTGCCCTTTCACCACCCGTAAGAACGATCAATTGGCAGAACAGCCGATATGATCATTCTTATGGTGTAGGGAATCGCCGGCTGAAAATGCCGATATCTGAATCATGCCTGTAGCTGCACACAAAGTCAAGGACATCATATGGCAGCCTGGGGGCATGAAGTGGTTAATAAAAATGGGGAGCCTATTCCATAGGTTTCACCCACATACTTGCAGTAGTTCTAATCCTCAGTTGCTTTTAGTTTGCATCATAAACTAGTGTTATGAAATCTTTGTACAGTAAAGAATTAAAGAGGAACTGAACAGTAGAAGATCTGCCCAGGGAGAGGGCAAATTACTATTCACAAATTTTGCTTGCAGGCCCATTGCTGACTTACCATACCTTTTCTGCACTATGTCTCTGTATGAAGGTGGACATCTAGGTAGAAGCAGGCTTCTCTTTACTGGAGGCTCTGACCAGAGGAAGCAAACTGCGAGCAGCACAGTAGGGAATATCACTAAATCTCATGACACTAGCAGTATGAGGTAGCAGTGAATTTACATTGCAGATAACCAGCTATGATGCTGTAAGGCACAGGAGTGTGTAGGTACCCTTACGTACTAGGAAGCGTGCTGATATTTTTCTTAATGAATTATAGGAAAAAAAAAAAAAATACAAATTTATATACAGCTTTGGCACGAATACCATTTCCAAATGTTTCCTGTAACATAGCAAACCTTCATGTTTTGAGTTCAGGTCTACGTTAACAAAAACTAAAAGTGCAAAACAAAACTATATCAAAAAGAAAATGTTGGATGTAATAAATTAAAAGGTTCTGCAGTCATAAGATTTCTTGTAGCTGCCCAACTACTACTAGGACATACTGTATGAGCTATTCTTTGTTTTTTGTAAAACATGCAAGGTATGGGTATATAGGGAAACATATTGTCATAAGTATTTAAACCAGCCAATTGATATTTTATATCTCATAAAACACAGGCCTTTTGGTTCATATATGAATAGAGACAGAGTCTCTAGTCTTATCAAATTGCTGGCGAAAAGACGGCTGCTTATATGTGTTAACAAGTAAATCTGCTCCACAATCTGTTGTGTTTCCTGGTCTTTGCTGTAGATTATCCAACATTTAACCTAATCAAGATGTTCTTTTCTTAGCATTACTGCACATTCATAATTACTTGTCTTGGTTTCGAGTTCTTTTAAAAATAATTCTTAGCTGTTTTCATCAAGGTTTGTTCCTAGCATAGGGAACAGCAATAAGATCATAAATATGGAGAGCTTAATGCTGTTTAAAAGATAGCCAACAACTGTAACACAATTTTCTTCCTCTGGGTTCAAAATCCTCAGTTTGGACCTCACAAGCCAACATTCTTCCTAATTTCATGTCAGCTGATGGGAATGACTTTTATTCTGCTGTTAGCTATTTACCATGGAAGATATTTAACCCACATAATGAGTTCTTGGGAATAGTTTACATCACTGTAACTTTCCAAGCACATATAATAATCTCTACTGACAGTTTGTAGGAACGTTTGAAATACACTGTGGATGTTTTACTAAAATCTCTGTTACAAAGACAACTTGGATCACCAGCAAAAACAAACAGATTTATGCCTTAATTATTTATCTGTAGTTGGAAAAAAAATATGATTTTTGTACTCATTGTAGAACGTTTTTCTTGAAGTTTATTGAGAGACATTCAAGTTTTAGTGCCATCATCAGGAGGTCAAGATACAGGCAAACAAAAAATAATAAATGCGGAAATTGAAGAAAGTCTGGACAGCCGCACTTCAAACATAGTTCCTTTTATTGTAAAATCAAATCACCAAAATACATGCCACAGCACAAAAACCAGATGCAAGCTGACGCGTTTCACACTGTGGTTCAGTGCTTATTCATAGCTAACAAACATGACAAATACATATCAAATATATACTCTTATCCACGTGATTAGTGAAGGAGTGGTTAGGGAACCAATCAATTAATTGACTAATTAACTGGTGTCTCCTGTGAATGTAATTAAATCCAACATGCGGTTGAGAAGCACACATACACACTCATGAGCAACCCTTCATATATTGTGTATTGTTACTAGTGAAAATTTAAGTGAAATACAAAATGAATTATATGGTAATAAACGAAATATGAAAAATGTGAAATGAACAACATAAAATAAAACTACACATAGGGAGTAATAAGTGGAGACTTGCTGTATTCTGAAAATGACCACCTTGTTTAGAAACCTTTATATATAGCAACAAGATGGTGTGTATGTAAAGTAAAACAAAACAAAATTATTTTCGATTCGTTAATAAAATCACAGGTCTCTCTTTCTATGTGTGTAATATTAACATATATGTGTGGGTCACTAGTGAAATACTAAATACCGTAAGCATTAAATAAAAATTGAATAATAAATATTAAACAGGTGGTAATAAATAGTAAAAAAGAAAGGGAAAGGAAAGGCATCTCTTATATGGGTCACAAATAAATGGTAAAAACTGGTGAAGTAATGGATAAAGTGAGAATATAGTGCAAATGTGTTAAAGATTTATTGAAAGTTTAATGACCAAATAAATATGGTCAGTCATAAGATTTAATTTTTCGTTAATAAAATAAAAAACAATATAATGTCAAAAAATAAACCAAAAATGAAACATATGCATGCATAGATGTTATATGTAAAAGCATGGGGCGATGAACCAACCAGAGTATATCATGCTAATAATGGTGATTTATGTATATGACAGAGCCCCTTTGCTGTGTGTAAGGTGGATTCCCAACCGCATACTTCAAGTAGACTCAACAGAAACGTAGTCCTGCAAACTACGCTGCTAGGTGTGGGTCCATACATTAATATGCACATCCATATTATAACCTAGAGAAAAAAGGAAAACTGCGCTAATGAATAAAATTTAAATTAAAAAAGGCAGCAATAATGGTGGTATAAACACAAAAGAACTCGAATAAAAAAAGATTGCGCCAAAAAATAATAAAAGGAAAATGAAATTAAAAATAAAAATAAAAAAGGTGTACAGAGGCTGAGTTGTGTCAAGCAATAACACCAAAGACACTAAACAGCACCAACACTAGCTGGAACTCAGATGATGAGTACCAAATAAAAAGGATAACACCTTCCAGATATAATCATAATATAAGAAACGGGTGAAGGTATAGATCATATAGGTCATGAGAAATAATCACATATATGAGACCATTATACCCTATTGCTTATCCTATACGATTAATTGAATAAGAGCAAACAATTATCCCACACCAATACACCAATTACAACAATGTTATAAATAAATGTTGATGAAAAAGTCCAAAGGCTGGTTGTGGAATTTTTTAAATGAACTTAATGTTTAGCTTTTAAACAAATCACAAGGGAGATGTAGTAGTCTATGTGCCGTGAGTCCCAAATCCAACTTGTCAGTCTCCAAGATAGCTAGAAAGCATGTATAGAAAACCAACACCACCGCGTGATATTCAGACCAACAGTGCCCTCCACCACACGAATTGGCGGCTTACCAGAAATAAGCCCCCGATATGCAGTCAGCTGTGACCCAGCTGCGGCCTTTGATTTGAATGAATGGACTGGAGCACTCCAAATGCACACCCCGTCTCTTTCCCCCGTTCCTCTCGATCATATGACAACGACCCCGGAACATTGCTGTACTAAAGTGAAGTACAGCAATGTTCCGGGGTCGTTGTCATATGATCGAGAGGAACGGGGGAAAGAGACGGGGTGTGCATTTGGAGTGTTCCAGTCCATTCATTCAAATCATATTATAACCTGCTTACTACTGAATATATATATATTTTTTTTTTTTTCCAAACACACTAGATCTCTATATACGATTCATACATAAAAAATCTCATATGAAACGTGCTCAGTATGTAGCTTATAATGAAATGACAGACAAATCGCATCATATGTTGTGTTCACAATATATATATATATATATATATATATATATATATATATATATATATATATATACACACACAGCGAAGAAACTCAGCAGAAAACCCCAAAAAATAAGAACTCCCCCCCCCCCCCCCACACGATAGTGAGTGTGCTATGATGTGCACATCATATTAATCCATTTCTTATCCCGATAATTTGTCCAAAAACAAAAAGAGAATGACTCAATATTAGGTTGAGATCGAAATATGGAAAGAAAATTAAAATGATGGTACATAGATGGACAGAACTCTAACATTTAAGGCCATATCTAGACAGGCCGAAAGGACCCCACAGGAACAACTAGATATGCAATGCATGGCCGGAATGTCCAAGGAGAAGTATATGATATGATATCAAATTTGGATCGACCATGGAATAATGCAAATCGGTAAGTGTGTATCTAAATAAGGCAATGGGCTCACAAAAACCAAATGGATATGCATTCCCTGGCCGAAATATCTAAAGTAAAATTACCCATGCCACATGGAATTTGGAACGACCGTGGAACAACACAAATAAGCGAGTATGTGACCCCATTTAACCCGTCTCCTCAAGCAGCTGTGGAGTTCACTAATGATGGTGAAAGACCCAAGGTTGTATGTGTCATAATCAGCACTAAGCGCCTGTTATGAGGGAGTGTGTGGGCATGGACGGTAAACTGTATGGACGGTAGACTGCATGAAAAGAACATAACAAGCCACTGTAAATATGCGCTAGAAGTTATGTATATTGGATCTACAGACCAGCACTTTGTGCTGATGATGACATGACAAACAGGTACCTATGATGTCGATATCTTAGGATGTGGATCGATCTATCTATCTACACACACACACACACACACATATCTATCACACACACAGTTCGGTCCATATATATTTGGACACTGGCACAATTTTCATACTTTTGGCTCTGTATACCACCAGAATAAAATTAAAATAAAACCATCCAAATGAATTTGAAGTGCAGACTTTCAGCTTTAGTTCCAGGGGTTGAACATAAATACCAAGTACAAATTTCAGGCACTGCAACCATTTTTATACATAGCTCCCCCATTTTGAGGGGCTCAAATGTAATTGGACAAATGAATACAATTGAAAATAATGTTCATTTTTAATATTTTGTTGAGGATCCTTTACTGGCAATGACTGCCTGAAGTGCATGGACATTACCAAAGACTGGGTTTCCTCCTTTCTGATGCTTTGCCAGGCTCTAACTGCAGCTGTCTTCAGTTGTTCTTTGTTTGTGGTTTTTTTTGCCTTTAGTTTTGCCTTCAGTAAGTGAAACGCATGCTCAATTGGGTTGAGACCAGGTGATTGACTCGGCCATTGCAGAGTATACCACTCTTTTCCCTCAAAAGGTCCTGGGTTGCCTTTGCAGTGTGTTTTGGATCATTGTCCATCTGTACTGCGAAGCACCATCCATATCCCTAAACACTGCAGAATTCATCCGGCTGCTTCTGTCACATCAAACACCAATGACCCAATGTCACTGGAAGCCATGCATGCCCATGCCATCAGACAGCCTCCACCATGTTTTACAGATGATGTTGTGTGCTTTGGATCATGAGCTGTTCCAAGCCTTCTACACACTTTTTTCTTCCCGTCATTCTGGTACAGATTAATCTTAGTTTCATCCATCCAAATAATGTTTTTCCAGAACTGGTCTGGCTTTTTTTTTTTATGTTTTTTTTAGCAAAGTCTAATCTGACTTTTCTATTCTTAATGCTTATGAATGGTTTGCACCTTGTGGTGAACCCTCTGTATTTGCTCTCATGAAGTCCTCTCTTGATTGTAGACTTTGGCAATGATAAGCGCACCTCTTAGAGAGTGTCCTTTACTTGTCTGAATGTTGTGAATGGGTTTTTCTTTACCATAGAGAGGATCCTGCGATCATCCACCACTGTTGTGGACGTCCAGGCCTTTTTATGTTGCCAAGCTCACCAGTGTGTTCTTCTTACCTCAGAATGTACCAAAACGTTAATTTGGCCACTCCTAAGGTTGTTGCCATCTCTCTGATTGATTTGTTTCCTTTTTGAAGTCGTACAATGGCCTGTTTCACTTGCATGGACAGCTCCTTTGAACTAGAGCTGCACGATTTGGGCTAAAATGAGAATCACATTTTTTTTGCTTAGAATAAAGATCACGATTCTCTCACAATTCTTGCGGTGTAACATCATCTTTCACCTTATACAAAAAAAATAATTGGGCTAACTTTACTGTTAATATTTTTGTTTTAATTCATTAAAAAGTGTATTTAAAAAACAAAAAAACAAAAATGCTATTGAAAGACCGATGCACAAATACGGTGTGACATAAAATATTGCAACAACCACCATTTTATTCTCTAGGGTCTCTGCTAAAAAAAAAGATATCATGTTATGATGTTCCAAGTAATTTTCGAACAGAAAATAATGATTTTTTACTTGTAAGCAACAAATGTCAGAAAAGGTTTTGTCTTTAAATTGTTAAACTTCCCTCATTTACACTTGATGGAGAACGTCGCTTAGGTAGGCTAGGCTTCTGCCTCCCCTATGGGCTCCACTAGTGAAGCACCAGGCAGAAAAAACGTGTATAAATACGGGCTGAGTGGCGCTGCCCATCACTTATAGAGTGACCTCCAGTGGTACACGTAACTGCCAGCTCCTGGTTGGTCACCTTCTCCTTAGCGCCTCAAGACCGTGGGGTATCCTTGTATGGATAGAGACGAACACTCAAAGTGAAGTTCTGTAAAAGTTTCCCATATTTATTAAAATTCAAAGATATATAAAGGGCTCACCACTACATTTCCACATAGGCACAGTTTTTCACCTGGCAGGATGGCCTAGTAGGCGGACTCCAACTTACTTATATAGTGCACAGGTATTCTGGGTCTAATTATCATACTCACATGACTAGCAGCCTGGTACCTCTGGAGGTTTTTTCCCAAAGCTACTCTCAATTGTGGTCTAATTAACATTTGCACTTTCAACGCTGTTAGTCACCACTGGAGGCCACTCTCTAAGTAATAGGCAGCGCCATTCACCCCCCTATTTATACACATTTTTTCCCTCATTTACATGCCTGAGTTTTTTCCTTTGATGAAAGAACAAAAAGATATTTTGTTTCTACTTATTCGCGTATTGTGATAAAACTTGGCATGCTGCCTGTTTTTTTGTTTGTTTTTTTCCAGCTGTGAGAACACTCTGCACTTGTTAGAAAGAATAGTGGCATGCGGTTTTGAAGATCGGGAAGGGGAAAAGATCGCAATTTTGATTCTTAATGATTAATTGTGCAGCTCTACTTTCAACGCATTATGTAGGTTCACAGCAATAGATTCCAAATGCAAATACCACACTTAAGCTGGCCATACACCATACAATTTTCTTATTCAATTTCCTTTAGATTTACCTTCAACTGTGTAGTACACAGGCCTGCCTGATTGCACACAAATTGAAAGGGTTTAGGTTTGACCTCATATTATATGGTTTTGGTAAATCTAATGGAAACCTATGGAAGAAAATTGTATACTGTATGGCCAAGCCTGAGAATCAACTCCAGAACTTTTACCTGCTTAATTGATTAAGAAATGATAAAGGAGTAGCCTACACCTTGCCATGAAACAGCTTTTGGTTCAATTGTCCAATTACTTTTGGTCCCTTGAAAACGGGGGGATGGCTATTCTTATGAGCTGTAATTCCCTAAACCCTTCTTCCAATTTGGATGTACATACGCTCAAATTAAACCTGAGTGTGCGCACTTTCAGCCCTAACCATAGCTTGAAGATGTTTTGGTAAATACCTGAAAAAACAAAAATTGTGCGGAATGTGTAAATTAAATAAATGTGAATATATGGAACACAATAGATGAACAGCCTAAATCTCCACATAATGCATGTGCAACGTGCTGAAATGGATGCATAAGAAAAGGCAAATGCATCCATAGCGCACAAATAGTAAAAGATGTAAAGGTAAATTGTCAGTCTGTTCATCAAAAAGTTTCATAATGTAATGTAGGAAAGATATATATATATATATATATATATATATATATATATATAAAAGTTGAGCAAGAAAGATTAATACATTTATGTGTAAATAACCAGCCCACAACCCTGTGGTATATAGTTATCAATGGTATACGTTGCGCTATAATAGTTGCTCAAGTGTGGCAACATTGTTCAAGGTTTATGTAGGGAATGATCTCAAAATTGAAGTCAAAAATTTAAAGAAATCAATCAATTTTCAATAAATATGTAAAAATAGTGAGTGGTTATGTCCCATAGAACATTAATGTAAAAAATAACGCAGGGAGGGATGAGATAAAATCAAAAACTATTATAATGTATCAATGATGGAATCATGTAGTGTATATGCATGATGAAACGATGCTAAGATTAACAGAAAAGGGAAGAAAGGACTTGTAGCCATATATCGCTGATAAAGATGTCCTACTAATATTCCTTTAAGTTGCCAATCTAAAGTGACTATGGAGGAAGAAACACACACAGGTAAGCAGCACATTAACATTCTTAATAACAGCCTATAGCACAGTCCTGTTCCAGATGGAGCCCCCCAGGTGATCCCCAGCAGCCAGCTTTAGCTTGCAGAGCCCAGGGAGGAGGGAAGGCAGGGAGAGAGGAAAGAAAGGGCAACAACCACTTACTTGATCTCTCCTGGAATGTCCAGCCAAGTCTTCCTGCCGAAGCAGGGGAGCTCTTACCTTTCCTGCGTGGATTGTGCTGGAAGACATTCCGGACAGATCATCATCCACGCACGGAGGTGACTGTCGGCCCGGCATGCTGTGATTGTGCTATAGAGACCGATCATATGCATGCCCTGGAGCGCGAAGCTCACCTGCCACCTGTGGAGCAATGGGCAAGTCGTGGACAACCCAGCGCGTAGCTAGGGTCGGCACACGCTCGATGGCCGAAACTGGGGAGACTACAAGGATCTGGGATCCAGCCTGTCACCCAGTCGGCAGTTGATCGAAGATCGCAGGAACAAAAAAGAAATTAAAAAAAATCCCGGACCAATGGGCCCGAAGGGAGTCATGTCCTTCTCCTATGCTAGGCAGAAAAAAACGGATCTGCGAGATGCAGAGAGAGGGGATATACCCAGAGGGTCCGCCCCCTGGGCGGTACTGTTAAGGTGTGATGTGTTAAACACTTTCTACAAGTTTTCTGCCTAGTCACTCCTAAATGAAGGATAATACCCACTTGTCAATAGGAAGCTGTGTCCGTCCATGAACGAAAGAGTAAATGGAATTTCATCACCCCATCCCAAGATTTCCAGCATCTAAGTTATAAGCTTGGATTGATTTTGGGGATACAAAAAAATCCTAGTGACAATGGAGGAGTATAGGCTAAAGTCACCCGATGCTGGGGGGGACTCCATCTGCGAGTCTTTTAACCACTTAAGCCCCGGACCATTTCGGGCCATTAGGACCAGGCCTGTTTTTGGGATTCGGCACTGCGCTGCTTTAACTGTAAATTGTGCGGACATGCAATGTTGTACCCAAATGAAATTTGCGTCCTTTTCTTCCCACAAATAGAGCTTTCTTTTAATGGTATTTGATTGCCTCTGCGATTTTTATTTTTTGCGATATAAACAGAAAAAGACCGAAAATTTTGAAAAAAAATGATATTTTCTACTTTTTGTTATAAGAAAAATCGAATAAACTCAATTTTAGTCATACATTTAGGCCAAAATGTATTCAGCCACGTCTTTAGTAAAAAAAATGTCAATAAGCGTATATTTATTGGTTTGCGCAAAAGTTATAGCGTTTACAAACTAGGGTACATTTTCTGAAATTTACACAGCTTTAAATTTATGACTGCCTATCTCATTTCTTGAGGTGCTAAAATGGCAGGGCAGTACAAAACCCCCCCAAATGACCCCATTTTGGAAAGTAGACACCCCAAGGAAATTGCTGAGAGGCATGTTGAGCCCATTGAATATTTTTTTTTTGTCCCAAGTGATTGAATAATGACAAAAAAAAAAAAAAATGTACAAAAAGTTGTCACTAAATGATATATTGCTCACACATGCCATGGTTATATGTGGAATTGCACCCCAAAATACATTCTGCTGCTTTTCCTGAGTACGGGGATACCACATGTGTGGGACTTTTTGGGAGCCTAGCCGCGTACGGGGCCCCAAAAACCAAGCACCGCCTTCAGGATTTCTAAGGGCGTAAATTTTTGATTTCACTCCTCACTACCTATCACAGTTTCGAAGGCCATAAAATGCCAAAATAGCACAAAACCCCCCAAATTACCCCATTTTGGAAAGTAGACACCCCAAGCTATTTGCTGAGAGGCATGTTAAGTCCATGGAATATTTTATATTTTGCCACAGGTTGCGGGAATATGACAAACTTTTTTTTTTTTTGCACAAAGTTGTCACTAAATGATATATTGCTCACACATGCCATGGGCATATGTGAAATTACACCCCAAAATACATTCTGCTGCTTCTCCTGAGTACGGGGATACCACATGTGTGGGACTTTTTGGGAGCCTAGCCGCGTACGAGACCCCAAAAA
Organism: Rana muscosa; assembly: GCA_029206835.1. Taxonomy (NCBI): domain Eukaryota; kingdom Metazoa; phylum Chordata; class Amphibia; order Anura; family Ranidae; genus Rana; species Rana muscosa. The sequence continues at coordinate 654,799,389 of CM055122.1, read as the reverse complement.
CCAAGCACCGCCTTCAAGGTTTCTAAGGGCATACATTTTTGATTTCGCTCCTCACTACCTATCACAGTTTTGAAGGCCATAAAATGCCAAGATGGCACAAAACCCCCCCAAATGACCCCATTTTGGAAAGTAGACACCCCAAGCTATTTGCTGAGAGGCATGTTGAGCCCATTGAATATTTTTTTTTTGTCCCAAATGATTGAATAATGACAAAAAGAAAAAAAAAAATGTACAAAAAGTTGTCACTAAATGATATATTGCTCACACATGCCATGGTTATATGTGAAATTACACCCCAAAATACATTCTGCTGCTTCTCCTGAGTACGGGGATACCACATGTGTGGGACTTTTTGGGAGCCTAGCCGCGTACGGGACCCCAAAAACCAAGCACCGCCTTCAAGGTTTCTAAGGGCATAAATTTTTGATTTCACTCCTCACTACCTATCACAGTTTTGAAGGCCATAAAATGTCAAAATAGCCCAAAACCCCCACAAATGCCCCCATTTTGGAAAGTAGACACCCCAAGCTATTTGCTGAGAGGCATGGTGAGTATTTTACAGCTCTCATTTGTTTTTGAAAATTAAGAAAGACATTTTTTTTTCTTTTTTTTACATTTTCAAAACTTTGTGACAAAAAGCGAGATCTGCAAAATACTCAACATACCTCTCAGCAAATAGCTTGGGGTGTCTACTTTCCAAAATGGGGTCATTTGGGGGGGTTTTGTGCCATCTGGGCATTCCATGGCCTCCGAAACTGTGATAGGCAGTGAGGAGTGAAATCAAAAATTTACACCCATAGAAATCCTGAAGGCGGTGCTTGGTTTTTGGGGTCCCGTACGCGACTAGGCTCCCAAAAAGTCCCACACATGTGGTATCCCCGTACTCAGGAGAAGCAACAGAATGTATTTTGGGGTGCAATTCCACATATGCCCATGGCATGTTTGAGCAATATATAATTTAGTGACAACTTTTTGTACATTTTTTTTTTTTTTTTGGTCATTATTCAATCACTTGGGACAAAAAAAAAAAATATTCAATGGGCTCAACATGCCTCTCAGCAAATAGCTTGAGGTGTCTACTTTACAAAATGGGGTAATTTGGGGGGGTTTTGAACTGTCCTGGCATTTTATGCACAACATTAGGAAGCTTATGTCACACATCATCCACTCTTCTAACCACTTGAACACAAAGCCCTTTCTGACACTTTTTGTTTACATGAAAAAAAATTTTTTTTTGCAAGAAAATTATGTTGAACCCCCAAACATTATATATTTTTTTAAAGCAAAGGCCCTACAGATTAAAATAGTGGGTGTTGCATTTTTTTTTTCCACACAGTATTTGCGCAGCGATTTTTCAAACGCATTTTTTGGGGGAAAAACACACTTTTTTTATTTTTAATGCACTAAAAAACACTATATTGCCCAAATGTTTGATGAAATAAAAAAGATGATCATAGGCCGAGTACATGGATACCAAACACGACATGCTTTAAAATTGCGCACAAACGCGCAGCGGCGACAAACTACATTCATTTTTAAAAGCATTTAAAAGCCTTTACAGGTTACCACGTTAGATTTACAGAGGAGGTCTACTGCTAAAATGACTGCCCTCGATCTGACCTTCGCGGTGATACCTCACATGCATGATGCAATTGCTGTTTACATACGACGCTAGACCGTCGCTTGCGTTCGCCTTTGCGCAAGAGCAGGGGGGGACAGCGGTGCTTTTTTTTTTTTATTATTTATTTGGCTTTTTTATTTTATTTTTAAACTGTGCCTTCCATATTTTATTTTTTTAACATTTTTATCGTTATCTCAGGGAATGTAAAAATCCCCTATGATAGCAATAAGTAGTGACAGGTACTCTTTTTTTGAAAAAAATTGGGGGGTTAGACCCTAGATCTTTCCTCTGCCCTCAAAGCATCTGACCACACCAAGATCGGTGTGATAAAATGCTTTCCCAATTTCCCAATGGCGCTTTTTATATCCGGGGGGGGGGGGGGGACATTCCCTCCAACTGCTTGTAAAAGCAGTCTAGAGGCTAATTATCTGCTAGAATTGCTTTTACATGAAAGCCGGCTGCTGGCTGAAAAGAATGATACCAAGATGATACCTAAACCCGCAGGCATCATTCTGGTATAAACATTCAAAGTCCAGCAACATACCAGTACGTTGCTGGTCCTTGTTGGACATGTATTGTAATCTTTTTTTTCATACAGCCTATTGGCTGAACGAAAAAAAGAGATTGATTGGTGGGTATGCCCACCATTAGAATACCTCCCTTCATCCACCCACTTCTAATGATGGGCATATATGCCGAAGCATGGGGGCATCCTCCCGCAAAAAAGTTATGCCGCGTACACACGGTCAAGCCTTCGTCGGAATTTCGACCGTATGTACGCGGCATAAAAGGTTATGCCGCGTACACACGGTCGGACTTTTCCACGGGCAAGCCTCCGTTGGAATTTCGACCGTATATACGCGGCATTAGGAGCAAAATCGCTCCTCCGCCCCTGCTGCCCCCATGCTTCGGCATATATGCTCTTTTTTTTAACTGTGGTGGTGAAATCACCTCCTACAGCGTTGGAGTCACGGCTTTATGTATCGTGGGAGCAAACGCTGTTGCTGTCAAGATAAATAGATCCGCGCTGCAACTGAATGGCGTAACTGCTAAGCAAATGGTGGTTAACATTAAAACAAAGTAACATTACAGTACAACAGTAAGACCTTACCATGCCATACCTGCAAAGCAAATACCAAAACAAAACCTAGTAAAAAATAAAAAAATGTTAACGCAACCTGTGCCTAAAATATATATATGCCGAAGCATGGGGGCATCCTCCCGCAAAAAAGTTATGCCGCGTACACACGGTCGGAATTTTCCACGGGCAGGCCTCCGTCGGAATTTCGACCGTATGTACGCGGCATTAGGAGCAAAATCGCTCCTCCGCCCCTGCTGCCCCCATGCTTCGGCATATATGCTCTTTTTTTTAACTGTGGTGGTGAAATCACCTCCTACAGCACTGGAGTCACGGCTTTATGTATCGTGGGAGCAAACGCTGTTGCTGTCAAGATAAATAATTCCGCGCTGCAGTTGAATGGCGCACCTGAAAACAAAAAATTACATACCTGAAAAGCAAGCATGATAAAACATTGCAGAATAGAATACAGTAAAAAAGAGCAGAACAATAGAGAGAAAATAGAGAGAGAGAGAACAATAAAACGACAACTATTTTTGTTTTTTTTATTTTATATTTTTTTTGTTTTGTTTTTTACGTTTTTTTTTTTTCTTTTTTACACTTTTTTTTGTAACTTTACAACTGTAATGGTTCGGGTCTCTCAAAATGTAATGGCATCTTGGGAGACCCTGTGTAAGTGTGTCCTTGTCTGTGAAATGCTGTACCCTACGCTAAAACTTCACTTTTGAGTGGTAGCGTTCAAAACATTCACCTTGGCAAAGACCAGGCTTGTCAGGACAGAGTGGACAAAAACTACGGGTGTAACGCCTAAATCCGCGCTTGCTACAGACACAACATCTTTTTTGGGGGTGGCTTTGGGTATGGGTACTCGGGAGGACATACGAATAATGCCTCTCATGCAGCCGGCTTACTGCATTTGGTAGGGGATGGTGAGGTGCAGAACCGCCTGGATACAGGAGTTCTGTGACTATCTCATTCTGGAATTTTAGAAGAGATAACGTCCCGCCTGAAGCTCTGTATAGCACATGAGCGTTCAGCAAAGCCAATTGGAATAATGATAGAGACACTTTTTTGTACCAGCGTCTCGCCTTACGGTCAATTAGATACGGCGCCATCAACTGGTCGTTGAGGTCCACCCCTCCCATATTTTGGTTATATTCGTGGACACAGAGGGGTTTCTCCACAACACCAGTCGCCGTACGAATTTGGACTGTCGTGTCTGCATGAAGGGAGGTAAGAAGGAAAACATTCTTATTGTCCCTCCACTTCATAGCGAGCAAGTTATTACACTTCAAGCAGGCTCTCTCCCCCAGCCTAAGACGGGCATCTACAAGCCGCTGGGGAAAGCCCCGGCGATTAGGTCGCACGGTGCCACATGCTCCAATCTGATGATCAAACAAGTGACTAAACAGTGGCACGCTCGTGTAATAATTGTCCACATACAAGTGGTACCCGTTTCCGAATAAGGGTGACACCAAGTTCCACACTATCTTGCCAGCGCTCCCTATGTAATCCGGGCAGTTGACCGACTCAATCTGACTGTCTTTTCCCTCATAAACCGTAAAGTTCACTACATAGCCTGTTGCCCTGTCACAGAACTTGTAGAGCTTGACCCCGTATCTGGCACGCTTGCTGGGAAGGTACTGCTTGAAAGACAAGCGGCCAGAAAATTTAATCAGGGACTCATCAACGCAGACAACTTGATCGGGAGTAAACAAGGCTGCAAAACGTTCGTTGAAGTGGTTTATGAGGGGCCGAATTTTATAGAGCCGGTCGTATTCAGGGTCCCCACGTGGACGACAAAGTTCATTGTCGTTGAAGTGCATGAACCGCAAAATCTGCTCGTATCGTGCCCTGGACATGGAGGCAGAGAACACGGGCATGTGGTCAATTGGGTGCGTGGACCAATAAGCACGCAATGACGGAAATTTATGTGTGCCCATGTTGAGGGAAAGGCCCAGAAAGGTCTTAAATTCGGAAACCGTAATTGGTTTCCAATTTCTGGCAATTTTAGGCAACTGGGGGTTAGCGGCGATAAATTGACCAGCATATAAATTACTCTGGTCCACAATAGATCTATAGAGATCTTCCATGAAAAACAGCGAATAAAAATCAATTGGAATAAAATCAGCTGTTTCCACCTGAATACCGGGTTGGGCAGTGAATGGGGGAAGTACGGGTTCTGCAGAAGTGGTGGGGACCCAATCAGGATAGGCGAATTCTGCAGGAAGGGCAGTATGGGCACGACGGGCCTGCCTTTGTCTTCTTGGTGGCAGCGGGACACTACTTGTGCATGCCACCTCGCCAGCTTGAACTGCACTTATGGGACTCGCCACGTCACCAAGTGTTACTGCAGTGCTGGATGTACGTCCAGGCTGTACTAGGCCGCTGGTGCTTGCCAGTTCACCAGAAGGAATAGCGGCGCTAGTACTACTCTGCTCCATGATACGAGAGACCTGCGGTTCTTGCTCCTCAACAACCTCAGAAGATCGGGATCGGGTACACCTGACCTTAGCAGGGACCTCAACTTCGTCGTCAGAGCTATCTGACGTGGGGCCGCTGACGTCACTGTCTTCTACGGGAAGATATTCTGAGCCTGAATCTGACAGATACATGACCTCCTCTTCACTATCTGTCATGCTCAGAATCTCGTAGGCCTCTTTACTAGTGTACCTTCGTCTTGCCATTTTGGGCTCTAAATTTAGGGGTACACTAGTAAGATTCACAGGAAAAAAAGCACCTGACTGTCGTCAGCAAATATATCAAACGCTACAAAAAAACTGTTAGCGATCGCAGGGATCAGGCCTGTCTCTGCGAACGCTGCAGTTATGTGTGTTGTGTTTGGTAAGTGACAGTGATCGATCGATCGATACTGCACTTGGGTGGGCTGGGCTGGGCGGAGGGGCTAAACGCAGGCGCTAGCAGGTATCTGGGCTGATCCCGCTAACACTGCGTTTTTGGGAACCCTAAACCGCTGGGGATGCTAGTATAGATCTGATCAGATACTATACCACTAAGGGGGGTGTATGCTTTGCGCGTGGGTGTTAGCGTTACTGGCACTAACCTAACACTGCCTGGGGCGACGCAGACCCTCTCTGGCGCTAAAACCTAATTGATCTCATCCGCCGGGCGATCAGGGGGGTTAAACCTTTATTGGGTTATATACTACGGCGGGTGCCCTGATGCTATAAAAAGCAAACTAATCAACCAGCGTCACCCGTAACCTTTATATGGTGATCACTGGTGAAAGGGTTAACTAGGGGCAATCAGGGGGTTAAAACCTTTATTAGGTTAAATATGGGGGTACCTGACACTATATAAAAACCTGACGGGTAACCTAAATAACTAAATAACTTACTGGCTAACCAGTGACACCAGTGACGCTTATACGGCGATCACTGGTGAAAGGGTTAACTCTAGGGGCAATCAGGGGGTTAAAATAATATATGGGGGTACCTGACACTAATAAAAACCTGCGGCGAACCTAAAAAAAAATAACTGCCTATCTAAAACACCAGCGACACGAATACAGCGATCGGAAAAACAATCGCTTAGTGACGCTGAAGTTAGGGGGTGAAAGGGTTACCTGGGGGGTGATCAAGGGGTTAAACCTTTATTAGGGGGGGTTAGGGGGCTACCCTGGACCTAAAGGGGCCTAATCCTAACTGCCCTGCAACTTTTTACAATCACAGATGACACTAAATGCAGTGATCAGTAAAATAAATGATCACTGCAATCAGTGACACTGTGATTGGGGGCTTTGGGGTGACCTGGGGGGTGATCTGGGGGTGACTGGGGGGTGATTTGTGTGCCTATGTGTACCTACGTGTCAGTGGACTGTTGGTGCACTAACCTGCTTCTTCTCTCCTCGGCGCCGGTAACGAAAAGACCGCGGCGAGGGAGATGACATCACTTCCTCCAGCCTGTGTTTACATTTCAGACAGGAGGAAGCAATTTCATTCGCCGGGAGCGATCGCGAGGGGGGGGGCGGAATCGAGCGGCCGCCCCCTCATGCCTGATCGCTCCCGAACACTTAACGGCCGCTCACTGCAGTGAAGGGGGGTCCGGATGGACCCCCCAACTGCACAAAGGCGATCACGTAGATCTACGTGATTCTGCCTGTCGGTGCCATTCTGCCGACGTAAATCGGCGGTGGGCGGTCGTTAAGTGGTTAAAAGACATGTCGGGCTAGCTAGTAGAAACCAACTAGGCCCAAAGTGAGGCATGCAGATGCTAAAAAAGGTCATAGACAGCCCTGTTAATCTAGAACAGGAAGTTTGTTACTGGCAGTCAGAGTCCCTTCAAATGCCTTTTGGCAAACTCTAGGTGTGTCATGTGCCTTTTACTGAGGAGTGGCTTCTGTCTGGCCACTCTACCATACAGGCCTGATAGATGGAGTGCTGCAGAGATGGTTGTTCTTCCGGAAGGTTCTCCTCTCTCCCAAGAGAAATGCTGGAGCTCTGTCAGAGTGACCATCAGGTTCTTCGTCACCTCCTTAAGGCCCTTCTCTAGAAAGAGTCCTGATGGTTCCATGCTTCTTCCATTTACTGATAATGGAGGCCTCTGTGCTCATTGAGACCTTCAGTGCTGCAAAAAAATGCTGTACCTTCCCCAGATCTTTGTCTTGACACAATCTTGTTTAGGAGGTCTACAGGCAATTCCTTGGACTTCATGGCTTGGTTTGTACTCTGACATGCCCTGTAACTGCAGGACCTTAAATAGACATGTGTGCCTTGCCAAATCATGCCCAATCAACTAATATACCACAGGTGGAGTCCAATCAAGTTGTAGAAACATCTCAAGAATGATCAGTGGAAACAGGATGCAGCTGAGCTCACTTTAGAGTGTCATGGCAAAGGCTGTGAATACTTAGTGATGTTTTTATTTTTTTTTAAATTTGCAAAGATTTCAAACAAACTTCTTTCATGTTGTCATTATGGGGTATTGTTTAGGGTTGTCCCGATACCGATACTAGTATGCTCCGATGCTTCACCCAATACCTGGGCAGTCAGGGTGATCAGTGCAGTGGGAGAGTTACAAGCACTGATCACTCTGTATAGGTTTCAAAGTCTGACAGCTGGTCCGTTTCACCCCCCCCCCCCCCCCGGCTTTCAGCTGCTTTAGGCCTGGTTCACACTGGGGCGACAAACGCTCCGACATTGGGAGCTCATGTCGCATGACGTGTGAAAATCAATGTTTCCCTATGGGAGCCGTCTTAACTGGTCCGACACATGTCGGTCCGACTTTGAGAATGCTCCCTGTACTACTTTGATCCGACTTCAGCCCATTGACTATCATTGAAGTCGGATCAAAGTCGGACCGCAGTCTTGCATGGTCCGACTTTGGCATGCGACTTGTGCTGTGCTGCTCTTGAGGGGGAACTCCAGGCCAAATTTTAAATAAAAAACCGGCGTGGGTTCCCCCTCCAGGAGCATACCAGGCCCTTGGGTCTGGTCTGGATTTGAACGGGCACCCCTACGCCGAAAAAACGGCGTGGGGGGTCCCCCCAAAATCCAAACCAGACCCTTATCCGAGCACACAACCTGGCAGGCCGCAGGGGAAGAGGGGGGGACGAGAGAGCGGCCCCCCCTCCCTCCTGAGCCGTACCAGGCCGCATGCCCTCAACATGGGGGGTTTGGTGCTCTGGGGCAGGGGGGCGACCTGCGGCCCCCCCACCCCAGAGCACCCTGCCCCCATGTTGATGAGGACAGGGCCTCTTCCCGACAACCCTGGCCGTTGGTTGTCGGGGTCTGCGGGCGGGGGGCTTATCGGAACCCGGGAGCCCCCTTCAATAAGGGGGGCCCCGGATGCCGGCCCCCCCACCCTATGTGAATGAGTATGGGGTACATCGTACCCCTACCCATTCACCTGGTGGAAAAAAATTGCAATAAAAAAACACTACACAGGTTTTTAAAGTAATTTATTCCACAGCTCCGGGGGTCTTCTTCCGACTTCTGGGGGTCTTTTCCGACTTCGGGGGTCTCCGGTGTCGTCTCCGCGCTCTCCGGTTCTTTCTTCCGCCGGGCCTCCGCTAACTTCTTTTTAGCTCTCTTGCTAACGGAGGCCCGGTCTTCCCGTTGTCTCGTCCGGCTCTCCGTTGTCCTTCTGCCGGCCCCTCCACTAACTTCTTGGTAGCTCTTTCGCTAGTGGAGGGGCGCGGTCTTCCCGTCGTCGCCGTCGGCTTCTTCTTCCCTCTTCTCGATGTTGACGCGTGGCTTCTTCCCGCTGTAATACTGGCTCTCCGCTCCGCATTAATATAGGCTTCTCATGACGTCACAGTCACATGTTCCCATGACGTCACAGTCACATGCTCCGGGGCCATGTGCCCCGGAACATGTGACTGTGACGTCATGAGAAGCCTATATTAATGCGGAGCGGAGAGCCAGTATTACAGCGGGAGGAAGCGACGCGTCAACATCGAGGAGGAGAAGAGGGAAGAAGAAGCCGACGGCGACGACGGGAAGACCGCGCCTCCGTTAGCAAAAGAGCTAAAAAGAAGTTAGCGGAGGCCCGGCGGAAGAAAGAACCGGAGAGCGGGAGACGACACCGGAGACCCCCGAAGTCGGAAAAGACCCCCGGAAGTCGGAAGAAGAGCGCCGGAGTCGGAAGAAGACCCCCGGAGCTGTGTAATAAATTACTTTAAAAACCTGTGTAGTGTTTTTTTATTGCAATTTTTTCCATCAGGTGAATGGGTAGGGGTACGATGTACCCCATACTCATTCACATAGGGTGGGGGGGCCGGGATCCCCCTTATTGAAGGGGGCTCCCGGATTCCGATAAGCCCCCCGACCGCAGACCCCGACAACCAACGGCCAGGGTTGTCGGGAAGAGGACCTGTCCTCATCAACATGGGGGCAGGGTGCTCTGGGGTGGGGGGGCCGCAGGTCGCCCCCTTGCCCCAGAGCACCAAACCCCCCATGTTGAGGGCATGCGGCCTGGTACGGTTCAGGAGGGAGGGGGGCCGCTCTCTCGTCCCCCCCTCTTCCCCTGCGGCCGGCCAGGTTTTGTGCTCGGATAAGGGTCTGGTTTGGATTTTGGGGGGACCCCCACGCCGTTTTTTTTGGCGTAGGGGCGCCCGTTCAAATCCAGACCAGACCCAAGGGCCTGGTATGCCTCTGGAGGGGAACCCACGCCGTTTTTTTTTTTTCATTTAAAATTTGGCCTGGAGTTCCCCCTCAAGATTCATACCAAACACAGTGCCTGATATTGGCGGGGATCAAAGTCGGATCCCCGTTCATTGAAAGTCGGACATATGTCGGCCTCATGTCGCAGGGCAAAGTCGGATCCAAAGTGGGACGGATGTCGTGTCGCACTAGTGTGAACCCAGCCTCAGTGAAATCAGCGGTGATCGGTGCTTGTAACTCTCCCACACACGATCACAGCTGACTGTCCCCGTAACCTCCTCCAGCCCCCTCCGTTCTGCTGCTCCGTGTCCCCCTCTGTGCTGCTCCGTGTCCCTCTCTCTTCTCCCCCTCCGTGCTGCTGTCCCCCTCTCTTCTCCCCCGCTGTCTGTGCTGCTGTCCCCCTCGATCTGTCAGGATGGAGAGCAGAGGTAGGAGCCGGCAAATCCGGCTCCTTAGTTTTCCGAATGTACAGAGTCAGTAATCACTGATTCTGCCCATTCACATAACTGAAACCTCGTAAACTGTGTTTACAAAGTTTCAGTTTATGAAATCGAGAGAGGAGCCGCCGTCTTCTCTCCATTCATTTTCAGCGCAGCTGAGCCTGCTGAGAAAGGGACTGGGAAATCTGTGTCCCTAGTCCCTTTCCCTGTCTCAAAGGGGAGATGTCAGAGGTCTGTTAAGACCCCTGATATCTCACCAAAGCCCCCCAACAGGGCTGATAAAAAAATAATAATAATAATTGCAATAAACAAAAAAAATAATTGTAAAAAACAATATAAAAAAACACACTGACACTGTCCTTCCAACCCCCCCCCCCCCCCCCCCCTTAAAAAAAAAGACTACATTGTAAAAAAAAACTAAAATAAAATAAAAAAATTGTAAAAAAAATTATAAAAAATACTGACACATGTGCCACTGTCACATGAGATTAAATAAAAGGATCATAATCGGTATCGTCGAGTACTTGAAAAAAAAGTATCGGTACTTGTACTCAGTCTTAAAAAAGTGGTATCGTGACAACCCTAGTATTGTTTGTAGAATTTTAAGGAAAATTATGTTGCAGCCTTATTCTAACATGGATTAAATTCATAACAAAATGTGGAAAAAGTGAAGCGCTGTGAATACTTTCCAGATGCACTGTATATTACCTTTTTGTTCTTGGAATTGGATACAAGCAACTAAATAATGGTAAACGGCTTTATGATGCACAAGAAATATATGTATGTTGCATTTTGGGTCTGTTTGCATCTATATATCACAGAAGAAGATACCCTGAAAACGTAGAGGTGTTCGCAGGGATAAAGCTTCAAAATGCTTTATTCAGGTTTTTGATCATGTAGGAACAATTTTCATTGTATTTACTTAAAGGAGTTGTAAAGGTACATTTTTTATTTTCTAAATAGGTTCCTTTAAACTAGTGCATTGTTGCTTCACTTACCTTTTCCTTAGATTTCCCTTCTAAATATTTTTTTTCTTTGTTTTCTTTGTCTGAATTTCTCACTTCCTGTTTATCCTCAGTAAGCTGTTCAGTAAGCTGTTCTGGATGACTCCACACCACTAGGATGATGGTGTGGAGTTCAGTGAGGAGAAACAGGAAGTGAGAAATTCTGACAAAGAAAACAAACCTTTAGAAGGTAAATCAAAGGAAAAGGTAAGTGAAGCAACAATGCACTAGCTTAAAGGAACCTATTTAGAAAATAAAAAATGTACCTTTACAACTCCTTTAAGTAAGCTCACACAGAACAGCAATCCATTGTAGCATGCTATGAAGGAAATTAAACCACCCTAGCACTAATCAATACAAAGACTATTTTACTATAGAAAAGGCACAAAAAGGAAAACAAAATAAGTGCCCAATTTCTGATATAACTTTTTTAAACCCCAATGAAGACACTAATTACGTGACCATGAAGGACATAGATAAAAAATATAATAGTCGAAAAAATATAAAATGAACAAATCCACTTTGTTTTTTTATGGCCTAGTTGAGATGCACAGAATCACATGCCAATGAAAATCCCATTTTTTCAATGGTGTCCGTTCACATCAATGCGACTCAGCACGGATTGATTTTGGAAATGCAATTCCATTGCGATTTTGGCCCCATAGAATATGCAAACCATATCCAAATAGCACTATATAATAGCACTGAAAGTCAGATTGCAGCAGTACGAACCTAGCCTGAATGTTTCTTGTTTTCACTAGGCGCAAAAGATTCAACTCATGAACACCAAGCTTAAAACATCAGTTTTAAAAAGTCCAAACATGATAACCTTTCACATCTACATTGGGATCTCTTTCACCAAAAATTTCTTAAAGTGGTGGCATGAAAAGAAAATGTTATTTGTTGTTTGAAACACAAAATTAATATTTATCTTTCCAAGCATGTTCTTGGTGTATTGTTCTTGTGCTGTGGAAATAGGAGGACAGAAGCCAAATACAGTAGAATGTGCATAAAGAACATGTTCTCTATATTTGCTCCTTGTCTCCATAGCCACAGAGAAAATGAATACAAGATGACAGTTACTTGATCTATTCAAGCACACACGTCAAGCCAACAGCTCCTGGTGAGAATACCATTACTGCGTTTCCCTTAGGTAACACACACTGTTCACCAACTCTTCCTTCTCTCTGCAGCGCTAAGAGCAACAAGTTATGCATATAAAATGCAACCAGTTGCCACTGTATACAAAATTTCTAATGCATGTCTGCTCTAGAGAGTCTACCAATCTCCTTTAGTTGGCAACATATATAATTTGAGCAACCTGGAAGCAGCCAAAGAGTCTCATGAACCAACACGAGCACACACATATTATATAAATATATATATAATATATATATATATATATATATATATATATATATATATATATATATATATATATCCTAATGTTATTGGTAAAGTGGTTGTAAAGCCAGTGCGTCTTATTCCTACAATCAACTGTTACATTTAATTATGTGGCCCAGTGTATGTGCTTTAAAGAAAATGGTGCTTTATACCTTATTTCATAGAGCAGCTCGGTGCTCACGTGACTGTACACCGATTCTCAGCCCTCTCCTCTCCCAGTCTGAAAACTACAGCAGGAGGGGCTGAGAATCTGCCGCTGACGTCAGCCAGGAGGAGGGGAGGAGAGTGATGGGCAGTCACACGAGTGACGGTTTGAAATAAGGTATAAAGCAGAATATTTTTTAAAAAGTACATACACTGGGGCACATAACTTAATGTAACACAGTGAATTGTAGGAATAAGACACACTTATTTTAGCAGCAGGAGGGGAGGGGGTGGGAAGCAGATCGACACTGTCGCTAGCCGACAGGCAGGGAGGGATGCGGAGAGAGGGAGCAAGAAGAGAGTGGGATGACGGAGACACGTGAACTGATCATGGTCATGGATAAGCAGCCATGATAAACATGGTCAGTTTACAGAGGGGAGGGCAGCACCAGGCAGGATTAACCAAGTATTTTAGATTATACAAAGGGCCAAATTACACAGCACAAGCACTGTGCTGTTATTTATTCTTTGGAACAGATGTTTTTTTTTTGTTTGTTTTTAGGGTTACAACCACTTTACTCTTTCACCCTAAGGCTTCATGCCCACAGACGTTTTTAACAGCTGCGTTTTTTACAGCTTAAAAACGCCTGTCCTTGTTATTGTAAATTTTTTATTTATTTTTTTGAAAAAAAAACAAAAAACGTCGGAGCTAAAAAACGCGACCGCGCGTTTGAGCGTTTTTTGACGCTCGCATTTTTTTCTGCCTAACTCCGACGCTGAGGAACGCACTGGTCCTGGTTTTTTTTTTTACAGCTTAAAAACGTCTATGCTGTTTGCAGCTCAAAAACGTCTAGGTGGGCATGAAGCTATAGACTAACATGGACAGGCGTTTTTAATATGTAAAAAACGCTCAAAAACGCAGCTGTAAAAACGTCCGTGGGCATGAGGCCTAAATACACAATTTTATTGTAGTGACAATAAACGACAAGATGAAAACAAGCAGAACAACAATACATTTTCTATTATATTGCAATGTATGCACTCAACTGACTGCAAAGCTCCAGCTAGTCTGTTTCTGTGGAAGGGCCAGCAACGCTGCAGAAACCTTGCTAATGCCATAGAGCAGTGATGGCATCTTAGTTGCTTCCATAGTTCTAAGGCTTTGTTTGCTGGGAGAGTTTTCACAACCACCAGCTGCACCAGCCAGAGTTAGCGTTAAAGCGGATAGATCTGGAGTTGTGGTCATGTGACAGCATAGGAAAAAACTTTTTAAAAATAAGTTCTTTACATTGCAATTTATTAGAAAATGAATGCTGGGAAATTCAGAGCAATGTGGAGAAACTATTTAAAAGCTGGGTTATTTTTGCAGCCTTTCCTTCTACTTTTAAAATTTTGACATCAAAAGCTTTGACAACAATGGTGAAAAGTAGCTTGATGTTAGCCATCTTTCTTTTATAGTTCAATAGAAAAAAAAAAATCAAACAGTACTGCTGAGAAAAATAAAATAAAATTGTATATGTTATTAATAATCTGCTTTATGGATTTAAGAAAATGAAAGACTTTTTCATTTCCTACCTTTGTTTGCGGCGGCGGTGGAATATATGGTTGATCAGTAATATAAGTCTTCTTACTGTTAGCAGAGGGATATGCTCCAGGAGGTTGCTGGCCTACAGCAGGTGTTGAAGCATAAGCTGGTTCTGGTTTCCATCCTCCTTGGTGGGCATAGGGAACCTCTGAATTGTTTCTTCCTCCATAGGTCTGTGTTGGTGGATAGTAGGGATCTTGATACTTCACCTGGCTGCCCTGGGAATAACTATAGCCAGGGTCTGCATAGCGTACAGGCTGGGGTGGAACATATTCAGGTTCACGTGGAAGCGCAGATTTTTGTGGAACATAATACTGGTTTGGGGCAACATTATAGGGTTGTCCTGGTTGGGGACCAGGTGGAACATACTGGGGGCTGGGTTGAGCAGACTTAACATTGTATGTTGGTCGGTTAGGAGTGGAAGCAGTGGCATAAGGTGCAGGAACAGGCTGAGCCCTCTGGGTTCCAGGAGAGCCAGCAGGGGCTGGCTGGGATGTAGACTGCGGTTGTGGTTTGGCTGCAGACTTCTTTGTTGCAGTTAGTGGAGGCTGGTTTGGAATAATCATCCTCTTATGGCCTGTTACAGGAGTTCCTGAGGATGGATGAGTCAATGTGCCAGTAGTGGACCCAGAAACCTAAAATTATAAAAAATAAATAAAAAAATAAGTAAGTGTTACTGGAGATTGTATATAAAATGTTATTTAACATTTAATTGGAAGCCAATCGCTGGACAAAAGTATAATATTCATTGCACCAAAGACAAGTAGAGCAAAGCAATGAAAGATTAGCTTATATTAAGCATAAATTAGGACTAGAGAGAACAGTCTGGAGGTACACTTAAGAAATTTTTGCACTGGCATTTTTGCACTGGCATATGGTAGTACACAGTACACTTAGCCTTTCAGGTACCATGCATACTCTGTCTTTACTATTCCAACTGAGCTTGCAGCAACTGTATTGTAGAAGAACAGTAACAATTGTGTTTGAAAAGTGTCAGTCTTTGACATCATTTACTGTAAGCTAAAATATTGATATATAAAATGGTAATTTTATAATGATAAACGGCATTGATGTTTTTCTTTTTTTTTTATTATTCAACTAGCCCATAAGAAAACTGTTCAGACCTACCATCATGGGCAGGCTACTGTGAACTAGGAAATGTTGCCTAATGCTGCCATCTAGCCAGAATATAATGAGCTTTGCCATAGTGAACATGAATAATCAAATTTCCTTCAGCTTGCGAAACACAGGAATTACACAGCCATTTAAATTTTATGAAGCCAAACTGATGGCATAATTATTATGCAAGTGAACTTTTAGGCCTGGTTCACACCTATGCATTTTTTTAGTGCATTTTAAGTTTTACAGAAACACACTACAATCAAATTACCATGGTTTCCTATAGGTCATGTTCACTTCTGTGCATTTTATGGAAAGGGCTAGGGACTTTTTTTCTGGTATTTGGTGCCATAGACTTTAACCACTTGAAGACCGGGCCGATTTTTCAAACTTGTTGTTTACAAGTTAAAATCTTTTTTTTTGCTAGAAAATTACTTCTAACCCCCAAACATTATATACACATTTTTTTCTAACACCCTAGAGAATAAAATGGCGGTCGTTATAATACTTTTTGTCACATCGTATTTGCGCAGCGGTCTTACAAGCGCACTTTTTTTTGGAAAAAAAACACAACACTTTTTTGAATAAAAAATAAGACAAGAGTAAAGTTAACCCAATTTTTTTTATATTGTGAAAGAAGAAGTTACGCCGAGTAAATTGATACCCAACATGTCATGCTTAAAAGTTGCGCCCGCTCGTGGAATGGCGACAAACTTTTATCCTTAAAAATCTCCATATGAGACGTTTAAAAAATTCTACAGGTTGCATGTTTTGAGTTACAGAGGAGGTCTAGGGCTAGAATTATTGCTTTTGCTCTAATGATCATGGCAATACCTCACATGTGTGGTTTGAATACCTTTTTCATATGAGGGCGCTATTCATGTATGCGTTCGCTTCTGCACGCGGGCTCGGCAAGACGGGGCGCGTTTAATTTTAAATTTTTTCCTATTTTACCTTTTATTTAGAATTTTTACACTGTTCTTTTTTTTAAAAAAATTCACTTTTGATACTATTACAAGCAATGTAAACATCCCTTGTAATAGAAAAAAAGCATGACAGGACCTCTTAAATATGAGATCTGGGGTCAAAGAGACCTCAGATCTCATATTTACACTAAAATGCAATAAAAAAATAAATAAAAAATTAAATAAAAAATTAAATGTCATTTGAAAAAATAAATAAAAAATAAATGTTGCTTTAAGAGCTACAGGCGGAAGTGACGTTTTTGACGTTGCTTCCTCCCTGCAATGGTATGGAGATGGGCGGGGGCCATCTTCCCCTCACTCATCTCTAACAGGGGAGTGGACACGTTCGCCTCCGCAGGCAGCTCCGGTATCAGCGGAGGGCACCGGAGATCGGCAGGAGGGGGGCCCTCTACCGCCGCCGATAAAAGGAATCCTGCAGCGAATCCACCGCAGAGACCACTTTTATCTGAAAGTGGACCGCCCGCTGAAGAAGAGGATACTGGGGCTCTGCCATAACAAGGACATCCCTTTTCAAAGAGCTGCCGTATAATGAAGGCAGGCGGTCTGGAAGTGGTTAATGGATCAAAAAAGTGTATTGAAAAATGCAAAGTGCACCTGGAGTATGCAAACTGCAACCTATGAACTAGGCCTTAGACAGAAGACTGAAACAGAGTTTCTTATAGCAACCAATCAGGGCAACAGATTTCAAATAAAACAGGGAATCTGATTGATTTATGAAACCTGGAGTATATAACACCAAACTCATTTACATTTATAACCTCACAGAAACACAGGGAAGTATCTTTACGTAAAACAGCATGTTGTCAATAACCACTGGGACACTGACCTTCTATTAAAATGATATAGGGAAGACAAAAACAACAAATACAGATTATTACATTCAACACCATTATTTTGACAACACTGTTCTT
Organism: Rana muscosa; assembly: GCA_029206835.1. Taxonomy (NCBI): domain Eukaryota; kingdom Metazoa; phylum Chordata; class Amphibia; order Anura; family Ranidae; genus Rana; species Rana muscosa. The sequence continues at coordinate 654,781,973 of CM055122.1, read as the reverse complement.
GAAAATTCTGAAGATTTTTTATTTCCTATGGCAACCACCAAAAATGTTGTCGTCATTTTTAAGCTGTGCAAGGAAGTAATTAAGGGGCTAATCTGTGGTTGTGGTTTCCAGTAAACTTACAGTACATGAACTGAGCATACTTTTCACTTATGTTCCCAATAACAAACTAATTATACAGGCAATCAAATGCTACGATGAAAATGAAAGCTGAACAGTCCTCAAAACTCTCAATCGAAATAAAGCAAAATGAACATCAGAAAGGGAAGGTGAATTAAAAGCACTTAAGAATGCCATTTTTATGAGCATAACACATGAAAGCTGTTGGTTGTAAAAAGACAATGAAAGGTCATGAAACACCAAATTTAGGAACATCCGTCACCATAGAAACTGTGTAAAAACATCTTCCACTTAACGTGGTCTAGGGTTCCAGGGACACTATGTACCAAGTCATATTCTTTGCTGCTGGAATATATTCCTCTATTAATACAAAAACAAACAAAAAAAATGATGTCTACTTGTTGGCTGCATTTATTTGTATGTGGGTTGATAACTATTGATTGGAAAGCTGCTATGCTACAGATCATGAAGTACCCAGGCTTTTTAGACAGAAAATATAAAGCAAAACCTAGTAAGTCTTACAAGTACTGTAAATAAATATATTATACCAATCAATTAGCTTTCTAAACAAAGAAAAACCAGCACCAACATGGCAAAACAATTCATCAGGCATACATAAAATATTGTGGGAGAACAATTTTTTGGACATAGAGTTAGAAACCATTAGCCTTATACAAATGCATTGGCTGACACTAGGACTATGGCTATGTGCATACATGTTTTCATCTTGTTATGCTAAAGTGAAAGTTATGTGAAAATACAAACCAAAAAATAATGTGGGCTAGTTAGTTTGGCTTTAAATTTTCTGGGTACACCTGTGGTGCAGCACCATCAAGGTAAAATTCTACAGATTTAACAACTTGTTTAATCTTGGAGGGAGCTTAAAGGAGAGCTCCGCCGAAAAAAAAAAAATATTAAAAGCCAGCAGCTACAAATACTGCAGCTGCTGACTTTTAATATTAGGACACTTACCTGTCCTGGAGTCCAGCGACGTCCGCAGCAGAGGACGAGCAATCGCTCGTTCCATCTGCTGCCCCCTCCACCATCCTCGGTGAGGGAACCAGGCAGTGAAGCCTTGCGGCTTCACTGCCCGGTTCCCTACGGCGCATGTGCGAGTCACGCTGCGCCGTTCTGACTGGTCCCCCTGTGTTCTGGGAGCCGAGTGTCTCCCAGAACACAACGGGTATTCTGCGGGAAGTGATGTGCTTCCCGCAGATTTCCCGCAGAGGACTCCCGGAAGTGGGTGCAAATACCGGTCTTAGACAGGTATCTGCACCCCCCTCCCCCCTGAAAAGGTGTCAATTGTGACATCGGAGGGCAGGAGGTTTCCGATGAGCGCAAGTTCCACTTTAGGGTGGAGCTCCACTTTAAGGGCCTGCATTGTATAAGATGACTTTGGGGAGAAGCAGCGTATACGGGTGGGTAGGGAAGACTGCTGGAGCTAGGAATAAGAGAAGTAATACAAATGTAAATCTTCCCTAGACTAAGAACATTTAACCGGATTGGAGTTCAGTTTTTAAGTGATCTGGTGCCCAGATAATGCACACTAGTATTTACATATTCTGAAAAGCCAGTAAAAGCACTTTAAAAAAAAAAAAGCCTCTATTTATCTGAATCTATAAGCATTGTGGAGAAATAACTCAGTCAATGAAATCTTGACAGGAAGGGGAATTTCCCCAATAAGATACCGATTTATGATCGTTGAATTTGTTGTTACAGTATCTCACAAAAGTGAGTACACCCCTCACATTTTAGTAAATATTTTATTATATCTTTTCATATGACAACACTTAAATGACACTTTGCAACAATGTAAAGTAGTGAGAGAGTGTACAGCTTGTATAACGGTGTACATTTTGCTGTCCCCTCAAAATAACACACATCCATTAATGTCTAAACCGCTGGCAACAAAAGTGAGTAGACACCTCATTGAAAAAGTCCAAATTGGGCCTAAAGTGTCAATATTTTGTGTGGCCACCATTATTTTCCAGCACTGCCTTAACCCTATTGGACATGGAAATAGCAAATTTATACAGAGGATGCACTATTCTATAAATTGTCTTGTTCAATCGCACCAAGGTCCCAATGTTGAAATATACTGTAGAAAGAAAGCCCTTGAGAGGCAAAGTGTGTGGGACTTTGAAGGTGCTCATTGAAAGTGTTTGGCAGAATCGATCATACAAAAGGAAAAATACCAAAGAAGTAATATAAAAATATTTGTATTTAATACATCATTATCACAGTATAAAAACAGTAAGGAAAAAAAGATACAAAACAATGCATTTGTTCCTTATACGTCACATATTATTATAGTCCTACATGTTTCGCATAATTAATGCTTCTTCAGGGACGTATATGGACTGTAGTTTGTCTAAAAAAATATATATATTTAAGACAAGAAAAAATACAATGAGATTTATTCCATTATTCAATATATTTACAAGAAATCAGAGTTTATCATAATCAAAAAAAATAATCATAAATACAAAAGTTCATTAATTATATAAATAATTGAAAACAGGTGTTTTAGTACCTCTATGCTTCCATGGATTGGGAAGGCAGATGTTAATGACAGGGACCCTAGATATAAAAATCTGCCTCCCCAATCCCCTTCATAGGAGCTTCTGTGATACGCTCTTGCATTTGCATGGGGGTGGTGCCATAGGTGGAGAATAACCTGCCAGCCTCATTCACGGGTTAAACCCCCCCCCCCAGGGTGGTACCCGTCTATTAGCACGAGGATCCATGGAAGCATAGAGGTACTAAAACACCTGTTTTCAATTATTTATAATTAATGAACTTTTGTATTTATGATTATTTTTTTGATTATGATAAACTCTGATTTCTTGTAAATATATTGAATAATGGAATAAATCTCATTGTATTTTTTTCTTGTCTTAAATATATATTTTTTTTAGACAAACTACAGTCCATATACGTCCCTGAAGAAGCATTAATTATGTGAAACATGTAGGACTATAATAATATGTGACGTATAAGGAACAAATACATTGTTTTGTATCTTTTTTCCTTACTGTTTTTATACTGTGATAATGTTCTATTAAATACAAATATTTTTATATTACTTCTTTGGTATTTTTCCTTTTGTATGATCGATTTTGCCAAACACTTTCAATGAGCACCTTCAAAGTCCCACACACTTTGCCTCTCAAGGGCTTTCTTTCTCTATTGGACATGGAGTTCACCAGAGCTTCACAGGTTGCCACTGGAGTCCTCTTCCACTCCTCCATGATAACATCACGGAGCTGGTGGATGTTAGAGACTTTGCGCTCCTCCACCTCCCATTTGAGGATGCCCCACAGGTGCTCAATAGGGTTTAGGTCTGGAGACATGCTTGGTCAGTCCATCACCTTTACCCTCAGCTTCTTTAGCAAGGCAGTGGCTGTCTTGAAGGTGTGCTTGGGGTCGTTATGTTGGAATACTGCCCTGCGTCCCAGTCTCCTAAGGGAGGGGATCATGCTCTGCTTCAGTATGTCACAGTACATGTTGGCATTCATGGTTCCCTCAATGAACTGTAGCCCCCCAGTGCCGACAGCACTCATGCAGTCCCAGACCATGACACGCCCACCACCATGCTTGACTGTAGGCAAGACACACTTGTCTTTGTACTCCTCACCTGGTGGCCGACACGCATGCTCGACGCCATCTGAACCAAATAAGTTTATCTTGGTCTCATCAGACCACAGGACAGTAATCCATGTCCTTAGTCTGCTTGTCTTCAGCAAACTGTTTGCAGGCTTTCTTGTGCATCATCTTAAGAAGAGGCTTCCTTCTGGGATGACAGTCATGCAGATCAATTTGATGTAGTGTGCGGCATATGGTCTGAGCACTGACAGGCTCACCCCTTCAACCCCTGCAACAAAGCTGGAAAGCACTCATACGTGTATTTCCCAAAGACAACCTCTGGATACTAACACTGAGCATGTGCACTCAACTTCTTTGGTCAACCATGGCGAGGCCTGTTCTGAGTGGAACCTGTCCTGTTAAACCGCTGTATGGTCTTGACCATTATGCTGCAGCTCAGTTTCAGGATCTTGGCAATCTTCTTATAGCCTAGGCCATCTTTATGTAGAGCAACCATTTTTTTTTTTCCAGATCTTCAGAGAGTTCTTTGCCATGAGGTGCCATGTTGAACTTCCAGTGACAACTAAGAGAGTGAGAGCGATCACACCAAATTTAACACTCCTGCTCCCCATTCACACCTTAGACCTTGTAACACTAACGATTCACATGACACCGGGGAGGGAAAATGGCTAATTGGAACCCAATTTGGACATTTTCACTTAGGGGCATACTCACTTTTGTTACCAGTGCTTTAGACATTAATGGCTTTGTGTTGAGTTATTTTGAGGTAACAGAAAATTTACACTGTTATACAAGCTGTACACTCACTACTTTACATTGTAGCAAAATGAGAAATTTGTTTTAATTAGCAAGAACAGGATTCATTTACATTCAAGCATTTAAGAGTTAGGGAATAAATATAGCATGCATTTAATGAAAACTAACAAGGACATAGGGAATTGCCTTTTGTCTTTAGCAGGAAGAAAGAAAATTTGTCATCCAGACAGCTTAGAGAATTCCTTGCAGACTGGACTATTAGTACTATAAACATGCAGATACAGTGGCGGGTAAAAAGTATTTGATCCCCTGCTGATTTTGTACATTTTCCCACTGACAAGCAGATGGTCTAATTTAATGGTAGGTTTATTATAACAGTGAGAGACAGAACAGAAAAACGCATTTAAAAAAAGTTATAAATTGATTTACATTTTAATAAATAAGTATTTGACCCCTTTGCAAAACATGACTTGGTACTTAGTGGCAAAACCCTTGTTGGCAATGACAGAGCTCAGACGTTTCTTGTAGTTGGCCACCAGGTTTGCACACATCTCAGGAGGGATTTTGTCCCACTCCTCTTTGCAGATCTTTAAGGTTTTGAGGCTGACGTCTGGCAACTAGAACATTCAGTTCCCTTCATATATTTTGGAATTAAGGTATGGAGACAGGCTAGGCGACTCCAGGACCTTAATGTGCTTCTTTTTGAGCCACTCCTTTGATGCCTTGGCCTTGTGTTTTAAGTCTTTGTCATGCTGGAATACTCATCCACGGCCCATTTCCAATGCCCTGGCTGAGGGAAGGAGGTTCTCACCCAAGATTTGACGGTACATGGCCCCATCCATCGTCCATTTGATGCAGTGACTTTGTCCTGTCCCTTTAACAGAAAAACATCCCTAAAGCATAATGTTGCCACCTCCATGTTTGACGGAGGGGATGTTGTTCTTGGGGTAATAGGCAGCTTTCCTCCTCCTCCAAACATGACAAGTTGAGTTGATGCCAAAGAGCTTAATTTGGGTCTCATCTGACCTCAACACTTTCAGCCAGTTCTCCTTGAAATCATTCAGATGTACATTAGCAAACTTCAGTCCGGCCTGTACATGTGCTTTCTTGAGCAGAGGGACCTTGCGGGTGCTGCAGGATTTCAGTCCTTCATGGCGTAGTGTGCGACTATGGTCCCAGCTGTCTTAAGATCATTGACAAGATTCTCCTGTGTAGTCCTGGGCTGATTCATCACGATCATTGAAACTCCATGAGGTGAGATCTTGCATGGAGCCCCAGGCCGAGGGAGATTGAGTTATTTTGTGTTTCTTCCATTTGCGAATAATCGCACCAACTGTCGTCACCCTCTCACCAAGCTGCTTGGCGATGGTCTTGTAGTCCATTCCAGCCTTGTGTAGGTCTACAACATGGATATGCAATTAGCGGACCTCCAGCTGTTGCAAAACTACAAGTCCCATCATGCCTCTGCCTCTGGGTGTCATGCTTGCTGCTGTCAGAGTCTCGCTATGCCTCATGGGACTTTTAGTTTGGCAACAGCTGGAGGTCCGCTAATTGTATATCCCTGGTCTACAATCTTGTCCCCGACATCCTTGGACAGCTGTTTGGTCTTGGCCATGGTGGAGAGATTGGAATCTGATTTATTGCTTCTGTGGACAGGTGTCTTTTATACAGGTAACAAGCTTGAGATTAGGAGCTAGTTACCTGTATAGAAAGACATACGGAAGACAGAACTCTTGCTGATTTATAGGGGATCAAATATTTGGTTCACTCATTAAAATGCAAATCAATTTATAGCTTTTTTTAAATGCATTTTTAGGGATATTTTTGTGGTTACTCTGTCTCTGTAAAACTGACCATTAAAATTAAAGACTGATTATTTGTCAGTGGGCAAATGTACAAAATCAGCAGGGGATCAAATATTTTTTTCCCCTCACTGTATGTACGTTGCATAATTACCAAAAGTCTATAAAAATACAAGAAATACACAGCTATAGCAAAAATGTCAAGTTCATAAAAATATTTTTTTTAGGGGGCACAGTTTGTCAATATCCAAATGAAAACATTTAGAAGACAGCACCTAGGAGACTTCTAAACCTCTGCCTTCTAGTCAAAGTAGGCAAAAACTGTAAGAAGAAGCAGTCGGGCACCAATACAACAAACCCCCAAGAGTTGATAAAGGGTATTGCAACCTTTTCCTGCAGGACTGGACAGCTATGATTAAACACTAAGAAAGTGTGAAACTAGTCAGCTCTAACCAGAATTTTGTGACTTGCTGTGCTGTATTTGGATTTTTGAAGATTTTACATAATAAAGGCTTTTTATTGGAGTGCTGCTGTCCAGAAGACTTGATCTTTTGTTTTGCCAGGACTGGAGAGCACTCAGGTTCTCGCCACTCACCTAATATGGTGCCCAATCATAGTGCCGCGACTGTGCTGGGCGATCTCAAGACGACTTCAAAGCAGACTTCCAAAATGACTTAGAACGGTTCCATTGTACAGAATGGGACGCGACTCGTCAGGCGGCTGAGACGCCTGACGAGTCGCCCTTGTGTGAATGGGGACTGAGGCTATCTGCCTGTTCTCTGAAACACCAGAACCATGTCCATTCTCCATACCACTTGGACTCCTAAAGCCCTGTACACATGGTCGGACTTCCATCGGACTTTTCCGTGGTTTTTTGTCCGAACGGAGTTGGTCGGGAACACCCATAGCATACACACCACAGGACTTTTCTGCAAACTTTCTTAAAACTTCTTACAACATCACTTGTTTTTTCTGCTCTTTTCTGATCTTTACTGCCACCCTTTCGTCAACTTCTGCTATTGTTGGTTGATTTTAACATTGGTTGTTTTGTCCATCGGACAAAAGTCCTATGGTTTTCTGTACACACGGCAGGACTTTGCTCCATAGGACTTTTGTTGGGCAAAAGTTTGTCCGTTCGCAGACCCAACTTTTGTCCGATGAAAACAAAACCAAACTCAAAAAAGTTTGTCCGATGGAGCGTACACACGGTCGGATTGTTGGTCCAACTTGCTTAAAACTAAGTTTGTTGGGCAAAAGTCCGACCGTGTGTACGGGCCTTTAAACTCAGGTTGTGAAGTGGAGAACTCCCAGCTCATTGGCTCCTTGAAAAATAGTTTTGCCCTTCTCCCTACAAAATGGGATCTGGAGAATGTTTTATGTATAGAAAAAAAAAACACAGAAAAGGGGCCTGGAGGAGCAGTGAGAGAGCCTATGGGCATTTCATGGTCAAACTGATGCAGTGGAATCGATACTACCTCCGGTAATTTTTTTGATAACTGCACTCTCACCTCGACCACAGAACTCCAAACATCCATTAAAGAACATCACAGGATTGCAGGGTCACCTGAAGGAGGTGAGCGAGCAGTCTATGTGGTGGTGGTAGGACCACTTTTCTTTGAAGTTTGTTTGAAGATTCATCACCCAAGCAATTTCTTCATGCACCACGTGGATTATATTTGTTTCATATGTTGGACTTGTTTATGATATTATATATCATCTGATACTGTTATTTGGCACTGTATTTTTATATTTCACTATTTTTCAGTTATACAGCGCTGCTACACTTATATCAGTTAATTTAAGGACATACTGATCCCATTATTGAATACGACCTTTGATGCCATTTTGTTTTTGTTCCATTGTCTAAGCCAGCGTTTCTCAACCTTTTTGCAGTTGGGCACCCCTGAAAAGTATTATCAAGTCTTAAGGCATCCCTGTCCAAGGCTTGGTTTATGTTACGGTGCGTCGTGGAACACATGCAAAATCACACTCATTCCTGACACACAGACAATGCTCTGCTTCTTAGGGGTGCCAATAATTATTAATAGTACCCCACACATTGGCAAACATGTGGTGCTTTTCGTGTGGCACAATAAAAAAAAAAAAAAAAAGGGTCATGACAACTTTCCCTGCATTTCTGCTGGTAGGGAAGCCTATTGAAATGAATGGGCTGCTCTACATGCAGCACGCATCCACACAGATGTGAACCAAGGGCTTGTTCACGTCTCAGGTTGGAGGAGTTGTAAAACCACATGGTTGAGCTGTTTTTACCATCCCCAACTGCTCCTCTTTTAGCTTCAGAGGCAGCAGCTGGTGGTGTACACTTGCTGCAGCTATACCCATGGTGAATGGGGTTGCACTGCAATCAAACCACAACTATATGCATTGCACGGTTGCGGTGTGGGGATGCTGTATTTACAGGCTTAAAACAGGTGGCGAGGAGGCCACATATTGCCTCTTAACCACCTGCCAAATGCCTCTGAAAAGCGATCTGAGCATTGATTGATTTTCAGAGGAGCAGCAGTCCTTGTTGCTATCACAAACAAGCCCTAAAAAATCAGCTCTGATGGTACAGGAATAGGGGGGGGGGGGGGGGTCGGGATTAAAAGTAACATATATGCACACACACACACACACACACCTATACATGCACACAAAACAGACATGCACACACACAAACATATAGACACACAGACACATGCGTACACACTCAGACATATACACACACATGCACACAGAGACATATGTATAAAGCCCTTTAAAAAGTTATCGTACAGTACCATTCCTCACACAGCCGGGTACTGCATTGTAGGGGGAAGCAGATAGCACAGCACACCCCCCTCCCTTTACTTTTCCTTTGCCGAGGCTGACAGAGCTCCCTCACGGTGCCGATGTACAGTTCAGCAGCGGATACGCAAGATCGGGCTCATCTGACAGCCCTTCTTTACCACACCTGAGGGCCTCTGGTGGCACACTGTTTGAGAAAGGCTGCTGTAAGCAGTCAAAGATGCTCACATGTTAATTTCCAAAGATCTAAAAACACCCTACTTTATGTTCAAGTTACGGGCCAATTTCATTGCTTAACAGTGACCTAAAGATATACACCATCATATATACTTATCCCCTTTTTATTTAATGCAGAACAAGTGGGATCTGTCCCACAATGTGAAGCATACTGCGCACTGTGCCATACTTGACAACTCCATAACAGAGCAGAAGCATATTGGTGCTTTAGCTGCAATACATTAGAACTATATGAACATGAGCTGAAATGCTAGAATATAATTTACAGCACATAGGTTGCACTTAAAAAAAAGAAAAATAAAAAAAAATAAAATAAGTTGTCAACCAGGTTCTTGGTTACTTGATTATATCGAATGTGATTACATACAATAAGCCTCATTTATAAAAGTGTTCAAGGGAACAATTGTCTGTTTATGACTTTCTACATTCCTTGGCTAGGGTGCACTAAAAAGACAGTCATGCGGCAATTATCATTGCAGAAATGAATTTTGCACTTAGGTGCACTTTAGGTTTACATTAGGATACTCTACCTACAGTCACTAATTTTTGCATGGCACCAAGACCAAGCAGGGCTTTTTTTCTCAGAGAATAGGTGCAGGAACTACGCCCTTTTTAAACCAATCTCGTCTCTACCCCTACCCACCTCCAAGTACCTCCCCTTGGTTCCACCCCCGACCTAGCCGCCCAGTACCGACCCTTTTAGAGAATACAGAACCAAGTATTATTTTGTGGTGCCAAGTAATTTGTATGCAATTTGTTAATAACAAAAAAAGCAGTGAAATAGATCCCCTAAAGCCAGCAACAATAGACCCCACACCAGCAACAATAGCTCCCCACCCCAGCAATGATAGACCCCCATTCCAGGCACACTAGATCCCCCCAGCGAAAACAGATCCACCAGCAACAAAAGATCTCCCCTCAGCGACACCCCAGTACACAATAGATCCCCCTACCATAATAAAAAGACCCCACCTCAGCAATAATATACCCCCCGACAACAATAGATTCCTCACACAACATTATACCCCCAGCCACAATAGATCCACCACAGCAACAATATACCCCCAGCAGAAACAACAGACCTCTCCCTCAAAACTAGATCCCTCCCAGCAACAATTAAGCCCCCTAGCAACAATAGACGCCCATGCAAAAATAGATCCCTACCAGTTACAATAGATCCCCCAGCAGTCAGCATCAAAGACCGTCCAGCACCCCTTGCCATTACATACATTCAGTGCTGGAGGTGCCGAAACTGCGTTCCCCCACGTTCCCCCTGAAAAAAAGCCCTGGCACTAAGGCCTAGTTCACAGCTACGTGTTATTAGTGCTTTTTGCACAAACGCCCATTGAACATGGTTCCCTATGGTACAAATCTATGGGGTTTTTTCAGCCGCTGCTTTTTTGGAAAGGGTCAGGGCCTTTTTTTTTTTTTAAACACAAAAAAGGGCGTTTTTGATTCAATAGACTTCAATGGAGAAGCGGCAGATAAGTATGTAGTGCGTTTTTGCTGCGTTTTGCATTTTTTTTCTGCCCAACAAATTGGCCAAAAAAGAAAAGCATAAAACGCTAAAGGCATAAAACGCAAAATGCACTGCAGAAACGGATCAAAAGCAAACTGCATAGGTCCGAACCAGGTCTAAAGTGGACTTTGTCTATTACTTTGCCTGTTTATTTTCAAAATGACACAAAATTGTTAGGGCTTGGGAGAACCTCCTAAGGCTCCATGTACACAGAAGCTGATAAACTGCAGTTAATGGGCGTTTTGCCGTTTTTTTAAAAAGCCCATTAACTGCACTCTATGTTAGCCTATGTGTTCATGTACACAAAGTTTTTTAGCTTTAATGAGCACTTTTTTCTGAACGCAAGAAATTTGCGTTCAAAGTGCCGTTTTTTCGGCAGAAAAAAACGCAAAACGCCGAAAAACGCTCAAACGCTGGCCGCGAGCGTTTTTTTTGCGTTTTTTGGTCCATTAAAAAAAATATTTAAAAAGCTATAAAAAGCTACACTGAAAAACGCTAATAAAAGCTAGTAAAAAAACGCTGATAAAAGCTAGCTTTTTCTGCTGCTTTAAAAACAACCGTTTTTGAGCTTCTGTGTACATGGAGCCTAACTGTTGCGTGGTTTGCAACGTGCATAATTCTGTTAATAGATCCCAACATTTACATAAAAATTTAGGTCACAATTTGCCCTAAAAAGAGAACGTCTTTACATTTTTGTAATAGGTAAGCATTTGATATTTTTACATGACATAATGTAAACAGGAGAGGTTTGACTGCTCTGGGAAAGCTTTAACATCTGGTCAGTGCAGACATTATTAGTGAGGCATGACAGACCCGTGTCTTGATCCTGCAGAATGCACTGAGCTAGAGTGATGTTGCTACAGCAACGAGGCGTGCTACATTAAGCTGTATCTTACTGCAGATGTTCTCAACTTATCAAGCATGTTTTACATGTTCACATTATGTAAAAATGATGATTTACCTCCAAACAAAGTTAAAGTAAGAACATTTCTGGTCTAATTAGAAATTGAAGATTACTTAAAAAGGCAAGCTGTTGAAAGCAAATAACTTCCTAGCAAACTATGAACCGATAACGAGCAACTTGACAACCTCACAAACTATGTACAGTATCTGATCTACAATTTTAAACATCCCATTTTACAATCTCATATGCACAATTATATGTTAAAGTGGAACATAAGACAACGTTTTGTAACTGAACTTCAAAAGAGAAAATTCCAAGCAGAAAAAACAAAAAACACCAGTACTGTATAGACATCACACCTGAATTTAACTTTATATCAACTTCTTACTATTGCCTTTACAACCGACTTCTTAAAAATCCATACATAGCAGGATTCAGAGAGGCAAGTACAGTACTAAGCACCAATCAGGAGCTGTGCACCTTACAAAGAAAAGGCAGTGCTTTATGCCTCCACCTGTTCACCATGGTCCTATTTGAAGTCCATGGTCCTAAAGAAATGGCTGCACACCATGCCCAAGTCTGAGTCCATTTTTTGTACAATCCAAAGTCACACACACTGGACAGTGATGGCTACAGATGGTTGACACTCTTCAAACAAGAATACTGTGCTTATTCATAAACAGTTGGTTATGAATAAGCACAGTATTCTTATGTGAAACACGTCAACCATTCGCACCCGTCACTGTCTGACGTGTGTCACTTTGGAATTGTTCAATAAATGGTCGCAGGCTTAGGCATGGTGTTCAGCCATTTCTTTCTTGATAGTAGTTTCACGGAAGTGAGCCGGGGCTAGCACCCATACATGGAGCCTAAATCACTTCACCTGGAGAGGCATCCTCCTTGTTTCCTTGACAGCATACATGTGGAAAGGGAAGGAAAAGCAGCTCATCTAAGGACCTGGATGGGGCCTATCCTGGATTACAGGTAATCTAATATAGTTCCATTACTAAAATTAACAGATCACACAAATCAGCACAGGGTTACAAAAAACAAACTGTTCTTATGTTCCCTTATGTGACCCAAAGCCTATACGACATAACTGCAAGCTGGTTGTGCCCAAGTTGATCGACAAATCAACTTGGTACATTCAGCCTGCCCATTAACGCTTCCAATCTCAGCCGGTTCCTGCTGAAGTGGCCAAGATTCAAACTGTGTTTAGCAGGCCTAAGGCAGGCCATACACGGTGCAAATTTCTTTCCTTCAACCACAGTTTGCAGGAAAAATTTGCACGATTCCCCCTGTCAACACAGACAGTGTTGACAGGGTAATCAGCAATTGTCTTCTCCCGGTTGGGGTGGGGGGGGAGAAGACCGTGATTATTGCTAGCGACTACAGCATGCCATTATCGAGAATCCTGCCGGCTGATTGTACCCAAGTTTATTAAATCGATGAACTTGGTACATTCCCATTATCTGGTCGAATCTCGGCAGGTTCAGCAGGAAATAGGAAGCAGAGGTTGTAAAATTTTTGTCACCCATATAATTACATTCTATACAAAGACACAGTTTTAAACAAGAGAACACGTCTTTTAAATGTTTTAGATCTTTTCTTAACATGCAGTTAAATGTACAAAAGTTTTAGGCAGGTGTGAAAAAATGCTGTGAATTAAAAATGCTTCCAGAAATAGAAGTGTTAATAGCTTATTTTTTATAAATTAACTCCCCTCTCTTCCCCTTCACACAGGGAAGGGGGAGGACAGAAACATTTAGGGCCAGTTCACACCAGACGCAATACCGTGCACATTTTTTCTGCACTAAAAATGCATGCACAGTGTTTTCCATGTAATCCAATGGCTCTTGTTGGCTCTAGTTCACACCATGCAGTCAGTTTCCGGTCAGTTTCTGGTGCAGAAACTGACCGGAAACTGACTGCATGGTGTGAACTAGAGCCATTGGAATACATGGAAAATACTGTGCATGCATTTTGTGCAGAAAAAAAGCACACGGAACTGAACGAAACTGCGTCTGGTGTGAACTGGCCCTTAAACAGTTTTTTACCTTAACCAATTCCCACCCGCCATATAGCAGAATGACGGCCAGAGAGTGGTTGTATTATCCTGACTGGGAGTCATATGATGTCAGTCTGACACACGGCATCTCTGATCCTGGTAAAGAGCCTATGACGTAGGCTCTTTACTATGTGATCAGCTGTGTCCAATCACAGCTCATTACATGGTAACCAGGAAGTGCTGTTTATCGGCTTTTCCTCTACTTGCGCTCACACAAGTAGAGGAGAGCCGATCGGCTGCTCGCCTGACAGGGGGGGGTCTGTGCTGATGATCAGCGCATTGATCATCAGTGCAGACCCATCAAGGGTGCCCACTAGAGCCCACCAGTAATGCCAATCTGTGCCTATTAGAAATGCAAATCTGTGCCGCCTCACCAGTGAAGGAGGAAAAACGTACTTATCTACAAAGTTTTATAGCAGAAACAAAAATTCTCAAAATTTTCCGTCTTATTTGTAGCGCAAAAAAGAAAAAACCCAGTGGTGATCAAATACCAACAAAAGAATGCTCTTTTTGTGGGGAAAAAAAATGATAAAAAAAATTTGTTTGGGTGCAGTGTTGCATGACCGTGCAATTGTCAGTCAAAATGCAACAGCGCTGAAACCTGAAAATTGGCATGGGCAGGAAGGGGGTGAAAGTGCCCTGTATTGTAGTGGTTATTGCAAGGAATGAATAAAAGTCGTTTTGAAGGCTGAGGTTTTTTACCTTCATGCATTCTATGCATGAAAGTAAAAAACGTTGTGTGCTGCTCCCCCCACAATACTCATCTGAGCCAACCAGTGATGTTGGATGTCATCACAGTGAGCCAATGAGGAGAGAGCGGGGCGCACAACTGAGCTGCAGCGCTATGTATCTTATGGATGTAAAGAGAAGGGCTCGGGAGCGAGCACACACTAGTGCCCCATGCAAGCGGCTTGCTATTGGGGGCACTGATCAAGGGGGAGAAGCCAGAAGTGGCGGCAGGGGACGGAAGAAGGGGTCACATGCCTGATGAAGGGATCCTGTGTGGCTTCAAAATGTTAATATTTGCTGTAATTAAATAGCTGTTGCAGAACTACAAGTCCCATCATGCCTCTGCCTTCATGAGTAATGCTTGTAACCGTTAGCCTTGAAAATGCCTCATGGGACTTGTAGTTTCGCAAAAAAACTGTAGGGCCACAGGTTGAGCACCTATGCTTTAGGCTCCATGCACACTGGGCTTAAAAAAACGTCTGTTCTCTTTGGAGTAAAAAACGTCCACATAGAGCATTTTTTGTACACAGTTTAGATGAGTTTAGGAGAGTTTTACGTTTTTTCTGCCAGTGAGCTCCAATCAGAAACGCGAATGAGAAAGTTTTTTTTCTGCCTCTAAACGTTGTCAAAATATGCCTCTTAACGTCCTAATGTGCATGGACACATAGGATAACTTTGAGCTGCCTGTAGAAGCAAAACACAAAACTCCTGTAGAAGCAATGTTTTTTAAGCCAGTGTGCATGGAGCCTTAAGGTAAAAAATGTTTTGGCTTTAGAAACACTTTAAAACCACTTTTAATTTCATAATCATACTGGAGAGCATAGGTTCCTTTTCAGGTTGTCTAACATTACATACATTAAGCTTTTAGAATATATTTATGCAGAAGGTGGAAAAATGTACATCTGGAGGAATGCCAGGGATAGAAGTCATAAATCATCCGATTGGAACCAGTGGGTTTTCTCATAGACTGCAGTAGGTAGATTAATACATGGTGGAACCAGTATATTTTGATATACAGATTATATAAATTGCTTTATAAAAAAGTACTGGTTATATGATTTTAAGTACACTTAAATAACCTGGACGCATCAAGATCTACACAAACCATGGCCCATATGTGATAATATTCACAAAAGTAACACCCACTTTTGCTCAAGTCTACTTTCACACCGAGGAAGGGGGGCGTTAGTGGTAATTTTATTTTGTAATAGTGGCGATTTTCGTCTGCTAGTGGGGCACTTTTAACCCCCGCTAGCAGCCCAATAAAGGATTAGAAGCGCCGTTGCCCATTCATTCCAATGGCAGGGGCAGTGGTGTATACACCACTCCCCCACCGCCCGAAAGATGCTGCTTGCAGGAGTTTTTCCAACGTCCTGCTAGCGCACCGCCCCAGTGTGAAAGCACTCAGGCTGCAGGGAAGGCGTTTTTCAGGCACTTTACAGGCGTTATTTTTAGCCCAAAACCGCCTTAAAAACACCCCAGTGTGAAAGTGGCCTAACCAGAAATGAAGGCTCATCCCGTTCACTTTCCTTCACATTTCATTATCCCCAAGGAAACAGACCATCATAAAAATTACACAGAGATTTATTCACTAAATTGGAGGGTACAAAATCTGTTGAAGCTGTGCATGGTAGCCAATCAGCTTCAAACCTCAGCTTGTTCAATTAGGCTTTGATAAAAAAAAAACTTAAAGAAATGGAAGCAGTCTGGTTTCTATGCAGAGCTGCACAAAATTTTGCATTCTCCCGTTTTACTAACGCCCCGTCCACAACTGAGAGATTTTCTGCTTGCGGGCCAGTTCACATCACATGCAGTCCAGTGCAATTTTTTTTCTGCATCGAAAATACATGGAAAGTAGGTCATATGGTTTCCAATGGCATAGTTCACACCAGTGTGGTCAGTTCCAGGGCGTTCCCGTTCGAGAAAAAAAAAAGTAGAACATGCTGTATTTTTCCTGCGCTGAACTGTACTGGAACCGAAACATATCGGCCGATAATGGCCCTTTCGGCAGAAAGCCGAAATAGAATTTGTGTCGATACTGGCGCCGAAAATCGCGCATGCGCAGTAGAGACGGCAGAACCAGCGGGTGACGTCACTCGTGTGGGCGGCGTGCACATTCTTCGCGGTTAATACGCCGCACTCCTAAGCACGTTCCCTGCTGAGACGCTGGCACCTTCCCCGCGGACGCTCCTCCTCGTGCTTGTGAGACGCTGCCGGGACCCGAGAGACGCTGCCGGGAAGCGAGAGACGCTGCCGGGAAGCGAGAGACGCTGCCGGGAAGCGAGAGACGCTGCCGGGACCCGAGAGACGCTGCCGGGACCCGAGAGACGCTGCCGGGACCCGAGAGACGCTGCCGGGACCCGAGAGACGCTGCCGGGAAGCGAGAGACGGCTGGCTTCATAGAGGGCTGCACATAGCATACTCAAGTACAAGACTGGGCACTGTCACTCCTGGATGGCTACCATTACTATTCGCCGGTGAGCTTTGCTGCTTTTGCCTTCTTAAACTGACAGAAACAAACTAGTAATTTTATTTCTTGATTATATAGTACTAGAACTGAGTCTGACTATTTAAAATGACTGTGTGTCTGCACTGCAGTACATCTGATCTGACTTGTAGCATAAAAAATTATATAATTGAACTGAGTGATTAAATATGATTTGAAATGGAATGGATTGTGTGACAGGAGGGTCACTTTGGACACAGGGTGAGCCAGGAAATAATGGACATTAAGAAATATATCTTGGGCTACCTAAAATGGGTCTGTAATATTTATCCACCATATCCCCAAGGATATCTGTAAAGGACTATTTACTGTTTCTGAACTCAACAGGTTAATTGAGAGATACTGAGGTGTTCAGCCTCAATCACCTGTCTGCCTAGTGTAATGCTAATCCCAGCTTCTAAAAGACCTGTTCATTGTTTGTGGTGATTTACATTATATTGTCCATTGTGGTTTGGGGGAATTAAGCCTATAATTATAGGTTGTGGAACTAGCAGCAGACGGGTTAATTGAAGAGATGTTGATGAATCACCTGCATACTTGTGTGTATTGTACTCAACAGACAGACTGGCTACAAAACCCTTTCATTGTAAATGTGTATTGGGGCTTGTTGTGTTGTGGGTGGAGCTGGACCATTGTTCATGGTAAACTAATGCAGTATTGGATGGGTATAAAAGTTACAATGTTTTTCTCAATAAAGTCATTCGATGCTAGGAAGATACAGAGTGCGTCTCGTTCTTCCAGAAGGATTAATTCCTATGGGAAGGGGTCTTCTGGCTGTGGAGGATCGACAGTGAAGTTGTGTCCAGGAGAGGGAAGGGATCTAAACGGCGTTACCCCCTTTCGTATTTGGGGTGCCGTTACAGATTGCAAGCAATTTTTTTTTTTGGAGCTATTCTGTAGTATACAGTATAAAGTTCATGCGCTTGCTTTTATTGAATGTGTCACTTTGACAGCGTAGTAAAAGTTATACAGTACTGACATGACAGCTAGCGCATGAATTTTTTAAACATGACAGTAGGCAATAAATATATAATATATTATATTTCATATATATATATATATATATTAATAATTATATTTATTGCGTACTGTCATGTTTAAAAAATTCATGCGCTTACTGTCATGTCAGTGTCGTATAACTGTATGACTTGTAATACTACGCTGAGACAAAGGGGTTGATTTACTAAAACTGGAGAGTGCAAAATCTGGTGCAGCTGTGCATAGAAACCAGCTTCCGTTTTTTTTTTTGTCAAAGCTTAGGCCGGGTTCACACTGGGGCGACAAACGCTCCGACATTGGAAGCTCATGCGCATGACGTGTGAAAATCAATGTTTCCCTATGGGAGCCGTCTTAACTGGTCCGACACATGTCGGTCCGACTTTGAGAATGCTCCCTGTACTACTTTGGTCTGACTTTGATCCGACTTCAGCCCATTGACTATCATTGAAGTCGGATCAAAGTCGGACCGCAGTCTTGCATGATCCGACTTTGGCATGCAACTTGTGCTCTGCTGCTCGAGGGGGAACTCCACGCCAAATTTTAAATAAAAAACCGGCATGGGTTCCCCTCCAGGAGCATACCAGGCCCTTGGGTCTGGTATGGATTTTAAGGGGAACCCCTTATGCCAAAAAAAACGGCGTGGGGGTTCCCCCAAAATCCAAACCAGACCCTTATCCGAGCACGCAACCTGGCAGGCCGCAGGGGAAGAGAGAGCGGTCCCCCTCCCTCCTGAACCGTACCATGCCGCATGCCCTCAACATGGGGTGTTTCGTGCTCTGGGGCAGGGGGGCGACCTGCGGCCCCCCCACCCCAAAGCACCCTGCCCCCATGTTGATGAGGACAGGGCCTCTTCCCGACAACCCTGGCCGTTGGTTGTCGGGGTCTGCGGGCGGGAGCTTATCGGAATCCGGGAGCCCCCCTTTAATAAGGGGGCCCCCAGATCCCGGCCCCCCACCCTATGTGAATGAGTATGGGGTACAACGTACCCCTACCCATTCACCTGGTGGAAAAAAAATGTAAATAAAAAACACACACAGCTTTTTAAAGTAATTTATTGCACAGCTCCGGGGGTCTCCAGTGTCGTCTCCGCGCTCTCCGGTTCTTTCTTCTGCCGGGCCTCCGCTATCTTCTTCCAGCTCTTTTGCTAGCGGGGCCCGGTCTTCGCCGTCGCCTTCTTCTTCTCCCGCTCTCCGGTTCTTTCTTCCGCCGGGCCTCCGCTATCTTCTTCCAGATCTTTTGCTAGTGGAGGGGCCGGTCTTCCCGTCGCCGTCTTCTTCTCTCTTCTTCTCCTCGATGTTGACTCGTCGCTTCCTCCCACTGTAATACTGGCTGTTCGCTCCACTCCGAATTAATATAGGCTTCTCATGGCGTCACAGTCACATGCTCCGGGTGGCCCCGGAGCATGTGACTGTGACGTCATGGGAGCATGTGACTGTGACGTCATGGGAGCATGTGACGTCATGGGAGCATGTGACTGTGACGTCATGAGAAGCCTATATTAATTCGGAGCGGAGCGAACAGCCAGTATTACAGCGGGAGGAAGCGACGAGTCAACACCGAGAAGGAGAAGAGAGAAGAAGACGGCGACGGGAAGACCGGCCCCTCCACTAGCAAAAGAGCTGGAAGAAGATAGCGGGGGCCCGGCGGAAGAAAGAACCGGAGAGCGGGAGAAGAAGGCGACGGAGAAGACCGGGCCCTGCTAGCAAAAGAGCTGGAAGAAGATAGCGGAGGCCCGGCAGAAGAAAGAACCGGAGAGCGCGGAGACGACACCGGAGACCCCCGGAGCTGTGCAATAAATTACTTTAAAAAGCTGTGTGTGTTTTTTATGGACATTTTTTTCCCACCAGGTCAATGGGTAGGGGTACGATGTACCCCATACTCATTCACATAGGGTGGGGGGCCGGGATCTGGGGGCCCCCTTATTAAAGGGGGCTCCCGGATTCCGATAAGCCCCCCGCCCGCAGACCCCGACAACCAACGGCCAGGGTTGTCGGGAAGAGGCCCTGTCCTCATCAACATGGGGACAGGGTGCTTTGGGGTGGGGGGGCCGCAGGTCGCCCCCCTGCCCCAGAGCACCAAACCCCCCATGTTGAGGGCATGCGGCCTGGTACGGTTCAGGAGGGAGGGGGTGCTCTCTCGTCCCCCCTCTTCCCCTGCGGTGTGCCAGGTTGCGTGCTCGGATAAGGGTCTGGTTTGGATTTTGGGGGGACCCCACGCCGTTTTTTCGGCGTAGGGGTTCCCCTTCAAATCCAGACCAGACCCAAGGGCCTGGTATGCTTCTGGAGGGGGAACCCATGCCGGTTTTTTATTTAAAATTTGGCCTGGAGTTCCCCCTCAAGATTCATACCAAACACAGTGCCTGCTATTGGCGGGGATCCAAGTCGGATCCCCGTTCATTGAAAGTCGGACATATGTCGGCTTCATGTCGCAGGGCAAAGTCGGATCCAAAGTAGGACGGCTGTCGTGTCGCACTAGTGTGAACCCAGCCTAAAACAAACTGAAGTTAGAAGCTGATTGGCTACCATGCACAGCTGTATCAGATTTTTCACTCTCCAGTTTTAGTAAATCAACCCTATAGTGACCAATTCAATGAAAAGGTGCATGAAGTATACTACAGAATAGCTCCAAAAAATAAAATGGCATGCAATTGCAATTTGCAAGCAATCCATTGCAAATCAAATTTATTCAGTTCAATTATATTTTTTGGGTACACGTCAGATGTACTGCAGCACAGACATAACTAACTACCTTGCATGCCAAGAGCAGCGCCATTAACCACTTAAGCCCCGGACCATTTGGTAGCTAGAGGACCAGAGGTGAATTCAGAATTTTGCACTGCGCTGCTTTAACTGTAAATTGTGCGGACATGCAATGTTGTACCCAAACTAAATTTGCGTCCTTTTCTTCCCACAAATAGAGCTTTCTTTTAATGGTATTTGATTGCCTCTGCGATTTTTATTTTTTGCGATATAAACGGAAAAAGACCGAAAATTTGGAAAAAAAATGATATTTTCTACTTTTTGTTATAAGAAAAATCGAATAAACTCAATTGTATTCATACATTTAGGCCAAAATGTATTCAGCCACATATTTTTAGTAAAAAAAATGTCAATAAGCGTATATTTATTGGTTTGCGCAAAAGTTATAGAGTTTACAAACTAGGGTACATTTTCTGAAATTTACACAGCTTTAAATTTATGACTGCCTATCTCATTTCTTGAGGTGCTAAAATGACAGGGCAGTACAAAACCCCCCCAAATGACCCCATTTTGGAAAGTAGACACCCCAAGGAAATTGCTGAGAGGCATGTTGAGCCCATTGAATTTTTTATTTTTTGTCCCAAGTGATTGAATAATGACAAAAAAAAAAAAAAAAAAAAAAAATTACTAAAAGTTGTCACTAAATGATATATTGCTCACACATGCCATGGTTATATGTGGAATTTCACCCCAAAATACATTTTGCTGCTTCTCCTGAGTACGGGGATACCACGTGTGGGACTTTTTGGGAGCCTAGCCGCGTACGGGACCCCGGAAACCAAGCACCGCCTTCAGGATTTCTAAGGGCGCAAATTTTTGATTTCACTCCTCACTACCTATCACAGTTTCGAAGGCCATAAAATGCCAAAATAGCACAAAACCCCCCCAAATGACCCCATTTTAGAAAGTAGACACCCCAAGGAAATTGCTGAGAGGCCTGTTGAGCCCATTGAATATATTTTTTTTGTCCCAAGTGATTGAATAATGACAAAAAAAAAAAAAAAAATTACAAAAAGTTGTCACTAAATGATATATTGCTCACACATGCCATGGTTATATGTGGAATTACACCCCGAAATAAATTTTTCTGCTTCTCCTGAGTACGGGGATACCACATGTGTGGGACTTTTAAGGCCCCATGCACACGAGACGCAGGTGCAAACTCTGCTGAACACACGTTTTTAAACGCTGAAACCGGCGTTTATAAACGCGCGTTTTGCCGCGTTTGCGGCCGCGTTTAGCGGCGTTTAACCGCGTTTGCGTTTATAAGCGTTTCATCATAGACCCTCCCTAAGCTCAAAAAACAGTAAATTTTAACCATTTCAGCCAGTTTGTGAGACCAGAGTGAGTAGCAGCAGCTGAGAGAGCAGCAGTGTACTTGTATTTAGCGTATCACTTGCCACATCATCTGCCACAAGTTGTGGATTGTCCACTTGCCACGTCACCTGCCACGTCACCTGGCCACATCACCTGGCCACGTCACCTGGCCACGTCACCTGCCACAAGTTGTGGATTGTCCACTTGCCACGTCACCTTGCCACATCACGTGCCACGTCACCTGCCACAAGTTGTGGATTGTCCACTTGCCACGTTACCTGGCCACGTCACCTGGCCATGTTACCTGCCACGTCACCTGGCCACGTTACCTGCCACGTCAGCTGGCCACGTCACCTGCCACAAGTTGTGGATTGTCCACTTGCCACGTCACCTGGCCACGTCACCTAGCCATGTTACCTGCCCACATTACCTGCCACGTCATCTAGCCACGTCACCTGCCACAAGTTGTGGATTGTCCACTTGCCACGTCACCTGGCCACGTCACCTGCCACAAGTTGTGGATTGTCCACTTGCCACGTCACCTGGCCACGTCACCTAGCCATGTTACCTGCCCACATTACCTGCCACGTCATCTAGCCACGTCACCTGCCACAAGTTGTGGATTGTCCACTTTCCACGTCACCTGGCCACATCACGTGCCACATCACCTGCCACAAGTTGTGAATTGTCCACTTGCCACGTCACCTGCCACGTCACCTGGCCACGTCACCTGCCACAAGTTGTGGATTGTCCACTTGCCACGTCACCTGGCCACGTCACCTGGCCACGTTACCTGGCCACGTCACCTGCCACGTCACCTGCCACAAGCTGTGGATTGTCCACTTGCCACGTCACCTGGCCACGTCACCTGGCCACATCACCTGACACAAGTTGTTGATTGTCCACTTGCCACTTTACCTGACACAAGTTGTGGATTGTCCACAATGCGATGCAAGCAATTACAGTTTTCTTTTATATTTTTTAATAGTTTTTCATCATTTGCCATCATTTTTGAGATTTCTAATGTTAAAAAATAGGTCACCTTTAAAAACGCTTATAAACGCAAACGCGGCAAAACGCCGGTACCGCGTTTAGCCGCGTTTAGCCGCGTTTAGCAGCGTTTAGCGTCTGAAACGTGAAAACTTTTGCGTCTGAACCCATTTTTTTGCTTCTGGAAAAACGAAGTTAAACGCAACTGCTTGTAAACGCCAAAAAACGAGAGTGTGTGCATGGACACATAGGATAACATTGAATGGGTTCAGGAGCAGTTGAAAAAAGCGTCCAACTGCCTCTGAACGCGCGTTCAACAGCAAATAACAGCGTCTCGTGTGCATGGGGCCTTAGGAGCCTAGCCGCGTACGGGGCCCAGAAAACCAAGCACCGCCTTCAGGATTTCTAGGCACAAATTTTTGATTTCACTCCTCACTACCTATCACAGTTTCGAAGGCCATAAAATGCCAAAATCGCACAAAACCCCCCCAAATGACCCTATTTTGGAATATAGACACCCCAAGCTATTTGCTGAGAGGAATGGCGAGTATTTTACAGCTCTCATTTGTTTTTGAAAATGAAGAAAGAAAATATATATATATATATATATATATATATATTTTTTTTTCAATTTTCAAAACTTTGTGACAAAAAGCGAGATCTGCAAAATACTCACAATACCTCTCAGCAAATAGCTTGGGGTGTCTACTTTCCAAAATGGGGTCATTTGGGGGAGTTTTGTGCTATCTGGGCATTCCATGGCCTCCGAAACTGTGATAGGCAGTGAGAAGTGAAATCAAAAATTTACACCCTTAGAAAGCCTGAAGGCGGTGCTTGGATTTTGGGGTCCCGTACGTGGCTAGGCTCCCAAAAAGTCTCACACATGTGGTATCCCCGTACTCAGGAGAAGCAACAGAATGTATTTTGGGGTGTAATTCCACATATGCCCATGGCATGTTTGAGCAATATATCATTTAGTGACAACTTTGTGCAAAAAAAAAAAAAAATTGGCGTTTTTCCGCAACTTGTGTCAACATATAAAATATTCCATGGACTCGACATGCCTCTCAGTATATAGCTTGGGGTGTCTACTTTCCAAAATGGGGTCATTTGGGGGGTTTTGAACTGTTCTGGCATTTTATACACAACATTAGGAAGCTTACATCCACTCTAACCACTTGAAGACAAAGCCCTTTTTGACACTTTGTTTACATGAAAACATTTTTTTTTTTGCAAGAAAATTATGTTGAACCCCCAAACATTATATATATTTTTAAAGCAAAGGCCCTACAGATTAAAATGGTGGGTGTTGCATTTTTTTTTCTACACAGTATTTGCGCAGCGATTTTTCAAACGCATTTTTTGGGTTAAAAAATACACTTTTTTTAATTTTAATGCACTAAAACACACTATATTGCCCAAATGTTTGATGAAATAAAAAAGATGATCTTAGGCCGAGTACATAGATACCAAACACGACATGCTTTAAAATTTCGCACAAACGCGCATTGGCGACAAACTACATACATTTTTAAAAGCCTTTAAAAGCCTTTACAGGTTACCCCAGTAGATTTACAGAGGAGGTCTACTGCTAAAATGATTGCCCTCGATCTGACCTTCGCGGTGATACCTCACATGCATGGTGCAATTGCTGTTTACATATGACGCCAGACCGACGCTCTCGTTCGCCATTGGGCAAGAGCAGGGCAGGACAGGGGTGCTTTTTTTTTATTATTAATTTTTCTTTTATTTTTAAATTGTTCCTTCCAAGTATTTTTTTTTTAATCATTTTTATTGTTATCTCAGGGAATGTAAATATCCCCTATGATAGCAATAGGTAGTGACAGGTACTCTTTTTTTGAAAAAACTGGGGTCTTCTAGACCCTAGATTTTTCCTCTGCCCTCAAAGCATCTGACCACACCAAGATCGGTGTGATAAAATGCTTTCCCAATTTCCCAATGGCGCTTTTTATATCCGGGGGGGGGGCATTCCCTCCCACTGCTTGTAAAAGCAGTCCAGAGGCTAATTAGCCGCTAGGATTGCTTTTACATGAAAGCCGGCCGCAGGCTGAAAAGAATGATACCAAGATGATACCTAAACCCGCAGGCATCATTCTGGTATAAACATTCAAAGTCCAGCAACATACCAGTACGTTGCTGGTCCTTGTTGGACATGTATTGTAATCTTTTTATTTCATGCAGCCAGTTGGCTGAACGAAAAAAGAGATTGATCGGTGGGTATGCCCACCATTAGAATACCGCCCTTCATCCACCCACTTCCAATGATGGGCATACACGCACCATTTATATATGCCGAAGCATGGGGGCATCCTCCCGCAAAAAAGTTATGCCGCACACACATGGTCGGACTTTTCCACGGGCAAGCCTCCGTCGGAATTTCGACCGTATGTACGCGGCATTAGGAGCAAAATCGCTCCTCCGCCCCTGCTGCCCCAATGCTTCGGCATATTTGCTTTTTTTTTTTTTTAACTGTGGTGGTGAAATCACCTCCTACAGCACTGGAGTCGCAGGGATCAGGCCTGTCTCTGCGAACGCTGCAGTTATGTGTGTTTTTGTTTTGTAAGTGACAGTGATCGATCGATACTGCACTTGGGTGGCCTGGGCTGGACGGAGGGGCAAAACGCAGGTGCCAGCAGGTATCTGGGCTGATCCCGCTAACACTGCGTTTTTGGGAACCCTAAACTGCTGGGGACGCTAGTATGGATCTGATCAGATCAGATATTGATCTGTTCAGATACTATACCACTAAGGGGGGTGTATGCTTCACGCGTGGGTGTTAGCGTTACTGGCACTAACCTGACGCTGCCTGGGGTGTGACTCAGACCCTCTCTGACGCTAAAACCTAATTGATATCACCCGCCGGGCGATCAGGGGGTTAAACCTTTATTGGGTTATATACACGGCGGGTGCCCTGACACTATAAAAAGCAAACTAACTAACCAGCGTCACCCGTAACACTTATATGGTGATCACTGGTGAAAGGGTTAACTGGGGGCAATCAGGGGGTTAAAACCTTTATTAGATAATATATGGGGGTACCTGACGCTATATAAAAACCTGCGGCGAACCAAAAAAAAATTACCAGCTACCGATCTGCATCACCGACACTAAGACAGCGTTTAGAAAAACAATTGCTTAGCGACAGTGGTGATAGGGGGTGAAAGGGTTACCTGGGGGGCGATCAAGGGGGTTAAACCTTTATTAGATAATATATTGGGGTACCCGACGCTATAAAAACCTGCGGCGAACCTAAAAAAAATTACCGGATACCGATCTGCATCACAGACACTAAGACAGCGTTTAGAAAAACGATCGCTTAGTGACAGTGGTGATAGGGGGTGAAAGGGTTACCTGGGGGGCGATCAAGGGGGTTAAACCTATATTAGATAATATATTGGGGTACCTGACGCTATAAAAACCTGCGGCGAACCTAAAAAAAATTACTGGCTGCCGATCGGCATCACTGACGCTAAGACAGCGATCAGAAAAATGATCGCTAAGCGACAGTGGTGATAGGCGGTGAAAGGGTTATCTGGGGGGTGATCAGGGGGTTAAACCTTTATTAGGGGGGGTTAGGGGGCTACACTGGACCTAAGACTAAACTTTGGTGACACTTTTACAGTCACAAATGTCACTGATTGCAGTGATCACTAAATAAATGGTCACTGCAATCAGTGACGCTGTGACTGGGGGCTGGGGGGGTGATCTGGGGTGTCTGGGGGGGCGATTTATGTCCCTATGTGTCCTGGTGTCAGTGTAGTGTTGTGTGCACTGACCTGATGTCTTCTCTTGTACGGCGCTCGGTATATGTGAGCGCCGCACCAGAGATGACATCACTTCCTCCTGCTCCCTCTGTCTGACACAGACAGAGGGGGCATTTCCATTCGCCGGGACCGATCGCGAGGGGGTGGCCAGAAACGAATGGCTGCCCCCTCATCCCGGAACGCTCCCGGACACTTAGCCACCGCTCACTGTATAGGAGGGGGGTCCGATTGGACCCCCCAACTATACAAAGGCAATCACGTATGCTCTACGTGATGGCACCGACAGGCACAATTCTGCCGACGTATATATACAGTGAGCGGTCGTTAAGTGGTTAAAAAGAAAAAAAAATATATATATTTATTTTTTTCTTTTTTTAAAAGCTGCCTCCTGGGGTTTAGTTATTAAATTGATTTTGTTCTCCCCCCCCCCCCTCCCTCAGATTTCACTCCAACTATAAATCATTCGATGCTATTATTCTACGTTACAAGCAAAGGTGGACCATGTCTGCAGTGTGGAAAGGTTTTAAAGTTTCTGATAAAGACCCCAAATTTGCAATCTGTACTCTTTGTTCAACAGAAATTTCAAGAGGGGGTATAGTGCCAAAGAATTTTTCAACAACAGGTTTGATACACCACCTGAAAACACGTCATCCAGTTCAGCATTCAGATTACAAGAAAACAGCGCCACTTTCAAAAAGTGCCTCAGGCTTAACACCATCTCTGTGGCCACAGTCTTTGAAAAGGTTAAAAAATATGCAAGTGACAGTCCCAAAGCTCGTGCCATTACAGCTAAAATTATGGAATTTATTGCATTAGACGACCAGCCATTCTCTATTGTGGAGGACATTGGATTCCGTAGGCTCATGCAACATATTGAGCTGATACCATACTTAACAGATACCAGTCTACATGAATTGTTTAGCAGTGTTAGAAAACACGTTCAGGAGCCCATGACTACCGACATCATAGCAATCAGTTTTACTACCAACATTTGGAGTTCAGATGTCAGTCCAACGAGCATGCTCAGCCTGACAGCGCAGTGGATAGATGACAAATTTCAATTGCAAAACATCCTACTTAACGCACGTGAGTTTGTTGGATCACATACTGCAGCAGCAATATCTGATGCTTTAAAAACCATGCTTGACACTTGGCACATTGAGAAGTCCTAAAGTGCATTTGATTGTCCGAGATAATGCACGGAACATTGCAAAGGCAATGGAGGACAGTGAACTTCAAAGCATACCATGCATGGCACACACGCTACAATTGGCTGTGAATGAAGGATTGCTGAGTCAGCGCACCATATCTGATATCGTATCAAAAGGAAGAAAAATTGTGGGTCACTTTAAGCATTCTCCGCTTGCTTGTTCCAGATTACAAGCTTTGCAAATGCAGTTTGGAATGGCACCGAAACGACTGCAGCAAGATGTAGCCACTCGTTGGAACAGATTACGAGCTGCCAGCAACACTGAGTGCACATCAGTGGACGTTGGTTGAAAACAGTTTGTCTCTTCTATCTCCATTTGAACAGTTAACAAAAGAAATAAGCTCAACGAATGCTTCCATTGCTGAAGTTATCCCCTTGATTACTGCACTGAAGTGTCTGCTTGGAAAAGAGGTAGAAACAGACCATGGCGTAAAAACTGCTAAAACCACTCTACTGGAGGCCGTTACCAACCGGTTTCAAGACACCAAGTCCAACCCTCTGTACTGCATTGCAACAGTTCTAGATCCTCGATTTAAAGAGCATTACGTTAATGTGGAGAAAAAGCAGCATGCACAGGAAATGATACAGGCACAAATGGAGGTGATGGAAGCATCTAGTGAAGGAGTTTCGAGGTGTCGCACAGAGGAAAGTGAGAAACGGTCGCATACTGAAGAGGAACACACTCCCTCCATATCTGATATGTTTGAAGAAATTTGACACGAATGCACCCCAATCCATAGCGGTGCCACAACAAGTGCAGCTACCCAACAGCTGAACAGCCTATTGCCAGAAGCGACAATCCCCTTGAGTACTGGCGCAACAACAAAGAACGTTTTCCCTTGCTTGCACAGATTGCACGCAGATATTTATCTGCCCCATGCACCAGTACAGAGAGTGAGAGACTATTCAGTCTAGCATCTCATATTCTTGATGAGAAGAGAAACCGTCTCTCCTGTGAGAAAGCTGAACAACCTTTGATCTTAAAGCGAAATCTGCCACTTTTACTGAAATAGATTTAAAAATCCGTAGCATAGACCAATTCATTTACCATGTTGAACATAGTAAATGAATTGGTATTGGACTGTGCTATTGGAACATACAACATAGTATGACTGACTACCTAGTATGTTCCAATTGTCTAGTTGTGCCATTTGTTGGTTGTTCATTGTAGTTCTTCTACAGTTTTTTTAACTTGTTTTCAATTTAAGAGAGAACTCCAGATTTTGAACTACTGTACCATAGTTTGTTGCTGTTGGGCCAAACTATGTCTCTCCCTAAGCTGTCAGCCCGCTGCACGTGCAAATGCAAAACTGTATGTTCTGTATCTGTGGCTGTCTACATACTACAGTATTATACCGCACTGTGTTCCGGGTATGGGTGGTGACTTCCATAAACAGACTAGTCTACATTGCTTGCTGCGATTGGCTGAGCACCGCTGCTGTAGACTAGTCTGTGTTCCAGGATGTCTCCGCCCATACCCAGGGCCGGAACACAGTGCGGTCTACTGTATGACTATGTATGTAACCCGCAGATACATTACATACACTTTTAGATCGCACATCCAGCCGCTGACACCTTAGGGAGAGAACTTGGGGGAAAAAACTGCTAGTTCTCATTTAAGTTGAAAGAAAATAATAAAATAACAATTTTATAATAGCATAGTACTGTACTAGGTTATATTTACAGAAACTGAAACAGAATAACGGCCTTCTGCCATATTTCTGTTATGTTAGTTGAGAGTTGTTCTTTAAAAAGTTAGACATAGTTTGTTCTGTTGTTGGGCCAAACTATGTCATTGTCTCTCCCTAAGCTGTCAGCCCGCTGCATGTGCAAAACTATGTTCTGCATCTGTGGCTGTCTACATACTACACTATACCGCACTGTGTTCCGGGTATGGACGGAGACTTCCAGAAACACAGACTAGTCTACATTGCTTGCTGTGATTGGCTGAGCACCGCTGATGTAGACTAGTCTGTTTTCCAGGATGTCTCCACCCATACGGGGCCGGAACACAGTGCGGTCTACTGTATGACTATGTATGTAACCCGCAGCTACATGCATACACTTATCGCACATGCTGGAACCTTAGGGAGAGAGAACTGAATTACTAGTTCTGATGTAAGTTGGAAATTAATAAAATATAAAAAAGTCAGTCTTTTGGCATTTTTAGATTAATATTAATTATTTTATTAATATTATATATTATTATTATTTTTATGCCTGTTTATTTGGTATGGTGGTGCAATGTGCACTGACTGCAGTTTTATTTTTATTTTATTTTTATCTTCTGTGTCCACTGTCCAATTTATGTGGGTTACTTTAATAAAGTACTTTTTGACATTACTGGATTGTACCATTCTTTTCTTCCTAAAATGAATGATTAGGTTGAATATAAATAATATAACGAATACGAATGAAACACATTTTTGTATATCCAATAATTTTTTGGGGTAATATATTAAAAAGCATATTTCGGTTTTGGTACCAATCAAGATTTATTTTTGGCAGGGTTGTCCCATACCACTTTAAGACCGAGTACAAGTACAATACTTTTTTTCAAGTAC
Organism: Rana muscosa; assembly: GCA_029206835.1. NCBI lineage: Eukaryota > Metazoa > Chordata > Amphibia > Anura > Ranidae > Rana > Rana muscosa. The sequence goes on along the minus strand of CM055122.1, from coordinate 654,751,318 downwards.
TCGCTGATACCGAATACGATACTTTTTTTATGTCATGTGACAGTGGCACGTATCAGTATTTTCTTTTTTTACTATCTTTTGTTATGGTTTTTTACAATGCTTTCTTGGAGGGGGGGGGGGGGATGGGGGGCGGGGAGGAGTGGATGGTGTCAGTGTGTTTTTTGTTTGAATTTTTATTCTTTTTTACAATTAATTCTTTTTTATTGCAGTTTTTTTATATTTTTAGCCCTGTTGGGGGGGCTTTGGTGAGATCAGGGGTCTTAACAGACCCCTGGCATCTCCGCTTTGAGACAGAGAAAGGGACCAAGGACACATATTCCCCAATCCCTTTCTCAGCTGCACTGAAAATGAATGGACAGGAGACAGAGGCTCCTCTCCATTCATAAACTGAAGCATCGTAAACACAGGTTACAATGTTTGTTATATGAATGGACAGAGTCAGTGATCACAGACTCTGTTCATTCGGAAAAGGTAGGAGCCGGGTTTAGCGGCTCCTACCTCCGCTCTCCATCCTGACAGAGGGGGCGGAGGAGGATATGGAGGGTGACACGGAGTGCAGAGGGGGACATGGAGGGTGACTCCGAGCGAGGAGGAGGATAGCAGCAGCGCGGAGGGGGGGACACGGAGCACGGAGGGGGAGAGCAGAGTAACAGAAGAGGACAGCAGCAGCGCGGAGGGGGAGAGCAGAATAATGGAGGAGGACAGCAGCAGCACGGAGGGGGAACACAGAGCGCGGAGGGGGAGTGCAGCACGGATGGGGGAACTGGAGGATACAGGGACAGTCAGCGGTGATCGTGCGGTTTTGGGGGAGTTACAAGCACCAATCACACTGTATAGATTTCACTAAAACAGCTGAAAAGGGGGGTGTCCGGGAAGAAGCTGTTAGGCTGTATTGAAATCTATACAGGGAGATCGGTGCTTGTAACTCCCCTTGTCGCAATGATCATCCCTGACTGCCCAAGTATCGGGTTAAGCATCGGAGCATTTTCCCCGAGTACAAGTACTCAGGGAAATGCTTGGTATCGGTATCGATACTAGTATCGGGACAACCCTAATTTTTCTGCACCAAAAAAAAACATTCGGTGCATCCCTAGGTAAAACGCATAAAAAATGCACCGGAACCCATCAAAAATGCATCAAACACACACCGGACCCCAGTACAGTGAAAGAAAACAGGAAAAGAGAAAAAGAAAAAAAAAAAAGCACCTGCAATGCATTCAAAAACGCATCAAAAATGCACCGGACTGCATCAAACACACATTAAAATCGCGAAATAAAGTGTGTTTTTGTGGTGTGAACCAGCCCTGAAGCTTGTAGCTCAAACGCTGAACAAGCCAAATCTCATCGATTTCAAATGGCCCCTGTTTAAATCTCAGTGTTCTGTCGCCTGAAGCAAAAACGCCTGAATCTCCAAAAAGTACATTTTTTTTGGCAGATTACAAACCTTTTTGGCCGCATAGATTTTAATAGAAAAGCCTGACTTGAGAATTTCTATGGGATAGATTTAGGGATCCTCATTCTGCCTGCCTGTAATAGGTGATCACAGGGCACCGGCGGACATCCGCTCGAACCGTGGGCATGCTCCCGCAGCAGGCGCATGCCGTGTGCCCGCCACTGCGCCTGTGTGATCCGACGTAGACCTATGTATAACAACGGCGACTGGTCTGCAAACCGTAAAAAAAAAAAGCTTGAAAAAAACGCCAGTAAATCGATACGCTCAGGTGCGAATGGAGCCTCAATCAACCTCATTGTGTGTTACTGTCAAATTTTTGCTGCTGCCTGTGACCCCTGAGATTCCCTTTCACTACTACCCTGCCAAGATCTACACAACAGACCGCATTAAAAAAATCCTCTGCAAAAAATAAAAAAAAGTTAAGGCTAGAGTTAATGCCAGTTTAGCATTTAACCACATCGCGCCATAGCCGAATGACGGCTACAGCACGGACCCAAAATGCCGGGAGGACGTCAAAAGACGTCCTCCCCTTTGCGCGCTCCCCTACAGGGCGCGCGCTGTGATCACCGAGTCACTGAGACTCGGGTTATCACGGATCCGAGTAAGGGGCCGGTCCCGGCCCCTTACCACGTGATCAGCTGTCAGCCAATAACAGCTGATCACGTGATGTAAACAAAAGCCGGTAATCGTTTTTTTTCTTCCTCCTCACGCTGACAGCGTCAGGAGAAAAAAAAGCCGATCACCGGCTTGTGTGAAAGGGACATCGGTGCCAAGAGGAAGGTGGCACATCTGCCTCTATGTGCCAGCAGTAACCCCTGCCAGTACTCCCTGCAAGTGCCACCTATCAATGCCCAAGAGTGCCACCTATCAATGCCTCCTCAGTGCCACCTAGCAGTGCCACCTAGCAGTGCTGCCTATCAGTGTCCATTACTGCCACCCATCAGTGTCCATTACTGCCACCCATCAGTGCCCATCACTGCCACCTTTTAGTGCCACTTCTCAGTGCCCACCAGTGGCGCCTTATCAGTGCCCACCAGTGGCGCCTTATCAGTGCCCACCAGTGGCGCCTTATCAGTGCCCACCAGTGGCGCCTTATCAGTGCCCACCAGTGGCGCCTTATCAGTGCCCACCAGTGGCGCCTTATCAGTGCCCACCAGTGGCGCCTTATCAGTGCCCATCAGTGCAGCCTCATCAGCGTACATCAATGAAGGAGAAAAATTACCAGTTTGCAAAATTTTATAACAAAATATAAAACAAATAATAAAAAATAAAAAAATCTGTATTTTTATTTATTTTTAACAAAAAATTAAAACCGCAGAGGTGATCAAATACCACCAAAAGAAAGCTCTATTTGTGGGGGAAAAATGATAAAAATTTCATTTGGGTACAGTGTTGTATGTCCGCGCAATTGTCATTCAAAGTGCATCAGCGCTGAAAGATGAAAATTGGTCTGGGCAGGAGGGGGGTTTAAGTGCCCAGTAAGCAAGTGGTTAAAGTGGTTGATGGCAAGGTAAGAGATGTGCTAGCCAACACTGGTTGTGGGAACACTGGACAGTTGTGAACATCTGTGGTGCTGATTAATCATGTATGACTAGTGCAGGTCCCCGATACATTAGCTGTCACTTTTTACAAAACTTGTGAATCACTGGTTAATATAGGCAGCTAATATTTGTTCTTTATAAATTATAGACTAATTCAGTACCTAGGGGCTCCAATTACCACCTGGCACCCAGTAACACACAATCATTGGTTAGAACTATGCGTGTTCCAGTGCATATGGTTATCTTAGATAAAACTAATGTAATGGTGATAATTGCAGTGATATCACTATTTAAACTTTACACATATTAAGGCTAAATACTAAAAGTTACTAGGCTAAGTGGCTGTCGCCTGGACTGTATTTACTTTGCGACACACTGTTCTACCAGTCCATATTTATCCTTGTCAAACAGTGAATGAAAGATGGCTTGAGGAAAGTTACAGTACAGTATGTTCCACAGCAGGTTGCAGCCTGCTGAGGATTTAATGTATAACGAGACACAGAGACAGAAATCAATAGTGTCGAGTACGCTGATGTCAAATGCAGAAATGTCACTTGAGGGAAAGCAAAGATGACCGAGAGTTATGAGAACATAATACAGTACAGGGAATAGTATGACAAACTGCCCTGAAATAGGATGCAACAGCGTGACTTTTCAAAAACCCTTCATATCCTCGACATGTAACAAACACATACAGAGGCCTGCATCCTCTACAGGCAAGCAATTATCTGCATAATGAATATGTAGTCTAGATGTGGGTTATAATACAAAAAGTAGGCAAATTATGAACTTCTGATTTGGAACGCTATTATCACAAAAGTCAGTGTAAGCTACAAATATTATAACCTAGCTGTTGTAACTGTAATGGTTAAAAAATAACCTGTCAATAGAGAAATGGGAACTACCACTGACAAATTTTTATTTGAAGTGGTAAACTACAGGGTTGTCATCTGTATCCTTCCTTAGTGTTAGTTCACACCAGACGCAGTTCCGTGCTCTTTTTTTCTGCACAAAATGCATGCACAGTGTTTTCCATGTATTCCAATGGCTCTAGCTCACACCATGCAGTCAGTTTCGTAACCGGAAACTGACTGCATAGTGTGAACTAGAGCCATTGGAATACATGGAAAACGCTGCATGCATTTTTAGTGAATGTAAGACCTCACATCTACCCAGTGAAGTGAACAGCCTCAGATAATACACAGGGATGAAACAAATCTCCCTACATACGTTTTACATGTATATCTGCTGTCTTCAGATTTATATATTCTTTAGAAAGTTCAGATCGTGTTTGGAGATTTTCACTTCCTGTTCCAGCAGTTCAATGAAGAGCCTGGGCATACAGCAAAGACCGCTGATTGGAGGAAAGGCACACACCCACTCTCCTCATAGGTATAGATTTTCATAACTGTTTGTTGAATCATTCAGCTCAGTGCTACTCTATTTGTAGCATCGTCCCCAACACAAAACTCAGGCTTTTTATCTCAGTTGACCGAGAACTTGGCAGAAGTTATCAGACTGATAACTGAACGGAGCAGGAGAAAGCTATGGGACATAGTGCTTTGAAGAGAAATAAGAAAACACTACAGAAATATGTGCCCAGCTCAAATTTAGTGAATCGGGTTTACATCCACTTTAACGGCCATACACAATTCGAAGTGTTAATGGGCAGGCTCAACCGTGGTTGCCAGAAATAAATTTGCAACGTATATGTCCTGCCTTAGTAAAGCTGGCCATATATGGTTAGATGTTTGTTTTAATGGATTTTCTGAAATCTTCTTGGTCTTGCCATCATTGATTCAACAAATTGTTCAAAAGCAAGCCCTTTAAAAGTCCCTCCAGAGCTGCTATTTTTATGGAATCCCAGACGTATATTAAACCATTTTCATTAAAATATGTCCGATTTTTTTCAAGAAAAAATGTCCATCCTGCTCTTTTGAATTTTTTCATCACTATACTTGAAAATGAACATTGATTTGACTCCACAAACCATTAGTACATTTAAGAGCATTCCAAAAACAAAAATTAAACAAAAAAACTTTTGGTGTATGGCCAGCTTTAGTCCCCGATAGGGGTGCAGCGGATCAAAAAACTCACGGATCGGATCGATCCTCGGATCAGGGGTCACGGATCAGATCATTTTCGGATCGGCAAAAAAAAAAAAAAAAGTTGAATTTTCAATTTCAGTTATTTTCAACACAAAATGGAGCTTATATGCTTAAATACAGTATTTGTAAATCCAACGGACTCTTTACAATGTTACATTTTCAAAGCAGCAGCAAACCTGCTGACCTTACATGGTTGCTAATGTGGCAGAACACCTCTGATTTTCACATTTAACTAAATGTTAAATGTGAAAATCAGAGGTGTTCCGTCACATTAGCAACCATGTAAAGGTTTGCTGCTGCTTTTAAAATGTAAAATGTAAACAGTCCGATGGATTTCCAAATACTGTATTAAAGCTGATAAGCTCCGTTTTGTGTGGAAGCTTTGGGTGTAACAAGATGTCCGCTTGTCCCCTTCTCTCATTACTGTGTGGGGTGGAGCAAGATGGCGGCGAAACGTCAGAGCGGCCGCCGCCGGGTGTACCAAGATGGCCGCCACTCCGGAGCTAGGCCGAAGCCGCGGCCTTTCCTACGGCCGAGGCTCCGGAGCGCTCCGCGGATCTTGTGGTGATCCTATCCGAACAGGGTGGCCCGTTCGGATCACGCATCACCACAGATCCGTTGCTCCCCTAGTCCCTGATGTAGAACAGGTGTCTGTATATTGGATGTCCCTACATTGGCTGAATGCTGGTCCATCCTACTGATGGAAGGATAAAAGATACCAACCCAGTTTTCATTCCAATATATAAAACATCCAATATATAAAATATATAAAACATCCAAACATTTCAGTCTGTTCAGAAAGTAAGGCAGAAGTAATAGAGCAGGGTTTTTAAACATACATAAAGAGAGCGAGTTAAGCGTGGGTAGAACAAATGGAAAGCTGTTTTATTTTTCCAAAATAAGTACACGTGAATGCTATATTGGTACATAGGGGAGCTGCAATAAATAAAAAAAAATGAACAAAAAAGGTGAACTTTTTCTTTACTAAGGATGAGCTCAGGCGTGTTCACAACCTGCACGTGCAGAGCCCACCAGGAAGACGGCAATCACAGGCAGCGAGACATTTTCCCGATCCACGGTTGCAGAGATTGAGAAATGTCTCACTGCCTGCGATTAGTGCTGTGCCCACTTCCTGGCGGGCTCTGCATGTGCGGGTTGCGAACACGCCTGAGCTCATCCTTAGTCTTTACGCTTCGTCAATTGGGGTGAATGGGACTTCTGCAGATAGACCACTGCTTTTACGTAGAGAGCAGCTGTATCTGTAACCGAATAAAAGGGCCCAAGGTTAATTGGGCTTTAAACTTATTGAAAAAGTGTTCTTCAATAACAGTCTTTCAAACTGTTTTATCCAGCAACGATTTTCCGCTGCTGGAAGTAAATTTAAAATCTCTCTTCAGAAACAGAAAAACAGAGGAAAAAAAATCTGTTTACTGGCAGGATTACTCACAATCCTGCCTCCCTTCTCCTGTAAATGGTTCAGTATCTTTCCTAGAGTTTGTACAGAGTTTGAGATCATATCCCAGGCATCCTCAGAAATATTTTAGCTTTACTGCAGTGACGTTATAATCTTTTGTAAAATACCTTTAATGAGTGCAGCAGATCTACCGGGTAATCGTTCACCAGGTGCCATTTTTCAGTTGCAACTCTAGGACTGATTATGTGGTTATAGTAAAATACAGTATAGATTTCAGTAAATGCACTGGCATATTCTACTTTTGTCAATAGAACAGAAACCAATAAGGGCATGTAAAAAAAATGCTGCACATTCTGACGGGGCAGCAAAATGAGGAGAATGTAACCAGGCTCACTAACAGGAAGTGTCAAAAGTTTCATATTACAGGCAGTCACCGGGTTACAAACAAGAAAGAGTAACTTCTGTTGAGGAAAAAACATTTCCCCCTGGGTGATGTATGTTGCAAGGATTTTAACAAATTTTGTTGCAGAGTCATATCCCTTTTTATTCCTAAGAAATCCCTGTGTGTTTCTCTGTGTCCGTGTCAGAAAATGAATCTAAAAAGGGAGTGTTTTCATAATTATCGATCAGCTGCAGGGCACTGAGGAAAGTGGCTGGGCCTGCATCCCTTTAGATGTGATTTCCAATTGGAAATACCTTACCAAAAATGAAATTTTTGTTGCAGGGGATGCCTGAAACTGACTTGCATCTTAGTGCAGACTTCTGGAAAAATCAGTGAGCCAATCACACAAACAGAAAATTATGTTTCTGGGGGGCGTGCTCTACACATTCTGTGTACAGCACACCTCCAGTTAGCCATATTGCATATTCAGAAAATTACAGCGGCTGCAGATTAAAAAAGAAAAGATAATTTTTAATAACAAAATAACAACAATATGACTTGTGTCGCAATTATATATGCTATATTATATTTTCTTTATTTGCAATTTTGAAAGTGGAGTTACCTTTGTATGCAAGTTGAAAACAGGTACATTTCTTAGGTGTAACTCCATCCCAAAAATAATTACCATATTTAATCGGCGCATAACACACTTTTTTCCCCTGAAAATTGAGTGCAAATCATGTGTGCGTGTTATACGCCAAAATATTTACATTGGGCTGCCTCAGAGGGGAGGGGGGGGCGAGAGCCCACGGATTACACAGAGCGTGGATCTCCTGGTTACTTGACGGCCTCTGTAACATGAAGTCCCACCTCCTGGACCGGCTTCTATGATAGATGTCACGTTGCATGTCCCGGTATTGGATCCGTGTTCTGTCTATCATAGGAGCTGGTCCAGGATTACAGAGGCCGCCAAGTAACCGGGAGATCCAAGCTGTGTAATCTAATTTCTGTACACTGGTGAGGCTGCAGATGGGCACTGATCAGGCTGCATTGATGGGCAACGGTGAGGCTGCATTGATGGGCATCGGTGAGGCTGAAAATGGGCAATGGCCAGGCTGCATTGGTGGGCAATGGCCAGGCTGCATTGGTGGGCAATGACCAGGCTGCATTGGTGGGCAATGACCAGGCTGCATTGGTGGGCAATGACCAGGCTGCATTGGTGGGCAATGACCAGGCTGCATTGGTGGGCAATGACCAGGCTGCATTAATGGACACTGACCATTATTTTGCTTCAAAATATTTGTTTTAAATTTCAGAATTTTTCATTAAACTCCCCTTTTAAATTTAAGGTGCGTGTTATACACTGATAGTAATTTTTTGGATAGCATAGGGAAGGGTTAACAATTTCCCAATTTAACGTTGGGATTTATAAAGTATTATATATGTATTCTGTAATGTTTGTTTTGCCGTCTGTGCCCCTGTACAGAGGATTTCGCTTCATGTTCTGTCCCTGTGACAACTGGACTTTGGTTGTTGTAGAAACAAGGACTGACGATAAATCTTCAGTGGAGACACCTTTTTCCCCATGATAACTCTAACAGGAGTAAATCTCCCTTCCTAGGGGTAGATTCCCTCTCACTTCCTGTTGTCTCCCTCAGTTTGTAAGTGGGAGTCATATATAAGTAGGATGTTTGTAACTCGGGGACTACCTGTAGAAAAACCTAGGTTTCAGGCACCAAAGTCTGTGCAGACAAATCTAGTGTTGTCACAGCCTATTGAAATACCATTATGGCATCAGACGGTTTTCTCAGGTTTACTGTAGCATGGACAATGTAGTGTAGTATACAGATAAAACATCCATGCATTGAACAAACCACTACTGTACAGGAACTTGCAATGCAATTTAAAGCTTGGGCAGGTAAGCTGAAGTGTTCAGAAAAATGGTTAAAACAGGCTTTGAAACTATAAGATGGTATAGTTCATCTAGGCACATGTAATCCTTATGGGACTAAACATAAATTACTACCGAGAATGTCCTAGAGATGGAGATGGATAATTTAGACTCTAAATACCACATTTTAGCACTTTTTAACTCAAAGGCACACTTAGTTTGTGACAGTACATATAATTTCACATAAAAATACTCATGCTGAAAGTTTCATACTGCCTCTACTCAGAAGGTTGGGAATGACGATGCCTGCGCAGTTCGTAATCCAAGATGAAGACTGCCTTCTGCCCCTCAACTCTGCTTTACTTTTTACACTTATAGCGCCCAACTATGCCCACGGTTATACTCCAGGAACAATCTTGTACAAATATCTTGTGCTACATCTCTAGGGTATTTAAGTCTGAAGATTAGTACATCTCCAGCGTAACTGCAGAGCTCAGTTGGAAGACAAAGAAATAATGGGGAGCAAATTTAAAAACAATGGAGCTGCACACAACGATGTATTAAAAAAACAGCCCTAAAGTGCAAGCATTTTTTTGCAATAAAAAAAAAAAAAAAAAAAGATGTTTCTGGTGTATTGTTGACTCAATTCCAGGGGTGAAAAAACAATGATTTCTACAGAAAGACAAACTTCTAGTTTCCACAAGCATATGTAAAAAAAGTGGTGTGCAGTGAGCTGAGCATGTGGTGAGGCTCTACAGATATCTTCATCACATAGCAATACATTCTAGAAGCTGACTCCCTCCAGTCAAACATGGGGGGTTATTTACTAAAGGCAAATCCACTTTGCACTGCAAGTGCACTGAAAGTGCATTTGATAGTGCAGTCACTGTAGATCTGAGGGGGACATGCAAGGAAATAAAAAACAGCATTTTAGCTTGCACATGATTGGATGATGAAATCAGCAGAGCTTCCCCTCCGATCTAAAGCGATCTACAGCGACTGCACTTTAACCACTTAACGACCGCTCACTGTATATATACGTCGGCACAATGGCACCGACAGGCACAATCACGTAGAGTGTACGTGATTGCCTTTGTACAGTTGGGGGGTCCAATCGGACCCCCTTCTGTACAGTGAACGGTCGGAATTCGTTGGGGAGCGATCCGACATGAGGGGACGGCCGTTAGATTCCGGCCACCCCCCCGCGATCGCTCCCGGCGAATGGAAATGCCCCCTCTGTCTGTGGAATGTACACACAGGCAGAGGAAGCAGGAGGAAGTGATGTCATCTCTTGTGCGGTGCTCACATATACCGAGCGCCGTACAAGAGAAAACATCAAGGTTAGTGCACAAACACTACACTAACACCAGCACACATAGGCACATAAATCGCCGCCCCCAGATCACCCCCCAGCCCTCAGTCACAGTGTCACTGATTGCAGTGACCATTTATTTACTGATCACTGCAATCAGTGACATTTGTGACTGTAAAAGTGTCACTACATTTAGTTTTAGGTCCAGTGTAGCCCCCTAACCCCCCCTAATAAAGGTTTAACCCCTTGATCACCCCCCAGATAACCCTTTCACCCCCTAGCACCGCCGTCGCTAAGCGATCATTTTTCTGATCGCTGTCTTAGCGTGAGGTATCGCCGCGATCGGTAGATCAAGAGCAATAATTCTAGCCCAAGACCTCCTCTGTAACTCAAAACATGCAACCTGTAGAATTTTTTAAACGTCGCCTATGGAGATTTTAAAGGGTAAAAGTTAGTCGCCATTCCACGAGCGAACGCAATTTTGAAGCGTGACATGTTGGGTATCAATTTACTCAGCATAACATTATCTTTTACAATATTAAAAAAAATTGGGCTGACTTTACTGATGTCTTATTTTTTTATTAAAAAAAGTGTATTTTTTCCCAAAAAAGTGCGCTTGTAAGACCGCTGCGCAAATACGGTGTGACAGAAAGTATTGCAACGACCGCCATTTTATTCTCTAGGGTGTTAGAATAAAAAATATATATAATGTTTGGGGGTTCTAATTAGAGGAAAGGAGATGGCAGTGAAAACAGACAGGGAAACTCCATTAGCATTGCTGTTTGTCTTGTCATACCAGCGGCCACCACAAGATGGCGCTAGATCACAGAAGGAAGCACAGGCCTGCAGAAGGCCGCAAAGCCGCGGCCTCAATTACCGGGCGGCGCGGCCCGACGCGATCCCGCGGCGCGGAGGGGGGGGCACGGAGAGACAGGATTCCCCAGCTGTGCTGCCCCAGGCGCCAGGTCGCTAATTCTAGTCGCAATGGCGACCTGGCGCCCGGGGTTTGTCGAGCCCTGCGCTAAGCGATAATTTTTCTGATTTCTTAGCATCGGTGATGCAGATCGGTAGCCAGTAATTTTTTTTAGGTTCACCGCAGGTTTTTATAGCGTCAGGTACCCCCATAAATTATTTAATAAAGGTTTAACCCCCTTGATCGCCCCCCAGGTAACCCTTTCACCCCCTATCACCACTGTCGCTAAGCGATCATTTTTCTGATCGCTGTCTTAGCGTCGGTGATGCAGATCGGTAGCCAGTAATTTTTTTTAGGTTCACCGCAGGTTTTTATAGCGTCAGGTACCCCCATATATTATCTAATAAAGGTTTTAACCCCCTAATTGCCCCTAGTTAACCCTTTCACCAGTGATCATCATATAAGTGTTACGGGTGACGCTGGTTAGTTAGTTTGCTTTTTATAGTGTCAGGGCACCCGCCGTATATAACCCAATAAAGGTTTAACCCCCTGATCGCCCGGCGGGTGATAGCAATTAGGTTTTAGCGTCAGAGAGGGTCTGTGTCACACCCCAGGCAGCGTCAGGTTAGTGCCAGTAACGCTAACACCCACGCGTGAAGCATACACCTCCCTTAGTGGTATAGTATCTGAACAGATCAATATCTGATCTGATCAGATCTATACTAGCGTCCCCAGCAGTTTAGGGTTCCCAAAAACGCAGTGTTAGCGGGATCAGCCCAGATACCTGCTAGCACCTGCGTTTTGCCCCTCCGTCCAGCCCAGGCCACCCAAGTGCAGTATCGATCGATCACTGTCACTTACAAAACAAAAACACACATAACTGCAGCGTTCGCAGAGACAGGCCTGATCCCTGCGACTCCAGTGCTGTAGGAGGTGATTTCACCACCACAGTTAAAAAAAAAAAAGCAAATATGCCGAAGCATTGGGGCAGCAGGGGCGGAGGAGTGATTTTGCTCCTAATGCCGCATACATACGGTCGAAATTCCGACGGAGGCTTGCCCGTGGAAAAGTCCGACCATGTGTGTGCGGCATAACTTTTTTTGCGGGAGGATGCCCCCATGCTTCGGCATATATAAATGGTGCATGTATGCCCATCATTAGAAGTGGGTGGATGAAGGGCGGTATTCGAATGGTGGGCATACCCACCGATCAATCTCTTTTTTCGTTCAGCCACCTGGCTGCATGAAAAAAAAAAGATTACAATACATGTCCAACAAGGACCAGCAACGTACTGGTATGTTGCTGGACTTTGAATGGTTATACCAGATTGATGCCTGCGGGTTTAGGTATCATCTTGGTATCATTCTTTTCAGCCAGCGGCCGGCTTTCATGTAAAAGCAATCCTAGTGGCCAATTAGCCTCTGGACTGCTTTTACAAGCAGTGGGAGGGAATGTCTCCCCCCCCGGATATAAAAAGCGCCATTGGGAAATTGGGAAAGCATTTTATCACACCGGTGTGGTCAGATGCTTTGAGGGCAGAGGAAAGATCTAGGGTCTAGACCCCAGTTTTTTCAAAAAAAGGAGTACCTGTCACTACCTATTGCTATCATAGGGGATATTTACATTCCCTGAGATAGCAATAAAAATGATTAAAAAATAAATAAATATGGAAGGAACAATTTAAAAATAAAATAAAAAAGCAAAATTAATAAAAAAAAATAAAAAAAAGCACCCCTGTCTCTTGCCCAATGGCGAACGCAAGCGTCGGTCTGGCGTCATATGTAAACAGCAATTGCACCATGCATGTGAGGTATCACCGCGAAGGTCAGATAGAGGGCAGTCATTTTAGCAGTAGACCTCCTCTGTAAATCTAACGGGGTAACCTGTAAAGGCTTTTAAAGGCTTTTAAAAATGTATGTAGTTTGTCGCCAATGCGCGTTTGTGCGAAATTTTAAAGCATGTCGTGTTTGGTATCTATGTACTCGGCCTAAGATCATCTTTTTTATTTCATCAAACATTTGGCCAATATAGTGTGTTTTAGTGCATTAAAATTAAAAAAAGTGCATTTTTTCCCCAAAAAATGCGTTTGAAAAATCGCTGCGCAAATACTGTGTAGAAAAAAAAAATGCAACACCCACCTTTTTATTCTGTAGGGCCTTTGCTTTAAAAATATATATAATATTTGGGGGTTCAACATAATTTTCTTGCAAAAAAAAAAATGTTTTCATGTAAACAAAAAGTGTCAAAAAGGGCTTTGTCTTCAAGTGGTTAGAAGAGTGGATGTAATCTTCCTAATGTGTATAAAATGCCAGAACAGTTCAAAACCTCCCCAAATGACCCCATTTTGGAAAGTAGACACCCCAAGCTATATACTGAGAGGCATGTCGAGTCCATGGAATATTTTATATGTTGACACAAGTTGCGGAAAAAAAGACAATTTTTTTTTTTTTTTTGCACAAAGTTGTCACTAAATGATATATTGCTCAAACATGCCATGGGCATATGTGGAATTACACCCCAAAATACATTCTGTTGCTTCTCCTGAGTACGGGGATACCACATGTGTGAGACTTTTTGGGAGCCTAGCCACGTACGGGACCCCAAAAACCGATCACCGCCTTCAGGCTTTCTAAGGGTGTAAATTTTTGATTTCATTTCTCACTGCCTATCACAGTTTCGGAGGCCATGGAATGCCCAGATGGCACAAAACCCCCCCAAATGACCCCATTTTGGAAAGTAGACACCCCAAGCTATTTGCTGAGAGGTATTGTGAGTATTTTGCAGATCTCGCTTTTTGTCACAAAGTTTTGAAAATTGAAAAAAAAAAAAGAAAAAAAAAATTGTCTTTCTTCATTTTCAAAAACAAATGAGAGCTGTAAAATACTCACCTTGCCTCTCAGCAAACAGCTTGGGGTGTCTACTTTCCAAAATGGGGTCATTTGGGGGGGTTTTGTGCTATTTTGGCATTTTATGGCCTTCAAAACTGTGATAGGTAGTGAGGAGTGAAATCAAAAATTTGCGCCCTTAGAAATCCTGAAGGCGGTGCTTGGTTTCCGGGGTCCCGTATGTGGCTAGGCTCCTAAAAAGTCCCACACATGTGGTATCCCCGTACTCAGGAGAAGCAGCAGAATGTATTTTGGGGTGCAATTCCACATATAACCACGGCATGTGTGAGCAATATATCATTTAGTGACAACTTTTTGTAATTTTGTTCTTGTCATTATTCAATCACTTGGGACAAAAAAAAAAAAATATTCAATGGGCTCAACATGCCTCAGCAATTTCCTTGGGGTGTCTACTTTCCAAAATGAGGTCATTTGGGGGGGTTTTGTACTGCCCTGCCATTTTAGCACCTCAAGAAATGAGATAGGCAGTCATAAATTTAAAGCTGTGTAAATTCCAGAAAATGTACCCTAGTTTGTAGACGCTATAACTTTTGCGCAAACCAATAAATATACACTTGACATTTTTTTTTACTAAAGACATGTGGCTGAATACATTTTGGCCTAAATGTATGACTAAAATTGAGTTTATTCGATTTTTCTTATAACAAAAAGTAGAAAATATCATTTTTTTTCAAAATTTTCGGTCTTTTTCCGTTTATATCGCAAAAAATAAAAATCGCAGAGGCAATCAAATACCATTAAAAGAAAGCTCTATTTGTGGGAAGAAAAGGACGCAAATTTCGTTTGGGTACAACATTGCATGTCCGCACAATTTACAGTTAAAGCAGCGCAGTGCAAAATTCTGAAATCACCTCTGGTCCTCTAGCTACCAAATGGTCCGGGGCTTAAGTGGTTAAAGTGTACGTGCAGTGCACTTGTAGTGCAGAGTTTATTTACCTTTAGAAAATCAACCCCATAGTCTTGTCTAAGAAACTAGGGGTTAAGAAATGTTAACAGCCAGGAGCCCCAAAAGAGAAGAAAAGTAAATGGCCAACACTGCAAATATGAAAAATGTATGGAAGAAAGAATGTTAGAGACATATGTGGTTACTGAAAATTCCCACCACATCCCAATTTTGTATACAAAAAAGAATGGGGGCCCCAGGGGATTGTATGGGTGGGAAATGGATTCAGAACAACTCAGTATAGAAAGTATAAAAATATATATTTAATGTAAAGAAAGCCAGTACTAAAAACAGTCACGGAATGACAATACAAGACAAAACAGCTGCTCTAAGGCGTATTGTATGGATACACTGATAAAAATCAGAAATAACTAATACAAACAACCAATCCTACACGTTTCGGAAAAACATAAAGGCATATAAATCCTTTTATGGTAGGTATATTCCTTCTTCAGGGATTTGAGTCGAGCTTGCTGGTGTGTTTAGGTCTTATATTTCATGCAAATAGACAGTGCACAGTGTCAATATAAAGTATCAATACTGAGTATTAATACAAATGGATGGTGTTGCGGGTATAGAGAACCAAACCAATCCTAATTTCTCATCATCATTGGAAACCGGGAGAATGCTAGATTCGCATTCATTTGTCATCCGGTGAGATAATTGGACTTTGTAGAAAATGCTGATGTGTTAAATCTCCTTATACCATGGTAATTATAATGAGGCTGGGAATGAAGGGCCCAGAGGGACAGCGGCAACGTCAGGGCTCACAGGAGCAAATAACAGTGGCAGGATGGAAAAGGGACCTCATGGAGTGGTACATTCACAGTGCGCATCGAATAACACTTGGTTGTGCAGTGGTTCTCTATGCCCGCACCCGCAACACCATCCATTTGTATTAATACTCAGTATTGATACTTTATATTGACACCGTGCACTGTCTATTTGCATGAAATATAAGACCTAAACACACCAGCAAGCTTGACTCAAATCCCTGAAGAAGGAATATACCTACCATAAAAGGATTTATATGCTTTTCCGAAACGTGTAGGATTGGTTGTTTGTATTAGTTATTTCTGATTTTTATCAGTGTATCCATACAATACGCCTTAGAGCAGCTGTTTTGTCTTGTATTGTCATTCCGTGACTGTTTTTAGTACTGGCTTTCTTTACATTAAATATATATTTTTATACTTTCTATACTGAGTTGTTCTGAATCCATTTCCCACCCATACAATCCCCTGGGGCCCCCATTCTTTTTTGAACACTGCAAATATGCTACATTTGCCCATATAGATTTACAGTGTTTTAAAGCTAAATACCAGGATCAGAAAATATACAAGAGCCATGAGTATTATTACTTGAATCCTAATGTACTTTGTATATTTCTTCTAGAACTGTGCATTAATCCAGTGTGAAACTTTGTGTAATGAAAACCAGCCACTGCTGCTCCCTCTCCTTGTGCAGAGTGACTGGCCCCCTCCTGTAGTGTGTGGGTCTGCTGGGCCCTCCAATGGCATCCACATCTGTTGGAATACCCAGACAGTACCTACATCTGATTGGATTCAGTTGAATGTTTTCTGGCCAGCTACTTTGACAAAAGTTAATTGAAAAATTGACTTTCATTTAGCCAGGCAATGCCAACGGGGGCCACCCACAAAACAAATTCCAGCTGGTTCAGCAGAAATTCCCAGTATGGATATTTTTAATTAGTTACAATAATCCAGCTTAGACCAATGTAATTCTGCACATACAATACCATACTTGTGAGATCCCTCTGGAAACCACAGTAAGTAGCTACTGCAATGATCTCCACTAGTTTCCGGGTGCCATGATGAGCTGCTGTCATGCTACATTGTGAACACAAAAGGTTGCCACATGAACCATTCACAGAATGATTTGCATTTTCAAAATAAATACAAAGTATTCTCGGATTGGACGAGGTGGAGAGCTTGAGGTCACCAGCCATCTCGCCACCTCATCAAATAGCATTCATGGAGAAAATGAGTCTCTGGCTGTCTTCCTGACACATGAAACAGGGCAGCACAGACACGAAGGCCAAGTATACTCCATTATACCGAGAAATTATTAAATACCCTCAGTAAAAGTACAGATCAGACCATGTAAGCAAAAATGATATCGCATAACAAATGTCAAAGCATAAGCACACACTGTACACACGCTTAACAAATGCCAAAGCAGTAGCACGTCTGTAGGCAGAGAGAGCTCTTGCCAACATCATGCACAGGCCAAAGTTTGACTTTCTAGTTTCCCAGACATTTGACAGCTCACAGAGCCAACTCTGGACATACATCACTACCCATATGTATTAGGCCCCTTTCACATCGAGGCGTATTTCAGGCGTTTTAGCGCTAAAAATAGCGCATAAATAACACCTGAAATAATCCTGCCCCAGCATTCTCAATGTGAAAGCCCGAGGGCTTTCACACTGAGGCGATGCGCTGGCGGGGGGGAAAAAAAAATCTCCTGCAAGTCACATCTTTGGAGCGGTGAAGGAGCAGTGTGTATACCGCTCCTTTACTGCTCCTTGCGATTGAAATCAATGGGACACCGCGGGTATACCACCCGCAAACTGGTTTGCGGGCAACATTAACCCTTTTTCGGCCGCTAGAGGAGGTTAAAACTTAAAAATAGCGCCGCTATACCGCCAGCACACCTCCCCACCCCAGTGTGAAAGGGGCCTTAAAGAAAAAATACATTTAGTAGCAAGTTTTCAAGTTCTTTGCATTATAATTCCTAATGTGGTTACTTGGGCTCTGAAATTATGGGTAGCAATAAAACGCAGATAAGGCTGTGAGTGAATTCTATAACAGGTATAAAAATTCACAGAAAATCATCTAAGTGCACTGTTTGAAAATAATAGTACACCTACTTTCCATCTGTTACAATAAGTAAAGAATGAATACCAACAACAAACAATAGTAAATACTCCAGGATACCCAGACTGCTTTGGCAGGGAAAACTACTATATTCTAGGCAAAATATAGCATATGGCAGCCAATGTGAATATATGTATTTGGAGGATTGTCTAGGCAAAACATAAACACTATGAGATGGTCAAAAACATGTTTCATGGAGTATTGAATTTTTTTCCATGGTTAATATATTTCTCCACAACTGACCAAGCTAGAAGTGATGCACTAAGACCCCTTTCAGACTGGAGGCGTTTTTTAGGTGCTTTAGCGCTAAAAATAGCGCATGTAAAGTGCCTGAAAAAAGCCTCATCTGCAATCTCAGTGTGAAAGCCTGAGTGCTCTATGGTCAACATCCAGGGCCGGCAAATCCGTTCTCCGACTCGTCGATCGCAGCGGTGAGTCGGTAGTCGCACCGGAGGGCGGCGGGAGCGTACTTTCGCCACCGGTAAGAAAGATCAAGGGGCGGAACAGCCGCTATGATCATTCTTATGGTATAGGGAATCGCCGGCTGAAAATGCCAATATCTGAATGATACCTGTAGCTGCAGGCATCATTCAGATATACCACCACAAAGCCGAGGACGTCATATGACAGCCTTAGGACGGCAAGTGGTTAATAAAGTGTATATGCTATATTTCAATGGTCACAGTAGCCTCATTCTTTATTTATAAGCTCTAAATTCGTTTTTTTTTTTTTTGCATTTAAGTTACAAGTTAATAAGGTCATAGTTAACCCCACACCTGCTGGAGGAAGAACCCAGTGGGAACTGAGCCCCACAGCTGCCAGCCGCATCTACACTATGTAACCAATGGGGCACTACTGAAGTCTGTTGGTTGCCTCATCCAAACATCTGTTGGTTACCTTATCAACCATGCCTTATCTGATTCTCTTCCACTCCTGCTCCCCTAGCTCCCAATCTCCTCTACATCACAAATGCTAGAGCTGCAGCGAAGATTAATGTGGTGACATAGCACTTGTGATATGGAGGCGATCACATAGCAGGGGGAGAGGATCGGATGAGGCATCCCTTCTGTGAGAGGACAGCTATCAAGTAACCAGCAGGTGCTTCGGTAACGCACACTGCTTACATAGTATAGATGCAGCCAGCAGCCATGGGGTTCAGTTCCCACTGGGCTCCTTCTCCAGCAGGCGTGCCCCAACAGACAGCTGTCATCTCACAGGGAGAGGAAGCGCTGCCTCATCTGATCTTCTCACCCTGCCGCTCCCCCGTCACACAGTCTCTTCCAGATCACAAGCGCTATGCCACTACATGAATCTTGCAGCTCTAGCACTTGTGATGTTCAGACGAGGAATGGTTGATGAGGCATGGTTGAATAGGCAACCAATGGATGAGAATCGGCTGACGCAAGAATGATGAGGCAAACCAATGGGCTTCAGTAGAGCCCATTGGTTACATAGTATAGATGTGATCAGCGACTGTGGTGTTCGGCTCTCACTAGTCTCCTTCGACAGCAGAGGTGGGGGTTAACTGATATGCAGCCCGATCAGCTACTTTCTCACTGAAAAAAAATACAGGGAACCAGGGTCTCCTCATGTTGTGCAATGTGTGAGGGACAGTGAGCCACCCCTATCCGGGCCTGTGTGCACCTTGCACACTGCACCCATGGATGATACGCTACTGGCATGCAGTCGCCTTTGAATTCGTCAAGCTTCTCCCATGAAATCTTGCATGCTATAGAAATAAAAGGAGATCATCTCATATTTACCAGTCCTTTTATAAAAGTGTTTGTTATTATAGTCCCCTCCATATATATGTCAGTGGCAAATGTTACCTACTAGTAATTACCAAAGTGTAACAATCTAGTTGGCTTATTATAGCTATCACGTGCAATTAGATTTTTCACAAAAAGAAAAAACTCCTAACGAACAGAAATGGCTTTGGAATTTAGTGGTGGAGGTTGTAGAAGGGTATAGTAAAGGACTGAGGACTAGGTAAGCTGGGGAACATACGAGTAAATAAACAGTCTTTCCAGATTTGAACTATCAGAAGTAATGAAAAGATTTAGCCTTACGCTTTTATCAATCAACATTTTTTCTGCTTGAAATCCATAGTTTGTGCCCATTGACAGCTTTAAAACTTCTAATATGACTATAAGGATTTTCATCCACAAACATGAAAACGATAATGAAATTAAGTCCTCCTATTTTGGAATAATACTTTTAATGATTTTCATTATTCATTTACTAGATTTGCAATGGATGATGTGAGCTGTCAAACAGCTGATGTCCAAAATAATAAATACATTAGCCAACAGACAACTAATAGGAAAAAGTCCTGCAACTGCAATACATTTTATATACTCTAATACTGCACATCTGGTATAGCGACACTGGACTTTGTGTTGTATTTACTCAGAAAATATTATGTATGTTGTTGAGTACAGTTTAGAGACTGGTGGTAGTATGTACACTCGAAATTGAAGTTAACCACTTCTGCATTCAACTATTATATGCAAGAGATTAAATTCTAAAGCAAAATAACAATATTGATTAGGAACTGCAAGGCCTAGCTGGGCCTGGTAACAAAGGTAAAATACTTAAACAAAACTCATACGGAGACAAATAGGGGGAGACTGCTACTGTTGCCGTTCTTCTGGAAATATTAGGTATTTGGCTGTCTTTGGCTTTAATTTTTAAGTCAATAACTTTAAAAGTTCTGTATAACTGTTCTAAGCAAGTGACTGAGAAATACTAAAAATCACACTCATTGCTTTGGATTGAGGCAAGTACACACTATAGAGGGATAGGCTTTGTTCAATTTTAATGTCAGAGGTTTACAAACACTTTAACTTAAGTTTGTTTAGTTAAAGTGGCTTACATTTATGCAGTGAAGTGACTGGCCCCAGGTGATACACAGATGAAACAAATCCTCCTACATAAGTTGTACCTGTCTATCTGCAATCTTCTTTTTTACAGCCGTTCAAAGAAATTAACTTCCAAGCTTGTCTGAGAGTTCAGAAAAACTGGAGCTGAAGTTATACTCTGCAGAGCTCATTTAGGAGAGCTCAGAGCTGATTGGAGGAAAGGAACACCCCCTCCTCCACACAGCACACAGGAACAAAGCTGAGGCTGTCAATCAGTTTGAGGTCCCAATCCATGTCATAATTGTTCTCTTGGTGTCAGGAAAACTTGTCAGAAGTGACTTATGATAGAGGAAGAAACCAGCAGAGGAAATCACACTTAGTCCTCTGCATTGAGACAAGTACACACTATAGAGGGATATGCTTGGGGGGGCGTGGCCAAGACAGGCATGTGAGAGGACGCATCACCCACAGCTCCTAGCATTAATCCGGTATTGATCCTCCCCCAGCCGCTTAATCGGTCCGAAACCGACATATGCTGACAGCTCGTGATCCAGGGACCACTGAGGTACCACCGCCGGCTCTCTGCACCAGAGGGATGACCCGCAAAAGGACAGGCGGAGATCGCGGGGCCAGAGCTCCAAGATGGCGCCGCCGTATCTATTGTGAAGGGGACGCCGCGCGGCCAGGAAAAGCAGGGCCCCAAGCCAAGTAAGCCGCCTAAAACCCCCGGCAAAGATCCCCCTAAAGACATGCTGTACTATGCCCAAAAGTTGTCTGGGGCTGTGGGGACAGAGCTGCCTGCCCGATCGGGGGACCCTAAACACAAGCTGCCTGACATGCAAGCAGACGCTGTCCCAGATCAGTGGGGAGAGGAGGAGGGGGGCCAGGAAGGCTCCATGTTGCAGGACAATCAGGCTCCAGACTCACAGGTCGCAGTGCAACCCACTCTGGCTGACATCCTCAGGGCTGTGAACAAATGCACAGCTTCCGTTGACACCTTAAAGGAGCAGCTTGGCTTACTGAGGCAAGACATGCAGAAGATACGCGAACACACCACGGCTGTGGAGAGCAGAGTCAGTGAGGTGGAGGACCAAATGCAGCCCATGGCCCAGGACACCAGAGCAGCCCTGCAGATGGCTAGAGATGCATACGATCGTGCTGAAGACATGGAGAATCGTCTCAGATGAAACAACGTTCATATAGTGGGTCTCCCGGAGCGGGTAGAGGGTAGAGATCCTAATACATATGTGGAGAACTGGCCGATTGAACTTTTTGGCAAAAATTCATTCTCACCATTTTTTGCGGTGGAGCGTGCGCATAGCGTGCCTTCATGCCCGCCCCAGCAGGGAGGCCCTCCCAGATCCATCCTTGCGAGACTACTGCATTATAGGGACAGGGAGGTGGTGCTACGCCAAGCTCGGGAGCGAGCGAATGTACAGCACAATGGCACCAGGGTGTCCTTCTATCCGGATTTTTCGGCGGAGGTCCAGAGACGCAGAGCCAAATTTAATGATGTGAAACGCCGTTTGTGACTCCTACAACTTCCATATGCCATGCTTTATCCTGCAAAGCTCCGCATAGTGGTGCGGGGCCAGGCACAATTCTTTGAGTCTGCCAAGGAGGCCTTGACCTGGCTGGATCGGAACGAGCAATCACTTCAACGACGAGCGCAGGAGGATGGAGACTAAGGCCTGAATTCTGAATGTGCCTGTCGGCACGGATTATATGCTGTTGGAAGTTAACTTGCGTTCACCTTGTTCAGGGAGGACCCCTTATTATTGTTTGTGGCTACTGTTCTCTGGCTGGGGGACATTATATGGCTATAAAGCGCAAGGAGAGCCATTTACACCACGCTGTTCAATAAGCTGATGTTAAACTTGACTGAACTGTGGCGACGTTCTGTCGTGAAAAGGGTTGCTGCTGCCCTGTTGGTGGACTGTGTAGCTCCAGGACCCGTTAGGTCCACTGTTCTTACTAACTTTTCCTTTCTCAGCAGTTATACTTTTGAAGAGGTACATTGCAGCAGACTTGAGTCCCTAATCTTATTGAGCCTTGTTACTCGGTTCGGGACTGGTACACGAAAGGGGTGATGTCATCCCTGCCCCGGGGACTATATTTTTGTTTCTACCCACAATTATCCGACCACTTATCTTTAGTCGCAGATGCTCATGGCTAAGGTTCCTATTGTTTCTTGGAATGTGAGGGGTATGCATTCCCCCTTGAAACGTACAATGCTTCCTATGTGTTTGAAGAAATTCCTTCCTGGGGTAATCTGTTTCCAAGAGACTCACTTAACGGCAGAGACAGTATGTTTTTTTACAATATTCATTGGTGGGGAAAGCCTATCACTTTACACACACCTCCTTTTCTAGGGGGGTGAGTGTATTGGTACATGCAGCCCTGGATTTCCAAGAGTTTGACAGTGTCATAGACCAGGAGGGGCGATATGTATTTATTCACTGCAAGTTTGGTACATTGATGTGTGTGTTGGCGTGTAAATATATCGCACCACCGTTTACGGCAGCGGTGCTCCAGCTCCTCCTTGCATTTTTGGATGGTAGGCCGGATGTACCGCTGCTAGTGGTCGGTGATTTCAACTGCTGTTCAGACCAGGTGGCGGACACCGGGGCCTTAGACCCTCTGCCCTTGCCAGGAGTACTCCCATGGCACTGGGTGGCTATCTGGCGACACTGCAATCCGGGCGACAGACAATTTACCTGTTTTTCCAAGTCCCATTGCTGCCTGTCTAGGATTGATTTGGGGGTGGGAAACCTGAGCATGCTCCCGTTTGTAGCAGACATTACACATAGACCCCGTAGTGTGTCGGACCATTCTGCTCTAGTGATACAGTTACTTGTGGCTCCACCAACGAAATTACCTAGGGCACCCTGGAAGTTTAATGCATTTTGGCTGAAATTGTTTCGCTCCCATGAGGAGATAGTGGGGGGCATGCGAGGGTTCTTTGCTGACGGGGATAGAGCAGAGTTCAATGTGTTGCACTGGGATGCCTTCAAGGCGCATCTCCGGGGCCTCCTGGTAGGAGAAATGAACAAGGTTAAAAGAGCCTCCTCTGAACTCATGATAGAAGTAGAGGCCAGGGTTCAGGAAATGGAGAGGACATATATTGCGGATCCTTCCGATCTGACCAGGGAAGCATGGCTGGCTGCTCAATTGGCCTATCAACAGTTACTTTCCTCCTCGGCTGAGAAGAAGAGTTTTTTTACGAAACAGGCGTTCTTTGAGGAGGGTGAGAAGACCGGCTGACTTTTGGCACGGATTGCGAACTCCCATCAACGCTCGCCTGCTATAGGAGCCATTAGGTCCAAGACTGGAGGTGTAGTCTCCCAACCAGAGTTGATTATGGAGGAAATGGCGGGTTTCTAGGAGACCCTGTACAGTCCTGGCGCGCCCTACACCCAGGAGGATTTGGAATTATACCTGGCCCGATTAGCCTTCCCTGCGGGTCAGCGTGCCCAGTTGGAGGCGCCGCTTACCGTCGAGGAGCTCCGGGGGGCTGTAGGTGCATTCCCTAATTGTAAGGCCACGGAGGAGGATGGGCTGCCCATGGAGGTGTATAAGCAATACTCAGAGGAACTACTACCCCAACTGCTGAAGGTCTTCAACGGTGCAGGGAGAGAGAGACCCTTCCACCCTCAATGTCTAAGGCAAACATAGTGTTATTGCTCAAACCAGGCAAGGATCCTGTAGACCCAGGGGCGTACCGCCCCATCTCCTTGCTGCAAAGCGACATTAGGATATTAGCCAAGGTACTGGCCATTCGGGTGATTACTTCTATTGTGCACGGGGACCAGGCTGGTTTCATGCCCAATAAATCCACAGCTGTTAATCTGAGGTTGTTCCTTAATATGCAAGCAAGGGCAGATAACATGGGAAGTAGGGCACTCCTGTCCCTAGATGCCACAAAGGCGTTTGACAGCATAGATTGGAATTATCTTTGGTCGGTACTGCAGAAGTTCAGGTTTGGTCCAATTTACATATCCTGGGTGAAGTTGTTATATAGTCAGCCACAGGCCGCCATAAGGACCTTTGGTTCCTTGTCTGGGAGTTTTTCGTTGAGGGGGACTCGGCAGGGGTGCCCCCTGTCACCCCTCCTCTTTGCTTTGGCTATTGAGCCATTGACATTAGGGCAAATTCTGGCATTACTGGTTTCTGCTATGGCGACACGCAGGAAAAAGTCATGCTATATGCCGATGACACTTTGCTTCTTTTGGGGGACACGGATTCCTCCCTCAGGGAAGCTATGTCAATCATATCCAAATTTGGAGGATTTTCCGGTTTGCTTATAAACTGGTCAAAATTGGCGCTGCTCTTGTTGGATGGGGATGACACACAGGTGATTAACTCTTCCTGCCCCATTCCCATTACTACCACTTTCAAGTACTTGGGAGTTCAAATCACAGCTAGGCCACGGGACTTTAGCTATCTTAATACCTCCCCCTTGTTACTAAGGTTTAGGGACAAAATCAAAACCTGGAAGGCTCTCCTCCTATCTGTTGCTGGTAGGGTGAATCTTATAAAGATGATACTCATGTCGCAACTACTAGACTTTCTTCATAACACTCCTATGGTTATCCCCCTCAAGACATTCCGCACGGTAAACAGTATTTTTCGCAGCCTCATAGGGAAGGAGAGGCTCCCTAGGATCAAGCTGGAACATTTACAATGGCCCAAAGACAGCGGGGGCTTGGCATTGCCAAACCCTTGGCTGTATTACTTAGCTTCCCAGTTACAGCATCTCATAGGCATGTTCCCATCGGTGGAGGAGACGGCGTTGATCTTGCAAACCTTGGCTCAGAAACTATTGCTGCTTACTGTATGCAGAGGTCCAGTTCCTGTGGCGTTGGAGGCTCAGGCCTTCGCTAAACCACATAAAAAGTTTCCAACTTATAGCCGAATTCAGAAGGTATGGAACAAAGTTAAATATATTCAGAATGAAGATGGCTATACAGAATATAGCCCTATATGGCAAAATGATACGTATACTGAATTGGCAAATCTGCAGTCTGGGGCTAGATGGAAGCAGTATGGGATTACTCATCTTAAAAACATATTCCGTAATGGAGTACTACGCCCTTTTAGTGACCTAAGGGACTCTTATGGTCTTCCACAATCAATGTATTTTTATTACTTACAACTGCTCCATGCGGTGGCGGCACAGAGTCGCTCCTCGGAGTGGGCATTTGTCACCAACCCCTGTGTTTAGTCTTCTGGGGGATGCTGGGTCGTCGAAAGGCTTTATCTCCCAATGTTATCCCATACTGTTAGTCAGTGATGAAGCAGCATCCTCTGAAGATAAGGGAGAAGTGGGAGGCAGATGTTGGCCAGTTGGATGGTGAACAGTGGGAGGAAATTTTTCAGGCTGTAGGTAGGTGCTCACTGAACGTTTCCCAAAGGCTTACTCAGTTGCATATATTGCTGCGTACTTATTTCACACCTCACAGATTACATTTGATGAATCCACAGCTTGACCCCACATGTACACGATGCAAAAGGACGGAGATCTTGTCCATATGTTGTGGAGATGTCCCAAACTCCACATGTACTGGGCGGGTGTGGGGTCTACCATTAATTCAGTGTTTGGAGCGTCTCTTCCACAGGACCCGAGAGCCTGTCTCTTGGGTGCTTTGGAGGAATACGAGTGGGACGAGGATTGCAGAGAAGCTGTTCATAGAGCTCAGTTTCAGGCGAGGAAACTTATTATGGTACACTGGAAAGCGGAGGCTCCCCCGACCTTAAAGGAATGGATTACCAATATTGGGATGGTGTTGAGGCTGAAGATGATGATTTATCAGCATAGGGGTAGTGCTCATAAGTTTGATAAGTTAAAATGGTTGGATGTACCGGGCTTGGCTCCGGTGGACTTGGAGGCTGATAGATTACTAGGGATCAATATCGGATGAGATGTGTTTTTAGTGCTTTAATATTTGGGAGTGTGTGTAAGTCATTTGGATGACTGGTTGGCCCCTAGCCCAGATCCGCTCTGAAATGTATGTTTGTAATGCCTTCTTACCCCGCAATGTCGAGGGGTGTCTGTATGCCATGTACCTCTGCAAAATCTTAATAAAACTTTGTTGGATAAAAAAAAAAAAAAAAATATAGAGGGATATGCTTTGTTCATATCCAAGGTCTGAGGTTTACAACCAATTTAAGCTTTGAAGTAAAACTATAAAGTGATTGGTTGCCATGCACCACTGTGCCAGATTCTGGCTGTTCCAGGCTTAGTTCATTTCCTTCATTAGCTTTAGTACGTCCTGGTTACTGACCTACTGATGCAAAGATCAGAAAAAAAAGCCAAAATTGAATACTTGTTGCAGGTCTATGACTCACTAAGCATTTAAAGCTGAACTTTGGAGAAAACAAAAATCCTTTCTTACAATGGGGCTGCCATGCACTGCAAGGGTTAAATGCTTGTATATGTCTAGCGTACAATAGAAAGATTCCCCTCTTTCAGTATGTAAGACTGCGGTCCACAGTTCTTCTTTCCTACGCAGCGGTCGCATAGGCCCGGGATCTCCAAACTACGGCCCTCCAGCTGTTGTGGAACTACATGTTCCATTGTAAAACTCTAACATTCAGACATAACTAGGCATGATGGGAATTGTAGTTCCTGAACAACTGGAGGGCCATAGCTTGGAGACTCCTGGAATAGGCCATAGCCCTGCACATGGGGACATTCCACAAGCTTGGCTACATACTTGTTTCAGGTCAGTGACTCAGTTATACTGAGGCTGGGTTCACACTGTTGCAAATTGGATGCGGGTTTCTCCACGTCCAATTCGCATAGCAGGAGATTGTGATCGGCTCTCTATGGAGCCGGTTCACACATCTCCGCAGGGGCTCCGGCGTGAATTGCACAGGAGTCCTGTGTGTCTTTTGGTCCGTTTCAGGTCTGAATTCAGCCAAAATTTCGGGCTGAAATCGGACCTGAAACTGTGAATGGAGACGCACCGGACCCCCTGCTGTGGGCCAGAGCGTGCTGCAGTGTGAACCCAGCCTAATAAAACAGCAACGACTACCTACCGTTTTTTTTCTCTCAATACACGTTCATGTGGCTCAAAGAAAGTTTTAAATGGAAAGGTTTGTTTTCCAAGAAAATAATTTTATTTAGGACATTTTAACATTTGGTCTAAATGCTGTAGATCTTTGTTCTGGGTCAGCTAAGGTGTTCTAGGGGCCTTGTCAATAATTTCAGGCGAATGGTGACCAAACAGAAGCTCACAGAATCATACCTCATTCACCTGCGGCCAAACCTATAGGTAGTCAAAAACAACCAAATAATACCTAAAAATGGCAACCTGTCAAAATGTCCTGACTGGAATCACTAACATAAGCTGGAAAACTGCAGCATTAACAGAATTAGGTGAGCATGGAAGGGATTAAACAGACAAGCAGACAAAATGGCTAGCTGGAAGCAAAGCAAAATACCTGGAAAGGCCAATTTAATATAAAATAAAATCTTAGCCAACGATAAACACAACAAGCTACAGTCTGCTGTACATTTTCACTTATAAACAAATAATTATTACAAAGCACATTTCCCCTTCAAGCGCAATATTCATACTATACGTTATAAAGACCAGGCAAACAAACTATATAAAGAGTACAAATGTGAGTAAGTTTTGCAGCTTTGCTTCTTCCAGAGATTTCCTATTAATTGTTTCCATAGAGATTCATTTGCTACATACTAGAAGAGCAGGGATAAATAATAAAATGGGAAAATGCAGCAAAATGAAACTGAATATGTTCTTAACTAAGCTTTTTATTCTTACTGAAATCTTGTCAGCGGGCAAAATCCCAGTAAATTTGTAAAGAGCAACCAACAGGAATGTCACCCATTTCATTGTTAACGACAACTCATTACTTTCTGTATACTGCCATATTCAAACGGTGTATTTGTTGTTTTGCTGCCATAGCTTTAATAAACAAACTTGAACGTCTCATAAGAGCCCATTCACACAGGGGCGTCTTTGGATCCGACTCCAAATCGCCCCAGGTCGCCTCAGGTCGCGCTTGCTGAAGAAATCAATGTAAGTTAATGGAGCCGTCCTTATGCACACTACTGCAGTCGCTCCAACTTCAAAAAAGGTCCCTGTACTACTTCAATCCGACTCCTAGGCGACCTGTAACCATTCATTTCAATGGGAGTCGCCTCTCACTGTCTTAATAGGAGCAACTCTCCAGGAAGAAAACATACATTTCTCCTGCAAACCTCTCCCTCCCCCCTCCCTCCCACAGAGCTGATTCTTGTTTGATTGGCCACTGGAATGTCTCCTGTCCTGCAGGCAACTTGGAGTTGCCTTGTAAATAGCTCCAGGTCATGCTGTGATTCATACTCAGGTCGTGTTTGAGTTGCCTCATAAAATCGTGCTGGAAGTCGTGTTGCCCCTGTGTGAATGGGCTCTAACAGTGCTTGTTGGTGTAATCTGGCAATATCGGAGCCCTGAACAGCATCATCCTTGTATTCCTGTACAAGGCTTTCCCCCATTCAAGCCAAGAAACTTTGTAACATGCACTTTGAAAAGAAACTAACATGGCATCAGATGTGCTTGGAGGAGGATTTTATACTCAGATGGCAATTGAATTCCAAAGCTTAGTGCATCTAAAGCCAAACCCCTTCTTTTTTTCTTTTTTTTTTTGAGTAGGGAAGGGTTAGAACCTTTGTTAGGTCCATATTGTCGTCTTCGTCTCTGCTGGGGAGATTGACACTATGGGGCATATTGATAAAGCAATGAATGTGACACTTTCACAAAACACTCCATGGTGGTGAATCAATTTTAGTTTAAAACACGTGGGACCAGGAAGATTTACCTGTAATAAATATTTGTGAATGTCAGATTTAATGCTTTATAAATATGCCCCAAGTGTTCTGGTGACCTTTGTTACTGGGACTGAACATGAGAGAAGAGTCAAAATCTTAAAGTGTCATTAGAAAAGAAAGAGGCAAAATTCTTCCAATTGTTCCTGTGAGAACGGTCTAAAGGAAGATTTATTTTATTTTAGAAATATTTCCTCTCCTCTCTAATGAAAGACCAACAAAACTGACAGAAGTTTTACCATTCCTTACTCAATATGAAAAAAAGATGGAATGAAGATGTAGCGCTAAGTGAAGAAATGAAGCCCAATGATTTGGGCCTCCAATCAAACCAAAGTGATAAATAATATCAATATAATGAGTCCATACAGTGTCCATAGAAAATTTTTCGTGTTGTGAAGAAAGAACATGTAGCACTGAAGGGTCATCACATAACTCTTGTAGAAAAAGAGAGGTAGAATACTCTTACCGGAACATTAGACCTGTGGTTTAGGCAGGTCAAATAGGCATACGAAATCCCAGTGGCACTCCTCATCAGTTAGTCTGGAAACTGGATCAGATGGGTCCCCAATATAGACTGTCCGGTAGGCTCCCCGACTTGACAGCAGACTCTGGGTTTCACACCAATCCAGGTGGTCCTCCGATTGAACTGGAACCGCCACTCAGCAAGGAGACTCTTTACCACGGTGAATATTAGTAACCAGTGGCCAAAGGAAGCTATTACTTGACCAACCACCCATGTGAGGAGAAAAGAAGGGAAGGAATGCTCCAATGGTGCAGGTCAATGAGGGTTTATTCAACCAACATAAAAGTGATCACAAACAATAAAACGTTTAAAAAGGGGCAGTGAATGAGGTAGTGTACCAAGCCCTACGCGTTTCGAACAAATGTTCAACATGTTGAAGAACATTTGTTCAAAACGCGTAGGGCTTGGTACACTACCTCATTCACTGCCCCTTTTTAAAAGTTTTTATTGTTTGTGATCACTTTTATGTTGGTTGAATAAACCCTCATTGACCTGCACCATTGGAGCATTCCTTCCCTTCTTTTCTCCTCACATGGGTGGTTGGTCAAGTAATAGCTTCCTTTGGCCACTGGTTACTAAAATTCACCGTGGTAAAGAGTCTCCTTGCTGAGTGGCGGTTCCAGTTCAATCGGAGGACCACCTGGATTGGTGTGAAACCCAGAGTCTGCTGTCAAGTCGGGGAGCCTACCGGACAGTCTATATTGGGGACCCATCTGATCCAGTTTCCAGACTGATGAGGAGTGCCACTGGGATTTCGTATGCCTATTTGACCTGCCTAAACCACAGGTCTAATGTTCCAGTAAGAGTATTCTACCTCTCTTTTTCTACAAGAGTTATGTGATGACCCTTCAGTGCTACATGTTCTTTCTTCACAACACAAAAAATTTTCTATGGACACTGTATGGACTCATTATATTGATATTATTTATCACTTTGGTTTGATTGGAGGCCCAAATCATTGGGCTTCATTTCTTCACTTAGCGCTACATCTTCATTCCATGTTTATTAATTTTAGTCACATTTTATGTAGCAGCTTTATTTTTATTCACTATTTTAGATTAGCGCAGTATTTTCTTTCTTTATATGAAAAAAAGATGCCTGTGCGCCTACCACTAGGTATTGCTAAACTAAAATATTAATAAGTGCAAAAATAAATAAATAAGAGACATACAGCAGCTGACTTCTAAAATGCAACCAACATACACAAATAAATTAAAAATATTGAAGCACCGCTAAATGTCAATGAATATGGTAAAAGTGCTAAAAATGTGCTAAAACAGCAAATAATGCAAAAAACTAATAAAGGTGCTAATTAAAACTATAATATGTATTAACTATTATATAATATTAATAAAGTGCAAAAATGCAAATATTGATAAGTCCCAAAAAATTCTTGCGCAAAAAAGGTCCAAACAATCACTGAATAAATAAAGTGCTAATTTTCCAAAAATATCAGCAGCCAAAAGCAGGGAGGGGGAAAAAGACAGGTGTGGGAATCCAACTCGTCACATCAGAAACAAGGGTGGTCAGTAGGGAATCGATAAGCATACACAATCCTCCCCCATAGACGCTAGCCTCTCACCTTACTGCTGGACCCCAAGGGGTCAGATACAGCCTCAAAGGATCTCCACTGCTCCGGATAATATCAAGGGCCTGATAAAGTCACGTGAATAGTGTCGCAACGCGTCGGGAGGAGGAGCCTAGTGACGTTGTACTTCCGGTTTGCGGCCGTGAACCGGAAGTTGGTACTATTTGGACGTTTTTGGGCGTTTTTTTTACACCTCATGGTTTTTATATGCGTTTTTAAGCGGTTTTACTTTTAATAAACACAGTTTTTTGGGCCTCTTATACATACTTCACCATGGAGTCCCTCTTGTTTTTAAAATCTGTGGAGCAAGATTTACCTTAAAGGAACAACTGGAAGTGGTGGAGGTTTCTGCAGTGGTTCCTGTCCATACAAAAGGATTGGACGTTATTATCCGGAGCAGTGGAGATCCTTTGAGGCTGTATCTGACCCCTTGGGGTCCAGCAGTAAGGTGAGAGGCTAGCGTCTATGGGGAAGGATTGTGTATGCTTATCGATTCCCTACTGACCCCCCTTGTTTCTGATGTGACGAGTTGGATTCCCACACCTGTCTTTCTCCCTCCCTGCTTTTGGCTGCTGATATTTTGGAAAATTAGCACTTTATTTATTCAGTGATAGTTTGGACTTTTTTGCGCAATAATTTTTTGGGACTTATCAATATTTGCATTTTTTGCACTTTATTAATATTATATAATAGTTATTACATATTATAGTTTTAATTAGCACCTTTATTAGTTTTTTGCATTATTTGCCGTTTTAGCACATTTGTAGCACTTTTACCATATTCATTGACATTTAGCGCTGCTTCAATATTTTGAAACGATTCCTTACTCACGTCCAATGCTGAAAGTGAAAACTGAACCAAAAATAATTTTCCTTATTCTGTAAAAGCACTCATATTCATGGAAAATACAGTATACAAGAACATGGCGGGTCAGCCTGGAGTTCACTGCTTTACCAAGCAAAGAGCAATAAAGTGATAGTAAAGGTTTGTTTTTTTGTTTTGTTTTTTTAAAACAAATGTGTCATACTTCCCTTCTCTGTGCAAGCGTTTTGCAGAGAGTGGCCCCGATCCTCCATTTCTGGGGTCCCCCAGCAGAGCTTCTGGCTTCTCCTCTGAATCGATTGCCCCACGGAGAGCCGCATTCCATGGGGGTACCCGTGCGGGCGCACTCCCGAGTCCTGCTGCTGCGCCCATTGACACAATTTTTGCCACTTTTTCATAAGACCCAGCTTTGGGGAATTTCTAGGTTGCAGATGTCCCATAGACAGTTACTCCCATCTCAGCTTTGGATCACTACAGCTCCTATATAATTACCATTGGTATTAGGCTTCTCTAAAGCTCCAGGGAAAATCCAAGGCATCTGGCGGCGCTTCTTTTTCCATTTGTAAGTCACACCACTTTCCCAACCACTGCCATCACGCACCGGTTCACTATTACTACAGTGCCTTGAAAAAGTATTCATAACCCTTGAAATCTTCCACATTTTGTCATGTTACAACCAAAAACAAATGTATTTTTTTGGGATTTTACGTGATAGACCAAAAAAGTGGCACATAATTGTGAAGTGGAAGGAAAATGATAAATGGTTTTTCAAATTTTTTACAAATACATATGTGAAAAGTGTGGCGTATTCAGCCTCCTTTACTCTGATATCCCTAACTAAAATCTAGTGAAACCAATTGCTTTCAGAAGTCATCTAATAGGTAAATCGGGTCCACCTGTGTGTAATTTAATCTCAATATAATGTGAGGGGGTTAGCTCAGCAGAGGGTGTGTGTGACCCCCTGGATGGGTTCACCACACAAAAACAGGCACAGCAGACAGTGGTAGGAGAAAACAAAAGGGTGTGGTTTTATTTGAACTATATACAGACAAAAAAATACAGCAAAAACAAAAGAAACATGAAAAGAAATCCTGGTCAACTTGACCGCTCACTGCACACGTTGGTGTCCCTAACAACTGGGTACAGCCTTGTGCTGTCCCAGTCCCTAGCTCCCTGCTTTTTTGAAGTTCTTAGCAATAACCACACAGGCTTTGGCTCACCGCACAGAGGTCACACTCCCCAGACTATCCACACAGATCTGGTTCTAGGTTGGAGCATCTCCCTTAGTATGCTGGGAGTTCTTGTAGAGGCCCTAACGAGCCCACTTACTTCAGCTGGGCTCATTAACTCTTCCCCTGCAAGACTCCCAGCACTCTCCCTAGTGGTATAAATCGGCATAAAGCCTGAATCTAGGACATATATGCCTTCCATCCTGGATGCAACCTGGCGATTTTACCTGCATGCTGTCACAATAAATACAGCTGTTCTGTGAAGCCCTCAGGTTTGTTAAAGAACCTTAAACAAACAGCATCATAAAGGTCAAGGAACATACCAGACAGGTCAGGGATAAAGTTGTGGAGAAGTTTAAAGCAGAGTTAGATAATAAAAAAAATATCCCAAGCTTTGTACATCTTAGCACTGTTCAATCCATTATCAGAAAATGGAAAGAGTATGGCACAACAGCCAGGACAATGACCCTAAACATACAGCCACAGCTACAATGGAATGGTTTAGATCAAAGCATATTCATGTCTAAAGCCTCATACACATGGTCGGACTTCAAACAAACTTTTCCGTGGATTTTTGTCTGAAGGGAGTTGGCCGGGCACACCCATAGCATACACACGGCAGGACTTTTCTGCAAACTTTCCCAACCTCACGTGGTTTTTCTGCTCTTTACCGCCACCCTTTGGTCAACTTCTGCTATTGTTGGTTGATTTTACATTGGTTCTGGGCATGCATATTTGTACTTTGGACAAAAGTCCGATGAATTTCTGTACACACGATCGGACTTTGCACCATCGAACTTTTGTTGCCGAAAAGTTTGTCTGTTTCCAGAGCGAACTTTTGTCCGATGAAAACCGAAAAATTTTGTCTGATGGAGTGTACGCACGGTCGTATTTTTTGGAAAACTTGCTCATTTTGAAGTCTGTTGGTAAAATAAGTCAGACCGTGTGGATGGGCCTTTAGAATGGCCCAGTGAAAGTCCAGACCTAAACCCAAATGAGAATCTGTGGGAAGACTTGAAAATTGCTGTTCACAGACGCTCTCCATCCAACCTGACAGAGCCTAAGCTATTTTGCAAAGAAGAATGGGCAAAAATGGTAGAGAAATAGCCAAAAAGACTTGCAGCTGTAATTTAGGGCTGCAACTAACGATTATTTTGATAATGGATTAGTTGGCCAATTACTGTTTAGATTTATCGACTAATCGCATAAAAACCTCCAAAAAAAAGTGTGGTGCATAATTTAGTTACTATGTAAAGTTAAAAAAAAAAAAATTATTCTTGAATATCTATATGCAGTGGAGACAATAAATAACCAGCTATAGTATATGATTGGGCAACAAAATATCTAATCCACTCTGAGAACAACAGACAGAAGAGCTAAACTGTATATATATATATATATATATATATATATATATATATATATATGGAAAAAAATCAAGAGATGGTGTTGCGCTCCAATAACATAGAATGGTGTAAATGGTACAATGTATAAATAACCAAAATAGTATAATTGATAAATGAATGTGCAAATAGACTGACTGAAAGATAAAATCGCTAAAAATTCTAAGATAAGGTGCATCCAAAAGGTGAACTGAATAAATGTGCAAACAGTGCAGATGAGGTGACTCTGTGCATAAATAAAATCACAACATGAAGATAATATTATGCAGTCGCAGAGGAAATCACAGGATGGTGTTATGCTCCAATCAAAATGAATGACTGAACATAACTGATATACAACAATGATGAATGAATAAAACAGTGAACTGAATAAGAGTGCAAATAAATACAAATAGGTGACTGTATGATGTGAGTAAAATCACATTGTATGAATGGTGGATGGAACCACAAGATTGTCCAATTGTTACAAAGTGCAAATGGTGCAACTGTCACTCAGTCCAAGAGGTGATGCAATTTAAGCAAAAGAAATTGCCAGGTGTAGGTAAAGTGCTGGGTGCTAAATTACATCAGCAGGTGGCAAGGTGACTTGTTGGTGAATCTTCGGTGTATGGTGACACCCGAAGGTATGCTAGCAAATTACCTTACGGCTGCAAGGTAGGCAGCATTCAATAAAACCAATGGAATCACTCGGGGATAGAGGGGATAACTCCTATCCGTCCTTCCAGTAGTGTGGCGCCTAGGGGGTTAAGGCTTCCTTCCTTCCTGGGTGGTCAGAAAGGTAAGACAGCTCCAAAGTGTGGCTCCAGGCAGGGTAGAGAAAACAGAGGAGGCTCTCTAGTCACAGTGTAATATGTTTTAAACACTCAGCGGTTTATTAAAACATATAACAAAAAGGGTACTCACATTTAAAACCGTAATGTAGTGTGTATCAAGAACGAGCAGCGATGTTCCTGGGAGTCCCACGATTGCGGTCGGCAAGAGCAGAAGAGGGGAATGCCTTTGTAAACAAGGCATTCCCCT
This sequence comes from Rana muscosa, assembly GCA_029206835.1. NCBI lineage: Eukaryota > Metazoa > Chordata > Amphibia > Anura > Ranidae > Rana > Rana muscosa. The sequence goes on along the minus strand of CM055122.1, from coordinate 654,715,273 downwards.
ATTCTGCCTAGTGACACCGTCACTGATGACCGTTCCCGTGATCGGGAACAGTCATCAGTGACGTGTCACGTGTAGCCACGCCCCCTCACAGTAAGAATCACTCACTAGGTCACACTTAACACCTGCACCACCTAGTGGTTAACCCCTTCACTGCGAGTGTAATTTTTACAGTAATCAGTGCATTTTTATAGCACTGATCGCTGTAAAAATGACAATGGTCCCAAAATCGTGTCAAAAGTGTCCGATGTGTCTGCCATAATGTCGCAGTCAAGATAAAAATCACTGATCGCCGCCATAACTAGTAAAAAAAAAAATTGCGATTTTTTTAACCAAAAATATGTAGAAGAATACGTATCGGCCTAAACTGTGGAAATTTTTTTTTTTTTTTTTTTTTTTTTGATATTTTTTGGGGATATTTATTATAGCAAAAAGTAAAAAATATGTCATTTTCAAAATCGTTGCTCTATTTTTGTTTATAGCGCAAAAAATAAACCGCAGAGGTGATAATACCACCAAAAGAAAGCTCTATTTGTGGGAAAAAAAGGACATAAATTTTGTTTGGGAGCCACGTCGCAGGACCGCGCAATTGTCAGTTAAAGCGATGCAGTGCCGAATCGCAAAAGTGGCCTGGTCCTTGACCACCAAAATGGTCCGGGGCTCAAGCGGTTATAATTTTATTTATTTTTTTAAACACTGCTTTTCAGTTCCTTGTCATAGGCAGGTAGCATAACACATGCTTTATCACCTGTCGTGATGGGGTTAAAAAACTAAAATGAGCCCTATATAGTACAAAAACAGCAGATAATCACTACTATAAATGGGCTAATTTATACTGTGAAATATTTAAAAATATGTAACTTACACTGATATGGACTGGGTAATGTGTTATGAATGAAAGGATGGCACATCTTTTGATGGAAATGAAAATTATCCAACTACAGAGGGCTAAATTCAAAGACACCCCAGAAATCAAAGTGAAAAAATTATGCAGCAAGCTAGTCCATTTTGCTGGAATTTCATTGCAACAACTCAAAATGGTCCTCGGTAGCTAGTATGGCCCCCAAGTGCTTATATGCATGCCTGACAACATCAGGGCATGCTCCTAATGAGACGACGGATGGTGTCCTGGGGTATTTCCTCCCAGATCTGGACCAGAGCATCACTGAGCTCCTGAACAGACTGAGGTGCAACCTGGCGGCATTGGATGGACCGAAACATAATGTCCCAGAGGTGTTCTTTTGGATTTAGGTCAGGTGAGCATGGGGGCCAGTCAACGGTATCAATTTCTTCATCCTCCAGGAACTGGCTCCATGCTCTCGCCACATGAGGCCGGGCATTGTCGTGCACCAGGAGGAACCCAGGACCCACTGCACCAGCGTAGGGTCTGACAATGGGTCCAAGGATTTCATCCCGATATTGAATGGCAGTCAGGGTGCCATTGTGTAGCCTGTAGAGGTCTGTGCGTTCCTCAATGGATATGCCTCCCAAGACCATCACTGACCCACCACCAAACCGGTCATGCTGAACGATGTTACAGGCAGCATAAAGTTCTCCACGGCTTCTACAGACTCTTTCACTTCTGTCACATATGCTCAGGGTGAACCTGCTCTCATCTGTGAAAAGCATGGGGCACCAGTGGCGGACCTGCCAATTCTGGTGTTCAATGGAAAATGCCAATCGAGCTCCACAGTGTTCGGCAGTGAGCACAGAGCACACTAGAGGACGTCGGGCCCTCAGGCCACCCCCATGAAGTCTGTTTCTGATTGTTTGGTCAGACATTCACACCAGTGGCCTGCTGGAGGTCATTTTGTAGGGCTCTGGCAGTGCTCATCCTGTTCCTTCTTGCACAAAGGAGAAGATACCGGTCCTGCTGATGGGTTAAGGACCTTCTACGGCTCTGTCTAGCTCTCCTAGAGTAACTGCCTGTCTCCTGGAATCTCCTCCATGCTCTTGAGACTGTGCTGGGAGACACGGCAAACCTTCTGGCAAGGACACGTATTGATGTGCCATCCTGGAGGAGTTGGACTGCCTGTGCAACCTTTATAGGGTCCAAGTATCGACTTGTGCTACCAGTAGTGACACTGACCCTAGCCAAATGCAAAACTAGTGAAAAACAGTCGGAAAAGATGAGTAGGGGGAAAAAATGTCGGAAACCTCCACCTGAAAAAACATTCCTGTTTTGGAGGTCATCTCATTGTTGCCCATCTAGTGCACCTGTTAATTTCAATTAACAGCAAAGCAGCTGAAACTGATTAACAACCCCCTCTGCTATTTAACTGACCAGATCAGTATCCCAGGAGTTCTGATTCAAAAGTGTTCCTTAAATTTTTTTGAGCAGTGTATATTGCACAATACTAGTAAACTTTATCTTTAAATGTAATTGTAATGCCTTATATTGCCTCCAGTCTATCAGCCTCCACCTTCTCTGGGTTCAGATTCTGATTTTCCCTGCACAGAGCTCCTAAAGATTGGATTTTTTTCTTTTAAACAGACGTCATACACATCTGCACTGTGTAATGGTTTTGCACAGAGCAGCCCTAATTTTCCTCTTCTGGAGTCACCCACCGCCCCTATAGCAAGGTGAAAAGCACTTCCTTTTCCTGCCCAGAACTACATGTCCCCTGAGGCATTGCTCGTCACATATTCTCAAGCACTTACTGACATGTATGTAGGGTGTATTGAGCTGTATGTGTGCTGCACTGTGACTACTGACATGCATGAACACTGTACTGAGCTGCATGTGTGCTGCACTGTATTTCCTGATCTGTTAACAAATAATTCATTCTGTATGCAGGCCAACTAATCGGCTGACCAACTAATTGATTATGAAAATAGTTGATAATCGGTTATGTCGATTAGTTGTTTAAGCCCTACTGTAATTGCAGCAAAAGGTGGTTCTACAAAGAATACAAATGCACGACACACTTTTCACATATTTGTAAAAAAAAAAATTTAATCATTTATCATTTTCCTTCCATTTCACAATCATGTGCCACTTTGTGTTGGTCTATCACATAAAATCCCAATAAAATACATTTACGTTTTTGGTTGCAACATGACAAAACTTCAAGGGGTATGAATACTTTTTCAAGGCACTGTACACAAAGGTGGACTTAATCTAAATAGGAATGTGACAACTGGGTACACCACAGCTTATTTAAAAGAGAAGTATGGGTTTTCGTTTTTTTTTTATATTCATACTTTCCTCGGTGGATGGAGCATCAGACCGATGCTCCATCTGTCCCCAGGCGTCTGTGCAATGAGAACCGAGCCACCGAACATCGCTGTTGGCTCGGTTCTCACAGATCCCCGAGAGGAAAGCTGCTGGCTGTCAGTCAGCGTCTTTCCTCTCTGCTTCTCCATGCTCATTGGAATGCTGAGCAGTGGAGGGGCGGGGAGAGGCTGTCTCAGCATCTCGCTGAGACTGCCATCAATCAGGGCAGCTGGCAGATTCCCAGATTGGAAGTCGTGATGATGCGCTGCCCCGGCAGTGACGTCAGCGGAGAGCGGACTTCAGACCGCTCTCAGGAGTGCAAAACGAATTGCACTCCTGTGACCCAGAGGAGAAGCCCAGCCTAAAAAGCTCAGGCTGGACTTCTCCTTTAAATGTTATAGGATTCAAACCAAAAAAAGAGGTGAATACTTATGAAATCAAGCCATTTAATTTTTTTTCATCGTAAATCATTTGAAAATCCACGGATATTTTTCCCACCTCAACACCGATTATTTTATGTGAACCGGTGAAATAAAATTCCAGTCAAACAGATTTAATTTCGAAGATTTAACACTAAATGGAGAAGTCCAATGAAAGTGAAACCCTATGTAATCCACTGCAAAAACAAAAAAGCTTTTTGGCTCTTAATATGAGCAATGTTTCAGATGCCAGATTATTTTGGTGCTGTAGGAGACAGAGGTTTCTCTGCGCTTTGTTACATTAAACAGTCATTTTCCCTTATTGTGAAATAATATACAAGCAAACAAACAAATAGATTTGATGAGACTATTGTAAGAATGCCAAATTACCCACTTCTTCCTCATGAGCACAAATGGAATAATTTGTAATTCATACACAACAGGGGAAAAGACCAAAGCATTCAGTTGTCTCACTGCATGTATTATGTGTTTGCCTTCATGGCTCCCTTAGTGAAGCTTAGTTTGTCTTTACAGATTGCATCTTTTAGATCTGGAAGTACATTATTTTGTTGTGAGGGAAAAAAATAACACACAATTATCAACCTTAATATAAAAAAGTTAAAAGGACCCCTAATCAATATTTTATATGTTTATAATACCCACTGCCATCTGCAGACCAGATTAAAGTGACTGTAAAGTCAAATTTTTTAGTCTATAAAAATA